>CM036314.1:39909333-40578167 GCA_020567845.1 Rhododendron henanense subsp. lingbaoense | reverse complement strand
GTTAAAGTAATTTTTAATAAATAGTAAAAAAAAAAAATATTGCCTATTTATTTACGACTAAAAAATAAAGAGTTAAAAGTAATTTTTGAAAGTAAAATGTAAAAAAGAGAGAGGGAGGTTTACGCCTTCCGTTAACTTCATTCGTTACAAATTGACAGAATTGGACGGCGGGGGCTTTTTTGTTAATGGAATGATAAGTTCAGGTGTCTTTTTGTCATTAGTTAAAGTTCATGTTTTTTTTTGTAAAGTTACTGAAAGTTTAGGAGTTTTTTTAAAATTTTCCCTATTTATAAATGCAGCAAGTTTTGGGGTAGACATTTTCTACGCAGAGTCAACTAAAACACGGTTTCAATTTTTTTTGATAAACCAACACGGTTTCAATTACTAGAGTGAATCCAATATGGGCCCAGAAATAATAAAAACTAGTACTCGGTTTCAGTTTATTGGCTTATTTTCGTCTTTATTAAAAAAAATGGATTTTGATCAAAAAATTTTACTTTTTAGATTCCTTTTTGGCATAAGGATGCGATAATCCCCAAAAAATTGATGATAAGCCAAGTGATATAAAAAAAATTTGAATAAAGACAAAAAAATAAACCACTTGACTTATTTAGCCGATCGGAGTAGTCCCTTGATTTGTTCCTATAACATACATTCTTATAGGGTTAAAAATGAGCTGAGTTGAGCCAAATTGAGTTTTGAAGTGTGTAAACTCGGCTCGTTTAAAACTAATCTTGCTCGTGCTCGACTCGAACTAAATTGATTGAGCTCGAGCTTGACTTATTTATTATCAAGTTGTTCGAGCTTGGTTTGTTTACTAAATAAGCCTCTACAGACAGACCGGGACTCCACAAACAAACAAGTTACAAATAATTCGAACTCAACTCATTTACTTATAACTTAAGTTAAAACTCGACTCGTTTGCTGAAGAACCGAGTCAATGACGGGCCGAGGTTCGAGCTGGTCAACAGCTCGGTGCGTTTGCGGCCTTAATTTTTTGGCAGCTTGTCAAATCTCCAGGTCCGTGTGGTACCTAGCTACTATTATACTCCCTCCGTTCCTAAATGAGAGTCCCTCTTTGGAATTCCAACTTTTTTAGGGGATATGTAATCATTATACCTACTTTCCACAATTACCCCTATATTCTATTTATTTTGTACCATTTGAATTCAAATAAGAGGGTTACTTTTGGAAAATTATGAAATTTTCACTTCTATTTTTGGAAAGGGACAATCATTTTGGAACATCCCAAAATGAAATAAGGGACTCTCAATTTGGAACGGAGGGAGTATTCCGTACCCATCAGACACGCAATATTAATCAACCCATTACCGTCCACGATACATCAGCCCTCTCTTTGTTTGTTGTGTGGTGGACGGCCTACGTCTAAATATATTTACACCCCCCTCAGCGCCTTTCTCTCTCTCTCTCTCTCTCTCTAAACTACATGGTACAAGATGACAACAGGCAAGGCAGGTCCTGCACCTAGTCTTGAGTGCTGCATGTGTGGAGATTATGGCCTTTCCACTGAGCTCTTCAACTGCAAAGTTTGCCAATCCAGGACTCAGCACAGGTAACAACCCAACAAATATCTTCGATTTTCTAAATCTTGAATAGATTCAAATTCAAATCCAAATCCCCGAATTCCTTTGATTTCTATGTTTTTCTCATCTGGGTTTTCAGATTTCACCTCAAATTACCGAAAAAAATTGACGATTTTTGCTTTTGGGCTATCCAATTTTTTCAGGTACTGTAGCAACCAATATCCAAAAGCAGAGTCGTATAGGGTTTGCAATTGGTGCCTGATTCAAACAGAGAAAACACAAGTCTCTCCCAATAATTCATCATCATCAAACAAGACACCCAGCAGCCAAGATCACGATCACGATCACGTGATCAAGAAGAAGAAAAAGCTTATCAATGGAAGCGGAAGTGATCACAATCATGGAGGTCAAAAGGGGAGTTCTCCTTTTCAGATTCCAGTCAATACCCCCATCAAGAAACTAATAAGGTCGCCGGAGGAATCGCCGGCGGCGGCAACAGCTCGAAAAAGGCTCATCACCGGTGGTGGTTTGGAGGGGAGACTTACAAGGACAAAGTCACAGGAAATATCAAATGGTGGGACCCTCACAAAACAAGTGTTTAGAAATAAGGTGAGGAGGTATAAGCTCTTGGATGAGGTCTCAAGCCAGTGATTGAGAGTTCAATAATTGGAGATGACTCATTTTGATGTAAGTATATATGGTTGTGGTTTTGTTTGGTCTTAAGTTTTTATGGTCCCAATTAGAAAGGGTCAAAGGATACATAGCATGTAGTCTATGTAGTTAAATAAGGAGATGGGGGCATCAATGTGTGTGTGGAGAACCCTGAACAAATGGGTAGGAATTGGGGTTAGAGCGTCTATATGCAAAAACTAGCTTCGATGAACTAGATAAATTAGGTCCATCCACATTTCAGTATTTTTTGGTATTATTATATAATATAAATAGATTCTTGTCAACCCTAGCATTTGGCTAATTGATTGAGAGACAGAGAGAGAATATATCATTTACAAATTCCATTTAACAACTCTCTGTCCCACGTGCTTACATGCATTTTCATCGAGTTTTTGAATAACAAAATTAACTTCGCCTTCGGCATGGTAAGTTAGTTCTTTAGCTATAAAAGAGGTAATCCTTCTCTAAACTTTGTGCATTGAAATTTTTTTTGTGCTCCTTTCTAGAGGTGAGAAAAAAAGCAGCAATGAGTGCCAACATGCTAGTTTTAATAATGGTAGTCATCGCAATCTATCTTATCCTGATGACATATGCAGATTCGTCGATGACTGTTTCATTCAGACATGCCCATTTTGCTGGTAAGTGCTAGATTCCATGATGACTAACTATACATATACATGCATAATTAGACATCATGGAATTACCAGCAAAAAAGGCACGCCTATATGAAACAGTCCCTTACGAAGCTGCATATGCCATTGGGATAAGGCAGATTGAGATGACCACTATTATTCAAACTAGCATTTTGGCACTCATTGCGGCTTTTTTCACTTTCCTTCCTACCAAACACCTCTAGAAAGGAATACAAAAAAGAATTCAATGCACAAAGTATAGAGAAGGGATACCTCTTTTATAGCTAAAGAACTAACTTTTAAAAAAAAAGATTGTGGAAGGCGATATTAATTTTGTTATTCAAAATCCGATGACAATGCATGTAAGCGCGTGGAACAGAGAGTTGTTAGATGAGATCTATAAATGCTACTCTCTCTCTCTCTCTCTCTCAATTAGCCAAATGTTGGGGTTGACAAGAATCTATCTATATTATATAACTAGGTGGACGGGTCGTGCATGCCAGCACGTTTGATGGTACATGTAATTTTTTTTTTTTTACTGTTTTTTGTGTGGAAATGTAAGCAAGATATATGTAGCAGATGTATAATCGAAGTCATTGTAATTGACAATACTAAATAATTTGGAAGCAAATTACAAAAATTTACACATGATTGTAATTTACGATGATTCGAAGTTTGAAATTTGCAAAGTTGTGAGAACTCTGGAAGTAAATCATGCAAACCACCATGGCCGAGGACCTTGCCTGTTGGTTGTTAATTTTCTACATTCATATGCACCCAAAGTTTGCAACAAAATAACGTCTCTTTCCCGAAGTCTAAATCATTCATCAATTCATAAGCAATGATTTACAAATTTTCACACAAACTGTGAAAACACTAGCAAAACTAAACTCATTAACCCAATAGACATCTTTTGGAATCTACTTAGGACACCAAAGCTTCATTACAATACCTACATTGCGCAAACGCATTCCGCTACAAAACATCTCCCTTAGGCCGCTACATAACATCTCCTTTAGGCAATTTGTCAAACAACCATGAAATGAGGCTCGACTTTCTACTTAAAAAATTGCACACTACTAAAGCAATTGAGCCCATTTGGTTGGTTGTAGAGAGCATCAATTATACCCAAAAATACACTACTAAGAACAATTTTACTTGCCCATATCTACGATCAAGTTTAGGCCTAAAAAAATTATGCATCTAAGATTGGAACTACTAAAAATAAAAAAATAGGAAATATAGCATTTGAAAAGCAAAAATCGGTATAGTGTTTGTGTCTAATTGTTTTAAATATCGTGGAGTCCCCCCCCCCCCCCCCCCCCCCCGCTCTCTTCAATCTCTCCACTCCTTAGATATCAAACTTCCCTACCATCTAAAACAAGCCTTGAAATTACTTTGACATACCTTTCAACAATATACAAATCCAAGAGGACTATACCTACATCGTTAGCATTTTGAAATGGTCTAAATAATATGATAATGCTGCTTATCATTAACATAAAAGAACTGAAAAAGAAATGAACTATTGAAACTCAACTAGGGTTACCCGTAATTTATATATAAAAAAAAACTACGATTTACTCCCTATATTTTATGTACATCTACACTATATCCCATTATTAAGATAAAATACTAAAATTGGTAGAAAAAGTGTTAACATTACTAACAATTTACTATATAAATACACACACATATATATTTATATATTATTTATATAAAATAAATATCTCACGGTCCGGTTAATTCACGGTTTCGTAATGAAAATTCGTGGACCGAACCGCGAGTCACGGTTTTCTAAGCAATCCATGTCCGGATCATTAATCTACAGATAAAATTCAAAAGGTATGGATCGGTTCGATCCGGACCAGTTTCACGGTTCACCGAATTTTTTGAGTAGCCCTAAATGCAACATAATCCCTCATTAATTCAACACCTCACGGTATCAAATGTCTTTTATTATCGAACAATTTACCAAATGAATATCAAAACAACAAACAACAATAATAAGGGTATCCAAGCCCAAGATGGAAAACCATAATTACCAACCACCAAAACCTAATTGTTTTTTCAATACTTAGCTCATTAAGTCCAACCTCGCCCTTCGGGTCACCACGGTTTCACACAGGTATTTTGCCTAATCTTCAATGCAAACATGATCCCAAACATAGATAGCCTTAAAAAAGAAACCAATTCTTACACTTACTGGCTCTCATTTCTCTCCATCATCAAGATCAACTCATCGTATCACTACGTATCAAATAGGTATTAATGATCTCAATCCCACAAATATAAAGGAGAAACATAATGCGAGTAATAACACTTCGAGCAATGCCAACAATACGACATCAAGGAACTTACACACGCCCACTTCAATATTTCAAATTTCAAGTTATCATCAATAGTATCATCTATCCAAACCCTTTTTGTCCATTTTCCTTTTCAACCCCAATCCATCATCATGTGATTATCAGCCGAGCATTCGAGACCTCGCAACATCCTCTGCCTAGTAACATACCCGAAGATGGTCATGGTCCTAGTCTTAGTCCTATCCACATACTAGTATTCAAGTTCTTTAACAACCATTTAATCTTGTTCTCATTTCACTAATCAACTTCTCATCAAAATGTACACACACTACGCATGCATGTTCTCATTTCACAATAGTTTCATCATCAACACCACGCAACACGTTATGTCAAAGATGCTCCTATGAGTTCAAACCCATGAAAGTAAGTCAAAACAATCGAAATCTAAGAGAACCATCCATTTCATGAACAAACTAATCATTCAAGAACTCAATCTCATGCAAATAAGTAAGGACATCAACAGATAATTATGTGATCAGTCAACTTCTGTACTATGAAGGTTGTAAAAGAAAACAAGCAGATGTCATGCATTATCTGTGAAAATCTGGATTCAGAGCATATGAAAGCAGATATCATTATCTGTGAAAAAAACTTACAACTCCATCTTGTTTACTGGAGTGGAAAAAAATTGGTACTCCATAAGATCATTAAAAAAGAAGGAAATACAGACAATAAAGAAAAATAGTCATACCCCATCAAATAGCAATGCTCACTGCTAGAAAATCATGAAAGCAATTCATGGTGAACACAACTTAGTAGTATTTTTTTTGATCGGCGACACGACTTAGTCTAGCCGAACATCCAACCAAAATTACTAAATTAGATCTTACAAGTTTACACTTGGACATTTCATGTGAAAGGTCTACAGAATATATGCTTAATTCAATTAGCAGCGGTTGATTGGTAGGATACCGATTTCATGTGAAAAGCCACCAATTTCATCTGAACGTTCTTTTACTTAAATTTTTTTTTTTAAAAAGGCGAGGATGCCAAAAAATACTGAAATGTGGATGGTTATCCATTTTTTCACCCACACTGTTTTATGAAAATAAATTGGCATAAACACAAGACGATGATTGCTCATTCCAAATATTCATCATTTTCTCCTTTTTGGAGCTCAACTTCACTATTCATGAATTCCAAATCTACAAATACACATACATAATTAGACATCATGGAATCTAGCACTTACCATAAAAAAGGGGCACGCCTGAATGAAGCAGTCCCTGACGAATCTACATATGTCATCGGGGTAAAGCAGATTGAGATGACTACCATTATTAAAACTAGCATTTTGGCACCCATTGCGGCTTTTTTCTCTTCCTTCCTACCAAACACCTCTAGAAAGGAATACAAAACTTTTTTTAATGCACAAAGCATAGAGAAGGGATACCTCTTTTATAGCTAAAGAACTAACTTAAAAAAAAATTCATTCGGAAGGCAATATTAATTTTGTTATTCAAAATCCAATGACAATATAATGCACGTAAGCACGTGGGACAGATAGTTCTCAAATGAGATTTGTAATACATTCTCTCTCTCTCTCTCTCTCTCAATTAGCCAAGTCTTTTTTTTTTTTTGGACCACGATAGAAATGCATAGATAAAAGGATAACAGTTCACAGATTACATGGAAATAAACGGGGAAACAACAACAAATATATACAACAAAAGGGAGCTAAGTATACAAAAAACAGTGGTCAGTGGTTGCTCCGGTCCAAAAAGGAGTTCCCCGTGCAGCTGGAGATGCAGAATGGGACAGCAATGCCCGTTTGGCAAGACAGTGGGCTTGATTTGCATCCTTGCGATCAACCTTGGATAACCTGCAAAAATCTAGTTTTTCTTGCCGAAAGTTGTGCAACAAAAAAATATCTGCATAGTGAGGTTCAGAGTGCCCTGCTAGTTGCAAAATTGCATTTAAACAATCAGAATAGATGAAAATAACATTAAATTGATTTTGTAGTGCCCATGTGATGGCTAGAAGGATGGCCATGAGTTTAGTTTGGAGAGGGGTTGAGCTGCAACAGGATACGGAGCATTGTCGAATAAAAGTGCCGTCTGGATAGGAGGCATGGAAGCCCAGACCACTGCGCCGAGCCCCCTCTTTCCAAGCTGTAATCAATACACCCATGAGTGGGCAACACAAGGTTTTTCGGTGGCAACCCAAAAGGGTTTTAACCCACCAATTGTGTTATTAATTACATTGTAATTAGGCATGCAGAATAAAAGCAATACATGGGCAATCAAAGGGTTTATAACCTATGGCTTGATTGCTGGGGGTTTCTAATCTCTTAGACTTTCCAGATTTATGAGGAATCAATGGGTTGATTAGTATATAATCATCTCCGTTGAACTCATGAAGGTACGGGAAAAATCTCTATTGCTCTTGTTGGTCTTAGATTGTGGATATGGGTGTATAACTTTGGTAGTATACACATCACCGGAGCGCGCTGGTTTCTGTCAAGCAAGCTCTCAACAAGGTAGAACGCCTTTGCCGACCCGACGTCGCTACCGTAAGGTAACCCGAAATTGAACTTCCGCTGCACGAGAATTCCAGGCGGACGACCGTTTAAACCACAGAGCATTATCGGCAGCTAGAGCTTGAGCGGTGTTGGTTATGAAGCAGTCACCCGAAAAACCGTAGCATTACGAGTTTTCCATATAGCCCAGAGAGTAGCTATAAAACTAAAGAAACGGTCCTTTTCATTCAAGGATGCAGTCAGGCGAAAAATCCAGTCCATTAACCATTCACGAAAGCACATTGGCTGGGTAAGAAGGGAGAATAGAGAGCGATCTCAAACCGGTTGAGTGACGGGGCAGCCTAGAAAAAGGTGTTCCAGACTTTCATCCAATGTGGCACAAAGGGGACAAGCTGCAGAGTGGTGGAGACGGGAGGAAAGACGGACCTTGACCGGTAAGATACCTCTTGCACATTTCCAGAGAAAAACTTTAAGGCGTTCAGGGAGATCTAGGTGCCACAAAGTTTTCCATATGTGATGGCCGTTTTGCAGATGGGGCTGTGACCCAAGGTCTGCGGACGAGTTCTTCCTGTGGTCGTAGAGAGCACGGTAACCGGATTTTGTGGAATAATGGCCAGAAGGTGTATGGGGCCACACCATTTTGTCATTGCAGGAAGTGGTAGGAAGTTGGATGGCCAAAATCTTTTGGATGATGGGTTCTGGAAAGAGATCTCTGATTTTGGTAACATTCCAAGCGTTGCCAGTTTGGGTGGGACTAAGAATACTTGAAACGGTAAGGGTGCTCGGACCTGTATAGGGGATAACGTGGCTGAGAGGCTTCGGGAAGTGAGGGATCCACCGGTCAGAATAAAGGTTGATGGACTCTCCGTTTCCTACAGTCCAAGAAAGGTGGCTGTTAATGAGGTCCCGGCCATAAAGAATACTTTTCCATGCCCAAGATGAGGAGGGATGAGGTTTCACTCTGAGGATATGTGAGTACCGGAGCAGTATTTTGGGATAAGAATTTGGGCAATAAGGAGGGAGGGGTTAGTCAGAATGTGCCAACATTGATTAGCCAAAAGAGCTTGATTGAGAAGGCGAAAGTCTCGGAGGATTCCCAATCCTCCTTCAGACTTGTAGGCTGAAATCTTATCCCAAGAGAGCCAATAGAGAGGTTTATTGTCCCCCGATTTCCACCAAAAAGCTGCTGAAATGGCATTAATCTTGTCACAGATGGCAAGGGGGATCTTGTAAGAAGAACAGAGGTAGGTCGGGAGGGAGGACAACACCGATTGAATTAGAGTTAATTTTCCAGCTTGTGACAACGTGGATTTCCAACCGGCCAGGGCCTGTTGGGCCTTATGAATAATGAATTGGAAGCAGCCTTTCTTATATTTGGACACACCTAACGGAAGACCCAAGTAAGAAGCCAAACCTGTGCGGACTGGTATATGGAAAAAGCCTTGCTCATATCCAGTTTCAGTGCAACCATATATTTGTGAACCCACTTCCTTTTTGGCTATAAGATTGGAGAATTCGCTAGCAAGAACTGAACTATCAGATATCTGTCGGCCTTGAACAAAGGCATTTTGTGTTGGGGAAATGTAGGAGGGAAGGATATGCTTCAGCCGGTTTGCAAGGGTTTTGGATATGATTTTATACAACACATTGCAGAGACTAATGGGCCGGTAGTCACTTGGGGCCGACGGGGATTGAACTTTTGGGATTAGGGCAATGTGGGAGTAGTTAACTTCCTTCAAGAGAAACCCGGAGTTTAAGAAGGAGAGGGCCGCTTTGCAGATAGAGGGACCAATAAAATCCCAATGATGATGGTAGAAACAACCCGGGAAGCCATCTGGGCCAGGAGCTTTGGTTCCGCCAATTTGGAAGGCGGCAGTTGTGATCTCATAAGCTGTAAATGGTTTATTGAGCCAGGACAAGTGAGTGGCAGAGAGACGGTTGTCGAAGTGAGACCAACCCTCCCAGCTATCCATGTTAAGATTAGGCTGAGGTTCCGAAAAAAGGTCCTGGAAATAATCGGTGAAGGACCGGTTAATAGCTTCAGAATACTGTGAATGTTGAATGTCCACCATTTAGGGTGTGGGAATACTTTTGTTGTTAATTTTTGCTTGGGCCTACAATAAGCTGACTCCAAATATTGGGTTGGACTACAAAGACAAGCAGTTGGGCTGGGCCGCCTATTGAAGCTAGACTAAATTTGAAGTTGGGTAAGCCCAGCATGATCCCAAGAGTACTTACTCCATCTAAATTCTCGTTGGTTAACTTGGAACCAAGTTGCGGATCAAAAAAAACACTTGGAACCAAGTTCTTGATTATCAAAAACAGACCAAATTAAATGATCAGCTTCCCAAGTGGAGACCTCGCATAAGTTGTCCGATGACGCATTATATTCAAAGCCGGGGGCCTGTTGAGTAGTACGGTGCACAACATCATCCTAGCCGTCCGTTTGTGTTTTGGATGGTCCCTGGGAGAGTTTTATTTTAATCCGGACCATCCAAAACACAGACGAAAACTCTTCCCTGTAAAAGTTTTATTTTAATCTGAACCATCTAAAATTAACATAGACGAACGACTGAGATGATGCACGACAGGGATGCTGTGCAGAGGTGCACAACAAGCCCCCCGGTTCCATTGTATTGGCTTAATGAAGAGGAACAAGGATATTTGCTATCCAATTGCATGCTCTAGCCTCAGAAATGCCTTTGGTCTCAGGGTCAACTTTCACCCCTGCGCTACCGCTTTGCTGTCTTGGGCCAGCCAATATAGAACCTTGTCCCAATTTTAATTGGGCCCCCGGTGTTGAGCGGTGGAATTGGACCATTAGACTGATCGGTTGTGTCGAATCCATAATTAACAAAATAATTCTCTTTGTCCCAAAATAATTGTCCCTTTTCGGCAATCGTGTCATTTAATTTGGGACAGAGGAAGTATTTTCTCAAATAGTCAAATGAGAGTTACTTGGGTTGAATTTAAGATGTATCATAAATAGGTAGCCCGGGTTAGTTCTATATTTTTTTGCTATAAAACTGCAACCTGTATTTTCCGTGGAAAAAAAAAAAAAAACTGCAACCTGTATGGCTTTCATAACATCAGTTATTCAGTTTCATTTCAATTATACAAGAAATGAAAATCATTATTGAAAAGTTGAAAGACAAAGTTGGTAGGTTTTTCACTTCTTTTTTATAATTCTTCTTGAAAATACGGCCCTCTTTCTCTTATTGCTAGTTAGTTTCGTACTTTCATTCACCAATATACCTTTATGATCGAATTTAACTATTTAAGCCATTGTCAACTTTGGTACATAGGTGCCACAAGTAGAAATTAGTTGGAATATATTCTCTGTGTAGGATGATGCTACGGTGTCCACCCGCTATTTGGGGACACCGTAAAAAATGGCATAACTGACCATTACAAGTATAACAACGACCAGTGATGTGTATAACCAAAACCTTACAAAGGCATAACTCCCAAAATCCCCAGAATTTTTGGAGATTTTGGGGGTTATGCATTTGTAAGGTTTTGGTTATACACATCACTGGTTTTGGTTATACCATTAATGGTCAGTTATGCCATTTTTTACGGTATCCCCAAACGGCGGGTGGACACCATAGCATTTCCCCTCTGTGTAATCTACTTTTATGCCTAGTTTTTGTTGAACTCTCTGCCCTTTTTGTTTTCGATTCATGAACTTTTTTTTTTTTTTTCATTTTTCAATAAAACCAATGATATCTGTAAGGTGTAAGATATTTCCAAAAAAGATCATGTTAATACACTATTAGCAATGATGGCGAAGGGAGTAATGAGTAAACACATTTACATTGGTGCCACATTTGACCGAAGAGGATAATTATTTTCAAATTTTCTAGTCGCACAGATACTTGAGAATAGATCACGCACATATGAGAAACTATGTTGGGTGATATGGTTTGCGCATGTCCCCTCTCTGTGAAGACCAAGGTTCGAATCCCACGAGGGATAGGGTTTGGGATGTCACAATTATGGATAGCCTCTAAGTCCCTCGTTGACTAACTTTTTATTAACCCCTGCTAGCAGCAGTATAAAATATGGCAAAATAAAAGATCATGCACATATATTTTTACGGGGCCCATCTCGCAAATATAAACCAAACCGTTCAATTTTTAAAAATATTTTTTATGAATTATTTTAAAGAATAATCTTAATAGGATATCGGTAGGACATTTTCTAAATTCGTTGGACAACCACTCAATTTCGTATAATTTTGAACGTATAATTACTATTAACTTCATAAACAAAGTAAAGCGTCATCAATAAAAAGTGGAGCGCGAATATCAATTTCCTTTGCGTTTCTCATGTTGTTGGAGTGGGATTTGGGCGATTATTTAGGGTACTCCGTAGAACAGGTAAATGAAAAATGGAAAAGACACATTTTGGGTTAGAACTGCTATTTTGAAAGAAGTACATAAGGCAATGATGCTTTCAAATCCGTGTGAAATTAAAATGCAACGGATGCCACAAGAAGTGACTGCTTGATGGGTGATGACACTTTTTATTGTATCTTATGAAACGCTGGCACCGAATAACAAAACCGATAGATAAAAACAAAATAGGAGTAATATTGATTCAAAGTACATGCACTACACTAGTCCCATCTCTGGTGCAGAAGTTTGGCCTTAAGGGCCTGATTGGATGAAGTTAAAAGTGGAGGGGAAAAATAAGAGGGGGTAAATGGGAGGGCTCCACCTCTTTTCCCCCGTTTGGCATCCCATTTTTTTTCCCTGATAATTTCTTACCCGCTCATCTTTTCCCCCTCTTCTAGGGTTTCTCGGGTGTTAATTTTGGACTGGTCTGGAGGTGCCCAAAAATAATCCGGCTGAAGAGGGGTGATTTGTGGACGAATATACCCTTCCTTATCCCCTTTTCCCACCCCAAACCTCGTCGTGTACCATTTGTGTTGCCGCCCTTTTCTGATCTGTGGAAGATAGGGTTTTGGTGGCGATTTGGTCGATATCTGCATTTGTGAACTCAGGTATGGTTTCCATTCGCGATTTAGGATTTCTCACGCCCTCATCTTTATCATGCAATCTAGGGTTTGTGAGATCTTTTTTTTTTTTTTTTTGTACGCGATTTTGGTTTAGATAGCTGAAAAATGGAACCATGTCTATGTGTGTGTTTGATTAGTGGGTTGATAATGGATTTCATGAACGAAAACATGTACGATTTTGGTTCAGATGTCTGAAAAATGGAACCGTCTCTGTGTGTGTGTTTGATTAGTGGTTTGATAATGGGTTTCATGAACGAAAACATGTACGATTTGTGAGATGAAAGCACATGTTGTGGGTTTCTGTACAGAGAAGGCTTCCCATTGTATAAAGCCAAATGTTTTTTGTTCTGTGAAAAAAAAAAAAAAAAAACCTATATAAATCTGATCCGAATGAGATTGATTTATCTAAGCCTTGCCCCAGATTTTCGATTAATATGATTGTGGGGTTTTGTGGGTTTTTCCTCTGGCAAAGATAATTGACTACACAATTCTTTTGTTGACAGTAGAACCTTTTAGTCACGCCAAAAACCATCAGTAGATCTGATTGAAAGTTCATTTATGTAGGGAAAAAAATATAAGCTCAAGAAAAATATATTTTGAAGTCAAATTTAGGGGTGTTCGATTAATATGATTGATAAGTTGACATATGTCCGCGGAAGGATTTTGAAAGTGAATGTTTCGAGAATTGGTACGAGTCCTGGTAAATAAAAAAAATAGAGTGAAAAAATTGTAATGCTTTGACTGAGTGATTTTAGTGAGTGTATTTACAAGATCACACTTACCAGGAGGATATGTTTTTATGCTTTGACTGAGTGAAAAAGGTATTGAAGGATTTGAGGATGGAGGATATGTTTTTATAACTAAAAATGTGTTAGGCAAGGGTTTTGATTAATTGATTATTGAATTGTAATGATATGTGTTTCTTGTTTGTCAATGTGCCATGAGTATGTAGGGGGTGTGTATGAAAAGTGCAGGTTTTGGTTAATTTTGTACGTGGAGGTTATGGTTGTGTGTTGTGTGAAGTGTTGGCCTGTGTTGGTTTTGTTTAGAACTTGTTTTGTGGTATGTTTGTGGGTTGAAAGAGCATGGTTTGTTGTTTTCTTGTACGTCCAGGTTACGGCCACTGTTTTTAGGTAGCCTAGTGTAGGTTTAGCTCATTGTTTATACATGCAGGTTATATGGTTCTGTTTTGTAGAAAGTTTTTGGCCCCTATTGGCTGGGTTTAGAACTGCATGTTGTGGTATGCTTGTTGGAAAAAACTAAAGGATGTGGTTGTGTTTGTGGATGCATTTGTTGGTTATTCACTGGAGGTATAAACATAAGATAAATCAAAACCTTTTCAACTCAGAAACAGAGGCCAAAACCTCCAGTTTTTAACCACAAGCAGATGTGAAAACTGCTTCATAAACTGAAGCAGAACCTGCATGTTGAAACTAGTTGGGTACAGGAGCAAAAGTTGGTTTCCAACTGGAGGTTTTGGTTCAAGTTAAATCGTGGCTAACACATGCAGTTTTATGACATGTATTAGGAAGTTTAGACACAAACAGAGGCTAACACATGCAGTTTTAACCCACAAATAGAGGCCAGAACCTGCATGTATGGATGAACCAAAATGTACAGTTTTAGCATGGTAACATAGGGGTTTTAGTGATTTGTGGTGCTATAGCTAACCAATGTTAGGTCATTTGTTGATTGTTGAGTGAAGGGCCTGCTTGGATAAGTAGTAAAACAATGACAACAAGTAGAGTCTTATGCTTCCTTTTAGAGCTTCAACTGCACTGAACAAGCTACACCTCGTATAAACGTTTGTTAGCTTTATGAGTTAGAGTGAAACTAAGTGCTTACATAGTTACCCTAAACCACCAATTATTCATGATATGGCTATACTTTGTGTTTGTTCTAAAATGCATGAAGCCCTTTTTTAGGTTTTTACAATGGCAAGATTAAACAGAACAGAAATTAGGAGAAGAGAAGTGGAAGAGGCATTCATTGCGTTAACCATGTACATTCGTGGTGCAATGGGCGTGTTTCGGTTGTATTGCTTCATTCTGTCGACAGCACAGTATCCCCGTCCCGAGTTGTCCCCAAATCCAAACTACTACCAAACCCAAGTAGATGCTGTGAATAGGCTTATCAATGGTAATGAAGTAGATTGCCATGAGCAGTTGAGGGTAAATAGGCATACATTTTTTAGGTTGTGCTGTCTACTTCGAGGTGTTGGGTTAGAAGACTCGCAAAATGTTTGTCTTGAGGAGAGGATAGCGATTTTTTTGTTTATCCTTGGTCACCATACAAAACAGAGGCGTACGAAGTTGCAGTTTTGGAGATCGACTGAAACTGTGAGCAGACATTTCAATGTCGTACTCCAAGGTGTGTTGCGCCTTTTCGACATGCTCCTAGTAAGGCCCGAGCCCGTACCTCCTAACTACCACGACAGTAGATGGAGTTGGTTTCAGGTAAACTTGAATTCAATTGTTTGTAAATCTTCCATTTGCTTATCTCTACTTGACCATGTCGACGTAGTATTAATGTTGTGATATTGATGTTATCGTAGAATTGTCTCGGGGCATTGGACGGGACATATGTGCCAGTTAATCCCCCCGCCGTTGACAGGCCACGCTATAGGTCAAGGAAGGGTGAGACCTAAAGTTTGTCTTCGTTTTGTCTGGTTGGGAAGGGTCGGCCACTGACTCTAGGATCCTGGCGAACGCCATTTCAAGACCCAATGGTTTGAGAGTTCCCCGTGGTATGTGCTAATTCCTTAGTTCACCTTGCTTTCACTCTATTCCTAGTATGAACCCTTCCTTTAATGCCTTCACTTCCATTTCGTACAGGACATTACTACCTTGTTGATGCCGGATACCAAAATGCCGATGGTTTTCTAGCACCATACCGCGGTCAACGATATCACATTAACATATGGAGACAAGGTCATATGCCGACTACGAAAGAGGAGTACTTCAACATGAAGCACTCCGCTGCTAGGAATGTGATTGAGAGAAGCTTTGGTGTGTTGAAGATGCGGTTTGCAATTTTGAGGTCTCACTCGTATTACCCCATTAGGACTCAAACACGTATTGTCACCGCATGTTGCCTTCTCCATAACCTCATCAAAAGAGAGATGCCCAACGATCCCATTGAGAACGAGTACACGGCATGGGAACGTGACCACATACACGAGATCGAGGCAGATGATCACATTATTACCATAGAGACTTCCAATCAATGGACCGGGGAGAGGGATGCATTGGCTACAGCCATGTACAACCATTGGCTAGCAAATGGTGGGGGACAAGAGGTGTTCCCACCATGAGGAAATTTGTTTAGTTTATTTGTATTAAATATTTGAAGAACTTTGATGATGTAAACATTCTAATTGCGGTTTGAATTACTTTTAAGGTGTAATTGAATTCTATTTGAAGAACATTGTAGTAACTTTATTTTAATTGAATTCCGGTTTGTAGTTCATCATAGACATGTTAGATAATCATTTGTTGTCCAACGTAAATTCCATTTTCAGCAATGGATACCCAACAAGGTCATGTGCCTACAACAAAGGCTGCAAAGACGCGTAGGAGCTGGAAGAAATCCGAAGAGGATGCCCTCATCAAATGCATGGTAACTGAATTTAATGACAAATGGAAGGCCGAGAATGGGTTCAAACCTGGGTTCTTCAACCTACTTGAGAGGGAGATAGAGAAGGTGATGCCGGACAGCAAACTTAAGGCGTCCCCCCACATTGACTCCAAAGTAAAGTATTGGAGACAAACATATGCGAAATTAACCGACATTCTAAAACTTAGTGGATTTGGATGGGACCATGTCAACAAAAGGATTGATGTGGATGATGAGGTGTGGAAAATCTACGAAGAGGTAACTTCCAATGCTTTAATTGATATGTTATGGCATGAGATAATGTTCTAAACTTCCAATGTTCGTGTAGGCTTGGCCTAAGAAGGCCAAAGAGATTGGTGGGAAGCGTTTCCCATACTTTGAAGATTGTGAATTCCTCTTTGGAAAGGATAGGGCCAACGGGGACGGAGCGGAGGTTCCTTCGGAAATGGCGCGACCGCCTCCAAATGAAGATGTCATGCATGATGAACAAATTGAGGAGAATGATGATTGCTACTACCCATACTTCGGGGAAGAATTTCATCGCACCCCCACAAGTGGAATGACGGGACTGTCCAATGAAACTCCTTCGGGGTCGAGACCTCCACTCTCCACACCTCCACACCTCCGGTATCCACGACTTCAAACTCCGCACGTCGTACGTCACTCTCGACGTCCACTCCCCGGACCTCCACTCCTCCGGCCAACACCGGAACTCAAAGGGGGAAGAAGAGGACACGGATGGGTGATGTGGGATCCCTTGCGGCAAGCATGGAGGTATGGCTAGAAAAGAGTGATAGCCATATGGAGAAAATGACCGAAAGGTTTTGGGTCAGTGTTGGTTCAGTTTGGGCTCTGCTTATCTGTTTGGTTCAGTTATGGTTGAGTTTTGGCTCTGCTTATCTGTGCAGAATTCTTTTTCACTACTGCAGGTTTTGGTGGCTATGATGAATGTTTTCTGAGCCAAATGGGTTCAGTATTGTGCCTGCATATTGGTTCTTTTTTGGTCATGCATCTGTTGGCCACTATTGGTGGGTTTTGGCCACTGTACGTAGGTTAAAGCTGCAGGTTTTGACCACTGATTTATATGTGTATGTGTGTGTGTCTGCCCGTGATAAAAATAATCTGCACAGAAATTGAACCAAAACCTGCACTGCTTGTGTTCTTTGTTCTCTGCATTTCTGGATTTGAGAGACCAAAACCTGTATGTGTAACTGACTGGCTGTGATGAAAATTGCATACGACACAATGGGGACTTAGGCGGGGCAACATGAGAGGGTCATTTGGCAACTCATGTTGCAGCCTAGTTCCCTCAACAAGTGGTGTACAAATCTGAGCCCAATGCCTTAATTATGTGCAGAATTTGGTTGAGTTAGTGTGCAGATTTTGGTTCTGTTTGTGTGAGGATTATGGTTCAGTTTCTGTGCAGGTTTTGGTTCAGTTAGTGTGCAGATTTTGGTTAAGTTTCTCTGCAGATTTTGGTTCAGTTTTGTGCATAGGTTCTGTTTGTGCTCTAAAACTGCAGTGCTTGGTTCAGTTTTCTGGTTCTGTTTGTGCTCTAAAAGTGCAGTGCTTGGTTTAGTTTCCTGGTTCAGTTTGTGCTTTACAACTGCAGAAGTTGGTTCAGTTTGCTGCAGGTTTTGGCCACTGTTGTTGGGTTAAATCTGCAGGTTTTGGCCACTGTTGGTAGGTTAAAGCTGCAGATTTTGGCCACTGGTTTATGTGTCCGACCATGTGTGTGTGTCTGGCCGTGATGAACAAAAAACCTGCACAGAAACTGAACGAAAACCTGCACTGCTTGTGTTCTTTGTTTGGGTGGCTATGATGAAATCTTTCTGAGCCACAAAGTCCAAGGCTTTGGGTTCAGTTTCTGTGCAGGTTTTGGGTTCAGTTTCTGTGTTGGTTTTGGTTCAGTTTGTACGGCTTTGGTGCCTGCATTTCTGAGTTTGCTGAGCATGTTTTCGTGCCTCTGTTCATGTGTGTGTGTGTGTGTGTGGCTGTGATGAAAATTTAAGAACACCCGTCGGGGACTTAGGCGGGGCAACATGAGAGGGTCATTTGGCAACTCATGTTGCAGCCTAGTGCCTTGCAATAGTTGTATACAAATCTGAGCCACATGTTTGAAGCTATTTGACTACAAAAGTCCTCATATTCATGGCTACATTGTTACTTGTGTCCTACTCTGTGTCCTAAGTGTGTCAATTGGCGATGATGAAATTTGAGCCAAATGCATTTATTTTGATTTTCAGGTCTTTATTAGCGAATAAGAGGCATGTGATGGTTTATTCATTAGATATTGGGAGGTAATCCTCCTGATCTTTTTTGAATAAACCCTCATATGTCTCTCGATGATCAACGGAGACTTAGAATGTTATTTTCGAATAGATTACGGCCATCTTTTATCGTAAAGTTTGTGGTGACTTATAATGTTGTTTTCGAATAGATTACCCAATGACAGGTGAAGGAAAAGACTATTATTGAGTGGTTTTCGTTGGGCATGTGCCGGGCATCTATACAAGTTGGGAAGAAGCTCAACTCCAAGTGAATGGATAGTCAAGAAGCATGGCGAAAAGGTACAAGACATTCGATGCAGCCGAAGAAGCATTGCTAAAGTTTCACGAGGAGAGCTACGCCCTGAAGAAGTTGGAAGGCAAAAATTTCACATCCACAAGTGCATTGGGAGTTGAACATCAAACCAATAGGTGCAAGACGTTTGTTGTATTTTTTTTCTTAGGTTTCGTAGATTGTATTTTGTTGGCACTTATTCTCGATTCCGAATGAAGTTCTACGTTGCAAGATTATGTAAAATTAACACATTATGAACGCAGACAAGTTCTAATATATTTTAAATGAAGACGTTCCAACATTACATTCCAACATCATTAATTAACAGATACGACAAATGACACAACATCCATAGGTAATGCTATTTATTCGGAAAGCCATCTTGACCTACTCCTCGGGCTCCTCGGGAGGGGGAATGAAGCAAATACGCCAATCATCGAACAGTGGAAATTGAACATCTCTTACCTCCCTAGCTTGTTTGTTAACCTAAGTCAAAATGAAAAAAATAAGAACAAAAAATAATTTCACCTATAAAAAGAATTAAAACACTTTATTAAGGCTTACTTGGAGGAATGCAGCCCAAACGTCGTCTTCAGCCACAACCATGTTTTGACTTGCATCCCATTCAAACCCGGGATGCTCAAGTAGGTTCACAATGATGAAGCAAGTACGGCGCCACTTCTTTATCTTCGCTTCAATATGCCATTCCTCAATGCCAGCATCGGGAAAATCATTGTCCGTGAAACGTTTCAAGTATCTCGTGTAACTTGGATGAAAGTGTCCACTACTGGTGGTCCACAATTGGGACTCCACCATTGATTTCAGTATCGAAATCAACTGGATCTCCTCAGCCTGGACCCAATTGTGACGAGGAGGCGGACGACCAGCCATACAACAAAAATGAAATGTGAGACTTGTTTTGTAATTGAAATTTGTGAATGAGTTTGACAATGAATCAACTTGCTATTTATAAGCAAAATTTACCAAGCCAACAACCACATATCCACCATTCAATAACATATCCACCATTCACCATTCAACCAACTTTTACTCTCTATTCTAACCCAAAATCATTCTTTCCATTCAAACCTACCATAATTTGTCTTTTCTTTTTCAAAAAATTCACTTTCCAAATTAATTGAAAAATAAATACACCATTCATTAAAAAAACGTTTTTTAATTTAAATTTTTCATAATATACATTTTTTTTTCATTTCGTTTTTTATACTTTCAATTTTCCCAAATTGATTAAATATATTGATTTTTTAATTAAATATACTTATGTTCATACATAATCAAATTTCACACTGCACATGGGCAAAATAGTCATTTGACAGCTTTTCCCATCATCCACCCCTTCTTATCCCCCCCATTCTATGCACCATCCAAACAACGTCAAATTTAATTCCCCTATTTAATACCCCATCCAAACAACATACTATTTTTTCCCCCTCCATAAACATCAAATCGATGTGGGCCAACCCATCAAAATTAATACCCCCTACTATCTTATCCCCCTTCATATTTTTTACCTCCGATTTTTTCTCCACATCCAAACGAGCCCTAAGAAGCCGAGATCTGTTGTAAAGGACAAGAGAATAGTATTCCTGGGGAGAGATCTACCTATGATGCTATTTCCTTTGTTTCGATTTGTTTGTTCAATTTAAAAAATTTAACTTATTAAGAGGACACAATCATTACTCTTTATAAACAAATTTTCCACAAATACTCTTCAATTCAAAATGTACTTGTCACATCAATTTAAGGAAGAGAGAAAGGTAAAAGAGTATTTTTATGGGACTTCTCTCTTGGTTATCTAAAATTGGACAAACAATTTGGGACAATGAAAAGTTAAAAAGTGGACAAACAAAATGGGACGGAGGAAGTATTTTAAAGTTGGAAAGAAGAATAAATATATAGATCCAAAAGGAAGATAAAAAAAAAAGAAACGTATTTTTGAGTTTGGGATTGAGGCGGCCAAAAAGTATCACACAAAACTAAGGTGGTACATTCTTCTTCATTATCATCCATTGACAATTAGAATAGGAATTCTATTTTATTCAAGAATGCTAGTAAGGTTATGAGTTTGGCGGACGGTTGCGAATTCAATTCATAGGAGGGAGGAACTTTAACTTGAAGAAGTTGGTTGAAATGGAAGAGGAGGAAATTGCAGATAGGGAAAATGCCTAGAAGAAGTTAATTTGCAGAGTCAGAAGAGGGAGACATTTCTAATAAGGAGGATGATGCTTCTATCGCTTTGGAGTTTTAGCATCCTTTGTTTGATATGCATTTTCTTTTGTTATTCATGTTAGGTTTTGATGTCTTTTGGTTTTTCGATATGTTTCGGACTCTCATTTTGGTTTGCTTTCTTTTTGTTTTGGAGTACTTTGAGGTATTTTTTAGAGTTTTCGTTAAGATTTTTGGGTGTTCTAAGTTAAGATTTCCTCAGGATTGTTCTGTTTTGGATGGTGTCTCTTTTTTCGATCTTGGGTTGCGTATGCTGGTATACTCTTGTTCCGTTTATGCCGTGTTTGCTTTAGGATTTAAAAAGTATTTTTCAAAAAATTCCCCCTACTTCTAATATTTCTCTCTCTATCTCTTTTCACTTATTACTTAATCTTTGTAATCATTTATAAAAAGGGACATAATTTTGCCACTCCCTTTTTTGTTAACGGTACTCTCTTGCAAGTGTATTTTTCCACAAAAAATACACTTACAGGGAAATGACGTTAACAAAAAAAGAAAGTGGCAAAATCAGCAGCCAAAAATTACTAAAAAAATCTTCTCTGCTAAAAAAAATATATAATGATTCCAACACATACTGTAAGTCTTTATTTTGAATAGACAGCCCGCCTTATCTGGATCAAACCATGCACGGACCCACAATGTGTTTTTCTGCAAGAAAGCAGGAAATCATTTGACTTTCGGAATAAACAATGAAAGTTCTGAAATTTAGAGAAATAAATTAACTAATTCTCCATTAAAATACATAAATAGTACTCATGAAAACTATTATGAGATCATGTAAGAATATTCATTTACGAATTTAATTACACGGATAAATGAAGAAAAAAAAGTATCAAATCGTTTGATATTATGCGGTATAAATATATTCTTCTTTTTTTGAAAATGACGGTATAAATATCTAATATTGTTTAATTTAAGTATCCTAGAGCAATTTAAGTTCGATCAAATATCATTGTCAGCGAGTATCACTCATCATTTGTTCTTGTCCAAAGTAATCAAATTTTAGTATCATAAACTTTTTATAAGATTGATGTGGATGCTTATTATTACGCTTTTGGAGATTATGGGTATGAGTTTTCATACTTTCTTAGATCACTTTAAAGATTTCTATTCTTTCTTAAAAATATTGGTGCTCAAAAGATCACAATCAATGAAAGTGTTTATTTTTTCATTCAAAACATAGTACTACGATTTTTGTAATGAACTACTAGTACAATTATGGCACGGAAGAGGATCGAGTTTAAACTTGACATGATCAAAATGGATGTATGATTAAAATAAAAAAGTATCTAAATTGACTAGGGTCTGGTTAACTATTGCCAACTAGGCAGTGAATAATTTGCATATATTGTCAAATAATAAGTTGAAATTTCAATACATATCTATTGAACGCTAATTCATTTTTCTTGTATATTGATACCGTATTATCATTAATTTGCACGTAATGTCAAACAAGTTGATCATACATTTTACGATATACATATACACACACAAGCCTTCACATAAGGGTGCCCTTAACTTGCTAAAATGTGGACCTCCTCTTTTTCGATCAAATTTTGATGATCCGAGTCGTTTAATGTGTTCAGAACGTGATTTTAAGGGTCTCCGTAAGAAATCGGCAAAAAATATGACCGGGAAGGGTTTGATTTGAGCAGTTTTTAATTGAACCGTTCAATAAAAATTGCTCGGATGAAGCACTTTCCGATCATTTTTTGCTGATTTCTTGCGGGAACTTTCAAAATCACGTTCTAACCACATTGAACGGCTCGAATCATCAAAATTTGATCAAAAAAGAGGAGGTCCGCATTTTGCTAAATAAGGTCGCCCTTATAGGAAGGGGACTATATATATATATACACGCACAAGAACGGAACCAGGATTTTACTCTAGCAGTAGCGAAATGTATACTAAAAAAATAAAAAAGATGCATTACAATATTAATAGTCATCGGCTAGCTCCAGAAAAAAAATTAAAATAACATAACAAAAACTATAGTAAATGATATTTTTCATTTGCACATGGAGTATGAAAAAAAACTAAATTAATTTTGGGCATCGATAATGCCACTCCAACAACAGCAGCAGAACTCATGTAGTCCTCAATCATTGGGGGTATGGGCGGGGGAGGATTGAAGACATACCTAACCTTTGACAATATACACAAAGTAGCTGCTCTCAGAATACCACTTAAACATTAGCCCCCCATATCTGTTTTGTTGTGGAACCATGCCCCCAAATTAAAACCAAATGGCATCAGAGAGGGCAGGTCTAGAGACCCAATTCAATTTTTGTGAATATTACCATGCTTCATTCATTAACAGTTTAGAGCATTGGTATGCACAAAAATAATGTCACTCCCCAGATCCCTATATAGATTTCCCAAATTGATATCCGCACTCCCTTTTGGGAGTGACATTATAATTAAATTCTCTTAATTTTTTAGGTTAAGTTATTTTAGGGTTAGAATGTGTAGTTTTTTTTTTTTTCTTAATTCTACATCATTATTTATATTATTTCACTTTGGCCCATTGAATTTAGATTTAGAATACTTTTTTGGGTCTCCTTTCTTAAAAAAAATAATAGAAGATTTATGACTAGTATATAATAAAAAATAAAGAAAAAAACCTAACAGTGGCGACACTATATAAGTTGGGGATAAATTTTTTATTTCACATATAATAATTGCATTTTCTAAAATTCTTGTCGTGGCGGCCGCCGCCACTAGACCCTCCTGATCCCATCCTTGTACACGCACACACAAGCCTTCACATGCGGACGTCCTTAACTAGAAAAAATGCAGACGTCAAACGCCAGCTGTTGAATTGTGTTTTCAATGGTCCGAATCCGCGGACGAATATATTCTTACCGGTAAGAAAGCGTCTGCTGATCCAAACGATTGAAAATATAATCCAACGGTTGGCGTTCGACGTCTGCAAATTGTACATATGCGGGCACCCTACCTGAAGAGGAGTGATATACACCAGCCTTTGGGAATGGCACGGCCAATATATATTTTAATAGCACTGCCAATCTATTTGAAGCGTTTGGGAATGGCAAGTGGATCTATCGGGAGGGTGTGATTGGTGGGCACCGCATTCATTTATTAGTAATTGTCGCATTCATTTATTATAGTAATTGTCAAGTTGAATTCACCGGTGTCATTTTCGGCCCATATATATACACTCCGTATTTAATGAGGCAAGACGTTCTATACCAAACATTCCTATGCCTGTGCCGAGGGATTTTTTGGCAATTGAATTTAGAACATAGAAAAAATCACACAATTCAACGGTCGGAAAATCCGCATAGACACTGTGAAATTTTCGGGACAAAAGAGATCGAACCCCATAATTAATGCCCTCAATGCTGGTTCGGAACAGAGATTACAGCAGGCACCATATATATACTCAGATCTCCCATATACTGGTGTCTGGTAGGATCATTAAATACTTCACCATAAATGCATGCTTGCAGTGTAAATACTACTACATGTTATTAAGAAAGACTGTTGATTTTGCCACTCCCTATTTTGTTAATGGCACTCCCTTGCAAGTGTATTTTTGCACCAAATAGCATGCAGTGTAAATACTACTATATGTTATTAAGAAAGGCTGCTGATTTTGCCACTCCCTTTTTTGTTAACGGCACTCCCTTGCTAGTGTATTTTTGGTGCAAAAATACACTTGCAGGAGAGTGCCGTTAACAAAAAAGGGAGTGGAAAAATCATTTCCCAGAAAGAGAACATGAAAAAGGATACTATTACCTTGTTCTTCACTTACCCCATTTTAGTTCCTTGTTCCATTTCACAGTCCAACAAAAGGTTTCTTTTACGGTTGGTTCACATTACTTACCACTCCATTTAGGTCCCGTTCCGAAAACCTTCTTAAAAAATAAGTATTTATTTTGCAACTTCAATTTCAAAAATAAGAAGGGTCATTCCACAAAATTCAAATAAAAAGTTTACTTCACATTTTCAAACTCAAAAGAAAATGTAAATGAAAAAAATAAAAATAAATTCGCACCGTATTAAGAGATCTCAATGAGATCTATCAAACAAGATTCATAGTGATAGGAAAATTATTTTGCGTAAACACATGATTTTTGAGCTTGAAGTCGCTGTATAAAAAAAAAAGGACTGTTGCTATTGTGTTGGGCGCCGGCGGAGGGAAATCGTACCGGTGGCCGCGCCGGGCCGTCTCCGGCCACCGGGACGGCCGATCCGAGCCGTCCAAAAAATCTAAAAAAAAAACCCCCACACCTACATCGCAGTTATTGCACCCACCCCACGCCGCACCACTGCCTGAACCCAAGCACCTCCACCGCCGAACTCAAACCAACAGATCTGGAAACCCAGAGGGACCCGAGGTCGAGAGAGAAACGGAGGCCACCGGCCAAGGTCCCTCCCGCCGGCCACACAACAAGGAAATCAAAACTGAGGGGCGAAACAGAAAGCAGAGGACTGGAGGAGAAGGGCGGGAGAGGGGCAGGAGAGATGGAGGAGAAGGGAGGGGGAACAGAGGGGGAGGAGGCGGCGGAGGCCTCCCCCCCAAACCCTAGAACTGGCGGCGCTTGAGGCTAGGTTAGAGAGAGGGAGAGAGAATCGACAGGTTAGAGATAGGGCTAGCTCATCCGTATAGTTCCCCAGAATGATGGGGAGAGTAGGAGATATGCCCTTCTTAAAGGAGATAGTCTTAATCATCTCACAATCATTAAAGTATGAAACCCGAATTGGCCGCCCAATGATATTTGGCTAGGACTTCTGCACCCAAGTATTCATGTTTAACGAAAGAAATCGATCGAGAGCTGAAACATTGCAGCAAATAAAAGACTTAGAGCAAGTTTACCAGTTATTAGCAAAAAAGACTCATGAACAGTGTACATTTTTCATTTTACCTACTCATATTTCTCTCAACACTACACCAACATTATCTATTTAACATATTCTCTATTAAAATATACAATCTTTTCAATCTTTTCTTTTATTCTATTATTATAATATGAGAGAGAGAGGGGGAGAGAGAGAGAGAGAGAGAGAGAGAGTTAAATAATCAAAAAATTGGATTCTTAGTGAACAGTGGTGAGGTATTTGTACCGAACCAGTTCTGGCAATCTATTTTACCTCTCATGTTTTCCTCCTCTGGTGCAGCCCTTTTTCCTATTCTTCTTCGGTAAAAAGCAGAAAAAGTCATTTTAACTAATCTGATAAACTTGCTCTTATCACTCCGCGCTTGCAGTTCGACTCTTACCGACAAATAACTCTTGGGACCACTGACGGTTCATCGGATGGTTTCAAACTTTCGACTCCATTGTCCGAAATTAGTCAAAGCGCTCTTTAACAAATCATTTAAAAAAAATCTCAATCTCTCTCTCTCTCTCTCTAAATGCATAACAACAAATCCAACACATAATAATTGTACAAAACTCTCTCATTCTGGGATTCTTTTTTTCAAAATTTAATTACAGTCTGTAACAACTTTGACTCCTCCTTTTCCTTTTCCTTTTCCTTTCCATTGGGGTTCTTCTTCACAAACAATAACCCATTGTTGCTCACCAACTTTGAGCTTTGCAACACTCCCATTGATCTCGACTTGTTCAGCCTTACCGTAGCCAATCCCCCCTTCCTCCTCCCCACTCCTCCTCCCCACTGATGAACACTATTACTACTACTACTACTACTACTATTACCGACCAAATTCGAATCCAACGGTCCCAATCTAATCTCGCGAACCGACCCCACAGATCTAGACCGTCCCACCTGCTCCTTATCACTCACACGAACAACTTCTCTCGGTAACGTCTCTACACCCGGCACACTGGATACTTTCCTGTTCCTCCTGCTCCCAACCCTCGCAGTAGTCTTCACAATCTCCGCGGTATGACTCTCATCCAACGCCTCGTATCTAACCGATTGCCACGAATTGCACGCGCCCATCCCCACGCGCCGCCCCAGGTTATTCCAAATCGGCGACGACACTCTCTTGTTCACGCCCCTCAGGCACTCCACCACTTCCGCCATTTCCGGTCGCTTCTCAGCCTTCGACCGGACGCACCTCGCCGCCATCACCGCCAGCCTCCGCATCACCACCGCATCCTCCGGCGGCCCGATTCTCGGATCGCAAATAGACTCGTACTCGCCGCCCCTGATCAGCGGCGCCGCCCAGTCCACCACAGACGGCGGCGAGTACCTCATGTCAATCGCCTTACGCCCGCTTAAGATCTCCAGCAGAAGGATTCCGAAACTGAACACGTCGGACTTGGTGCTGAGATCACCCGGCGCAAGATAGCCAGGGTCCAAGTACCCCATCGTCCCCGCCGGCGGCGTGCACTTGACCTTCACGTCCTCCACGTGTCCCCTCAGAGCCAAGCCGAAGTCCCCCAGCCGAGCGTTATTTTCCCCGTCGATTAAAACGTTGGACGACTTTATGTCGCGGTGGATAACGGGCGGGTTCGACGAGTGGAGGTGCTGGACCGCCCGGGCGACTTGTAACGCGAACCGGACCCGGGTGGACCAGAGCAGGGGCTTGGGGCGCGCGTGGAGGAGGTCGTGCAAGGACCCGTTGGGCATGTACTCGAACACGATTAGGTTCCGGCCGAGGGAGTCGGAGGAGAGTCCGAGGAGGTTGACGAGGCGGGGGCTGCGGAGGCGGGAGAGGATTTCGATCTCGTTGTCGACGGTGGCGGTGGGGGAGGTGGTTTTTTTGACGGCGGCGAGGAGGGTGGGGTTGCGGAGGGAGGCCTTGAAGACGGAGCCGTGGCTGCCTTTGCCGAGGAAGTTGTCGGGGGAGAAGGCGTCGGTGGCGGATTCGAGATCGGAGTAGGAGAAGTGGGTGATTTTGAAGGGTTTTTTGTTGGGTTTGGTTTTGTTGGGTTTTTTGCAATTGTGGGGATCGCAAGTGACGATGGCGGAATCTGCATTGCAAGAGAGATAACCCATTCAGTGGAATTGCAATCTATATACAGAGTGAGGAGGAGAAGAAGAAGAATAATGAGAGAGAGAGAGAGGTTGAAGAAGGGAGAGGTTTAATAGGAAGAGAGAGAGAGAGTGGGGAAGAGAGAGGAGAGCGGCAAAGGAAGGCCATAACGGTAGATGTTGGTGTCTACTACGGTGAATTTACAGCTTGAGGAAAAAGCAAAGGGAAAAAGCAAAAGCAAAATTCAAAGTGGATTTGGTGATTATTTTAGTAATTTTTTGACTTTATTTGGGGGTTCTTTTTCTTCCTTAACATGCAAAGGCGTGCCCAGCCCGACGAAGAATATCTCGAAGGTTGGTCTTTTGAAAAAGGAAAATTGTTCCATGTGCTGGTGACACATGATTTTTTTTATGTGTGAATGAATTCATTTTGAATACCCTTGTTTTCGAAAAATAAAAAATAAAAAATAAAAAAGTACAATTGATGCATTTAATTTTTGGAAGTGTGTAAATCGTGCATCTGAATATATATTTTCCTGAAATTTTCACGAGTTGACTTACACATGTGGGTAGAATTTGAATGCGAACATGGGCTAAAATGCCAGTATATATATATTAATAGTAGCCACCTATGGTACAAGTTTGATGAATTAAGTGACCCAGTGCTTCAAGGGCATTGGCGATCGCATGATACAAAAAGTGTGGGCTACTAAGAAGCAACATGCAAGTATGATCGAGTGTAACTAAAGTAGGAATGTTTATAGATGAGTGTGTGCTAAAACTTTGAGGAAGAATAAAAAAGAAATGAAAACACTCGAGAAATGATAGGGGTGGCACTTAAAAAAGAAGATGAGAGAAAACATTTGCTTATCGTAGATTCGATAGAGGTGGTAGTTAAAAAATGCATGACATGCTTACGATAGATGGGAGTCAAGGGCGGAACCATGAATGAATTTTACGCTGGCCGGGCTAATCCAAATTACATATATGTTTTTTTCCATCTCCCGGGAAAGCCTCACAGCTGTAATTGCAGTGCCAAGGGCGGACCATGAATGAATGTTTTTTTCCATCTCCCGGGATAGTACCAACAATTGCAGTGCCAGCCCTCAAACTCAAAGCAAGAAGTCTATTAGGTTGAAGTGGTAGTAGGATTCAAGGGGATAGCCCCGCTCACATTAAGCAGGTTTTTGTCTAGCTTTGAAAATGGAAAAAAAATAAAAATAAATTACATATATATAAACCAAAAAGAGGCAAATTTGTACATAAATATGTAAATGTTCAATAACAAACAAGAAAACGTACACAATTGAAGTTGTACCTTAAGATATTTCACAGGGTAGAAATAATCTATTATCGAATCTGAGTCGATATCTTCAACAACTTCTCTTTCAAAATAGATAATCATAGAATCCGTTAGAAAACCATCATTCATTTTGTTACGAATATCAATTTTCACATGCTTCATAGCTGAAAATGCTCTTTCCGTAGTTGCCGACTTGCCGTGGTAATAGGAAGAGTTGCAACAAGGCTAATTAACCTTTCAATCAAATAAATGGGTTGGTCTAGAATCACTTGGACTAAAATGTTACACATGATACACACACACACACACATATATATAGAGTCCCCTTCTAATAAGGACCAACTCATTTTAATAAAATGAGGACCTCCATTTTCCGATTGAATTTTGATGATCTGAGCCGCTCAATGTGTTCAGAACGTGATTTTAAGGGTACCCGCGTGAAATCAGCCAAAAAAAAGACCGGAAAGGGCTTCATCCGAGCAGTTTTTATTTATTTTTTATCGAACGGTTCAAATAAAAACTGCTCAAATCAAGCCCTTCCCGGTCATTTTTTTTTGCTGATTTCTCGTGGGTACCCTTAAAATCACGTTCTGAACACATTGAGCGGCTCGGATCATCAAAATTCAATCGGGAAAGGGAAGAAATGGAGTAGTCCTCATTTTAGGTCCTCATTAGAAGATTAGTGAATATATATATATATATATTTGTTGGTTTTCTGAATTTGGACCTGGGCTACAGCCAAGGGTTGGTGGCTGTAGTTCCGCCCCTGATGGGAGTAGTACGAGAAGAGGTGTGCCAAAAGTTAACCTTAAAGGCGGTTATTTAAAAGGATCTAGAATTTTTTGCTTATCAGAGTACGTATGGCATTCTCGCCTAAACTAAATACAAACGAATTCATGAGGCAATCCAAATTAATTGAGACTTAAGGCTCGGTTTAACTTTGTTTATATACTCATGTTTTTTGCTACGCTTAATATTTCTTGTTATTCGTACTATATTTCTCGTCTATCACTTTTTAAAGCTCTCGATAGAAAAGAAAAACCACTCCATAATTAATTCTCTAAAATTCGAAAGTAAAAAATCATATGCATATACACTAGCAAAATAAACATTACTGTATACAAGACAATAGAGTATTTCGTAACTCATGAGTATATCGTCTAGTCCGCAGGCCTTTTCACCATTTTGAGCTTGTTTAACATACTCCTGTATTAAACTTCAACCAACTCTTACCGAACCACAACTCAAACTATTTACGAACGACTCATTTTATTAGCAGGATGGGTACTACTCATTAGTCATTACTATCCGTTAGTGCTCATTGGCCAACATGAACACTGTGTGGCCTGGAAAAAAAACACAAACCATTAAAACTGTGGGGAGTATATGTTTGTGCAGAACGGGTACTTGTCCATAAAGTAAGTTGTTGCACCGAACTTCTTTGAGATTTACGTCCATGGTTATTATTTTTCGATGGGATGACTCATTACGTACCAATATTCTCTTGTCAATTTCCGGGGTATTCTTTATGAATGTCTTGGAATCAAATTGTGATTTTCTTAATCGTAAGCAGTAATTTGTTTTAAAATAATAAAAGGATTAGGTGGATGCGATCGATGAGGACTTTTCAAGGTCGTTTTAAAGTTGATGAGAGGTCGACTTCATGTGCTTTTGGTGGGAACAACGTCGTTTGCGAGTGTTTGGTTGGGCTTTCGAAATGGTTTTGAGAGTGCTGTTCGTTTCCTTTTCTTCTTGTCGTTTGACGATTAGATCCGGGGTGTTCTGGCCAGTTTACGTGAACTTGGACTAATCTCCAGATAGGCCATTCACGTTGCGACTAGGGGGATCGCAAGAAATTCGGCCCGACCCCAAGAATTTGTCCAGTCTTACTCATACGATCGAAAAGAAAAAGTAGAGAAGGAATAATTATGAAATAGATAATCAAGGACCATGTACGAAAATCATGGTGGGATATTTTCCAAAAAAAAAGAAGAAGAAGAAGAGAGAGGAGGTAAATAAATTAGAAGGTGTTTTGTATAAATAGTTCCTGGTGGGGATATTTTCCATTTGTACATACATGGGAGTTCATTTCTACTTAGCAGTCTAAAGGGATCGATAGGTAGAATTTTTTTTTTCTCGGCAAACGAAACGATTTTATTAACTTGAAACTTGGAAGGGGTACATCGAGGGGTAAAAATAAGAGTGAGTCAACACTTACTCACCCACACAACAATGAACAAAAACACAGAAAGAGCATCCAACCGAAAAGTTGGATGATACAACACCTCAAGCCCGAACTTAAAGCTTTAGTTTACGGATTCCACCTAGAAAGCTCTTAAAATCCTCCACCGAATATACCTTGATGTCAAACTTTGCTTTCATCCACATAGCCACCCTTGTCTTGACTAGATCCCCAACCTCACTCGCTGACCTTATTACATTGTTGAATATGAGGTCATTCCTCGCAAGCCACAAAGACCACAAAGTAGCAAATAACGTCACCTCCCAAATGTGCCTTTCCAAATTTCGAAAACTATTGCCAAACCACCAATTTGCTAAGTCTGCCAAATAAGAAGGACAAACCCATACCAACTCCCACCACTGCATAATAATCAACCATGTGTTCCAAGAAGACAAACAATGCAAAAATAGATGCTCAAGGGTTTCCTCAAAGAGAGAACATAGAGGGCAGAGTGACAATTGACCCTCTTGAATCATATTTCTGCTGGCAAGTACTGATCTAGTAGCCACCCTACCTTGTAAAGCCAGCCAAGAGAAGATTTCCACCTTTGGTGGACTTAGGTTCTTCCATAATGACCCCAACACCTCATTTCCAACCTAGACTTCTTGCTCCCACTGTCCATACACAGATTTCACCAAGAAACACTTATCTGCTGTCCATTTCCATTGCAGCGAGTCCTGTTTGGATGGGTCCAATACTATACTATGCAATCTTTGTTGCAACTCCTCCTCTTGGCATTTTTCCCAATCATACAAACGCCTTTCAAAAATTAGATTCCATCTGCCAACCCCACCCTCTTCCTTCATAGCGCTGACCACTTGCCCTTTTTGAGTAGAAATTAAATAAAGTCTGGGGTATACTTCCTTGAGTGCTACATCCCCTAGCCAAACGACATCCCAAAACAAAGTTTCCTGTCCAGAGCCCACTTGCACTTTAAATCCCTCTTGAATTATAGGACCAATAGACGAAGAGGCATTCCCTATGGAGCAAATATCTCTCCATATATTCGTGATCTGTCCAGAAGCAGGGAGATGGGGAAGCCAACAGCCCTGGACAAGATTGTACTTCCCTTGGATAACCTTCATCCATAGGGAATCCCTGTCGTTACTAAATCTCCACCACCACTTTACAAGCAACGCTAGGTTTTGAGTCTTCAGATTCTTCACTCCCAAACCTCCATTCTCTTTCCTCTTAGTGATCACATCCCATTTCACCAAGTGTAGTTTCTTTTTATCAACTGAATCACCCCAGAAAAATCTCTATAATTTCTCAATTGACTGTGCTACAGCCACAGACATTTTGAAAATAGACATGTAATAAATTAGATGACCAAAATTAGAATTTAACAGAGTGAGTCGACCTCTCGTTGAATTAAATCTCCTGCTCCTTACACTCAGCTTCTTACCCATCCTGTCCAAGACTGGTTCCCAAGTTTTAATCCCTTTCAGATTGCCAGAGGCAATCCCAAGTATTTGATTGGCAATATCTCGATTTTACACCCCATCACAAGAGCAAGATCTTTTACATCCTGATTACAAATCTTAACACCACACACAGAACTTTTGGAAAAATTAATTTTCAAGCTTGACATAAGCTGGAAACATCTGAGAACCCTTTTATATTAGCCAACTCCACTCTATCGTTGTTGCAAAAGAGAATCGTATCATCTGCAAATTGTAGATGAGATAGGATAACTCCATTAGCCCCAATCTGTGTTCCTTTGATTATATTTAATGCTCTGGCTCTTTCCAACAAAATATTCAAAGCTTCAACCACGATAATGAAAAGAAAAGGGGATAAGACCTTTCTGAGTTTGAAACTCCTTAGTAGCAGAACCATTTATTAGAACAAACATTGCTACGGTAAACACACACTCTTTAATCCATCCGCACCATTTTTTCCTAAAGCCCTCACATGCAAATCCATTAGAAAGCTCCAATTAACACAATCGCATGCTCTTTCAAAATCTATTTTGAGAATGAGGCCCTCCTGAGAATTGTTTTTCCAGCTATGTATTACCTCATTAGCTATTAGAACTCCATCCAATATATGTTTTCCCCCAATAAAAGCAGCTTGAGACTCACCAATTATAGAGGGAAGATGCATTTTAAGTTTATTTGCCAAAACTTTTGAGAGTACCTTATAGACCCACCCCACCCTACTAATTGGTCTAAACTCTTTAAAAGTATTAGGGCAATCAACCTTAGGGATCAAAGAAACAAAAGTAGAATTGATACCTTTTGTAAGCTTTCCGTTGGCATGAAATTCAGAAAAAAACTGAAGTATCAAAGGCTTCATAAAATCCCAACCTTTCTTAACAAAAGAGAAGTTAAAGCCATCAGGGCCAGGTGCCTTAAGGCTACTGCATTCTTTTAGAGCTGTGAGTATCTCTCCATCTTCAAACAGCTTTTCCAAATCAGAAGATACCAGTGGACTGAGTTTTCTAATAAACACCCCTCCCAAAACAAGTCTGGTTCTTTGTTCCTCCTTGAAGTTAGTGCAGAAGTATTCAACAACTGCTTTTTTAATCTCCTTGGGATTTTCCACCACTCTTCCATTAGCCTTAATCGAACCCACCATATTCCTCCTGAGCCTGTTATTGGCCATCACTTGAAAAAACCTAGTGTTTTTGTCCCCCAATTTCAACCAGCTAATTCGAGATTTCTGCCTCCACATCGATTCAGTCAAGCGAGAGAGTCTCCAGAATTCAGTTTTGGTTTTGCATCTTGAAGCCTTTTCATCCTCGTTGAGTTGTCTCTCTTCAGCTAATAACTCATATTGGTGAAGCTCAGCTTCAGTTTGTTGTAAAGCATGGTTTACACCACCAAAGACTTCCTTATTCCATACTCTGAGCTTATCTTTAACAACCTTCAATTTTTGCATAATCATGAATCCAACCCATCCATTCACCTAAACCTCATTCCACGTATCTTTGGCTAACTTCATACAGCTTGGATTTGATAACCAAATATCCATAAATTTGAAAGGTTTAGGACCCCAATCCCTGCCATCATCAAGGAGCACAATGGGATAATGATCAGAGATTGGTCTCGGCAAACCCCACTGAAGCACTTTGATTTTTTTCCAGGCACTGGATAGAGACCAGAAATCTGTCTAAGCGACTGTGGATGGCATGGTCTTGAAAATTAGTCCAGGTAAATTTTCTACCTAACATAGGGAGATCAATGATTTCCATGTTGTTACAAAACTCTAAGAAATCCCTCATGCTCCTCTTTATCCTCAAACATCCCTCTCTCTCTCATTCACATCTATGATCTCATTGAAATCACCCCCACACACCACGGAACAGTGGAATTTGCCTTGAGGTTCAACAACTCCTCCCACAACAGCCTACGGTTCACCACCTCATTAGGAGCATACACATTCATAACCACACACGGAAAGACATTATTGATCACCCCTTAAAGCAAAATAAACGATCTTTACAATATCATGTCGTCTAATTTGAAAAAGTCTTTATTCCAGATACACAGCATACCCCCAGAAGCCCCAACAGCATTGGAGCATGCATACTCGAACTCAGAACTACCCCACAGACGCTGGATTGCTATCCTCTCCAAATTCTCCAACTTTGTTTCTTGAACCAGTATCATATTAGGTTTCTGTTTTTTAATGAGTTTAAACAGAATTTTTTTCTTAATCGAGCTCCTTAACCCTCTAATATTCCAAGATAACAGCTGCATAAAACTGAAATACCCACAAGAAAACTCCAAAAATAGGTTAAGAAATCTAACCCTCCGCTTCTCTCTCAAGCATTTGAGAGTACTCCTGAGATTCGATTTCAATCATTGAGCGTAAAACCACATCATCATTAGGGCGAAAATTAATACCCAACTCACCTCCAATTGCCATAGTAGCTCTGACCTCACGAATTACCCTTGAATTGCTCTGAGGAGAAACCTCAGAAGAGGATAAGGAGTTTTCTACTTGAGTACGATCCCTATCCACCACCTCACGAATGAGCACTAGCTAGGTTTGATAGTTGTCGCCTTCTCCTTCTCCTGCAATCAGCATCATTTAAGTCGACCAACAGATTGATACTCAGAATTTGAGAACACCTCACCAGATGAGCTGGTTCCTCAAGGTAGCCACCACTCAGGCTTGCCACAGGAGTTACATCTTGAGGGGGCTCAATCTTAAAGCGAGGGCTGAGAGAATCAGCTACAATCCCAATGGACCTTAATGCTTCAAGGCCCAAAGACCCTTCTACATTAAAAGGTATCACAGGCCCACCATCAACTTGAAGGGTGGTAGCTGCCAAATGGGCTTCCTTGAGGGCTAAAGAGGTAACCACATTTTGGCCCACTACACCCAACTCTGCATCACCTCTCTCATGTACCTCAATCCCCTGATGTGGCTTGCGTACTGGACTGCTCTAGCATTAAATGTTTGTCTGCAAGCTTGTGCTGAGACCCTATAATCCCATCATGAACTTTGCTTCCCCATGAACACTTGCTATTTCAGTTGTACTGTCACCAACCCCCCTTTTTCTATTGGTTGCTGTGAAGAAAGCTAGAGTAATTTGTTTTGTTTTGTTTTTTTGAATTGATTTTCACACTCTCTTTTTACAATTCACACTCCTTTTTTTTTGTCTTTATTCACTTGAATTTACTATCTTGCCCTTTATTCAATACACTTTTTCAGACATTTAAGGATAATATTGTAAATTCATGTAGATAAAAATAGAAAAAGAAGTGTGGATGGTTAAAAGGGGAGTGTGAAAATCATTGTTTGTTGTTGTTATATCTATGTTTCACATTTTACTTAATTATGCAAAACGACACCGTAATCCTAATGGTCTTTGTTTTGACTATTCATTTCTTCTGGAGACAAATAAGATTTAACCATACGCACACATATAACAAATTATATTTTTTATTTTCCGGATAATCCAAATAGTAATACTTGAACGGTTCAGATCATCAAGCTAAAAGTGTGGTGAGTCCACCTTCTTCACACGCACATTAGGGGATCAGAGTTTTTCAACCTCTTAAATTTATTATATCCGTTAAACTAATTTATTTATTTATTATTTATACTTATATGCCCCCTAAATTTGAAATGCGTCTGTCCTTGATTTTACCCAAACAGAACACTTTGATTCGAGCTTACTGGGCTGGACTTTCAAAGATACGTAAACGGTTCGGTTTGTGTAATCTGACTGTGGGCATAGAAATATGGACAGCCCAATCAATGCACCAGATGGGTATGGCCCAAGTCCATGTTGTATCCTTGTATCTATACCTTTTCAAAAGCTTATAAGAAAAATATAGGGAAAAAAAAATAGAATGAAAAAGAAGTCAGAAAAACTTGCGGCAATTGATTATGCTTATTTAGTTTCTAATTTCCCCCTTTATCAATCAAAGGGTTATAAAGCTAATCTCAAGCTAAGAGAGTGGTATCAGAGCTTGGTTTGTCAAATATCAATTGGGCGGAAAATATTGTTATGGGAAAAACGAAACCCAATGAAGTAAGAGAATCGATGGTGAGTTATAGCAATGAAGCTAGGTTTGGGAGCCCAACAACCTCCGTGGCCACTATTTGACGATGAGAATTATGATTTTTGGAATGTGAAAATGAAAACTACTTATCTCGAATGATTTGTGCGAGTATGTTGAAGAACCTGGAGATGTGGGTAGTTTTGATGGATGTTCGAAAACAACGATTGAAAGCACATGGAAACAAGGATGCAATAGCCCTCTCAATGATTCAACAATGAGTTGCGGATATTATCTTTCCAAGAATCATCAATGAGACAAGGGCAAAAGATGCTTGCAACATTCTTCAGAATGAGTATCGTGGCTACTTGAGTAACTTGAGGATAAGAGCTCCTTGTCTTTATTTGCTCATGGTATGTCATGTAACTTATATTTGACTTGGATTTCGTACTCGACGTATTTATTGTCGAGTTATCAATAAATTTTGTTGCTGATAAAAAAACCTTAGAGGATAAGAGCAACCAAACTTAATCTTTCAGAAGGAACTTTGAAAGTATGAAAATGAAAGATGCGGAATGGTGGAAATTATTTATGAATATCATGGAAGTTATGAATTCATGGGGAGAATATCACTAATCAAAGAATTATGAAGAAAATTTTAATCGCTTTGACAGGTGAGCATAAACCCATTGTAGTTGTCGTTCTTGAAAATAATTACTGTATATTGTTCAATCAACGGACCCGGGGCTCTACTGCGCCTCTTGGGCAGCAGCCCCTGCCCAGTCCCAAAAACGGCACAGTTTTGAGGGAAAAAAAAATCTTTGCCTCCCATTTGCAATCCTATGGAGCAGAAACGTGATTATGAGAGCTTTAGAGATAAAATTTGATTATGTCTCTTTAGAATAATATGATCAGAACAATAAGATCTTCACACCCATTCAAACGGATTAAAAATTGGAGCACTTAATTTTTTAACCGTATTTTTTAATATATAAACAGTCTCAAAAAATTAATTGCTCAAATTTTCACTCTGTTTAAATCAATGCAAAGATCTTGTTATTCTGATCATATTATTCTAAAGGGTCGTAATTTATTTTTATCTCTAGGGTTCTCATATTAAGTATATGCTTTTTTTTAGGACCTTGGGGAGCAGAAATGTGATTATTAGAGCAATATAAACAAAAATAAATTACGACCCTTTAGATAATATGATCAGAATAACAAGATCTTTGCACTGATTTAAACGGAGTGAAAATTTGAGCAATTAATTTTTTGAGATTGTTTATATATTAAAAAATACGGTTAAAAAATTAAGTGCTCCAATTTTTAATCCGTTTAAATGGGTGTGAAGATCTTATTGTTCTGATCATATTATTCTAAAGAGACATAATCAAATTTTATCTCTAAAGCTCTCATATTCACGTTTCTGCTCCATAGGATTGCAAATGGGAGGCAAAGATTTTTTTTTCCCTCAAAACTGTGCCGTTTTTGGGACTGGGCAGGGGCTGCTGCCCAAGAGGCGCAGTAGAGCCCCCGGGTCCTCAATCAACCGATCGAGTTTCTTATTATCACTGCAAAAGAGTTTACATAGAGTATTTATACCTCACTTTATTCCTAACCCTAATCCGGGTACATGACCTTCTCTTTCCCAAAAATACCCTTACAGTGTTGTACCATACCGCGGGAGCGTAGCCCCCTGCACCTCCCAACCCACAAGCCTTCAGCCCAGTCCACTCCATTAGATTCGTGATGGGCAGTTGTCGTCACTCCGCTTCACTCATTACGCTTCGCTCCACTCGTTCCGCTCTGGCAACTGACCTCTTTCTATAACTTTTTTTTGTATCTCTTCATATTTAACATATGAGTTACAAGTTCTAACAATCTTTTCAAGTATCTCACCTTTGTGATTTGGAATAATGCAAAAGTTGAGAACTTTATTTCGGAGTTTCCAATTACAATCTATACATCGAATGTGTGGTGAGAACATGTAATTATTCAAAATAATAAAAAACATGTAATTCAAATTTTGCAAAATGTCCATGTGTATGTGGCAAGACATACTCATTGTACCTCTCTCTCTCTCTCTCTCTCTCTCTCTCTCTCTCTCTCTCTCTCTCTCTCTCTCTCTCTCTCCTGCAATTGTAATTCTATTTTGGACACGTGTTCAGTTAATTTGGTTACACCAACATGCATGATAGCATCTCCAATCCAATATTCTCTAAATCTTCATTTAACAGGATTAGAATACTAATTTATAATTAAAACGTCGTAGATTTAGAGGGTTTTACTATTCATAACAACTCCACCCTAATACTCTATTTGTTTCTCTATTTTTTACAAAACTCACTTCAAATCTCAAACTTCATTACTTTCCTCCAAAATTCAAATTTTCATATTTCTCACTTTTAACAAAATACTCAATATTAGTCTTATTTTAATAATACTGTAGTTATCTTTTGATTGGTCTCAATTTTACAAAAAATATTATAGAAAACTCGAATAATAGCAGAGAGAGGTCTTACCCTTCAAGGTGCTTGCCGGGGAGAAAGTCATTGGCTCCAATTGGCTAATTACCATACTATAACTACGTGAGAAGAGCTGAGGAGGGTGGATAGGGTAGGAGGATAAGATAGAGTGGAATGGTATGACAGATAGGACCGGGGCGGTTTTCAAAACCAATTTGATGAGTAAAAAGAGATTTGGAAAGGGTGAATAGTGAAATGTTAGAGATCCTCCACATTTTTTTGATACTTCATACGTGGAGGACGAAAGCCAATCCTCCCAAATGGAGGAAAATATTGAGGGTGGGTAGGAGTGGCGTTCTTCTTCCATAATGGAGGAAATTTTGGAGACATGGAGGGCAGGTAGCTATGGGATGCCCTAAAGCGTTTAAATCCTTCACCCTCTACAAACTTAAATTAAGGGTAGCTGATCGATCATCTACTATGATCAATTTCTTCCAAATTAAGCATTTCTACATGCATCCACACTAAAATTCATCGCAATAACATCATTACCAATGGGTTCACCATCTTCTTTATTGGATCCCAAACACACCCTTAATTAAATCTCGACATACTGTGTGGTAGGTTAGAAGTTATTGCGGTCATATGAGGACAAAGAATCACAGGCATGTACAAGTTTGTATATATTTATAGCATGTGTGTGTGTGTTATAGTCCGGGCCAGGCCGGGCCGGCATTAATGAGATTGAGAGGGAGAGAGATAACCCACATGTTTCTAATTCTAGCGGAAGAGAACAAAGCGAAAACGAGAGAGAAGCCCCAGCCCCAGCCCCAGCCCCAGCCAGCCTAATTTTGCGATGACTTTTCCGACAGCTCCGCCACTAGATGGCCTTTCTCCGACATCAAACATGCTTCTCTTCTGTCCCCACATATTCCCTTCATCACTATCCTCTTCAAACTCCTCTCTCTCTCTCTCTCTCTCTCTCTCTCTCTCTCACCTAGAAATGTGGTCAAGATACTCTCATGTGATGATTCTATCGTTTGGTCCCTCATGTGATGCAAAACCCGAACAATCACGGTTGTATTTCACGATCCAAGCAATTTATGTAGTAGGGTCTCGATGTGTTTAACAATCATGCCAAAAATCAGGTTTATCACATATATGCTTGGTCTAATTATTTTTGTCGAAGAAGAAATAACTGATCAGATTGTTTATTAGTCTAGTAACAAATATGATTAGTTAAAATGGATACCGATGTCTAATGAGCTTGACTTACTAAAACAAATTGTTCGGATCGTCAAATCGACATGTGGTCGATCCTGTTTTGCGTTTTTCACCATTATTACTGAATTCTGAAGAATTATGTGCTAAGCTAAACCTAAGAAATGTCCTCAGGTAATTTTGATTTCCCAAGTTAGTTTCAAGTTTTATTCCGATCGAGCTCCCCTATTATTTCCATTTTCTAACTGTACGCAATAATACAGTATGATTTTGAAAAGAAAAGAAAAACTCAAATATCGTTTTTCGTTTTTTAGAAGACAAAAAAGAAAAGAAAAGAGAGTACATATTCCATAGAAGTATATATGTTTACTAATGAATTGATGCATTTTTTCCCCTTTCCATTCTACATAATAAATTAGGTATATGCTACAATATATGCCCCTATTTACTTGTGCGTACCCCTTTGAATCACTATAATTTATAGTAGCATTCTCCATAAAAATTCATAAAGTTTGTTATGAAGTTCGTAACGCATCTGAGCACATAAAATTATCTTAGAAATTAATTTGTTATAACAAGAAGACAAGTACGTACTCCTTAGGTATCAAGGTTATGAATTCAACTTTGATGTTATAAACTCCTGTGAACATATTGTACTAGTAACTTCTTATATACATGAGCAAATTGTTCCGCGATTTTATGCAAAATATTAGTGTGAATTCAAAGTAATTATGTAATTCAAATTAGCGTGCGTATGCATTTCGCATTTCCCCCATATCAAAGGAAAAAAGAGAGTACATTTCCCGATTAATTAAACAGACTATCCCATGACAAAAAAAAAAGATAAAAACATCTAACAAAAAGTATCAAACATCATGATGCGGGTGTTATGTTTCTTTTTTTTGCTTTTTCGATATACTGTTTGTCGAGTTTCTAGTATTTTTGTAATTAAAACTGACTGTCCAGTATGACTTGCAGTTCAGTGGGAATAAGAGGAACACTGTATTAATTTTACCCAACAAAAAAAGAAAGAGGAAGAGTACTGTAGGTGAACTGCAGCACTGCAAGAAATGATCTGACGAAAAATAGACCACACACACAAAGCTTAATTTGTCGGGTTGTTCCACAAATATATAAAGCTGAAAGCACCATAACGATGATAATTAAAGCTTTACAAAAAAAAAAGAAAAGAAATTATAAAACAATTAAACAGGCTCCTAAAGTGAGAAGATGAATTAGTTCAAGTACTTGAGCAAATTAATCAGTTCAAAAAAAAGTTGAAGAAATTCTAAGAAAACAGGAAAGACTAAAAAACAATGGCAGTAACTATGTCTGGAGAGAGAGAGAGAGAGAGGTAGGTATGAACGTGAAGTTGATGGGCATAGTACTGTACGTATGTAGCTAGACACCAAATGGACCAGTACTAACTTTTCTGATCCGTTATATTCCCCCCCTTTCAATTTCTCCCGAATGTAATTAATCAGAAAAAATGTAGGGTAAGAGAAATAAATGCGAGTGTGAATTAATTTATTTCATGGTACAAGTAAAACAAGTATGGACAAAATGAAGGGGACGAAGCTTGACAGACGTTACTATAGAGAGAGAGAAAGAGAGAGAGAGAACTGGGAATGCGGCTCTTTCTTTTTTTTGCATGCCAAACACGTCTCCATCTTTACCATCAGATTACAGTGATCACTTACACCACACACAGAGAGAGAGAGAGAGAGAGAGAGAGAGAGAGAGATCTTGCGGATCTTTGCAAAAGTACTGCAAGCAATTGAAACTAGTTTTTCAGTGTATATAGTACATTACTTGCGGTTCAATGATGCTTAATTAACAAACTGCATGCTTAATTAGTACTACTACTACTACTAGTTTTATACACACATGATCATGATTAATTCTCAATTCAACACTACAAACATAAATTACTAATAATAATAATATGTCAAACTGGAATTAATTCATTCAGATCAAGTCCAGCAAGATCAAGAGAGAGAGAGAGCTAGAGAAATCAGTACTAGATCACAAGTCGCAACAAGAAGACTAGCTAGCTAATCAAAAAGAAAAGAAAAGAAAAGAAAAGCCCTAATCAATAAACAGTAGCCCAAATCCCCATTCCCCACCCCCACATTTCAGTTCACAAGTCACCTCACAACACCATCAAATCCATTCTCTCCCTTGTCTTTTGTCGGCATTTCAACAATGATGGCCGGGAGGAGAATTTAATTCAGAAAAAAGAAATTAATTAGTAGTAGTAACAAGCTAGATTAGGGTTTTTTACCGAGGGTGTGTTTGTTGTTGTGCATCCAAACCTTGAGCACCTGTCTCCTCACCCCAATTTCCCCACAAAAGTGCTCCACCGCCGCCTCGTCCTGCTTCTGGATCCTCCACCCCACCCTCACCGCAAACTCCAGCATCTTATCCTTCTGCTCCTGCGTAAACCGCGTCCGAAACCGCTTCCTCGAGCTCCCCCCTCCCCCTCCCCCTCCGCCGCTACTACTGGGATTCGACACGTCATCCTCGTCCCTCGATATCGAGGGCAGCGCCAGCGGCCGCTGGTGCATCGCCTGCGGAGGAGGCGTCGGAGCCACGTGGTGAAGGTACCCCGCCGGGTGGGTCGACCCGGCGCGGTAGAAAGGGGACAATTGCGTTTGATGCTGTTGCAGCTGCTGGTTGTTGCCGTGTGAGTGGTGGTGTGGATGGAGGAAGGGTTGTCCGGCTTCGGGGTCCTTGCGGTGGAAGTTGCGGTGGCAGGTGCACGCGGCGCAGATTAAGGCGTCGAGGGAGCCCTCGTCGCCCGAAGGCATGAACTCGCCGCACCCGTCCACCGCGTGCCCGCCGATCCCCACCGCGTGGTTCTTCTGGCACTCCCTGTACCTGTAGCTCCCTCCTCCTCCTCCTCCGCCTTCTTTCCTCGACGGAGCTCTTCCCAGCTGCGGCGGCGGCGTCTCGTAATTTGGCTGCTCCTCCTCTTGCTCCTCTTCGTTCTCGTCAAATTCCATCTTCCCTCTCCCTTCCTCTTTCTCTCTGTTCGTTACACCAAAGATCTACATCCGTAGAAACTCCCAGCAGATCGGAAACCCACCGCCGTCGCCGCCGATATAAGGTCGAAATTTATGCATACTCCTCTAATTAATTAATTAATTACTCCATATAAACACACATATATAACTAGGTAAAGGGGAAACTAATATATAAGAGTAAGTTGGGAATTAAATAAAGAAGTTTATCCTAAGGGGGATTGATGATAAGAGGGAGAGCAGGGTGTGGACATGAATTACCCTAAGCCTGCAAATTAAAAAAAAAAAATTTGAGGAGAGAGAGGGGGAGTGGGTCTTTACTGGAGTACCACTTTTTTCATTTCCATATACTCTCTCTCTCTCTCTTCCTGTGCCCTAAACTCGGGTCACTTTTGGTTCCGGTGAATAAAGGGTGGGTTTCACCGGTTGTGGCCGGTAAACTTTGCTCCCTCAGCTAGCGGCATCCACTGTTTTCCCGAGAGGGAGGAGAGAGAGAGAGAGGGGTTTGGCATGTTTTGGTGGACTGGGAATGGTAAAAGTGGGGGAGGGGACTGTGAATTGCTTTGCAGTAAGCATGAGAAAGGAAATATGAAAGCTGTAAATGGTGGGTCAGTGCAGAGTGACGCAGGGAACAACAGAAAAAGTCTGTGCGTGCGGAAAAATTATTTGGTGCTGTCGGGCACTGCCATGCGGACTCGGGATGCTGCCAAGCACCCTGCTTGGCAGGAGTGCCGAACGGCCCATCCGGCCGCTCATCTCATCAATCTACTATTCGGATTATAATCCGAGCAACATACGGTCCAGATTTCAATGCACTCGAATTAGATCCAAGCCGTCGGCACTGAGATGAGCGGCCTGCTCGGCTCCCATTCCCCGCTACGTAGTTTGTCAGCGTCATCCTCTACCACACATTTCTATAGAATTATCAATCATTCTATAACTACAAACACTTACACAAACCCACTCACATTCACATTGAGGCCTACACACACTATATCTCCGGTGTGTATTGGTCCTATCAAAAGATGTGAGTGTGCGTAAAATTTTTGTGTAAGTGTATGTTGTTCTAAGCTGTAGAATTACTAGTTCCACAAAAGTTCTTCATATTTGAATTTGAAATTACATTTTTTTTAAAGTATAAAAAAGATAGCGGAACATCACTTTAGTCAGTGGTGTGCTGCCTCAGCTATATAAATCCACTCACATTCACATTGGGACCTACACATACTATACCTCCAGTGTGTATTAGTCCTATCAAAAGATGTGAGTGTGCGTAAAATTTTTGTGTAAGTGTATGTTGTTCTAAACTGTAGAATTACTAGTTCCACAAAAGTTCTCCGTATATGATAGAGAAGATGGGCTGAGGCAGCACACCACTGACTAAAGTGCGGTTCCGCTATTTTTTTAAACTTTATTTTTCAATAAAAATGTAATTTCAAATTCAAATATAATAAAGATGGAAAATAATTTTTATTTTTTTTGCATTGTTTAAAAAATCTCAATAAAATCTATCAAATAAGATCTATATTTGTAAGAAAATTATTTGCGTAAACACATAATTTTTGAGCTTAAGATTACATTCATTTTCAAAAAGTACTTTTAACACTAAACTGGAATGGGGCCTAATTACACTGTTTCGTTTGGCTTTTTAGGAAAGTTTTTGAAAGTAATACGGGGACAGCGATAGATAAAAAATTTTTATTGAAGATCATAGCTAAGAATTTTGAGAGTAATAAATGGAGAGAGATACGTATGTTTGGGAACACAGGTTTTTTTACTCTTTCAGATCAAAACCCAAAAAAAACAAAAAACTTATTTTTGGTGAAAAGTTGAATCCCCAAGTTGATAAAAAAAAAAAAATTTATTTGAAAGAATTTGTTTTTTCTCTCTCTCTCTCTCTTTTGTTTCTTACTGGAATAATAAGTGGGGAGAGATACATTTGGCTATACATGCTTGTCTCACCCACGTAAAAACACTACGGAAATAACTTCAAACAAAAAGGACCATATTTTCTGCATTCTCTTTTTATTGTAAATGTACTTTAAATATTTTACGGTGCTGTACATGTGTTTGTAAAAAAGTGATACTATTATTCTGTTAATACAAAGGGAATTGATTTTCACACTCCCCTAATTTTAGCCATCTACACTCCTTTTTTTGTTTTTATTCAAATGAATTTACTATATTGCCCTTGCATGTGTGAAGAAGTGTATTGAATAGAGGGTAAGATAGTAAAAGCAAGTGGATAAAGACGAAAAAAAGAGTGTAAATGGCTAAAATTAGGGGAGTGTGAAAATCATTTTCCAATACAAAATCACTTTGGTGCAAAAAAACAGTAATGGAATGTGTACATGTTGAAGAAAAAACTATAAAGTACACTTTGCACTCCTGCACTTTGTGCGTGGTGGCACTTTGCCCCTGCACTTTTATTTTCCCTTGTTAAACTCTCACACTTTCAGTTAAGTGTCAATATCCGTCTTACCATCTATAGTTTTTGCTAGGGAAAAATATATTTTGAGTTGTACCAGGTTTACATAATTTCACCATCATAGAAGAATCTTTTAATGTTGCTGCAAAAATGAAAAAAGCATGGATTTATAAATATCTTTTCAGTGGTACTATGTTTATATAATTTTACCATCATAGAAGAAGTATCTTTTAATATAGCTGCGAGAATGAAAAAGTATGGACTTTTTTTTTGGAACTTAACATATTACATTTGCACGCCCCCATAAACTTCTTTCATATTCTCAAGAGGTTGTTAAATTGAAAAATGATCGCACTTAAGAAGTAACCTTTTTATGCACCCGAAATGATGGATATTTTTTGGAAAGAAAAGGTAAAAAAATGCGTCCGGCCAATTAATGGGCGCATAGACCTAATGTGTGGCATTACATGTACAAAGTGGTTGTTCTCGCACTCAAATCACAATATGTAGGTTGGTATGTTGAGTTTTTGATACCTGAATCAATACATAAAAAGGTACATAGTTAAATTTTTTACGATAAGTTTTTATTAAAAAAAATACATGTTGATTGCACTAAAAATTATACGTACAAAAAAAAAATCATCGTTTTACAAAACAATAGAGACACTTTTTTGTCGAAAAAAGGCACATGGCCGATTGAGAAAATATTTTGAAACATGTAGCGACAAGACTATTCCACTTGAGAAAATAAGGGGTTAAGTGACCAAAAGATTGAGGGCTTGACAAGTGAGATTACAATTGTGAGGGGTAAAGTGACACTAAGTATGAAGTGTAGGGATGCCAATTGTAGTTTACCAAAAAAAAATTTGAGAAGATCGAGGATGTGAGTGTGTGTATAAGTATTTGTGTAAGTTGTATTTTATGTTTCAGTTCTTAAATTTTGTTCCGGTATTTTTATTAATCTTTTCTGAATTATTTTTGTATTCACGTATTATTTTTTGGATTAGTCATTCATTTCAACGAGAGAAGTCTAAAACGTAGAAATTACACCCAAAAGCAAATTAAACAGGTCCACATTTTTATGCTTTTTTATTCCTCTAGTTGATAGGAATGTTTAATCCCCAAAATTACGACAAAAGTTAAAACAAATAATTACCAAAAGTAAAAATATCGAAAAAAATTACCAAATCAAGAATTTAGGGAGACTTATTGAATTAAAAAAGCTAGCTATATATGATCAAATCCCAATGGAATACCTTTGTAGCTGGGTGCAGGTTAACTCCGAACAAGATAGAAATGCCATGTGGTTTAATTCGATGCAAAGCGAAGAACGTTGCCAGAGCTTGTGATGTTCCTTTTCAAATTTTGTATAAATTCTCTTCGTTTAAGCCAAAAAAAAAAATCTTTAAAAGTATCGTGTTGAATATTTCTAAAGACTAATTTTTTTATTTTTCTTGATAAACAACGTTTAGAATAAAATTTAGCTGCATGGAACACCAACTATAAGAAATGAGTTCTTAAATGAGATCATCTCGTGTGATAGATCACTCGAGAAAAATGAGGCCCGCCTTATCCTTGTTTAATTGGAATCGATAGCCCTCAATTAATTGTATATATTTTGAAATTTAAAGTTCAAAATTTTGATAGTTTGTCGCAATTTTGACATAGATTTCTTTTGAGACGAACGCAATTCGACCAATTGCTCATTGATTATCCATTAACTTACTTATTTAGAAAATATTTGGGAAATAGATATTTCCGGAATAATTACTTCGATGTGTGAAATTATTTTTGCAGCAGTATCAACTAATCCAGCCTATGATCATATGAACCACTTGAAGTATCCAAATGACATAATGAAAATGTAACATATTGAAAATGTCAAATTATGTGTGGGTCCTTTAATTTCTCAATTAATGTAACATATTGTAAATGTCAAATTATGTGTGGGTCCTTTAATTTCTCAATTAATGTAACATATTGTAAATGTCAAATTATGTGTGGGTCCTTTAATTTCTCAATTAATGTAACATATTGTAAATGTCAAATTGTTGCTTTCTTGAGCTTTGAGATTAGTTGCTGTTCTCTAGAAGAAGAGATGCAATGGTTCGAAACAAACTGCATGAAAATATATTGGTATCTTCATATTCAGATTTAGATGTTTCACGGACTCTGAACGTTTTCTTTTCGCGTTTGGTTGCAACCCCGAAAATGGTGGTAATGGCTATATATAGCTAGTGTACGGTACCATGGTGGCAGCGGCATTGGTAGTAGAAAAATACTCTCACCGTTAGAAAGTAGCTAGGATGATTTTATTCCAAATGACTGTAATTCGTTTTCCACTGGCTTTTATTTTTGGGAGCATCAAATACCATTCCAAATTAAACAGAACGTTAAACTAAAAAATAATCAATTTTGACCTGAAGGTCGAAAAAACGTAACAGAAATAATAATAGTAGGTGAGCGGTGAGCCCTGGTATTCGTGAGGAAGATTTGTAGGGAACCACGCATGAAAAAACGCGTTTGAATCCATTCCGGGTCCCATAAAAATCTAGAAAAATATCCATAAATTTTTGAATATTATTTTATGGGGCCCTATAAAAAAAAAATCAGCTCCAACGTACGGACATCGGTAAGTATTACTTTTGGATTCGTAGGGGTGAACTGCAGTTCGCCCCTACGAATCCAAAAGTAATAATTACCAATGTCCGTGGAGCTGATTTTTTTTTACAAGGACTCATAAAATAATATTCAAAAATTTATGAATATTTTTCTAGATTTTTGTGGGACCTAAAATGGATCCAAATGTATTTTTCCTTGCGTAATTTCCTACAAATCTTCTTTGTGATTATAATTTTCAATTATTGAGCAGTAGTATATCAGTTGCCCATACCCAGGCGCAGGCCCATACCATGTGAGTGTCCAATCTTTTTTCTGACTATTTTCCTCACTTTTTGTACGTACGATTTACGAAAGTCAACTGTAAATTATTTTTCCATCCAATATTTATTTCTCTCTCTGCTGCCTCAGGCCCTCAGTTACCTCTTGCTCGGGGTATGCATTGCCTGGTTCATGGAGAAAATTTTGAGTGCAGATAGGTTACGTGGTACTTGAGCAGCATATTTGAGCTGTCCGAATATACAATCGACGATTCGGATTGAAAGGTATTGAACAGATTTAAGAAAAAGAGCGTTTCAATTCGAGCTGTCGATTGCATTGTTTGGACGGCTCGGATGTGTTACACAGATACCATGTGGTACCAAATTTGCAACCAAAAATTTCTCGTGGTTCATGTATACGATTGAGGAGTCTAGCCGTCTAGGTGCATGTACATACGTGGAGAGTCATACACGTATGTACGCATGTGAAGAGTCAACTGTATTCACTTAATTGGTTTGGTTCATGTAACAATTAGGAGCCTATATATAACGACTACTTATTAAATACCACTACTTTCAGAGTACCATGCGACGTTGTTCAAGTGATATGATTATGATAAATCGGCCACAAAGCGACAAATTTAGCGACTAAGATACAATGACAAACTTTAATTATTAGCTAGGTGAGTCATGAATGAGAGCCAATTAACAAGCTTTGGGGTTTCTAATTTTTCGGGAGGGGTTAATTTGCTCCCTTTTTATTCACTATATAACTTCAATCTGTCATAAAATGTTGACTATAAAAATTGAATATTAGGCTCTTCAATAGTTCAATTTAATAATCATATCTGGTTAATCAAACGGTCCGAAGAAGTAGACAGGTAGTGGCTAAAAGGATTATAGAGTGAAGGAAGATATGAAATGGGTGTTTGGCAACTTCTTTTTTTTTTTTTTGGCTTCTTACAATTTGTCATTTGCAATTTTTTACTTTTCGAATTATGGTAAGAATATATTATTGAATTTGTAAAGTGTTTGGAACATATGTGCAAAACGTATTTTACAACAAAAGTAGTGTTTGAGAGAAATGTATATTACAGGTACTTTCAATGCCCTTGACGTAGTGGTTAATTAATTTGCTCCCTTTTAAGATCTCAGGAACTTAACATCTCTCGGGTGCTATCAATTCATTTGGGGTCAATCCATACGAAGCTTTGCTCAACCTTAAATTGGGCTCCGCGCAAGTGGATGGATGATAGAATTGAGCCTCAGAATTAGTCGAGGTGCACGTAAATTGGCTCAGACACGTGAGTTATAAAAAAGTAATCAGTACCATAGTCGATCTGTTTATGTATTTCTGTCCCCAGAAAGTCTGTCTTGTGCACAGATTTTTTTGTGGGACCCGTGGCGATCCAAGCCGTTCATTAAATGTAAAGCACTTTTGCAAGAGTTCTTGTGAAAAATCAGCTCAATCCGATACTTATAGATGCTTGATCCAATCACTTAACTTTTTATTATTTTAAAATCTCAATGAAAAGTTAGATGATTGGATCGAGAACTTATATGAATCGGATTGAGCTGATTTTTTACAGATACTCTTGAAAAAAGCTTTACATTTAATGAACAGCTCGAATCATTTTTGTGAGATCCGTGATAGGACTCACAAAAAAATTTGTTCACAATCCTTGCACTTTTGTTTGTGTGGATAGCAACTTTCTTTATGCATGTCTCTTTTGTGAATTTATTATTATTATTATTATTATTATTATTTTATGTCGGCATGACAAGATTGTAGGGCATGGTGAAGTCAATATAATAGGGTCGTGCAATGCAGTTACCCTTAGACCTATTCTCGTGTGCTTGAATAGAATCTATTGTAACTCTGTACGAATAGTTAATGGAAATTAAGAGTCTTGCTACACATACAGCAATCTGTGCACAGATTATGCACAGATTTTGTTGTGGAACCTATCACGGGTCCCACACAAATCATTCGAGCGGTTCATTAAATATAAAACATTTTTTCAAGGGTCTCCGTAAAAAATAAGCTCAATCTGATACATATAGGTGCTTTATCTAACCATCTAACTTTTCATTCAGATTTTCGGATAATGAAAAGTTATATAGTTAGATCAAGCACCTATAGATATCAGATTGAGCTTATTTTTTACGGAGACCCTTGAAAAAATATTTTACATTTAATAAACGGCTCGAATGATTTGTATGGAACCCATGGTGGGCCCCACAACGAAATCTGTGCACAGATTGTCTGTGTGTGTAGACTTTCTGGGAAATTAATTAGGGCGTCCACACGAAAAGCAACAATGCTACTCACATAACGATTCAAACACAACAACTTACACAACCTCTCACATACATGTGGGGCCCATACATAGTAGTGTGTGTGGAGCCCACATGTATGTGAGAGGTTGTGTTTGGATGTGAGTATCATTTTTGCACCGAAAAGTAGTAGTCGTTGACTCTCTCTCTCTCTCTCTCTCTCTCTCTCTCTCTCTCTCTCTCTCTCTCTCTCTCTCTCTCTCTCTCTCTCTCTCTCTCTCTCTCTCTCTCTCTCTCTCTTAAAATTCTATGGCTAGAGATTTTATGTTTGGATTGCTTTTTGAAAACGGTCTTGCTATTGTCAGTCCACTGGGCTAACAATAAACACATTAGAAACCAAGAAAAATACGTATTTCTGTGTACTTTATACACCATTTAATATATATTCACATACTTACTATTGTCAACCTATTGGGCTGATTTTAGAATTTTCCTTAAAAAAAAAACTCAAGTAAAAAAATACTCATTACCCCTATTTTCAATCATTACTCACTTCTATTTCAAATCATTATTCTCATTTTCCTCTCATCTCTCTCCAATAATTACATCTACTTCCAATCATTACTCTCATTTCTCTTTTCACTCATAACCCTACAAAATTTCTCAAAAATTTATCCAAACACAGCATAAATTCTGTCCGAACAGAGGGGATTTTCCGCCAGCACTGCCTGTGGGACCCCTTTGCGCATTTTTTTGGGTAATTTAAATTGTGAATTTTGTAGGATCTGTAAAATAATCTATCTACGGAAAAAATCAGCTTGTTCGGGACATTGATAGATGTGTCAAAAGTTGAGTTCTAGACGAAAAAATGGACGGCCTGGATTTGTCAACTATTTTTTTAGTTAAACTGTCCACAACCGTTCATTTTTTCGTCTAAAAACTTAACTTTTGACATACCTATCGAAGTCTGGGCAAACTGATTTTTACACACACACACATCTTATAAAAAACTTAACGTCATCTATACTATACTACTTCTTTTAAAAGTACGAATTGAAGAAGTTTCCTACTTTTAATAAGTTTCCACAAATGGCCCCAAGAATTTTTGTGAATTCCTGTCCTATATCCTACGGGCCACAACCCTTCCGTTATCTGCCAAAGTGCCCCTTGGTAAACGACACAATGTCGAACGAACTTCTGGAACAGAAAAATTACTACCGCCAACGAGAAAGTTGCAACCCTTGGTAAATGACAGTACCCCTTGTCAACTGAGGCCACTTGCCGCCGAAGAATAATTATTACTTCCGGAAATGCTATTTGGTGGGAAAACATCGATGGGAATGGAAGGGCAATTTATCTGGCCAATGTACACCCTAGGATGGTATTAATTAAAGATCGATCAACCCATAATTGAAATAATTAATCACCCCAGACATACAAGAACTCTCTCTCTCTCTCTCTCTCTCTCTCTCTCTCTCTCTCTCTCTCTCTCTCCTGGAATGAAAAATTGGTACAATTGCTCATCATTTCAAGTTGATAGAATTCTGAAGTCTTTCTCTCTGATGAAAGAAAATTAAGGAATTACTAATAAAAGAGAAAGCTCAAGTGAAATCCCTCACCGCAATGGAATTTAAACCTTGCGTGCGCCGTTCCTGACGGGCGCCGCCTCACGGCAATAGAATTTAAACCTTGTGTCGTCGCCGACGACAATGGGATTTTAACTTTTCGCCGCTTCACGGCAATGGAAGAAGAAATGGGAATCTTATCTTCAAAGAAATGGAGAGAGGAAAAGAGAAAGAAGAGGAAGGGCTCGGAACTAATGCTTGGAACTTGTACAGAAACTATCTCTTGCTCTGTGATTTCCTTCTTTAGTTTTGCTTCTGCCTTCTTCACAATTGAGTGCTTTCTTCCGAAATAACTCACTCTCTCCCTCTCTGAAGTGATTGGCCCTGTAATTTTATTTCTTGTAAAGCGCTTCCCATTTACATATAATTGGTTGGGTGAAGACCATGACAATAGGTAGTGCACATATTGGAGGCCCAAACTACAAAGGAATTAATTGGTCGAAACGTAAAAAGGTTGATTATGAGACAAATCCCCTATACCTATCTCCGTATTAGTCAGCCAAACAGAGTGTCATGATGTCAAATTGTCCCATTATATGATATTCTATAATGCAATATACTAAGGTGTTACTGGCATAAAGGTAGGATCATGACACTCCACCTCAAGCCTTGCTTTCGTCACTTGTTGCCGCCTATTATGTCGACGTGATCAATCAAGTAAGTAGAAGGACTGTAAATCTTACTACCATGAATCTATGAAACTCTTCTTTGCAAAAAGTATTCTAAATTCTGTTTGTTACCCCATTTATCTCAAGGAACATTAGATGTCGTATTTAGAAGGAATACTCTTTCAGTCTACTGCTACCTGAGAATACTAGATCCATCGCTCCAACAACTATGTCAATATGCATGCCTTCAAAAAGTTTGAGATTCCCGATACAAAGTATTAGAAGGCTAATCCATACTTAGCTGACAGGAAACAAAGCATTGCGGTGTTGGTGTGTTCTTTTTGTTCTTCTGCTGATGATGAGTGATCCAGAGCAAAACGAATCCTTCAAGTGCACTTCCATTTATGTTGTTAGTTGGAAATTTTTGAATTTTCATTACAGGTTTGTTTTTGTGTAAATAACACAGGATTTATAAACAGTCTACGTGTCACGTGCAACGCACGTGCTCATCACTAGTAAAATGAAAAGAAGAATGAACAGAATAGGAGTTTTTTTTCTTCATTGTTTTAATTTTAGGGATCTTTTATTCGTTCCTTTTTTGAGCTAAAGCTCAGAGGACATAATTTTTTATGAAACCGTTTTTATTTTCCTGATATTCATAACTCACGCAATCGACATCTTTTTAAATTCAAGGGCAAACTGTACATACACCCCTTGGCGCTTAGTCGATGTACATGTGGGTACAGTATCCCCTGATCAGTGGCGGAGGTAGTTAGTGGGGGGAGGTGGCACCACTAGCACGTGTCACCCCATTTCAAAAATACCAACAAACATTATTAACAAAACCTACCGGTATTAACAAAACCTACCGGTATCGAAACTTAGTCGATCTGTGGCTACAGTACCCCTGACCTTTAATTAAAGTGCACAACAAACATCGTTAACAAAACCTATAAGTTCGCTTTACTACCATCGTCTTTTTTATCAGATCAAATACACTCATGTTCTATACGTATATACGACATAGTCTCTCTCTCTCTCTCTCTCTCTCTCTCACACACACACACACACACCCCTCTTGCAAAATCAGCAAATGTGTTAAAATTTAATATTTGTTATGTTGAAGACTGTCTAAAAGATTTCAAGTTCGAAACTTTTTAAGTGCTATCAACTATTATGAGGCCATTGCACAAGGAACTTTGTTTTAATTTCAAACGACTTCCCGCTAAAAAGTTACAAAATTTATTTTCAAAAATCAATCTAAATTGACACGAATATTCTAAATCAATAGAGAAAGGGCAAGGAGACAAGGATGCTGACAACACGAGAGTAAGGGCACCTTCCATTTCCCATATCCTTTGCTTTAAGTTGCAGCCTTTTCTTTTTTTTTAATTTATCATTCTGCAACTTTAGTTTTGTTTACAAAGGGAAAATTTTCAGGATTGCACTTGTATGAAATTTAAAAAAATAATAATTTATACATGTATTTTCACCTAGGAATAAATTAATAATCGTATAATTGTATACAAAAACCATATATAAAATAGTAAATTTGTGTTTTAAAAAATTGTTATCGAAATGCACCGACATTGACTGCCGACTTGCAATTCTTCCTCCTTGTCACTATATGATGGACTCTCGAATTTGTGCATCTAATTGTTGATACCCATTTTGTCCCATCACTCCGGGTTATCAAAAGCATCACTAGAAGCCTTGATAGACGTCGCACGTGATAACACGTTTTCGTCGTTAAAAACAATAATCCGCTGATTGCCTATCACCAATGTCGACAAAATCATGCCGCGTCAACATCACCATAATGATCCACGCAGCGACACGAGAATATTGACACCCCGGGGCTTAATTGTACAACATCGAATCAGTGGTCCAAAAGTGCATTCAAACAATTGCAGTGCAATGACGGTCACAAATTTAGCACCTACGTGAGAGAAATTAATCTGATGGAGTGAAAGGGAACTCTGGACGAATTCCGCGAAAAAGAAATTTGCTGGGAACTGTGAAAAACTCCAAAACAAGGGAATCTTTGGGAAAGTTATGATCAGAATTTGTAGGGTTAGGAATTTTGCAGTACAATATTAGCTTTCGAAAAGATTTTATAAGGGATTAGCATAATTCGCGATAGTGGAATCAAATAAATATGCATCTATATCTCCAGATTCGAGAGTACGAATTACGATGATAGAGATTTACCAACACATGTTAAATGTAGTATCGATAGGAACGCATAGATGCCTATTTTTCCAAACTTGAAAATATGAAAGATAAACGTTGGGTTTTTTGCCCACTTACTTATCTTTTATTGTCAAGAGTGAAATTTATAACCTGAAAACCAAGAGATGGTGGTGACATAAATAAGGCATTGCAAACACCTGCCACTGTACAATTCACATTATATACTGTATTTCATATAAGGCGGCAATATTCACATTATTTGTGAACTAAGCAATGTAGATTGGAAACATATATAGGGTCTTGCCAACACTTGCTTTCCACGTTTCCTAGTTCTACGTTTGATAATTAATCTTGTAAGTTCTAAATCTACAATCGACCCGACTCTGATTTGAAGCAAAAATGCAACATAAAATGGCTCGTCATTGTGATCAGCCTGTATTTCGCATTTTCACGCAAGACTGTCATAATCACCATCCTTCTCCTTTACCAAGTCATAACAATTTCAAAAGTACAATAGGACGCGGAAGTATACATCAATGCCAACTTACACAGTGCATTTTCACGAGTTAATATTATGACATATGAGTCGAAATTCATACTATATGTTAGACTTTGAATTTCCGATTATAATCAAGTACTATTCAGCATTCGCTACCGAGTATTTGAAATGCCTCAATCAGGTTATGCCAACCCGCATTTCACATTTTCCCAATGTGGTTTCCTGTAAGTTTTTTTGACATCACATTTTAATTGCACATATCCTTTGTCGAGTTTTTTTTTAAATTTCCACAGCCAAGAACAATTAATTTGAAAAGGGTTAATATGAGAGAATGAGTATTAAAACAATGATGAAAGGTGCCTGCCACTTTCCCTAATAATAACACTAAATTTTCGGACCCATCTCTTGTTTTCGTAGGCCCTTCTAACAAGAGTCATTTTCAAATAATATCAAATTAAAAGTAGTACTAATAATTGTCTAAAGATAATTGTTTGCAAAAATAGTAATTTTGTCCGATCGTTCCGGCTCAAATACCGGCCGTACCGGTTCATACCGGACAATACCGGTCAATAATGGACTAGTGTTAAATTTATTTTTCTTTTTAATAAATGAATATATTATATATGTGGGTAAATAACAATAATAGCTATAATTCCGAAACGGTACCCGGTATCTCATCGGTACTAGTACGTACCATACCAGAAGGAAAACCGGTATTGAGAATCTTGGGCGGAGCTACCTGGAGGGTTGGGTATGTGTCACCCCCACCCCCAGTTTCAAGTTAATTTTTTCTTTTACTCTAAGGTAATTCAGTTAGGCACCTACTGATATTCGAACAACTTCATATTTTGAACGGATCATGATAATGTAAAAATTGATTTTTAGATCATAATAGTAATGTCTAAATGGCTTTTATTTGAAGACCACAAGAGAGTTGGTCCAAACTTTTATTCTTCTTTATATACATTTAAAAAAAAAAAACCAAGACAAAATGTAATTATATGAATATACACGCAACCTTCCTCTTCACATCTTTGCAGACAACACGAAACAACAGTGACTCCTATCGAAAAGTGCTACTTGTGAATTTCAATCACTACTCCGCTACAGCTAATAACAGAGTGCAACTCTTTCTTTCTTTCCCCCCTTAAATGGAGGAGGAACAAGTTCTCATTCGTGGTAGTATTAGTAGAGTTATCAGTTCACCAAACTCTCTTTTTTCCTTCTTTGAAGGAGTAATGCAATTCGTAAGCACGCAATAAAGGCACGAAATCGCAAATGTACCATTGCTTGCTTTGGGTTTGAGATGGCCTAGTGTGTACTGAAGTTCTTGTGCTGTTGTGCGCACACACTTGCCTAAAAGAGGTGTGTTTTAGCTTTTAAGAACAAGTCCACTCTTTAGTGTGTCAAAAATGACAATGTAAAAACCATTTTTAGCGACGTTAAAAAAAAAACCCATTTTCAGCTGTTTAGCCATTTTGTTAAAAAATGGCAAGGTCGTTCAACCAATGCAATGTTACTTGGAAATAACCACGATTTCTTCCCACTTTGCAACGACATTTTCTAGTTGTAAGGTGATGTGACAAGTCTCACAATCACCAATTTGGTACCAAGAAGGACATTGTTAAATTTAGCATTAAATATGACACATGAAATGTAGAGAAATTTGTTATTCTTGATGCCAAAATCTAACCATGGCATTTGACACAAGAACAAACTTGCTCTAACATGCTCTAGAGTCTGTACGGCTATGAAAGAAGTTACCCGGTAATAGCAAATTACAGAGTGAAATGAGATTGCGGGTCCAAAATCAAATGCTCAAAATTACCTTTGTTTTCGGCTGATGCAGCAGCCTTCCCCATATTCCAGCAGCCTTCGAACTCAAATGAGCAGATTTCAGGTTATCACTATTCCATATCCTTCTGTGATCCTATGTCACACTTGAACCACCCTAGGCATTTGCATTGTCTAGTTTTTATGCTGCTTAACCAAATCCAGGAACTTTAGAACCCATTTTGCATTGCAATATGCCAGTCTATGCAAACACGTGACAGGGAGAACATGCAATATGCCAGTCTATGCAGCCCAGTTCTGTAATAAAACTTATGAATATCTACAGTTCTAAAGCAGCAAAAAGAGACTGTAGTACTAACGCATAAAAATCACAAACACCAATCAACCCAACCAAGTAATAAGTCATCTACACATAAAATGAAAGGGAGTGCCATGAATCCTGGACAAATAAACATCAAAAGAAAAGATACCATAAAAGCTGATTAAAATAAAAAAGCAACCACTACCAGAATCAATCAGCACTACTTCGTCCCGTACCCATAGAATCTAAACACATGTATAATCCTCAAATGAAAATATAATGAAATTGCATCATACCATCTAAATTCGAATGTGAAAGTACAAATCAACCAATAAAATTATATCAAACATGCCATGTCCCTAAATGTTCTCACAAATATGACATAAGAGTGCATACACATACAAGAGCATCATACAATTTATAAATTACTCTCCCAGAAGTCAAATTTCCTCACCAATATTCTATCTACATCAACGGCGATCTTAAAGTGATGTACCTTCTGTCACAGGGAGGGAAATATGCTCCAAATAGATCATGAGCTGCGTCCCTCCAGCACGCTTTTGAGTTTTTTGACAGCACTGTCATAATTTACAAAGCCCATGAACCAGAACTCGTGATTGTCAACAGAGATGATCTGAATGTATTTCTCAGAAGGGTTGACTTTGCTTGTCGAAGGATTAACTGCTTTAAGCTGATGTAACGGGATAACCACCTATTTATACGTGAGGAGAAAAAATTGTGCACAATAATGTCAGTAATACCAAAGCAAAGGTTAGCATTAGATGTAAGACAAGAGTGTCAATTAGTTGTAAGACAAAGCCTGGAGTCATTAGCATGATAACTTTATGATCACTTACTAGTTTACGGCAAATTTTAGATCCATTTCCCAATGTACTACACGAAAAGGGTTACTCAAGTGTGCAACCAATTTACAATCAGAACACAAGATTATATGAGAATGACCGTATGACCAGGCAAAGTTAATATTATCCTACAATGGCTGTCTAATCTTCAACAGCCAATAGGCCCAAAGGTAATAAGAGTGAAATATGCCTATGCTTGAACATCAACATCTTGGAATTAGCTTTTCAAAACATCAACATCTTGGAATTAGCTTTTCAAAACATCAACATCTTGGAATTAGCTTTTCAAAACATCAACATCTTGGAATTTGCCTAATTAACGAATTTTCATTGATATGCTATCATATCATGTAGGTATAACATCATAATGATATTGTTCAACTGGTACTGGGATATCACATATAATTTCTCACTTACACAAACCACTATAGGCCAACCTTATACTCCCTCTGTCCCAATTTGTTTGTCCACTTTTCAACTTTTACTTGTCCCAAAAAAGTTGTGTTCCCTAAAAAAGTCGTATTCCTCAAATTGGACAAACAAATTGGGACGGAGGGAGTACTAACTAGGTTAATTGATGTATTGCAGAGGGAGACCAAAAGGGACAAATTACCAGATCAACAAAGTTAATGAGGAAATATAGACCAGTTGGACCCACCCTTATGCTTGTTTTGTTTCTTTGAATTCCAAACTCCAAGTTATCAAGTTTGATAGTATAACTTACAATCTCCTAATGCAAAAACTCAATTTGACAAACCTGAAGCAGGCCTATCAAGCCAACTCCCTTACAGTAAAGTGACACCACGGTTTGGAAATGTCTATCTAATCTAAAAACAAATTTCTGCAATGTTGTCAGTTGTCACTCCCAAGCCTTGATATGACAATGTATAGCTCTTTATTAGCTTAGTTCTTGTTTTTGTTCCAGTACCACTCCATATAATTCAACTACATATGCCTTAACACCATTAGCCGCAACCTACTTCGAACTCAGATCATATATCCCTTTCATCCAGCTATACAATCTCATACGACATACTAGAGGTAAATTGCCAAATCTTTTTTCATCCGCCAATGAAAATAGCTTTTACCTTTCAAAAATTTGCACCACAACTAATGGCAAAGAGGTAGGTATATAAAACGAGATCATAATATACAGTGATAATAACCAATCAACCTTCCTAGGCCACTTAATGACAAAGATTGCCAAATTCAAATGGAATCACTCCCCAATGCCCCATAGCTAATCCTAGTTCAAATGGAAAGTTACCGCATGGTTTATACCAGATCTTGGGTGATCTCTTCACATCCTGCAGAGGCACATCAATCGCCATCATTTGCCAAATTTAATCAACAACAAGAAGCATCTTTATGCGAACCAGAAATAACAGCTTACGGCAACCTAAATACTTTGGGAAAGTGGTTAATAGATTTTAAATACTGTAAATGACATGTTCTCTTTTACTTCAACCAATAAGCTGGTCACACTTTGATGGTAAAAACACGAGCGGATCAATTATCCCTTGTTCAGCACAAAACAATTGATTAACCACCAAAATCAGAAGCACCAAGTAGTCTCAAAAGAAACGTTCTAATCTTCTCCACCTACTAAAACAATTTCTAATCAGCTGGATTCATGAAAGCATCTTGCCCCGCACGGGGTCCAGGTAACAGGGTTGTGCAACGTGGCCCACATTCACATGCGGCAAGCAGAACCTTTTCCTTAACTCTATGCCTATATCTCTAGACATAATTCTTTCATGTATTCGAAAACATCTTCAAGTTATGCAATCAGCGCAATGCAAACCAGTATACCTTATAGAAGCTCCATTGAGTCTGGTCACCAACTTGGTAGGAAAGAGGATTGTCGCTACAAAATGCTAGCTTCGCCGTAGACAAATATAAGATTCCCATAACTGGACCTGCAGAGGTGGATAGGTAGCATGCATATGGATTCACGAGTTTCTCCTCTGGAACGGTCTCAAATGTTTGTCGGAAGACCTTCTCATAACCACCTTCTGCAAGAACTTTTGTTCCCTGAGCAATTCTTCCAACAGCTGCATCAGCAAAACTGGGCCCCGTTTTCACTGGGTGAAGTAAGAGTCAGTAAATTAGCCCCACAGTGGACTTATCAACAAGAAAGACAGTGCATGGACAAAGGCCAAATAAACGACAACTACGACAAATTATCCAAATACTTAAAGTTTATTAAGTCTACGTAATAACAGCACTACAACTGGAAAGATAGATAAAAACACTAACAAAAAACAGCTTAAGAATGAAAAAACTGTGTTCATAACTTCCACATGCATAAGGGGAAAAAAAGAAGATGAACATAAACTAGAATGAACAGCTAGTACATGATTCTAAAGCCATCATATGCTTTAACATCATCCATAAGCAACAATGAACAGCAAGTCAAAGTGGACTGGAGGATGAAAAGATCCCTTCTTCTAATGGATTTTTTACTGGACTATTTCATTGCAAATCCTTTACTGCGCAGAATATTATGCTTATACGTTCCTCTTCCTTACTTTTCCGTAGGCAATCAAAACCGGCATCTTTTAAGAGTAACAGACCAAGACCAGAGACATAGGGTTTGGCCTGTGAGCACAGGGGATAAAGTACAACCTGAGTGGTACACCAAGGTGCATCAAGACGGAGGGATCCAGTAATCAAAGGATAAGAAACTGAGAAGTAAATTGGCACCTACTATTCACTGCCTTGATCAATCATGCTAGTGTAATTGCTTCACCATTGTCAATGATGGTGGTTGGTATGAATTTTACTTTCACATATATGCAGATATATGCAAACACATGAATCATTTCATCTAAGCTCCAAATGATGATAAATCAAATCAAGTCTTTGGTTCCAATCCATTGGAGTCAGCTACATATGCATACATCGTTTATCGCCATCATTAGTCATTACCTCCTCGCTCCAAATATTGCATATTACAAAAGATATACCAATACATAATCGGGATCGAATGAGAAGCCTCCTTAATTTTGTCTTATTAACATCTCATAAAGACAACAGTGAGCTTCAAGCAAAGGTGGCAAATTGGTGGTTTTGTGCGGATTTGGACAGGTTGAAATGGGTCGTGGGTTGAATGTTGGCTGGTTGACTATGGGTCAATGGTGCACAGGTTGAATATGGATCTAGTTGGGCGGAAGAGGGCTACGCCTAGCGGCCGACAAATCCGCGCCTAGGCTGATTTTAATCTAGGTGTTTGATCCCCGACTAGACCGACTTTTAGAAAACTGCACTACACGTCTAATTCATGTAAAAATATTACATAAGAATATTGTGCCTCTACTTGAATTTATAATGCTTTAAAACCACAAGGGTACTTCTAACATAAAAAACTTTTACAAAAAAGCAACAAGTACTGCATCAATGTGTTTAATCCCAACCTAATCCAGTTTAAAATAGACGCAGCAATTTGGGATCTACATGTCTATCATTGACACTATCAATTCGACTCAAGGTCCGGCGCAGAGCCAGCAATTGGCTGTCGAATTTCGTCCCGCAAACCCGAAACCTACTTTCTTTTCTGACAAAATCAACCATATTTCTTATTCAAAACAATCATCCACAGCCATCGATCATAACCTTAGAATCTCAGAATTTTCATGGTAACTTGTACTACGTATTGCCTCCACAGATGCTTGTTAAGTTCCCAATTTTTCAAAAAGCTTAAGTCGATAGGTAATGGGCCCCACAATGTATATCAAACTATCTAACACCCTCCCTCTTGTGTAACCTTTTCTTGCATGGGGAGATGTACACATCCATAGATATTGGGAAAGAATGCAAAGGGAAGAAGCATAATACAACCAAGAGAACGTAATACCTCTCCCAACCCGAGCTCTAATACCATGCTAATAACAAATTGTCCCAAAAGCTTAAGTTAATAAGAAACGGAAGCTTAAGTTAATAGGAAACGGGCCACAATGTGTATCAAGCTATCTAACAATGCTAACTAATTAAAGTGTGATCAACAGATAAGCTTTCAACACAAGGCTTATATTTTAAACCTACTGCTTTAGCTTTGCTTTCTTCATTTTGCGCAACAAAACCCTAGCACAACAAACTCTAAGCTAGGATCAATAATGTATTAGCAAACCAAAAACATGTCATTTATACCAAATTGTTTTTGACAATTTCCACTGTAACTACTCTATGTTGAACATATCTTTCATTTAGACTACGAAATCATACTTGTGCCCCTCGATGTTGTGAATTCTAAACACCTCTCTTATACGATTGAAAAAAACGGTGCAACACAAATTGTCTTTAACATCAATGAAGCATATAGTACAATTAGGGATTTTTTTTGTTAAGACTTTTGACTCTATGCTTTTGATTTCTTCAAATGATATATCAATTTAATGTGATAACTATGGGACATTAGTGGAAGTGTATGTGGTGAATTCTAAAAGATTTAAAAGTATACAGGGACACGTTACCAATGAATTGTATTTTTTTCCTGCCTTAAAAGTTTTTGTTCTCAGTGATCATTGATCAATGTTCAAGTTCAGTATTATCTCATTAGGATCGGGTGTGAAGAAAAAAAGAAGCCAGGCAATAGGTAATTGGTGCCCCTCCTATAACAAATTTCTAGATCCGGCACTACCTAATGTACAACCAGGAGTACAATACGCAGAAGCAAGTTTGTTTTCCTATAAAGATGCAAGTGCAAGGACAAAATCTTCCAATAGACTTCCAGTCAAACCTCTTGACATTGACAATAAAAGATGCAAGGCAAGGACATTTATTTGAAATAGACTTCCGAGTCCTACCTCTAGTTATTGACAGTAAACAGCCTCCGAGCATCCGCAATGGGTTTGTTATATTTGTGTATCAAAATGTTTGTTAAGGTATGTGTTAGGATAAAAAAATGGGTCCCATAAGTGTATGTTAACTTAGAAGTGTGTTAGTAAATATATGAGTACCTCAATGGGTTTGATAGGAGTGTGTTAACTTTTTAAAATAATGTCAAAACAATGGCTATAATAAATAATAAAAAAAGTAGTGTGGGCATTTATGTTTTATGATTGAAGTTTGGATTTATAGAGATAGGGCCCACTTATTGTTTGTTAGTTTGGTTGCCAAACTTAATAACCATGCTAACACACTACTAGATTTAGCACACTCTAACACACATGCATTGTGGCACCAAAAAATACAATTTTGTTTGTTAAGTCTTAACACACATAATTAACACACTAGTTAACAAACTCATTGCGGATGCTCTTATAAATTTCAACTTGGATTATTGCTAATCTCACAAGTCACCACGGACTGAACTGTCTTCTTATGCTACTCTAAATATTTTCCACAACAGTCAATACTGTAAGTCTGTAACCACCGAAAAAATTGACAGGACTAGGCAAAATCACACTGGAAACACTCGTAAGTCCAGTGAAGCTCATCTTAGACAGTAATGAGGGATCGTGTCCCCCAATCTATACTATATCCTAAGCACGTGCATGACACACAGCACGTTCCCCTTTTTTCCTAGTAAAATTGGAAAATCCCACAAAAATCCACATCGCCCACTAATTGTGTCATGCATGTTCCCCTTTTTTCCTAGTAAAATTGGAAAATCCCACAAAAATCCACATCGCCCACTAATATTCTCTCCCTCTGTTTTCCACATACCAAAGAAAAAATCTTTCGAACTTCCCCGCACAATTTTCCTCGCATTCAAACTCTCTATTAATACAATTTTCATAGTTAATGTCAAATCGTGCATCGATGAGACCGTACATGTATGTCTAACTAAAATGTATAGAGCAAAGAAGACTTACAGTGCTGCCACATATTCCCAGCAAGATCCTCGGCCTTCTTGGTGGCTTCCGCCGCCTTCTTCCCCCACTTGCCCAACACATCCTTCACCGAATCCACCTTATCTGAATCACCAAGCAACGCAACCAAATCAAATACTACTCACATCCGTAGTCACTTCACTACAAATAATAACACTATTAAACCACTAGAGCTAAAAAATAAAACACCAAATCAATCAGATCGCAAGAGACGAAAGCGGACCTAACACTTACTCTTGACGGAAGACGTCGGCGCTGGCGAGGGAGAAACGTAAGGGTTGGACTCCGGCGGCATGGAGGTGGCTGATTCGCCGGAGATCGGGGCGGGGCCCTGGGGAGGAGACGAAGCCCTCGGATGTTCGGCCGCGGGCGGATGAGGAGGAGGGGGAGGGGGTTGGGAGTCAACGGGGACGGAGGTCCAGTTCTCGGCGGGGGGAGCGACGTCGTTGGGGTCGAGCTTCGGGTAGGGGGCGTAGTCGGAGTGGTGGTGGTCGGATTGTGGCGGTGGATAGTTTGGTTGATCGGCTGGGGCTTTATTCTGGTTCATGGTGATTGAGCTTTGTTTGGAATCGAATATGAGAGAGAGAGAGAAGAGAGAGAGAGAGAGAGAGGGGCGGGGGTGATGACCGTGATGTGAGATCTAGAAGGTTCTGGTTTGATTGCTATGGAGGATTGGGGTTGGGATTCTTCAAAATTTTGAATTTATAGGTAACAGTTTCGGGGGTTAATTAATTCGTACTTAGCAATTAAGAAAAGAAATGTGGAGTCGAAACAATACAAATCTCTTTATTCGTCGACGACGCGTTTTGCCTGATCCGCAACCATTACGCCTTGTTCTCTTTGCTTTTCAAAAATTATTTTTCAAAAAATTCTCCTTACATTTCTCATACTTCTAACATTTCTCTCTCTATCTCTCTCCATTATTATCCCTACTCTTTTCAAAAATATTTTCAAAACACAAACCGAACACAGCAGTACTACGTGTTCGAACGTTATAAAAAAAATCTTAAAATATTCCTCGTATATGGGGAGCGGCTTCCGATTTCGGGTTGGTGTTATGTAGTAACGTGTACAGTACCGTGTTGCGCATCTTTGAACTGTCGAATTGTGCATTTGACAACTCGAATCTTATCTCGACAATCAACGCTCGAGAGTCGTTCATTGCCGAGATAAGATCCGAGCCGTCGGATACACAATTCGATGGCTCAGAGATGCGCATCCCACCATGCTGCGCACACCACTGCACAGCATCATCCCAAATTCAGTTTCTTTCCCATCCAGGTCTTTTTTCTTTTTTTTTACTTCGTTCCACTTAACTTTCAGTACTCTAACATTTTTTGAAAGTTTTTTTCATTATTCAAAAGATAATTGTGTTTGTTAATTTTACGCTAAATTTTTGTAAATTATTAATTCATCTCGACGAGAGAAATCGAAAAAGTAAAAGATTTTACTTTTAATCAAATATTTTTAAAAATATCCAATTTTAAGCCCCAAAAAATCAATTTTTTTGCATTTTTTTAACTGAAAAAGTGGTTATTTTTAAAAATACTTGGGCAAAACTAACAAATACCTTAAAAAAGCGAGACACAAAACTAGAACTTATTTCACATTTTTAAACTAAAAAAATAATGTAAATAAAAAAATAGTTTTTTGATTTTTTTTTTTTGCACCATTCAAAAGATCTTAATGAGATCTATCAAACAAAATCCATATTACTAAAAAAATTATTTGCATAAACACATTACTTTTGAGCTTGAAATTACATTCTTAAAAAATAAGTACTTATTTTGGATTCTGGAACACCTAACACCACCTTAATAATGCTACATACAAACCGTGTGGTCCTCTACATGTACGCGAGGAGTTGTGAATGGTGTTGTGTTTAAATTACAGTATTGTGTACCTAAACTTTTTTTTTTTTTTTTTTTGTGAGCTCACATCAAATTGATAACGATGACTTGAACGCTAGATATTATCGGTAATTGTAAAGTACTAGCAGGATTGAGGCCCGTTACAGCTTCTTATTAAATCTTCTTTTTTTTTTAAAAAGATAATTTTAAGCTCAAAAATCGTGTTTACGCAAATAATTTTTCTATCAATATGGATCTTATTTTATAGATCTCATTGAGATCTTTTAAACGGTGCAAAAAAATCAAAAAATTATTTTTCATTTACATTATTTTTGAGTTTGAAATTACCTTCTTTTTGAAAAACAAGGTTTAGAAAGAAACTGGAACACCACCTGAAACTACAGTAACTTTTTTGACCAACGCCCGTAGAATTCTAAACAAAAAATTAGAGTGATTGAACAACAATATAACCAACTTGTGCTAGTTGAGTTGGCTAGGATTCTTGCATCTCATTAGGAGCTCAGGAGTTCAAGTCTCCTCATTTGCGTGTAGGTGTTCTTCCCTTAAAGGATTTTTTCTTTCTTTCTTTGTTTCTACCCCTTCGTATATTTGATATAAAATGATCTCTTCTATCGATTGAAAAAAGAAGAAGAACAAGTGGTGGATTTGGATACGAGTAGCTTTGTAGTAAGATATTTAGCTGTCCATTTCTCCTCTTTTTAAAAAACTTTATAATACTTTTGCAAACGCCAAAAAAAAAGAACTGAAATTGGACCAGATTATGTGGTTGAAAATGGGGATATTAGAGCATCTCCAACCGGAGCATGCCAAATCTGAGGTGGATGTTCAACGTAAACTTTTGACAGCTTCCTCCGTTCCAATCAAGCTGTCTTTCCTTAGGTCAAGTCCACGTGTAATTGAAGCTTGCTCCAAACATGCCAATTTTGGCATCAAGCTAGTGGCATGCCAATTTTTGAAAAATATAACCGTTTGAAAATTTTGACTATTTAAATTTGAGAAATGCCATTTGACATAAGGGTTGGAGAGGGATAGCTTGATGTCAAATAAAAAGAATTAGGTATAAGGATTGAAAATGAGGGTTTGATGTCAAATTGGAAATACCAAAATGCCACATAAGCCTTCAAAAAAAATTTGACATCTTCAATTTGAAGTCAATGGTTAGAGATGCTCTTATCTTGTTTTCTTTTACTCTTTTGCCCAAATTAATAGCTCTAGCTAGCTTGCTAATTTCACTTTCACTCTTGAAGTTAATCCCTATACATTAATCTCTTAATAGACCAAGTCACCAAGTGATGTAATGGGCAAAACTATCACAAACTATAGTAAAATATCATCAGATATTTTATAGGAATGAATTATAGTGCATAGAGTTATAAAAAATATAAAAAAATCAGTGCCTAGTAAAGTCAGAAAAGTTCCACGTTTTACGCAGAAAATTAAGAAAATCCTCCAAAGTCCAAACTTGAGGTCAAATTTTCGTACCATCAACAGCGTAGAAAGAAAGAAAGTGTGGAGAGAGAGAGAGAGTCTGGGGTGGGTTCCTCCCCACCCCCTCCGCCCCCCACTCACCCCCCCCATTTCCCGCCTCCCCCCTCCTTCGTAGGGATGGCAATCGTACCCGCCCCGCACCAAACGGGACGGGTTTTCCACCCTATTTTCGGGTATCGGGTCGGGGTAAAAATTTCCAAACCCGCCCGGGTTCGGGGCGAAGGTACCCCACCCCTAAACCCGCCTTGAGATTACCCGAACCCGCCCCGGCGTATTTATATATATATATATTTATTTATATATGTATATATACTTATATACATGTCCTTTCATTTTTTTTTAGCATTAATCCAAAAAACAATGTCTCTTTCTTGTCAAGTAGCCTAATTAAATTTAAAAAAGAAATAAAAATTGATATTTATTGGTGTTTAGTGGATTTTTTAAAAAGTTTTCTTCAAATATTTATAATAAATTCTACACATAAAGAAATGAAATGAGGTATCTAAAATATTGTTTGCAATTAAAAGTCTAGATAAAATCGCGATACCCAAAGACACAAAAATAATTTCAAAAGTTTTATTTTCTAGATAATTTTTATTCTTATTCAGCATATTTTTTTTTACTTTTTTACTTATACTTTAATTTTTTTTAATTTTTACGGGGCGGGGCGGGAACGGGGGTACCCCAAAAAAACCCGGTCGGGGTCGGGGCGGGGCCGGGGGCGGGTAATGATTTTCGGATTGGGTATGCAAAAACCCGCCCCACCCCATTGCCATTCCTACTCCTTCAGCTCCTTCAGCTCCTTCCCCCACCCTCTTCCGTCCTCCTCTTCTTTCCATCCCCCATCTCTAGCCTCTCTCCTCTCCTTCTCTCTTCTCGTTGGATTTATGGTTGTGAGGTAGTTGAGACTCTCTCCTTTGGAAGTTGAGATTTCCCACTCTCCCCTCCATTTTTGGACTAAGGAGCCAGGTCTGGATTCTAGATCTGATTTTCTTGGAATCAGTGTATCGGCGACGAAGACGGCGTCTGCAATGGTTTCTGCCTCCAGTCTGCGGCAGAACGAGTTCGAGTTGGTGCAACGGGTCATCCAAAAGGGCTTGCTCTGTGTACATACCTGACCTCTCAATTTCGGCCTCTCCAACTCCTCTTTTGTTAACGCCACTACACTTGCAGGGGGTGGCGTTAACAAAAAAAGGATCGGCAAAATCAGCAACCGACCAAAATAAGCTACTTAATTTTTTTTGTCTTTACTCACATTTTTTTACATTTGTTAGTTTCGAAATAAACTTTGGTGAATTATTAATTTATCTCGACTAGAACAATCGAAAAAATAAAAAAGGATGACCGAAACTCATTATTTTTAATAAAAAAAATAAGCCAAAAATTGAATTCACGAGTTTGGTATGGTTTGAGGAGACCTAGGGAGGAAGTTCGGTTCCCTGGCATGGTTTGGTATGGTTAGCACTATATCCCTCGTTGGGCTTTGATTCAGTGGTTGGTTTTCCATGGCTAACTGGTTACAAAGGATTTCCGCTGCCCCTTTTCTGCAGCTGTTTGACACCTGCTTTTGTCAAAATGCAGCATCTATAGGGTGTTGGAGAAAGTTGATTTAAGCATTATTTGAGCTTTGTTTATAGTGGGTCCCACATGTCCATGTGGTCGAACCCACATACCGTTGTGTTCGTCTTCGTATAGAGATTAACATCGAATACTAGGTTGGCTAAAATCAATTAATGGTGAATGAAAAATTGACCATAAAAGTGCCTACATGAACATTAGTAGATGGAAAAAATTCTTAAGTCTCACATTGGTGCGAGAACTAAGAATACTTGGGTATTTTTATCCCAAGTTGGACATAAGGGCATGGATAAAGTGGCCTTTGACTTGGCCCATTTACTATGGATGCGCTACTGCCGTCAGAACTAGATTGGGTTGGGTCATTAGATAAGATGGGTTCTGCCCAATTTGCTTAATTCTTTTTACAGAAATTAAGTTTGACCCAATTCCATTTTATTTCCTCTCCCTAAACGTTTTCCCTTTCTTGTGTAACTGTTTGGAAAAATAAAGAACACGAATTTGCTTTAAGACTGTTGGAATCGGGACGATTCGTTTATCACTACAAATAACAAATTGCAACATAGAGCAGAGCCCCATAGTTTCTGCGGGAGGAAATCTCATGGACTTGGAGTATCAATCACTGCAAGGGGAAAACAATCAGCCGTACTGTCAAATTAATTAAATTGTTTAATTTTGCAGCAGCTGCCATCTACCATCTCTGGAGAGAAAGAAACAGCAAGATTTTTCGACAGAGAGGTGTGGAGTGTATTTTAGCCGACCCCAAGTGATTGGGACATAAGGCTCGATTTGGTTTGGTTTAGGTGTGGAGTGTATTTCAGTCCAAGGATGCAAGTTCTGCCACTATTGTCTTGATTACTCTGATTTTCATTAGGATTAGTGTAACAATGAGCGACTAAATGATTTTTATCCATACTTCAATCGAGTTAAAATTACTGCCGCAATCAAAAATGAAATTTATGTGCAGCCAATGACGGACCGAGGGGCGGATGAGATTGGGCGACCGCGCGCGCCCTATCCAAGTTTCAAAATTTCTTTAGGATCATAGTAATTTTTGTCTTAAAAACATTGACACTATATTAGTTCGCCCGCCCAATGTTTTTCAAAAGAAAATCTAACATCCACCCATTCAAGATTTTTTTTTCAAAAGTTTCATAAGCGCCCTCTTAAAATTGTATGGATCTATAAAAGAAACTTAATATTAGGTGGTCTTGCCTTGTGGTGGAACACTGATGTTTCTATTTCTGTTGAGCATGCTTCGAATAATGTTGTCCATACGCTATGTGAGTCTTTGCTAAATTCCAAGAAGTGGGCTATGACATTTGTCTATGGAAGTCCCACAAGGAGGCAGTTTTGGGACCAAATTAAGGACATTTCGTTCCTTAATGTTGGCCGCAGGTTCTGCATGGGTGACTTTAACGATGTGGCAGTAGCAAAGGAGAAATCTGGGGGCAGAGTACCTTCTAAGGCTCGGATATTTGCGTTTAATGATTTCCTAAATGATTGTGCTCTAATAGATCTTGGTTTCAAGGGGCAGCAGTTTACCTGCAGAAATAACAGAGTCAGTTTAGAAGCTGTATTGGAACGGCTTGATAAGGCGTATACAAACTTAGAGGTGAGAGAGGCTTTTCCCCAAGCCATGGTCTTTCACGAGCCTGCTATTGGATCAGACCATTGCCCTATTATCCTCTCAGCCTGGAGGAGCCTCTGAAAATTCATCGCCCCTTTCGTTTTGAATCTATGTGGGCAGCTGAAGAGGAATGTGAAGGGATTATTAAAGATCAGTGGGGGTCCGATATGGTGAATGAAAATGTATCCCTGGTGGTTCAAAATCTAGATAGATGCAAGAGGAATCTCCAAGCGTGGCACAGAAGGAAATTCAAGGATATTAAGGAACAAATTGCTTCACTCAAGAGCAGAATCCATGCAATTCAAGGTGGCCCTTGCTCATATTCTTTGGAGGAAGGGGCTTTGTTGACAAAGCTCAATAAACTGTGGGAACAAGATGAAATATACTGAGGCTAAAGAATGAGAGGGAGGAGTGGGTCACTTCGCCTAGAGGTATCTCTGATATTATTAGTCATCATTTTAATACTGTAGTATTTTTACTGATGTTCATCCTTACACGAATTCTGATAGAGCTTTAAGTGGTGTTTCTGACAAGATTAGTGCAGATTCTAATGCTAATCTTTGTAAACCTGTGAGTGATCTTGAGATAACCTCAGCTGCGTCTCAAATGGGGGCCCTCAAAGCCCCTAGCCCCGATCAACTGGTTGGATCTACATAATTTTTTCATGTTTACGCTGCATGTGCATAAAATTTACAAAAATGCTATGCGCACACAATGGTTGTGCGCGTAATTCTGATCATCTAGATGTATTTGGACGGTCTAAATTTTAAAAAAGCTCTTCCAGGGAAAAGTTTTTTTGGGACGAGTTTGAGCGAATTCTGACCATTTATTACAGCAATGGATGGCTAGAGATTGATTTTTATGCTGTGTTTCTCCTTTTATTTTGCCCTAGCTTGAGTGCAATATAGAACTTGGGCGCTCATGTCGCTATACCCTTGGGTTTATCTTATAGCTCTTGCATACTAGAATATGTGAGCGGAAGATAATTTGGATTGAAAACCGATATCAATATGAACAAATCTTTTAAAGTTGATGACTTGAGCTCAAAACCATATTCATTGAGGTGTAAACGATTTTTTCATACATCTATCAATTTTTTGATCAAGTTGCAAAAAGAGGCAATTTAGGCCTGAAATAGTTGTTTTTCAGGCTTGAAGCAAAGCATGCAGCTGAAGGTGTGGAGTATTGAGCAAGATACAGGACCACGTGACACTCATGCATTCGTCTAGCATAAGCAGCTCAAGCCTGGAATGGACATTTGGCAGCCATGCATGAAAGCAGAAGGAAGCAGCTCAAAGCCTAGAACTTTTCCCTATAAATACCAAAATTGAAGGCCTTGGCAAAGGTCCCAGCACCAACAAGTCCACAATCAACTCAAAACTTTCTCAAGTTTATTTTCTACTTTCCAGCAAAGTGCTTGTTTTATCTTTCAATCCAAACAAGCCAGGTCTAGTTTCCATTTCACTTCAATCACTTATACTAATCAACTTCATTAAGCCATTAATGGAGCTTGTTTAATTTCATTCAATCTTGTTTCTTTTCCTTTGTCTATCAACAATTAGGAAATTTCTAAGTCCTTATCCCGCAAAGGCAAACCACGAATCACCATACGGCCTCACCCCTTAGGTCGTGCATAATCGTTTTATAGAAGTCAGATCTGAGACATCCAAGCATTAGCACTAATTTGGACTGCAAACCAGTCCTAACACATTCACAACCAAACCACACAACCCGCTCGTGGTCCTTAGTTCGTTTTGCTCTTTTTGAGGAGAACAAATAGACCATGTCATTGTCAAACCCATTAATAACCAATATGTCAATGACGCTCCCCAAATATAAAACCAGCCATGCAGGGATACTAACCAAAGCAAAAATAAAGGAAATAGGCCAACAAGCCAAATCCAAGTAAACAACCAATCAACCATGCTAAAACTCAAGGCCAAACCAAACGAAGGTGTAATAAATAAGCAGTGGGAGAACCCATTCATGCGCAAAATAAAAAACACTCCATAAGACACCAACGTAAAAAAAAAAACAAAAAAACAAAAAAACCACAACATTTGCCAAAGAAAAACAATTTGAGAAAATATTGACGAACTACCATTACCCTAGAGGCTCACACAAATGAATCGAGAAAAATTTTAATGGGAAAGATAAGCACAAGCATTAAAAATAAGTTAATTCCAAGCCAAATTTTAAAACACGCCCTCCCAAATTTAAAGAAGAACCCTTCCCCAAAATCCTTGTCATCAAGAATTTCTAATTGACCAGAGCACCTCGCAAACAACTCTGGACATCATTGTGAGACCCACCTCTTATGGGACAGGTGTGCCCAGAGTTGTGTCCATTAGGGTGTGGAAATGGAGAATTGCTTTCTTTGATGGCAAACAAATGAAACACAAAGAGTACGTTCATAGAATAGAATACAATGCAAAATATTTCACAGGCCAGGCTCCACCTAATCATCTGTTTCTTTTCTTATCATGAAGATCGCAGGAACAGAATTCAAACTATCTAATGACACAGTAATTAAAGTATATCCAATGAAAGCATCCTCAAGCTGTTCACATGATACCAGATATGGAAGTCCGGAAAAATGACAAATAAAGAAGAACAGCTGTTGAAATAAGAGTATGGTTTCCTATTTTAAGATTCATAATCACAGCCAGCTAACTATGCATACATAACCAGGATAGCTGGGAAAAAAGGAAGAAAGTTCATAAGTCTCCAATGGCGGTTCATGCAATATCACCTCCGAGGGAGCGGGGCATCATATGCTCCTCCCCACATGGGAGCTCCACCACTAGTAGGCAGAGGTGCACTGCCAGCACCAACACCACCTCCGTATGGACTAATTCCCTCCACTCCAGCTCCAAGACCCTTCTGACCATGGAGTCCTCCATAAGTCTCAGCATAAGCACCCACACCATGCATAGGTGGATATAGAGAATCTGGATGCACATAGGGGCCACCATAAGGGATTGGCACTGCATTTCCAGCACACCATCGTTAGTTTTGCAAAAAACAAAGAGGGAAAAGTATTTAAGCACTCGAAGAAAAGAAATACTTACCATGTGCTCTCTTCTCCGCATTTAACACCTCAGCACGCAACTTTTCCACTTCTCGTGCCATGCCGACCAGGTTTTTCTCCATGGCTTGCATTTGCTGAACTTTGTCTATGTTCAAGCCTTTCTCATACTCGAAAGTTGTCCTTCGTGCCCAAATGTAAATTGAAAATAGTTTCAGTCTCATGCATTATAGCTTCTTCGTTAACCAGAAAGTACAGTAAGGATCTAGACAGATAAAACTAAAAGCTTTCAGTCATCTGGATGACATTCAGAATCATAAAAAGTTCCCACTGGCGTGGCTTTTGATAATTTGCAGAAACAAATTTATCTTAGCAAACACCTTCCCAACCACTCTGGTTAGTTTCGCAGCATCTATTCTAATATAGAAAGGGCCTACCAATCTTTGGTGTGAACACTTTTGGGAAGCTGTATCACAAAAGTAATTTCCACAATTGTCCCTTAAAAACAAAGTTTGCACACTTATTTTAAATGTGTAATCAACCAACTGTTAGGGTAAGTAGGTAAAAATATTACCCCAATCAACCGCCCCACACCCCACTTCTTCCCCAAACCCATAAGACACTTTTCCTTCCATATTTGACAGAGATCATTCCTACTCTGTAAGTTTTGTTTGTTATTCTGTGGTAGTCTTTTGTTTCTCTGTATTTGTGTTCTTTTACGCTTCGGCCTTCTTCATCCTGTTATAGTAGAGAGTTCCTTTAAGAGTCAACATTTAGCATTGATGGTGACAAGTCATGTGTTGTGCGACTTTACTTTCCTAACATTTTTTTGTGAGTTAATGGCTTAGTCTGTGAATACTGAATACAACATTGAAGCGAGACGAGAAGAAAGACAAAGAAGGTAGGAAATGCGACTTCCAAATTCCAATAAGAAGACGAAATAGTCCAGTGTGCCACATATGTCTTCCACGAGGTCATTCCCTTTTCTCTTCTTTCTTTATATGTTTTAGGTATTTTCTGTTTTCTTTTTAACTTCACATGTAATTTCCTTCCAATCCTATTTTCTTTTATTTAAGCCCTTCAAATTTCTTAACATTACCTAGAATTCAAAGGCATAATTAAAGATGAGAAAAGTTAATGTTTGCTTTAAAAAAGTGGTTATAGAAAAAGACTCAGTAGTTTCATATTAAATTACTTACCATCGGATAGTAAACTAACATTGGGTGTTGAAAGAGTGAAAAATATCACCCTAGTGCATTAGCTTCAAAAGGAATTCGTTTCCTATTTTTTTATTCGACTTCTCTTCAAAAATCATGTTTTTATATGTAGAATTTACAATTCATAATCCAGTGCTCATGAATTGGCATCCGGTAATTGAAATTTTTTTTGTTACTTACATAAGCATGTCTTTCTTCATTTCTACAATTCTATTCTATCTAACTCCATCCTAAGTTTGTCTTGTGATAAATGCACTATGGCATTTCCAAACCTCCGCACTGCCATTTTTTTTGAAACTTTATATTTACCATAGAACAGTTAGTCATTGACTTGTAAACTTTTGACAAACACTAACAAAGATTACGAATGAAGGTGGGAAGGTATCTTCATATTGTAGGATGACTTGACTTGCACACGCATTGCGTGTGCTCACTGCCCAGCCTCTAGTGCTATATTATATGTGTGTACCCAACCTCTAGTGCTAGATTAAAGAAAAGCACAACAATTTCTAAATCTTTGAGTAGTGACAGATACATTAGAAGGACCGTGAAATGCACTGGTAGAATGAGTGAGGACGATATTGGCGTCTGGATAACTCACTGGTCCAACAGTTTTAGGTGTACACTAACTTTTCATTGGTGGCATGGTTGGTTGGGTTGAAGCAGGTTGTTGGTATCTTGTGATTATAAAGATTACAGTACAGGGGAAATCAGAACGTTGAACATTGCTACAGTATCCAAACTTGGGATCACATCCTGGGTTGCATGGACTTCCTATTTTTTCGTTGTTTGCATAAGTGTGCCTGTTGTGCACCGCATATGACAACCGTTAAGGGCATGGGTCCTCCAAACATTTTTACGCTGTTTGCAAACAAAGATCACATGCAATACTAAACTAAAATTTCATCCTTTTACATGGATTGCAGATAGTAAACCATAGTACTTTAAACACCATTGATTCAGCTTTTAATAATTTGCACAATGTTATGTCAATACATATAATATCTTTTAATGTTCATGGTCTGTCCATGTATCCATACCCAACTTTCCTTTTCAGCACTATCCTAACAATTAGGGAGAAGAAGTGCAAGAAGAAAACGTTAGTTATTCACTCACCGTAATCTCTGATGTTCTTGCCTTAAAGAATCAAGTTCAGCATGCATCTCCGGTAGCTTTTTAAGATCAGCACGGGCTTGGTCCAATTCCGCAGTGGCCTGTCGAATTTGGGCAGTCAGCTCTTGCCTAGCTGCCACCAAACCCTGAGCCTCCATGTGTGCCTGATGTAGCTCCTTCTTAACACTCTCCCCGGCTCTGATATCAAATTCCATTTTTGCAATCTTCTCCAGCAACACACGAATCTGTATATCACCCTCTGTTTGGACGCTTTTTATGTGTGCTCTAAGTCGTTGTATTTCCTGCTGAGCAGCAGCAAGATCCTGCCTCAAGGCCCCATGAGTGGCAGCCAGTCTATGGTTATCCCCAGCAAGTCGCTCTATTTCTGCCACCTGGACAGCAATTTTGGCCTCCATACGCTCAGGAGGAGGAAGTGTCTCCATGGCGCGGTGACCAGCAGGACTTGACCCCGGGTATGGACCATGCCGCATCATTCCTGGAGCTTGGACAGATCGTCCTTCATATTGCGATGGTATTTGACCTCTTCCAGCCATTTTGTCCGTTAAGTCACTCAAATTAGAGCATTCCAAGTAATTATGGCAGAAGTAGGCTGCCATGGTCACATGTATGTCTACTTATGAGCTATGAAAATAAAATACTCCCACACAAGTATAGTAATAGGAGAAAGTGTGCTAGAATAGGAACCCTCGCTGGGTGCCAGTATTCAAAGCCCACTACATCCAGTGCTAGAATAAGATCATGTGATGAACTAGAATTGAAGTGGTGCCTTGGTGGCAATCAACAATGAGAAGCCACATCCAATAACTTCTGGAAAATGTTCCTAAGACGTTTCAAAAACTCTAGAATGATTGAAAGATGCATGTCAAAATCTCTTGAAAAATGTTTCGGAAGTCCATAGAAACATGCTTCTCACAATTTCTGCAATTTTTTTTTGCAAGGGTCGAATATTCAACATTGTTCGGCCCAAGCCTAGTGGATTAAGCCCTGTGAAGAGAAGCCTAGAAGCCCAAAGATGGACTTCTGTGGGCCTGCCCACCAGCACAGGTCAAAGAGCCCAACCGGATACATGTGGTGCATGAAATGGCGGGCAAAATGATGAGATGTGGGGCTGGGTTCAGTCCGGCGCACGAGTGGGGCAAGATGGAGCCATGATGGCACCGAGTGGCACGGCTCAGCCACGTGGCGTCCACTCACTTGTCAAAAATCGTCACGCGTGACGTCATTTGGAAAAACAGTTACGAGGAACGTCATGGAGGGCATGAGCTCAGCACGAGCTTACTTGAAACCAAGTACAGTCTTTCTCTTAACGGCAGGGAGCTCCTAAAGTGGAGCTTTAGTATGGGAGCCTGCTCCCTACGAAGATGGAAGCTTTTGTATGATCATTGTATTGAAAAATAGGGATTTATCACTTGGTGCCAAGGTTATCAATACCGTATCGGGTATGGTACCAGTTTTGTTAGTGGTACGGTACGTACCGGTACCGGTGCAATACTGGGTACCGTTTCGGATTCCTCGTTACTAATAAATTTCTACTAAAAATTCACATATTTGATAAACTTAACCTTTATTTTTATAACCCAAAATTATTAATGTTGAATACATATAGAAAAGATTGTGAACTTGAATAAAAGGAGGATTTGTAATTGAAAGTAGCAAAAAAAGATAGACAAAATATACTGGTTAGTTTCAAAAAAAGGAAAAGAAAAAGACTAGAAAAAGGACTAGAAGTAGGGGATAATGGTGTGTTCACACTACACAATAATAGTATCTCAAAAAAGCTAATGCGTGCATCAAAAAGCAACTGTCCCACTCTGCTCATATTTCCAAAATCAACAGAGAAGAAAAGGAAGTCTGAAAACTCTTCCACTGTAGCCCTTTTTGCGTTTTTTTCGATCTGGTTCACTGGCCATGGTTATCTCCTCAAGGAGGTAATTTTAGCTCCGTTCACAGATTGAAGAGGCGTGAACAGCAGATCACGTGCAACCGGAAATCTTCTTTTTTATAGCTCCGTTCTTCTTCTTCTTCTTTCTATTTCTTCATTTTTTTTCCCCCACTGGTCGATCCATACCGCCGGGAATCACCGAACCGGCCAGAACTTTCCGTTACCGCTCGGTACCGCCGGTATTGGCCGGAAAGTTCTCTGGAACGGAATCGCACCTATCTTATACCGGTTTCTCTCCAAAACGGTACGTACCGGCCGGTAGGGAACGGTATTGATAACCTTGCTTGGTGCTATTAATTGGTCTTTGATGAACTTATATATCTAACCCAAGTCATGTTATCTTGAAACAAAACCCATAAATTGTAACACTAGCCCATTTTACAGTTATGGTAGAGTTGGCCCATATTTTTACTTCCTAAAATGATTGAACTTTTAATGTGAATACTCTATGTTGCATTATTTTTGTAATATATGTACACTCTCCCAACCTTGCGAGTTTCTATATACCCCCGCTCCCGCCACCGCTTCCGCTTCCGCTTCACACAACTAACTTCTCTCTACAAAAGGTACATGATAAACCCTACACAGGTATGTGGTTACTAGTTTACTTAATGCCCTGTACTTCTTCTCGTCGATTTGAGACTGACTTAGACATCGGAGTCCCCTCCGGCCGGTTAGGGACTATTGGTGGTTGCTTTTGCAGGCTATGATCAAGTAGGAGAACCAAGCTCACATTGGAGCCAATTCACTTGAAGGGTCCAGAGAAGAAACCGGACCAACACCCCCACATTTTTCATGCTACCAAAACTTATTTCCCAACAATATCCGAAATAGCTCTAATGGATTTTATGAAAAAAAATTCAAACCACGTTTCACATTTCCCTTTTCCATGTCATTCCCATATCCATTTACCAAACAATTCTGATTTCAGGCACGGAGCGGAAAAGGAGAGTCTAGGGCTCAAGTTCTCCATGTAACTTCGAAGTTCACTCTACATACCAACAGATACACAACTTCCACACAATCTCTGTATATAAGTACGTAAATATACACAAACAAGGGCACAAATTCACAAAATAAACTGCAGAATACCACAAGTCAACCATAAACTACATCCTGTACCCAGAAAAAAAAAAAAAAAAAACATTATCTCCAAAATCCAGCCATGAATTCTACAATTAAACAAATTGGAGATCGAGATATGAGAGATGGCATGCCTTAGTTCGTAGTTATAATCTGGTATCAAACTCTGAAGCAACCGGAATGGAAATCTTTGCGGGAATCGATGATTACTGGTGATGAAGTTAGAAGCAGATTTGACCCGTTTCGGAAATTTGTCTATTTAGGGCACATGAAGGAGCTCTTTATGTTTTTTCCCCCTTGGCACATGAAAGAACGAACGCCTAGCTGCATTTTAAAGGGTCTGTTCCTTAAAAAGAAAAAAAAAAAAAAAAGGGGGTCTGTTTTGACCTTTAAATAATTTTTCCAAAAGAAAGTGAATGTTTTATTTTTATTTTTAAATAAATTGATTTTTCTAATAGAGTGTGAATGTTAGGCCTATTTTGGCTTAATAAGCGAAATGACTCCTTTCGTTCTGATTTGTTTATCCACTTTTAGACTTTTAAGTGTCCCAAAATATTTTTTCGTTTGACTTCTAATTGAATTAATTTTTCATTTTTTCCCCCTTCTTCAGTGGAATAAAGTAACTTTTTAAAAAAGTTGAAGGGTAAATGTGAAAAGTTGTACCTTTTCAGGTGTAATAATTGAGTTTCCTAAAAATGTTGGATTTTGAGAATGGACAAACAAATTGGGACGGAGGGAGTATTTTTGTCTTTATTAAAAAAAAATTGCATTTGTTAATTTTGACGAGAAGAATCTAAAAAGTAAACCCGAATTTTTGTGAATAAAGACAAAAATAGGCCAATTTTTTCGTCTTTTGGCTTATTTTTGTCTTTATTCAAAAAATTCGGGTTCGATCATAATTTTTTATTTTTTTGATTTCTCTCATTATAACAAAGCAATAATCCATAAAAAAAAAATTAACAAATACGATTTTTTTTTTGAATAAGGACAAAAAAAAATACATCATTTGGCTTATTAGGCCAAAATAGGCCGGATGTTGAGTGATTTTTTTAAATTAATATAAACTGGGCTTATATATTTTTAAAGTATTCAAACTTGAGAGAATTCAATTTCTTTTCTTTCTTTTTTTGGTAACAAGAAGATCTCATAGAAAATTAAACATGACAGAGTCTGGATATTTAACCCCTCCAACATCATTTCGCAATTGTCCCAACATAAAGGAAGGAAGAGAAAATAAAACCTTACAATTACTAAAATTTAAACCAAGAGCATCCTTCGCTGGCATATATATCCGCACTTCTATTTGCTTCTCGACGCACAAGGCGAATCTCCAAAATACCACACTGGATCATAAGGGTCCTGCAATCGTAAACAATGGCACTTAATGGATGAGGGCAATCGTCTCAATTTCTCGACGTACATATCCATATTACTCTGGATGACGAAAACCGAAGTATTAGTGCAACACGAATATAATCTCTGATATTTTCCTTTCATGCGAGATAATGTGATCTTTCATAGTTAATTTATTTCAACCTAAAACGAATATTATGGTTGCTAAAAAAATTCAACTTTGAAAATACCTTTGTCCAGAAATATGGTATGTATATCTCCATTCATACTTATTCCGGGTGGAAAATTGCATTGAAGTTATGCATTTACACAATTTACCACTAACAACATGTGTTACAATATTATCGACCTAAAACTTATGATTTCATTTTCAAGTCCAGTTTACCGGAATGGTGATCCATCTGCCCGATTCCTTTTCCAGTTTCTGATTTACAATACATAGATGGGGAAGTTGTAGTGCCCATGAAGTACGTACAACAGCTTTGTTGTGCCACTATAATAGCCCCTTTTCAAACCAAAAAACATGTAATTCAAAGTGTTCATGTTATAAGACTCATCGAATAAAATATCCTTGCGAAAGTTTAAATTGAACAAACATTGTAACTATATATTTTTTTGAATCAAATTTGTCTTCAACAAAATAGAAAATGAGTATGTCTTTGAAAATGAACTTTAATGTCAAAACAAATGTGTATGGATCATGCGATTATCAATATCCAACCAACTTAACTTTTTGCAGATCAAGTTGTATTACTCTACGATCGCTACATATATAATTAATGAACAGGTCGATCGGATTATGTTCTGGCCATGGAGCTCATCGTAGAGTCCTTTTGGGGAGCGTAGCAGGCAATTGTGCGCGCCCACCTCAGATATAAGTGAAACAAGACCCTTAATTGGGATACAATATGCCTTGAGTTTTTTTCCCCTCTTCTGTAACTTTTACCTCCACTCCTGTAACTTAGCCAACATTTATTCTGTCATCCAATTGTCTCATAGTGCATATAGCTCCTGTGATCCTGTCTCTTATGATCACCTAGCTTCAAATGCTATTTTCTAGCTATATAAGGAATGGCATAAAGATGGCAATATCCTTCTTTTGTTCAACCACCACTTTGTGGTTTCAACTTTCTCCTCATTGGAGAAGGTGTGGAATCCATGGAATTGCAGAAAACTTCACATCAGCTACAGTATCATAAGTTCCATTTCTAGAGGGGCTTAGTACTTAGACCGACTCGATCAGTCTTGATACTCTATCTTTAGTTAGAGCAAGTCCATCCATTGTGTCAAATGACTTTGTCAAAGTCATTTATGGCTATGATTGCACCCGTTGTGATGTCATATTGGCTTAATATCTGTCGGGGTTCAGGTTCAAATCTGGATCAGTCAGTTCGGGGTCCGCTCCTGGCTCCTTCCTTACAGCTCCGTGCGTCCTCCGCTCAACCTGCAACAAGTCGCCAAGCAAAAAAAAAAACCTGCAACAAGTCACTAAGGTTGGTGGCAGCCCAGTGACCCTCCAACGATCAAGTCAAATCTAGGGAGAAGAAGGTAGGTCTAGAATTAGAGAGAGACGGGCCCTTTGCTTTTATAGACCTCACTTTGCTTGGCCTCCAAGTAAGTGCGTGGAGGGTGCGCTCGGGTAACCGCATCGGGTGACGTCACATGTGACGAACGGGATAAGGCGGTTATGGAACACATGGCCAGATCACACCCCAATGATTATCTTCTTGTAACCGTCTGGGTCCCCTGGCATAGTAATGCCTTCTTGTGCATGGGACAGGCCTTCTCCCGAGTTGCTGTGATGGAGCGGAACCTGGCTCGGTGCTACTCACCAAGCGATGCACCAAGGAGGCTCCGGGAGGCTTTCGGACCCTACGGAACCCGGCTCGGTGCTACTCACTGAGCGATGCACCGAGGAGGCTCTGGGAGGCCCTCGGGCCTAATGTCCATCGCGGGTCGAAGGAGCCTTCCTGACCATGGGCGGTGGCTCCGGTCTCGGTAAATGGCCCGAGCCGAACGGTTCCGAAGTTGCACCGTCAAATAATCCCGAACGTTATGTCCGAGTAAATTTGTCACCGAACGATTGTGCTACCATTCGGATCCATCCTTTACCGAGTGTCCCAGTTGAGCTATTCGGACCCCCTCGACATGGCGGCTTGGTCAGTGATCGAACCCATTTATTCGGGCCACTACAATATCAAATTCAAATCATTAGGTTACATCCATCAATCTCATTAATTATCCGATGCATATTTATTGGCCTTGATGATGTGTCAGAATTAGTAAAGCCAAAACTGCTGCCAAATTTGGGTAATGATAGGTGCTGAAAAGCACCCATTTAATCAACTTAATATACGTTTTGCCGGTCCGTTTACATTGTTACTTGGTATATTTTAGCGTTTTGTGGTGTTTGTAGGCCTCAGAGACCGATGGGTGTGAAAACATGCAATTTAGATGGTCTTACGAAGTGTTGCGGCAAAGATGGGAATTGATCGTCTACAACCCGTGTGTGCACGTCTCAATTAAGCCTAGACATAAACCTAGTTAATTGGCATTGGGGTAATGGCTAATTGCGCACGGTAAAATTGGGTCTAATGTCCAATTGTAGTTATTTCCTTCAAGCATTCATTAGTGGGCCCAAGTATAGTAAGGAATTGGAGAGTTTTGGCTCACATAGAATCATTGTTCCTTTAGGAAACTTTTGCACGGCAATGCTTATAAGTGGACAGAAGGGTTTCTGCTCGAGGTATCACAGTTCGGCCGTGGAGGCAGTTTACAATGGATTCCACGGTAGAAGAAAAAGCTGCGCACTTTCCCATGGCCAGCTAAATCCCTTGTCTAGGGGAAGATGAAGCACCGTTCCAAGTAACTTTGTATATGTATAAGTTTAAATTTTAATATTCGGATCGATTGTAAAACTCAGAACCCTTTTCATTGCAATTGAATGAATTGATTTTAATTCTTTCTATCGATTGAGTATTTGTATTCTAGATTTCAAATACCTAGTTTTGCAATGGTTTTCACTGATTGTGGTTGGAGTTCTGAGATAGATTATGCTCGTAAGACGGATCGTGCCGTTAGGTGGCCAGATCGTGCTACTGAGAGACGGTCCGTGCTAAGGGATAGTCTATGCCTTTTAACAACCCGATTATTTTCTTGATGATTACCGTTAGGGTTTGCAAGCCCTAGCGATAATCTCTTTTGATTCGAATAAATAAACCTAGCTTATGCATATTGTTGTTACGCGGTCGGGGTGGATTCGAAACACTAGATATTTTCCTCCATTGTTTCTAAATCTTTTGACTAAATTGCTCTTTAGGTTAATTAGCTCTTCAAAACAAATCAACCAATCAATCTTTACTTTTCCGAATTAATCTAAAAATTAATCGAATTTGTCGTAACTCAGCCATACTGTCTCCGTCGGAACGATACTCGGTCTTGACCACTATTCTACGGAGTAGTAGTTAATTCTTAGTTTTATAAATTTATTTTTGACACGGAACGACGCGATCGGGTAACAAGTGGAGCACCACGTCACACGTTTTATTAATAAAGATGAGTTTTAAGTCTCTGAAGTAGAAATACGCTCAGTTTGAAATTGTTCTGTGAAGGTAAACCATTTAGAGGGTAACTAATGCTTTCTTGCTTCAACAAAGAAATCCGTAGTGCGGCATCTTTGAGACAGTAGCCACAGGAACTATACTGCTCGAGCTCTATTTGTAGTTGGCTTGTTAAAAACTTGGGATTAATCAATCAAACTACCCGACTACAACCATTATTTCAAAAAACTAGTACGAGGAAAAAATCTATTGTGGGGGTATAATCTATTTAGTACTATCTTCTAATTTACGGTTAATCTAGGTTAAATTTAAATAATTTTACATCACCGTATGAAATTTTGTGGATTAATTTTAATAGACAAGTAATAAGTACATGTGTGTATTTAGTTATCCGAAGAAAAAATAAAATGAATTCACATACTTATTGATGTATTGGGCCAAAATTATCTGCGTATAGTGTATTACTATACTTGAACATGAATTTTTTTTATAGAGACTAGTTTATTTTTTTTCAAATGAAAGTTTGTCTCTTTGTTCGCCCCAAGATCAAATCCTGACTCTATCACTGAATTAAAAAGTTTTAAGCACTTTCAATTTGTGAAATTAAGTAATTTGGAAGATAGCTATCTATGCACATTGATTGAGCAAAAATTGCAGTAATATTGAAACGTAATCATGAAAATGGATCACATGCTTATAACTAAAGTGGGATCAATGATAACCTTTCCTTATCGTTAATATTAAGTTCGTAAATTATTACTACTAATTAACAGGGAAGATCTTGCTTATTCTACAGGAGAAAAACTTTTTAACGGGGCCTCCCATAAATAAAGTTTACGGTGGCCAATCTCGACCGTCCAAAAGTGTTTTGGACGATCCAGATTAATGACAAACTATTAACGGTAAGAAATATTTATTACCGGTAATAGTTTAAAAACGTATCTTAACCGTTGATTGCCGAAACGGACGAGTGTGATTATGTGGAGCCGTGAATAAGTTTCTCTCATTTTACGGAACGAACTCCATATAAAGTAGCTTTATTAATGTGATAATCATAGTATCAGTTTTGCTTTGAACCAGAGTGAAGTGTTCCCACGTAAAGTGATTAACGAAGGTTATATATGTCAGTTCGTTGTTTCCAAAATGTATTTGATCCTTTCTACAGTAGTTTCTAAAAAAAAACCACGGACCGTTCTGTAATGATCTTTTGAGCCTCATTCCAGACCTACATCGATGATTAGAATTAATCATTTTGTAGAGTTCATCGAAAAGATCAATCATGCACCCAAAAATCAAGTTGATTGCTACCCACTTAATATTATTGTGGAACGCGCATCTATCTCGGAGAAAAAGGTTTGCCACATCGAATGAGAATACATTTTCCTCATGATAAATATTCACTGATCATTTAATTATCATATTTGATTAATACGATTTTGGCCTAATTAATCTTTTCGTTGCATTCTATAAGATGAATAGTTAAGATGCAATAAATATGGAATATGCACAAGTTAAGCTACAATAAATACTATGAAATATGCACAAACGAATAAGAAAACATTGATCAATGAGTAGTATTTCTACGGAGTACCTTTTATGCATGTATGTCCAATGCCAATGCCATTTTGGTCTGATCTAGGCCATAGAATTAATTTCGTTTATTTGGAATTAATTTATTCACTTCATCTTTCCTTTTTCACTTCGTCTTCATGTTTCTTTTCCAAATGCCAGGAATGAATTTTTCGCCCTTTTTCATGTACATTTTTATTTGAGATTTTTTTTTTTAAGTTTTTCGATTTGACATTGGTGTTTCAAATTGTAGGGCAATGGATGAAGAGTTTTTGGACAGTGAGTCAATGAGAAACAAACAATTACCTAAATGGAAGTTAGTAGAGAAAAATTATGGTGTCCATCCTTTACAGTGTCCCAAATTATACCTCCGAATGGTTTATGTTATGCCATTTTAAGGGGACACCATAATAATCTATATTATAAAATAGAGCGGTATCTTAAGGGAATATTACAAAATTTATGTACACATACAAACAAAAGCACATTTTAGCCGTTAGATTGAGTTTTCAATATGTTACAACCGTTGGATCTTACAACATGACATTTTGGTAAATACATTACATTTGAGTGGCATTTTAGTGAGGGAGGGAGAAATCTTAAATAAAATTCTCTCTCAAAACCACGTTCCCCCCTCTCTCTCTCTCTCTCTCTCTCTCTCTCTCTCTCTCTCTCTCTCTCTCTCTCTCTCTCTCTCTCTCTCTCTCTCTCTCTCTCTCTCTCTCTCCACGCAGGCAGTAGAAATGGGTTGGGTGTGGTCCGACGAAGTAGACGACGGCCATGATGTCGCTGCAAAATCATTGATACTGCTCTGTTTAAACCAGTAGTTCCCATCTCTAGCTTCCTTCCTTCTCATGTACTCGCTACCTTTTTTATGTAACCAATAAGGTGCTTGATGGAATGCCCAACACATGTTCGTTGAATCTGTAGCAGTGAATTGGTTTTTATTCAATTGTATGTGTTTTGGAAAATCTTTGGAAGCAGGTAATGGCTATTGGCCATCCATTTAAGTTGGAAAATGTGTAAGCGCATGCAGTGTGGGAACAATAGTTCATGACTGAGTGTTTCATCTTTTTTTTCTCAGGTATAAGACTGCATAAATCAAAAACACCAAATTAGAAGGATGATGATTTTCGTCCCCTACTCTTATTGCTCTCTCATTTTTGTAAATTAAACCAAAAGGCCAAAACCAGCACCAAAAAGAGTTTCCATTATTATTTTTCATCCCCTACTGATTTAGTTGATGTAGAGCATTGGTTGGTATGTTTAAATTTTAAAATGTTGGTTCTTATAATCTTATTCTTGGACAGGGGTTGATATATTGGGTTCAATATCCAGTATTTATTTGCAGTGTGCTGATCGTGGAGTCGTACCTTCAGACATGCAATAGCAACGTGCCTTTAGATACGTTGCGTCGTGCCTTCAGGCACGGACATGCACTAGTGACATAATACTTTTTAGGACACCATAATAATAAAAATATTATACCATTTTTTAAAAATGTTATTGTCTTCGAGTATGCAATTTTTAAAAGTGTAATGGCCTAATATAATATAATAAAAAATGTTATGCCAATTTGATAAGTGATAACTTTCGACTGCTTAATGTTAAGCCTTCGAGTAGTTAAGTTATACTCGAGGGACATGGTTAAGTTATACTAGGGGATATGGTGTCCATGTCACCATAAGCATCTTGGATATACTCCTATATCAGGTGGGTTTTTTTTTTGGGTGTCAAAAAGCCTTTAGAACTGATTCTTTTAAACAAAATTTCCAAGCACATTTTCAGAATTAATTCCATGACAATTTCTTGAATTATTTTTGACTCACAAGTAAATAAATTAGCTGTGCTTATAAGAATCAGTTCTATGGTAATACTGAGAAATCTAATTCATTTATCTGGTCTCCCTCGATTTTCTTCTCTTGGCAAACTCTCTCACAAATCCACAATTCAAACACCGGCTAAAAGAGACTTCCAAAACTGCAAACACTGTGTTCAGGACCCTTCCCTTGTCGACGAGCAGAATGGAAAAACATTTAATCATCAATTTGTACAGTTTTTTTTTTGGGGGGGTTAGTCCACACATTCTTGAAATGCTTTTTATTCTCCGTCAGCCATGCAGATTAACTTTTGGTCGAACCCCAATGATATGAAACTTTCAAAAATTCAAAATTTACATGTTCTTCCACTGATGTTCTACAATCTGCATTATGACCTCTATAGGCAAAAAGAAGAAGCTGCTACAGCCACACACTCTTAACATTAGGCATTTAGGCTTATCACTGCAAGTTACAGATTCTGTGTAAACAATAAGTTGATTAGTCTGCAAAATAAAGTAAAAAAGATATGTAACCCTCTAATCATGTCACTCAATCATAAAAGATTGCAATGCGTGAGTCTCACTACTTACATAATAGATACCGATGACGAGCTTTACAATGACGAATTTGCTAATACTAGTCATGGGGCCAATCGATCAATTTTCCACACTCTTTTTCCATCAGTCACTTCAGGAGAGTATCGTATCCTGTCAAACAGAGAAATAAAGAGACATTACATGGGAAATCCAATCATGTGAAGAAACAAACATTACTTGAGGTCCTTTCCCAGGTACAAATCAATTTTCTTACAGAATACATATTGTAATTATCTGAGAACATGTACTCTCTTGCCGTTAGACTTTTCACATATGACTACGAACCAGAAATCTTCAAAAGAGACCAGATTTTCTAATGCGAAACATTTACACTCGATCTTGAAAAGAAATAAGAATCTAAAGTTTGAGTAATCTTATCAGCGAGGCACTTTTGTTGAAGGCTCGATCCCCCCTCTCCCAGGTTTTGTGCCTCCGGAAATTCGTATTCAGTAACCAGGTTACAAAAATTCTTTCCTATAGGTATTCAAGTCACTCTCGAGTATTTGAAACATTGGGTATTCTTCCAACACCCCAATTGGCATTTGGCATTAGTCTCACAATTTTGATCCCAAACTGGATCCGCTGCACCATATCAAATCCTTTAGGACATCAGAAGGGAACAAAATTTCAGAACCCGGATGCCTTGGGGCCAACTCAATCGTCCATGCCAGGATCTCTACAATGATCCACATCTGTAAGTTCTATGCATAATTTTGGGTTATAGCTTTGATAAGGGACTTGGGCTTATGTTGGGCCACTATCAAACCCATAACAAAACCTATTGGTATGCAAAAACCAAAGGGATGATTTCACCCAACTAATAATGCATCCATACTGAATTCTCCTTGAATCCTATGGTTACGTATGGGTCTATAGATCACGCATATAAAATGGTAGCACGGGAGAAGGGAAAAAGTACCTGTCATGTAAGCGTGATTGCTGTCCTTGCCAAAATTCAAAATGCTCCGGCTTAAGCCTGTATCCTCCCCAGTGTTTGGGTTTTGGGATCAAACTTCTGCAGATTCAAGGTATAGTATTGAAATTGTTGACATAGTGCTGGGAGACAGTTCAAAAATGAGAAAAATGGCATAATATTCACAAGCAAAAAAAAAAAAAAAAAATCTGATTGTGACCTGTCAGAGAATTTGGCCTCCAATTCTTTGTACTCTTGGTGGAGAATATTGCGTCCGGGAATTACAGTGCTCTGCATAGAGTGATCAGAGAAATTTAGTAGTTTTCGCAGGCTTTATTTACTGTTCTTTGAAAGAGGAAGTGAGGGCGAAAAGAAACCTGCTTGCTAACTATTGCTCCAATTTGACTTCCACGAGGACGACTGTGGAAGTACTGCTCAGATTCTTCTTCAGAAACTTTCTCCACAAGTCCTTCCACTCTTACCTAGAAATCACCATATTGGCCTTCAATCATCATCAGAAGAGGTATGCACTTTTATGCATTGTTATCATCAGTAAATTGTCAAAAAATAAAGCATTTTGAAAATCAAAGGTTCATACTCATCCATGGAAAGGTGGTTGTTACTGGATGGAGCCACTTCTCTATGATTCCTTCAGGGTTCAATGGTTCATACTCATCCATGGTAAGGTGGTTGTTACTGGACGGAGCCACTTCTCTATGATTCCTTCAGGGTTCATACTCATCCATGAGGCGTGAAAGTGAGACGAGACTGAACAAGTCAAAGGTCTATCTTGGTCCGAGTGGAGATAGTCTCTCTCTTCTGAATGTCCATGTACTTATGGACTTTCTTATTCCAGAAAAAAAAAAGGGATGCGTAACACTATACTTGCTTTCTTCAAGTGGTTCCAACCTTTGTTTATGGGGACAATGATCCTTCACTGAGGCAAGTTGTCTGGAGGGAAGGTCTATTGGTTGACCATAGATGCCAACCGATCGACTATCTAAGAGAAGATAAATATAGTTCTATCATTCAAGTTGTTTGGAGGGAAGGCCTATTGATTGACCATAGATGCCAACCGATCGACTATCTAAGAGAAGATAAGTAGTTCTTCTATCATTCAAGGACCGATAACTACAAATGGTATGGCAAATAAACAGGAAAAATGTTCCTTTGGAGTATAATTATGATATCGAACTCGATGACGAAGCCCATTCCATTCATTCAGAACTGAAGAGCCAATTTGATCTGTAGCTTCTAAAACATTGGCTCCGTACTTCTTGCAACTTCAGAAGAGGTATGCACTTTTATGTACTGTTATCATTGGGAACATTTTTTTAATATGGAAAAAAAAAATCAAACGTTCATACTCGTCCATGGTGTTTCCAACATTGACAAGACCAAATGGTCTTTTCATTTTAAACTCTCCGTGAAGATGTCGTGGATAACGGAATCACGGTTCTAATATTGAGTTTAGGTTCTATTTGAACTTTTTCGAGCAGGTAGCCGAAGAATATTTGATTTGTTCAATGCCCCAGCTAGGGCAGCATTTCTAATTTGATCAGCCAATGGCCGCTGCAAGGCTCCTTTTCAAATATCTAACAAAAATTAAATGGATATGCAAACAAAGCACCACTTTTCTGTCTTTTCCTTTTCTGTAGTAGGAACTTACATTCCAAGTGGGGGGACAATTCTAGATCCTAATCTGCCGCTGCTAGGAATCCTCTTTAGAAGATCATATCTTCGCATGTTATCCAAATGAACCCGTATGAATTTTGAAAAATCTCTTACATGTATACGATTGAAATAATTTTTTACAAGAATGCATTAACAAATATTTTAAGAAAATTGAGCGGTTCGGATCATCTTTGCGGAACCCGAGGCGAGCCCCTAAAAAATCTGTGCCGAATCTGTGCTTAATTGTATGTGTGAGTAGACTTTTCGTATCCAAATACTACAACCCAATTAGGCATCTGCCATTTATACACAATAACCACCCAGATTACATACTCCAAAAACACGGGCCATGATTACCAAAACAAAACAAACTGAGCCATAAGTCCCAATCTATCATGGCATTGTGTTCCATAACCAAACCAAACCGAGCCTTGTGTCCCAATCACTTGGGGTCGGCTACATGAATCATTTTCCTCCATTGAGCTCTGTCAAGGGCTACTTGTTCACACAAACCTACTATACTCATATCTTTGCACACCACAACATCTAATGTCAATTTAGGTCTACCCCTCCCCGTAGCATTACTATCCAAAACTATCCTATCTGCTATACCAAAGTTGAGCAGACACGAAGTGGGTACAAACACTAAGTAGGTTAGGATCAAGAGAGAACAATAAAGAGAACAACACAACACAAGGGATATATTATTGAGAACAAAATGACTTAGTTTTACAATGGGGAGGAGCCCTCCTTTTATAGGCATAAGGAAGGGAATCCTTTCTTGGATGGACAAACACTAACATGATGGGATACTATTCTTAGCTTACACGTATAGGTTAAGAACAAGTATATCTTCTTGCTTTAGGCAAGAATATATCTTGCTTACATCACACTCCCACTTTATTCTTATCACACATACTTTACTTTACCTACCACACACTTCACTTCACACTTATAACATACTAATAATACTTTCACCACCTCTCCAGAAATGAAAGGAGCAAAAATAAAGTAGCAAGAATCTTGCAGCCTTATTTTACTTTCTTTCACCTCACTCACACATCACACAAAAGTAAATAAACATACACCACACAAAAGAAACAGCTGGCATGAGCACATGGTCGTCACTCCAAATAATTCATTGTATCTTCTGAATCATCTGAACCACTCCCTCCATAATAGCCTTCAGTTCTGTTGGTCAAGTAATAATGGTCTAAAAGATAGCGAATATTCTGGCGCCACTCTTCCGGATATGTATCACTGAATTTCCAATTTGCAGTTTCATAATGGAGGAGAGATGAGGGAACTTCTGCAGGTGTCAATCCATTGAGTGAACATAGTGTTTGAGTCATGACAAGATAATTTCCACTGTCGACCTGAATTCTCTGAGACTCTGGATATGCAGAAAGGAATATAGTGTGATATTCCTTTCGCCAAGTGATAGAACCATCTGGATTAGGAAGACTCCTGTTGTTGCGACTTGTCCAAAAAGCAAATTGGAGATTCCCGCCTGCGCTATTAGGGATCCTTCTGATCTCCTATTGCCAAAAGGGTATACTTCCGAAGAGCAAGAGGAATTTCAAAAAAAAATGTTCCGGGGGATGAATCTGATTGAATGCCGCATGTGCCAGATAAACCAATACTGTTGATTTATTAAAACAGACACTTATAGTATAAACATCTACTAAATACCATAAAAGGAGGTAGGCTTCCTTTTTGAAATAAAAGACATTGCGGTCATATATTTCAAACTGGGTGAGAAAGGGGTAGACAGAATAGAAAGATAAACCTCCTATGGGACCTTCATCAAGACCATACTTGAAAATGCAGAGATGTTGAAGATTTTGACACGCTTAGAAAGAAGGGTTAACTCCAAAATTTGACACTGAAGGTGGACAGGAAGATTAATTAGGTGGACACAAGAAATCATTGGAAAACAACCAGGAACAAATGAATGTGGTTTTGTTTTTGAAAACTGGTTGATCTCTTTTTTGAGCCTTGACAGAAAATCTGGGAGGACATTTGATTTTCCTTTTATATGAACAGCATCAAAACTCCAATTGGAAAACCAATTTGCCCATCTGAGCAACTGTGCCTTTGGAAGGTGCTTCTGTTTGAATTTGAGCATGCTGGGGAAACTCACCCAAAGCTACCCATCATAAAAAATGAACCCAGAACACTACCAGTTTGCTCTTCAAGAGCTCCAGCAACTCCAGTCAGAAGGTTTGATCGAGCCCACAACTTCTCAGTGGGCATGTGAAGCATTTTATGTAAACAAAAGGACAAAGCAGATAAGAGGAAAACTTCGCTTGGTTATCAATTACCGGCCTCTTAATCATTTTTTGCAGGATAACAAATTTCCTCTTCCTCGGCGAAGTGTTCTTTTTGCAAACTTGCCTAAAGCTCAAATTTTCTCAAAATTTGACTTGAAAGCAGGTTTCTAGCAACTGGGCATCCATCCAGATGATCGTCCCAAAACTGGTTTTTGCATTCCAGATCACCACTTTCAGTGGTCAGTCATGCCTAGGGCTGTAAATGAACTGAGCCGTTCGTGAACTATTCGAGGCTCGACTCGGTAAAGGCTCGTTCGAATTCGATTCGTCTACTTAACGAACCAAACTTGAACCTCAATTTTAGGCTCGTTTCATAAATAAACCGAACATGAACATAGTAGTATTCGGCTCGATTAGGCTCGCGAACCTGGAGTATATGTATATCATGGGGATTTTATATAGTTATATAGTGAAAATTTTAAAATTTGTACAAGTCTAAACGTTTACAATTACTAAAAACTTACTTATGTATACGTTTTTATCAGTTTATATGTATATAAACATATTTATATATATACTAAAATTTTTACTTGAAGCTTTAGACTTGTATGAGAGTATAAATATATGATATTATTGGGTCGTTAAGGCTCGTGAACAAGCTCGAGTTCGACCCAAACCTAGACAAGCTCGGTTCGAGTTCGGCTCGTCGTAATTTTCATTGAGTTCGGCTCGAGCTCGAGTTCGCTAAAAAACTTAATGAACGAATCTGAACATTCTAATATTCGGCTCGATTCGGCTCGTTTACAGCCCTATGACATGCCTTTTGGATTAAAAACAGCTCCATCCTTGTTTCAAAAGGTCATGATTCGGGTATTTGCTCCCATTCTATCCTCAGCGCTCGTCTACATTGATGATATTCTACTCTTTTCTCTAGATATTAAGTCTCATGCTGTCTTACTACAAACTTTCCATTCCCTAATTCAAACTCATGGTATCATGCTCTCAGAGAAAAAGATGCTTCTTGCCCAACCAGACTACCAGAGATTGATTTTTTAAGGATGCATATCTCTAAAGGTCAATATACCCTCCAGCCTCATATAGCCTCTCAGCTTGATCATTTTCCAGATGAAAATCTCACAGTCAAACAAGTTCAGCAGTTCCTTAGAATTGTTAACTATATGGCTGATTTCATCCTCAACCTTGCCCAATACCATACTCCTCTCTCAGCTCTACTATAGAAAAACCCTCCTCCTTGGTCAGCCCGTTGCACCAATGCTATCAAATACCTCAAAACCATAGCCAAAACCCTTCCTCCATTAACCATACCTTCAGATGGAAAAAGAGTTCTTATGCCTCTGATCTATATTGGGGAGCAGTTCTTTTAGAAGAAAACACAGATCAAAAACGCAGAATCTATGGATACAAGAGTGGTGCATTCTCTCCAGCAGAGCTTCATTACCATTCTACTTACAAAGAGATTCTTGCAATCAAAAGGAGTATTGAGAAGTTTGAATTTCATCTAATCGGTCATCATTTCCTGATTGAGACTGATATGATGAGTTTCCCCAGCATGCACAAATTCAAACAAAAGCACCTTCCAAATGCACAGTTACTCAGATGGGCAAATTGGTTTTCCAATTGGAGTTTTGATGTTGTTCACATAAAAGGAAAAACAAATGTCCTCCCAGATTTTCTGTCAAGGCTCAAAAAGGAAATCAACCAGTTTTCAAAAACAAAACCACATTCATTTATTCCTGGTTGTTTTCCAATGATTTCCTGTTTCCACCTAGGTCCTAGTTAATCTTCCTGTCCACCTTCAGTGTCATATTTTGGAGTTAACCCTTCTTTCTAGGTGTGTCCAAATGTGTCAAAATCTTCAACATCTCTGCATTTTCAAGTATGGTCTTGATGAAGGTCCCATAGGAGGTTTACCTTTCCATCCTGTCTACCCCTTTCTCACCCAGTTTGAAATATATGACCGCAATGTCTTTTATTTCAAGAAGGAAGCCTACCTCCTTTTATGGTATTTAGTAGATGTTTATACTATAAGTGTCTGTTTTAATAAATCAACAGTATTGGTTTATCTGGCACATGCGGCATTCAATCAGATTCATCCCCCATAAGATTTCTTTTTGAAATTCCTCTTGCTCTTCGGAAGTATACCCTTCTGGCAACAGGAGATCAGAAGGATCCCTAACAGCGCAGACGGGAATCTCCAATTTGCTTTTTCGACAAGTCACAACAACAGGAGTCTTCCTAATCCAGATGGTTCTATCACTTGGCGAAAGGAATATCACACTATATTCCTTTCTGCATATCCAGAGTCTCAGAGAAATCAGGTCGACAGTGGAAATTATCTTGTCATGACTCAAACACTATGTTCACTCAATGGATTGACACCTGCAGAAGTTCCCTCATCTCTCCTCCATTATGAAACTGCAAATTGGAAATTCAGTGATACATATCCGAAAGAGTGGCGCCAGAATATTCGCTATCTTTTAGACCATTATTACTTGACCAACAGAACTGAAGACTATTATGGAGGGAGTGATTCAGAAGATACAATGAATTATTTGGAGTGACGACCATGTGCTCATGCCAGCTGTTTCTTTTGTGTGGTGTATGTTTATTTACTTTTGTGTGATGTGTGAGTGAGGTGAAAGAAAGTAAAATAAGGCTGCAAGATTCTTGCTACTTTATTTTTGCTCCTTTCATTTCCGGAAAGGTGGTGAAAGTATTATTAGTATGTTGTAAGTGTGAAGTGAAGTGAAGTGTGTGGTAGGTAAAGTAAAGTAGGTGTGATAAGAATAAAGTGGGAGTGTGATGTAAGCAAGATATATTCTTGCCTAAAGCAAGAAGATATTCTTATTCTTCACATACACGTGTAAGCTAAGAATAGTATCCCATCATGTTAGTGTTTGTCCATCCAAGAAAGGATTCCCCTCCTTATGCCTATAAAAGGAGGGCTCCTCCCCATTGTAAAACCAAGTCATTTTGTTCTCAATAATATATCCCTTGTGTTGTGTTGTTCTCTTGTATCCACAGATTCTGCGCTTTTGATCTGTGTTTTCTTCTAAAAGAACTACTCCCCAATATAGATCAGAGGCATCTGTCTGAAGAACTCTTTTTCCATTTGAAAGCACTAGTGCTAGCCCGTGCCTACGGCACTACGTATCCCAGTTGGAAGGAGATGGCAGTTGTGTGATTTAGGTGAAAACCATAGGCACTTAACCGGGAAATGGAAAGATGCACTACAGCCTTTGGATCAAATTAATCTAAGCCGTTCCAACAACTTGTCCCCACACCCTTCTGTTTTATAATAGAGATGGTTAATGGAGGAAGGGTTTTGGCTATGGTTTTGAGGTCTTTGACAGCTTTGGTGCAATGGGCTGACCAAGGAGGAGGGTTTTTCTTTAGTAGAGCTGAGAGAGGAGTACGGTATTGGGCAAGGTTGGGGATGCAATCAGCCATATATTTAACAATTCCAAAGAACTGCTGAACTTGTTTGACTGAGATTTTCATCTGGAATATTGACCTTTAGAGATATGCATCCCTAAAAAATCAATCTCTGGTTGGGCAAGAAGCATCTTTTTCTCTAAGAGCATGATACCAAGAGTTTGAACCAGGGAATGGAAAGTTAGTAGTAAGACAACATGAGACTCAATATCTGGAGAAAAGAGCAAAATATCATCAATGTAAACGAGTGCTAAGGATAGAATGGGAGCAAATACCCGAATCATGGCCTTTTGAAACAAGGATGGAGCTGTTTTTAATCCAAAAGGCATGACTGACCACTGAAAGTGGTGATCTGGAATGCAAAAACCAGTTTTAGAACGATCATCTGGATGGATGCCCAGCTGCCAGAAACCTGCTTTCAAGTTAAATTTTGAGAAAATTTGAGCTTTAGGCAAGTTTGCAAAAAGAACACTTCGCCGAGGAAGAGGAAATTTGTTATCTTGCAAAAAATGATTAAGAGGCTGGTAATTGATAACCAAGCGAAGTTTTCCTCTTATCTACTCTGTCCTTCTGTTTACATAAAATGCTTCACATGCCCACTGAGAAGTTGTGGGCTCGATCAAACCTTCTGACTGGAGTTGTTGGAGCTTTTGAAGAGCAAGCTGGTAGTGTTTTGGGTTCATTCCAATTTCCATGATGGATAGCTTTAGTGGGGTTGATGTCTTCATTTTTCTTAAAGGGAAGAGAAATGAAGAAATCTGGGTTTTTCCATAATGGGTTGGAGCACTTGGTGAGGAACTGGGAATGGGATTCAGCACAGGAAGTTTAGATTATAGCTTCTTTTATGGAGGAGAAATTTTCTATGGAAAAGAGATTTGGTTAAGTGGTCCAGGGTAACAGATAGTTTTTGTATTTCAAGCCTTTTTTGAGCCAGGAGACTTTGCTGAGATTTTGGAGAATATCAAAGCCAATAAATCTTTCCCTGGGAGATCAGAACCATAGACTTGGTGTTTTATGGTGTATCCATGAAAAAGTTGGATGGTAATAGGCTTACTAATCAGAGTAATGACAAAAGTTTCTCCATTGGCTGCTGTAAATGGTCTGAAACATGACTGCCAGTTGGACCTGGGGAGAATTGTTGGGTTGAGGATGGAAGCTGCAGCACAAGTATCAAAGAAGGTGATAACTGGTATGGGTTTCTCATATTTTCCAAGCAAGATTTTGACCTTGGCTAAAGGTTGAGCTAGCATGATGTTTGAGAACCCAAATGTTTGGATTTCATAGGGGAATGAGTCAGAATCATCTGATTCTGATGAAGAGTCATCAAAGGTAAATGCTAGGACTGCTTCAGCCATTGCTTCATCATCAATAGAAAATAGGGATTCGACATCGGCATCTTCAAGATCATCATCAATGAGAGCCAAAGAGCTCACCATTTTGTCTCTTGCTGCTTTATTTGGACACTGTTTGGCATAGTGCCCCTTCTTTTACATATGTAACAGCGATCAGACTTTTGCTGCCCTCTGAACTTTTTCTTCTTGAAAAATTTCCATTTTTTCTGGCGTGAAAACTTGCCAGATTTAGAAAATTTTGGGAACTTGCCAGGAGATTGGAACTTCCATTTTTGAAAGTATTTGAATTTCCGATATGAAGGACGGCAAGTGCACTTCTTGTCTTTGCACTTTATAGATAAGTCTGGCCGGTCACATGCTTTGCCAAGAAGTTTTCCTGTTCTTCAAGAGTTCTGAGAAATTTCTGGTGATTGCACAACTTTTCCAAGGCAATCAAAGAGTGCTGGTAAATACTGCCAAGAGATGTTGCATTCAACGTCAATCCTTTTGTTTGAAGTAACCTTGTTGTCTCATTTCCCAATGGTTCAGGAAGGGAATTGAGAAAAGCTTGCTTGAGGTTGACATCATCCATGCCGTTGAGAAGATAAAATCTCTGAGATATACGGTCATAATGAATCTCCAAATCTTTTCTTTTGAATGAACCACACTTCATGCTGAGATATTCCTCTCGAACAAACTCCTTTGTGTTATGATCTCCAAGAAATTTAGTATGCAAGACTGAGATGAATTGATCAAGGGTTGGCAGTTGTTTAAGATGTAGCTGTCGGTACTCACCAAGAGCCATGTACCATTGACGAAGACGGCCAAGGAATTTTGCTGTACACTTAGTAATGACGATACTCAGTGTAGCATTTGGGGAGAGCATAGCGGCAGTGCACCAAGCATGAATCTCATAAAGCTTATCCAACCATTTTGATGGGGGAATATTATCAAAAGAGAAACCTCGGGTATGGATATTGGAATGTGAGAAGGAATCAAAGGTTGGAATTTTAGGAGGTGTGTCAAACTCAGGACCTTCTTCAATGATAGGATCTTCGACATGTTCCTCTGGAGGATGTTCTGGGTTTTCTAGGTTCATCATGAAAGCATGAGGAATTGGCATAGAGTCAGTGGATTCAGTATCCGAATTAAACTCAATGGTCGGTTCAAGAGATGGGTTTCAAGTATAGTGGCTAAGGTATGTAGGAGAGTGGAGATTGGATTTTTGGAAGGGCTAGAAGTTAGCTGAACCATTAACTGTGGTGACTTTGAATTTGGATCAGATGGTTTAGAAGGAGTGGAGGTAGTTGGAGCAGAGGTAGAGGTGGATGGTGGAGACAAAACTGTTGGAGGTCGGATGGGTTTTATCTAGGGCTTTGGGAAAGGAAGTTTTTGTGGAGATGGTCTTTTTGGTGGAGGAAGGAAAGCTGATGAGCTCCCAAAGATATTGGAGCTTGACTCACCAAATCCTGAGTTAGGGTTTATAGGTAAGGGTTGAGACATTTAAGGATACCCAGAAAAACTTTCTTGAGAGGAAGATGCGAACATGTCAAATGGGCTTTTCTCCTGAGAATACTGCTGAGCTTGAAGAGATTGAAGCTGATTCTTTAGATGCTTCATTTCAGCATCCTTTTGGTAAAAAGCTGCTGAAAATGCCTAGTTGGCATATGCCATCTCGAGAAGTTCTTGGTGAACATTTTGAATCTTCTGCTGTAGATCTCTGATAAGAAATTCCAAAGATGATAACTTCTTATGGACAACATTCTCCAAATTTTGCTGAGAGTGGGCAATTTTCTGAAGAATTTTGTTTTGAGCCAGAGAATTCGCTGACTGCCAATTTATTGCTGCTTCTGCTGCTGACACTGCTTTGGTGCTACCATCAGGGAGAATGGTAGTAGAATCTGGAATTTTATGACGGTGGGTCGTCCTTTCATGAGAATTATGGAACTCCAAAGGAGGAAAATCTGCTTCAGTCCAAGGGGAAGATGGGGTGAACATAAAACACCCACTGGGTTGAGCCGAAGGACCATCTTTAGATGGAGGTTGAGGAGGAGGTGGAGATTTACAAGGAGTGAGAGGTAAAGGAGAGCATAGTGGACATGGATCTTCTTCAGAGTCCTCCTCATCTTCTAGAATACTGTCTTCTAGACACTCATCACAGTCACAGGCATCAAAATAACAATGGCCTATTTTTGGATTTTTGAAATAGAAAACTGGAAGGCCGTTGGGTTCAAAATATTTAATTGGAGGGTCAGATCCAAAACCATCTACAAACATATCAATCCTTGAGGGAAAAATGACAGGATGGGTGGAAGATGAGGCAGAGGCTTCTTTTGGGAATGAGATCTCCACTGTACCATCAGGTTTTGGGATGAAAAGTGGATTTGAGGATTGAACAGGTATGGGCTTTTGTTGGTTCTTCTCATAAGCTGTAACCCAAGATTCTGGGAGAAGCTTGAGAAGCTCAGTTCGAGAAATCTGACGTGGAACATGGACACAGGAAGCTTGGTGAGGTGCGTTGACAATTAGAAAAAGGGCTTCATCTATGAAGGTAATGACATGTCTAAGGCATGGTTCTGAAGGCGATAGGCCATTTGGTAGTGGAGGGTTGCTACATATGTGGTGGAAATTTGGGAGGCACCACCAATATGTGGTGGAAATTTGGGAGGCACCACCAATTTGAACTTGCACCTTTAAAGCTGTTAGCAGATGAGGATCTGCTAGTGGCACGTTGAAATTGGGATAAAAGGTAAAGACCACAGTTCCAGCATTTAAAGTGGTTTGAACTGTAGCAATACACGCATGCTGGTACTGTATAAACCTGGTATCTACCAGAGCAAGTCTGGAAGTAACAGGTAAACCTTTTCTGCCATGGAAAGTGATAGCCAATCTGATTGCTCCAAAGTGAAGATAAGTAAATCCTTGTTGTTGCCAAATGCGAGGCAAATCAACTGGGATTTCCAAGGGTAAAAGTTGTTCAGCCTCTGTAGCTGGTATGAAACACTGATCAAACTTAGAGGCTTGGACATACTCTTTTTACAGAAGTTGGTCGTTTTGTGGAGAAGAGTTGGGTGACGGTCTTTTTTACAGAGGTTTGTGGTCTAACAAAGGCATTATAGGGATTTAGGAAAGGGAGATCAGTAAGGGGAACCTTACTATCATCAGGAAGATATTCAAATTCGTACAAGTACTCAAGATTAGAAAAAGAAGCAGAGGAATTTCTGCTAGTGGACGATCGTGGAGAAACAAGAGATGAGGTAGCGAAGGAATGAGTAGAAAACAAATGATTCATTCTTTATACGTAAAAATCTGGGTTCTTCGTTTCCTCATACAACAAATCTTTCTTTCCAATGTGAGATCTTTAACTAATTTTGATCAATGAATTCTGTATACTAGGGTAGATAAACCGAGACACACTGCTTATACAAAGGCCAAAGTCTCAAGGTACTTTTAACCCACTGATACAGAATTTTAAAACCAAAATAGTTAAGGAAGTTTCTGATGTGGAGGATCATTAGAAGGCAACCACAGAGCATACGCTTCAATTTTCCTTTAGAAAAGATTTGAAGTAGTTTTGGAGAAGAAGTTCCCAGAAGGGGGTTTAAACAAGAATGGACAACATGGTTTTGATTCCAAGTTGAGCAGACACGAAGTGGGTACAAACACTAAGTAGGTTAGGATCAAGAGAGAACAATAAAGAGAACAACACAACACAACACAAGGGATATATTATTGAGAACACAATGACTTAGTTTTACAATGGGGAGGAGCCCTCCTTTTATAGGCATAATGAGGGGAATCCCTTCTTGGATGGACAAACACAGAAGGGATTCCCCTCCTTATGCCTATAAAAGAAGGGCTCCTCCCCATTGTAAAACCAAGTCATTGTGTTCTCAATAATATATCCCTTGTGTTGTGTTGTTCTCTTTATTGTTCTCTCTTGATCCTAACCTACGTAGTGTTTGTACCCACTTCGTGTCTCTTGATCCTAACCTACTTAGTGTTTGTACCCACTTCGTGTCTGCTCAACTACTACTGCATCTCCTGGTCTACGGTAGACATGGCCAAACCACCTTAGCCTATTTTCCTTCAAATTCTCTTCTATGGGAGCTACACCTACCATCTCACGAACCGTTTCATTTCTAATCCTATCTCGTCTAGTCTTACCACACATCCACCTTAACATTCTCATTTCCGCAACACTCATCTTGTTCACTTGTTGTTTCTTAATAGACCAACATTCTGTCCCGTAAAGCATCGCTGGTCTGATGGTAGTTCCATAGAATTTTCCCTTCAATTTTATAGGTACCCTCTTGTCACATAGTACACTAGTAGCGCTCTTCCACTTGAGCCACCCCACTTGGATCCTATGGGTCACATCATCGGCAATCTCTCCATCTCTACTAATAATTGAGCCTAAGTAACTAAAATGATCACTCTTAGGCATTGTGTTCCATGATATCCAAAAAAACTAGATCGTTCTGAACTACCACCTCTAAAATTAATTTTGGTCTACCCCTCTCCTTAGCGCTTAGTATAGACATGTCCAAACCAACTTAGTCTATTATATCCAATCTTCTACAGGTATTACCCCTACCATTCTACGAAAGTTTGCATTTTTAATTCTATCTCCGAAGTCTTACCACATGTCCATCTCAAAATTCTCATTTCAGAAACACCTATCTTACTCGCACGTCGTTTCTTAGTAGCTCACCACAACACTCTGTGTCCTACAACATGACTGGCCTTGTAGCAGTACAAAAAAAATTCCCATTCAATTTGCAGGTATCATGCATTCACACAACACTCCCCAAGCACACCACCACTTGATATATCTCTATGTTACATCATCCACAATCACTCCATCCTTGCCAACAATCGAGCCAAGATATTTAAAACGCTCACTTCTTAGTAATTCCTAACTTTCTGGGGTCATTTTGACAACCCTAGCACTTTCACTGCCACTAACCAAACCAAGCCTTGTATCCCAATCAATTGGGACCGGCTATATGAATCCTACTTCTCCATTAAGCTCTGTCCAAGGCAACCTGTTCACTTAGATTTAGTAAACCCAAATCCTCCCGTATCACGGCATTTACAAATATTTTAACCACCATTTGCCTATTATGACAAGGCTTAAGATATAAGCACACAAGATTACAAGTCCAGCTCAACTAATTTTAGGTGGAGATGAAACATGGCAATACAATGAAAAGAAAGGGGTTACTTGGCGATTTAGACCATCCCAGTAAAACAACAGCGATGCACGAGGATTTTCAGATATTTCACGAGCCTTTTGGCTTTCATAGTTTGTATACCTGCACAATTGAATAAAAGAGATGGAACGATCAGCATTGACAAAAGGACCAAAGCAGTATTGTAGAAGTCAACCACAACACTTACCATACAAAACCATCTTTATCAACTCCTTTTAGCAACACAATTCTTGATGAACTGTATAAAACAAAAAAAACATGTAAACTAAAAGAAGTATTGATTGTCCACAAAAGATTTCTTTAAACAAAATGATATGTATAAAACAAAAAAAGTAAACTAAAAAAAGTATTGATTGTCCACAAAAGATTTCTTTAAACAAAATGATACTATTGTCGAATAGCATCAGACGTTGATATACTTCTACGACCAGAAGATAACAACTCACTATGTTAGATATCAAAGATATGAGGTCCAAATCTGACATAACCTTGAAAATTTAAAACTTTGCCAAATGGCACTATATTCCAAGAATTTGATCGTTCTACTTAACACCTCATATTAACTCAATCACATGTATTATCATTTGAAATGTATTATCATGAAAAGTACTATCATTTGAGCAACATGGACACTTGAGCTATTCATGACATGTATTATCATTTGAGCATCATGGGTACTTCAGCTGTTCAGACCTATTCTTGCAACTTCAATTACCATCAAGTATGAATGTGAACCAGAAGAAAAAAGCATAACTAGAGAAACTTACGGTTTCCCAGATTTGTCCGCAGTTGACAGAGCCATAGCATTTGGTTCCTTCAAGCATGCAGCTACTGCATCAGCAAACCATTTCTTGAACTGCAATATAACTAAATCCTTCAGTATGACACAATGAAGTAACTTGCATTAGTTACGACCCGCTTGTTTGCCCACATGTGAGCATCCAATTGGACTACAAATCCAAGGGGATCATATATCTTACATTTGGTTTGCTTGAAACTTTTGTGGCCAAGATAAAATATCATCCGAGATGAAATCCTAACAACATGGGATATATAATACCTTAGGGGGATAAGGTATTGTTTTAATCCATCACTACTAGTTCCATGAGAAGTTAAGTAACCTAGGGGATAAATATTCCTATTTGTCCTGTCAAACAAACCCCCGAGGAGTAAAAGTAATCCAAACCTAGACTAAAAATCAACCATGCAGCTAAAAATACATTACCTGAGCAAGGGGGTCCGCGTCCACCTGGTCCTCACGAAACTCTGGAGAAATATAGTTCTCTCTCAAAGCTGATATGTCAACTTGTGGAGGCTTTCCAATCCGAACACACATAGAAGTGCTAGGATATGGTGGAAGTTTCAGGTTAAATTTTTCTACAATTGATGGCGGGACAAATCTTCCTCCCAAGAAGTGGTGTGGACCACAAAATCTCTTCGCACACAACTTTGGAGCAGTCAATGAAACCTAGAACATCATAAAGTTGCACTCATGACGCATATGAGTCAAGGTGGAGGAGTATACGTTTACGATGAGAACCATTTGTGTCTAACCAAAATTTATGAGCAGAAGGTACACCAAAAAAGTCTCAATCAAACTATCAAAGGTTACCAGCATATTAGGTTTAATGCCATCTCCATTGAAATCTCCTTCTTCAACATGCCACCCAGATGGAATATCTATGGAGATGACAACAGGTGATTCCTGACGCATGCGATCACGCTTTTGAAGAGATACCAGCCTTTGGATTAGATCATCAAAAGGAGGCCTAGGGGTACCTGAAGGATTGGAAGTTTAAATTTTATAACCTCAGATACCATTTGGTAAAGGTAAACAAAACCCTAACTACATGCTCCTTGTAACCCCTACTACAGTCACATATATGACAGACTAAGCGAAAATACAAAACACCGTACAGGTAACAGCAACCTCCACAAAAAGACTTGGGTTTGTACTAACTAATAACTGAATGAAAGAATCTGTAAGACTTCGGTGTTTAGCTTTCAGCAAGAATGATTACAGCATTCATTCAAGCATATTTTCATGCTTGCAATATCATTTTCCCCTTGTACTACAGAAGTGTTGGCGTCGCATATCTCAATAAAGTCAATCTGAGAAAAGGCTAACATAGTTAATGGAATTTATCCCAACTATGGAAAAACTAGTAACAATGATAGTATTATTCGTTATAAAAAAAAATTATAGTATTATTCATTAAATATACATTTGGAAGCCCCAAGCATGAACTATCGTGAAATTCCTTTGGCCATTGCTCTGATAGACGTCACCTTAATCTTCCTTTGAAACCTTCCCATCAAATTTGGAAGGAGAAAGAGAGAGGGACTGAGGCTAACCTAAAGGAAGGCCATGCTTTCATAAGGACAAAGAAAAAGCAGTTTGTACATCCTCGCTTTTGTTCCACAAAGGACAGGAAGCATCTCTTCGTCTATTATAGCTTATATCTCTACACATCCTCAAGAGCTTGAAGTCTAAATTTTTTCCAAAGAAGTGGAATTTGAGGAGAAAGACTCCGAGAAAGAAACTCAAATGACGACCCCCTTCTAGTGGATAAGTTCTAAGTTTCTAACTAGGGAGGAAAATAAGAAGAGACTAAAAGAAAAGTTGCAACAAATGAAGGACGCTCATGCTGGGTGGGAACTCAACGAAGGTGTTCCCACCAAAATCGAAGAGGAAAGAACTCATGAAGACAAACCACGTTACAGTTGAGTTGATGTAAGCTGTGAATTGAAACTATACCATAACAAAGCAGTTGTATTAAAACTAAAACTCTCAAGAAGACATGGACAATGAAGGATAGAGAGAAGAAGAAAGAAACCCTAGAGTTTACCAAGGGCCTTGAACCAAGGAAAAAGAAAGAGGGGAGGGGAAGGGAAGGGAGGAAAATGCTTGAGTGACTAGGGCGCTTGAAACCACAAGCCGAAGAAAGAAGAGGCTAGCATCTTAACAAAATCTCTAGCTTCTCACATATTTGCCTTCCTAAAATGACAAACTTGACTGCCAATAAAAAAAAATTACAAACTTAAGGGCTATACATAGACTCTTGAAAACCCTAAAAGCAAATTTACAAAACAGCTGTACAACAAATACGAAATGGCAAATCAATCAAACTCTGGTGAAACCAATTGTTTCATGAGTTCATGAGATGTTAGGAATTGCCTCTGTGATGTGCTATCTATCGGATTGTTGGTTACATAGTAAATGCTTTACTCTTGTTTGTAAGAGGTGTGCTTTGTGCTAGTTCAACCAGTGTCAGCAACAGTTGAGTAGCATTTAAATGCATGTATTGATCTTCATTGTGAACTTTCTTTCTTGGTAATAAATTACTCAATTACCGGGGGGGGGGAATATACATTTGGAAACACCAAGGAGCATCTCCGAAAGTGATTCAGAAACTTAGACCTGATAGAATTGTTTTGGAGTAGAACAAATCAAAAGCATAGCATTGGCCCTACCCTCACACACACACACAGAGCAGGTGCAGGAAGAAAATTATGCAAGTGATGAAGAAGAAATTACCATGAAATGAAAATCCAAACATTGCATCTACTAGAATATCAAAGTCGTTTGATATGTCCATGGGCAAATCTTCTGCCAATAGGAAAGGAACTGATAGAGATTCCAGCTACAAAATTATTGCACCAACTCAGTACTACTATGACAAAAAAAATATTCTGATCTAACCTTGCACCAATATTTCAACTTGAGTTCCATTGCCATACCTGAGTCACCAGACCATCATAAAGAGGTTTGGGAGTACGCTTTGGATAACAAACAACTGGCTTATACCCAAAGTGGTACAAATGACGAGCAGCTACAAGACCATCACCGCCATTATTCCCAGGACCGCAAATAGCAAGAACACGATTGTACTCACTTGACCTGTACACCTGTCATAAGATTAGCAGCACAGATAAAGCCTCAGACAACTTGAATCAGGTTGTTTAAGATTCCAGAGATAATATTTCCCACGCAGAACAGTTCCAAACATTATGACCCCAGATATATGGGGAAAATAAACCACTGTATCTCCCAACAATCTTTACTCTGGTCAAAATTCAGCCACAATACTACCAATTCCTCACCGTTAATCTCCCAGCATCAAGAACCACCATGATGTGAGAATTGAGAATCTGTTGCATTGCCGTAAGGTATCAATCTAATGATTCTATTCCATGCACCTCAAATCACCAACTCAACTACAACAGAGATTTTTTCCATCAAGTCGTCACTTAATTCTAGCTCCAAGTGTTCACATGTATTAATTCCACGTTTTATCCTATCGTGTCACGTTATCATCTTGCTCTCTGAATTTAGTTCACCAAAAGCGAATAGCTGAACAAATAATTGAAAACAAAAAGTATACATGCAATGAATGTGAGGGTAAGCATCCCACAAAAAGAAGGATTTCAACACATTTGATGTTGGATTCTTAATAACCCAAGCTCATTTAGTTATTTCTTTTATTTGACGTGCAATTAATACATTTAATAGCTCTATATTATAAAAGTACATTTGTTATAGCTGTACCACAGCTGTAGCGGTACTTTACATTTCTTAGATTTTGCCATACCACTGTACCTGTATCGTTCTGGTAAATGCACTTGTACCCTTACATGTGCTTCTTAGGTTATCAGGTTCTCTGTAAGTCAATTTTCCCCATTTTACTGTAAAACGAACGCAGCCCAAAAACTCACCTCTGCAATGGCGGTAGCAACACTCAATCCGGCCAATTCCTACGAACACATTGTCAAAAAGTAATCGCCAAAAACAATTCAGTAGCATCAACGGAAAAACCTTGGGAAATGAAGTACAAGAGGAATACAAGGAAATTGAACAAACTGACCATTAGCTGATCGACGCTGAACCCTAGAGGCCCCATGAGGGTCTCATCGATCTCGGCTGCCTCTCTCTGCGACAGGTACGTGATGGAATCCGAACTTTCCAAGCTTTCAACTGACGAAACCGGTCTACTAGCCATCCCTCGCACTTCACCGGAGCCCGAGCACCACCGACGAAACCCCGACCTCGAATACAAACCCTAGAATTAACAATCACTAGGTAGTTACTCCTATATTAGTCAGTTGCCCTGGGGCGAAGCCACGTTGTGAACAAGTGGAATCACTCATTTTGCAAAAGTCCTCTTATGTAAGTATAGAAAGTAGAAACTCAACGGAATTACGACAATGGTCTTCTTTTTTTTCAAATATTGCTCAAATACTTGATTCTATCGCTTAACAATTCTGGTTCCGCCCGCTGCGTACGGTACCAATCATGAATATAGATAGATATAAGATACAAACATATACATCTTGTATGTAGAGAGAGAGAGAGAGAGAGAGAGAGAGAGTACCGAGAGAAGAATTGGAGGAGGGTTGTGGAGAGAGCGACGGTGGTGGTTGACAAAAGAAGTGGGAGAAGGGAGGAGTAGTAATTGGGCGAGAAGGGATTGCATAGATTCTATTCTGGCTTTGCGTATCAGTGAGCTCATTCCTCTAAGACCTCTTTACACGAGTTTTCTGATCGTTGGTTTGCACGTCCGCCATCTTTATGGGAACCCGGACTGGAGTGATTATTCTGACCGTGGAGTTTCAATTTTTCTATGATGCTCCAATGATGTCCCCATTTAATACCGGCCTTCAGATCAGGTTTTTGGTGAATCTGAGTCTTTGGATTAAAACCACCCCCGTATGGTGCTTTTGTCTTTTTGTCATAAAAAACGTCATTATACTTATTATGAACACTGGCTCTACTTACCATAGTTTAGGTTGACACTTATCACATAATATTGTATACTTACCACAACAAAGGACTACATTTCAACGTTTTTTTCCCTTTCTCTCTCTAACTTGTTCTCTAGGTAGCCGGTTTGACGGAAAAATGTACCATTTTGCAAGAATTTTTTTAATTGTTGAAAATTTATAAGTTCACACCACTTTTTGTCATATTCACCCTACTTTTTGTCATTTTCCTAATCATTTGTGTAATAGACTATCAAATATGGGGTGAAAATATAGATATAATTTAATAATATTTAATTTGTAAACAAATTTTTTATAACAAAATTTTGAAACTAAATATTTAAACCAAAAAATTGCCTTTATTTTAGATTCATGTTGTTAATATATTTTATTAAATTATTTTTAATTAAAAAGTATTTTACAAATATTATTGTGAAAACAATTATTTATTTACTGTTTTGAATAACTTACAATTAATATTGTTAAGAAATTCCATTAAATTTTTACTTTGTGTATACATGTTTCTTATAACAAATTTATAAAAATAATAAATATAAACCATATAATTGTAATAATCTTCTAATTATATTTAAATAATTTATGCAATCGATTAACGTGATATTGTAACGATTAGTAGCTATAATTGACATTAGACTATTCAATTAGTGGTAGAGTGACGATTAATCTCTATAATTGACTATAGTAGTCAGAATCATTTGACGAAGAGTTTAATTGATTGATCATATTCAATAAGTAATGATATAGTGATGATTGAGCATTAATACAATTGATTAATATAAGTTGATAGTGATCAATGTTTTAACAGATGTAGTTAACAGTAGCCTTGGTTGCAATCAATGAGTGATTGATACAATTACCTTATGTAAGAGTAACCACTAACTATTGATCTCTAATGGCACATTCAATAAATCATTTAGTTTCATTAATCATTAAGGTATTATGCTTTAATTATAAGGTCACATTTATTGTGGTAGTTATCTTATTAACTACCCTCATTAATGGTGCATTAGTTATATTACATAAATGCGTACCTACCCGTCCTTATTGTCATACTTACCACAAAATAAGGCTATGCATACCACACCACCTGATAATAGTTACCATCACTATATTCGGCTGCTATTTCATGGTTTTTGTGTACATACTACAGTTTATGCTAGTACCTCCCTTTTGAAAAGGATTTACTTACTTTCAAACTTGTGCCATAAATGCTTACCTATCCCACATTGTGGCATTAATGATACGAAATTCCTCCCTACCTACCCCGCACTGTATACCAATTGATTACCACAATATATGAAAATACTTACCACATACGATGGTCATATTTTGACCAGATTCAAAATTATTTCCATAAAAGGTATTTCAAATTAAGTAGACCGCATTAATGTCATGTTGATTACATAAATGCGTACATACATGTCCCTAATGTGATACTTACCATAAAATAAGGCTATCGATACCACAAAATCTGATCCTAACGTACTCCACTTACCATAAAATAAGGCTATTGATACAGACCGCATTAACGTCATGTTGATTACATAAATGCGTACATACATGTCCCTAATGTGATACTTACCATAAAATAAGGCTATCGATACCACAAAATCTGATCCTAATGTAATACTTACCATAAAATAAGGCTATTGATACCACAAAATCTTATCATACTTACCATAAAAATAGTCGAATATTTCTTCATGATGAAATATACCACTACTTTTGCTAGTACTTACTTGACACTAAGTGATATCCGCTTGACTAAAACGTTTTAAGAATTTGTTAGGGTCACACTTACCATACCGTTTGGTTTGTATATCGCCATCCATGGTAGTATTTACCACTGATTGGGGTCATATTTGAGCAACGAAAGCAAGGCTAGGCATTACAAGTTTACTCGTCATAACATTGGGGCTATTATTTTTTGGTGCAAACTTACCACATTTTTAGCTAGTACTTAACTTTTGGACCAAATGACCATGTATTGAGATGTTTTTTTTACCACTTCCAAGAACAATGACCATGTATTGAGATGTTTTTTTACCACTTCCAAGGTGCTCTACTTCTTGACACAAACTTTGCGAAGGCATGAATGCCATCAATGCCATCAACAATGGTCAAACAAAAAAAAGGCCACTAAGGCAGTTCAAGTTTGATGATCTATATGAGCCATATAAACAAAAAGGGGGAGTTTGCAACTTACCTCCAACAAAAAGAGCCATATCTATCACTGTTTATCTCCACGAACCATACAACAAAAAGAACCACAATGTCACACACCATTATTTCCCAATGTAAGTATTCAATTCATCTCATACAATTTACCACTCCACACAATATACCACTCCAATATTCGTGGTAAGTATGCTTGTTGATATGGTAAATATCTCCAGTTTGCTAAGAATTTTTTTTTTTCAAAGTTTATGGTAAGTATGTCCAATTTTAAAAAATACTTTCAGAAATCATGGTAATTATGTTCATTGACACAGTAACTACCTTCAGTTTATGACATACCCTGTAAAATGGTCGGTATCTCTCTAATTAATTCACAAACAAATTTCGCAATCAGCAACATTAAACACATCAATAAGGCCAATGAAGGCATAAAATTCCTCAACATTTATCAAAGCAAAGAACCACCACCAAAGGCATCAGATTTATTAATATTGGTAAAACGAAAAGGGCCACCATGGCATGACATCTATTAACAATGGTTGTTGCAATTTACATAAACTAGATAAGCAAAATGGATCAAGTCACAATGGCTGCAATCCATATAAGCCAGATTAACAAAAAGTAGCCTGCAATTTACATCCAACACAATATGCACATCTATCATTGTTTTTCTTCACGAACCATACAACAAAACTAGCTGCAATGTCATTAGTTTTTCCTTCCAGTGTTGGGGTATTTAACTTGAGGTATTTAACTTGAGCCCGGATTAGATCTTCCTTGTGGTTGTTCTCCTGACAAAGGATCAAGTCCAAAAAAAAGCCAATCCCACCAGAAGGGAACTTTAGCTACATTTAACAAATAAAACCAAAATTTAGGAACAAATTTAGGTGTATAAACTGGTAACCACAAGATCAAATCCAAAATTAGTTTGTTACCTTAGTCGATTCCTCATTAAATTGCTCCAAATCGAAGTAATTGCTCCAAACGTGACTAAGAGTGATTGCTCCTGTAATTAAAGCTTGGAAAACTTTTGGAAAATCAGCTTTGTAGGAAAAAAAATTCAATGTAAAAAACATCAAACATGTGCCTCTATTTCTAAATCTGCCTCTATCCAAGGAAACATCAACAAGGAAAGAAGGGAGAAGAAACATAGAAGATTCCAATAAAAAAAGGAGTCCACACCACCCACCTCTACATATGTTTTCTCCAAGCTAAACCCAGTAATGGACAAATAGATTTCAGGAATTTGTTACCTCCTACTCCGCAACTTTTTTACACAGTAATGAGACCCCCAAACCCAGTAAATGGGCCCCAATCACAAGCAAGGCATTCCTCCCCCGATTCTCCGGTGATCCACACTGTGTGTGTGTTTGGGAGCGCGCGCGCAAGAGAGAGAGAGAGGAGTACCTTGACTGGAGATGCTATAGCGTAGAGGTGGCAAACGGACGGGTCTGGGCGGGTTTGGGCGGGTTGAAACGGATCGTGGGTCAAATATGGGTCAAAAAGTAAACGGGTTGAAATGGGTCGGGTCAAATATGGGTCAAGCTAAAGCCAAACCCGCCCGACCCGTTTTCCTTTCTTTTCTTTTTTTCTTTTTTTCCTCCCCCCATTTAGAAAGGTAAAATTTTATGATTAAAACTCAATTTTTTTTGAATAAAAATGAAGCAATTAGAGGCTAAAAAAATCAGGTTTTTACTTTTTTTTTCCATTTCCAAACAGTAACGTAACTTCAACGAGGAGTCAGAGGCAACATCAAAGAATTGTCTGGAAGGCGATGATTGCGCCGATTGTACAGTTTCGGTCTTCGTTGCGTTCGCCGAAGCCACCGCTTAGGTTTGGATTAAAAAGTCAAGTGACTTTTTTTTTTTGTCTCTATTCAAATTTTTTTGTATTTGTTTGTTTTGCGACAAACTTTTTATCCCTATTAGTTCATCTCGACGAGAGAATCGAAAAAGTAATTATGCCTAAGTCGTTAACATTATCTCCAAGCACAATAATGTTTTGCGTCGAATTAAGATCGAAACTCAGATCGCATTCCGCAAAGGGTTTTTTTTTATCTCCATGCGGGGCCCACCGTTGGTTTCCTTAGTTTTTTCGTTTAGCGGAATGTCGACGTAAAAATTTTCATGTAATGCCGCAAAAATTCCAAATTCAATGTACGATCTTATAAATACATTTGATTTTAATTTGTTTTTTAACAACTACGATATTATCGGACAATGAATAATTTTTCTAATTTTATCTCCAGTATTTATACTAGCTTTAATTTAAAAAATTTCGGAAATGCCGTGATTTCCTAAAAGAAGATAGTCCAGTGGATCGGGGAGCTAGACATCAGCTCTCAGGGCTAATATTGAAGACGAAGAAGAGAGTCCTGCTTTCGGGAAATTAAATTTCCAAACCCAAGTTTGGGTCTTTTACTTCTAACCCATTTTCAACCCATATCAACCCATTATAAAATATGGGCAGATTGGGTTATAAATGGGCGGGTTTGGGCGGATTCAAAAATATGGGTTAGGATTGCCACCTCTACTGTAGCGAGAGGTGAGATGCTGTGGAGGAGATGGAGAGGCGTGAGGTAGTCACAGAGGTAGTGGTGAGGCGTGAGGGGATTCAGCCAGAGAGAGAGAGAGTCATAATTTTTAGGGCTTTCGAAATAATTTCAACCGGTGGAGTAGGTAACAGGAGAGAGAGGGGGACTTAACCAATGGTTATGATTAAGAAGGGAGATCTAACGGTTCATGACAATTGGGGGCATCATACCCCAATACCACTATGGGGCATCACAGCCGGACGCAGAGTTTAGGAGAAGGGTCTTTGGCCAACGCTGTCGTATATATCTCCTCGTTACACTCTAACACTGATCTTCTCAATCACTTAAAAAATCAGTTATGTTTCAAGTAGGGTTTAACCTTTCCTTAGCGAGTTCTTCGTTGATGGAGGGGTAGTTGCTATAGGCTCGGCCTAGCATGAATATCACTCTATGGCCTAAGTGGTCAAATGATTCTCACACCCAGATATCAAAGTTTGTTTGTGTATGATCCGAGTTTGTAACTAATCCATTTTTAACACTCAAGGTTGTTATATTTTTTTTTATTAAGTGTCGACAATCACCTTGGCACATTATAATGCTTAAATCAATGTCACTTTGAGGGTTCTTGGGTTCGTAGCTAATCGATTATAAAACTCGGCGTTGTTATGTTTTTTTTATTATGGGTCGACAATCACCTTTGCACACATAGTGCTTGAATCGATGTCATCTTGAGCGTTTAATAAACTTCCAATTGACCTGGGATCATACCAAACACCGTTAGAGTTAAAAGTGTTCTTCAATTTGAGCGCATAATTACCGTGTAGCTCAAGTGAGTAATCCTTGAGACTTTTGGACTTACTTAGGCTATAAGTGGTACGTATAAACCTTTGTTTGAGCCTTGTGGCAAAATAGTTGCAAATTCGTGGCTTTAATTAGAGTTAGGAAATCATAGTTTGAGTTCACCAAAATCCAACAACTTATAGCTAAAAGCTCATATAGTCCGATAAAGCTTTTCACTCCGAAAATCCCGCTCCTTGTGGATCGATCTCTGACTTCCCGAGTTATAATGCAATTGAAACCAAAACCCTACGATTTAGGCTAAACACTTAGAATTACAAGGTAAAGTCGCAAGCATGGCACAATTTTACGCAGGTTGGATTAGTATTATATATTATGACAAGTTTAACTTAACAGCTGTTTTTGATACAATCTCGAAATGACACGATGCGATATGACACCATGTATACCCTACTCTTGAACACTACCACTAAGTACTTCGTGGTCCTTTTTCATTGCATATCAGTGTGGGAGCTCCACAAAGTTTGTTTAGCTGAGTTTTGCAAATCAGATGTACGTGCCTTCTTCCCTCATATGTGGGGTAACTGGCCTTCGGATGCATTTTGCATATGGATTAGTTTGTAATCCATGTAAAGTTGGTCTTAATTTATCTTTTCCATATATTAGCTTATTTTTATGATTAGCAAACAAATTGTAGAGGAACAAATATCAGAAAGTATAATTAAGTTTAAAAAAATCAGTTTACTGACCATAGTATTTTAATTTTTGATTCTTCCCATGAAGACGAATTAGAAAATCCATCGATTTTCATCAAAAACTAATAAGAAGTCAGTCATGTTTCGTAAGACAGAATCGGACAACTTAAAAAAGAGCAATAAAGTAAAGAACTCAATTAGCATGTTGTGCCCAAGACACATTAGGATGGCTATGCCCAAATAACAAGTATCGTCCCGAGCTAAAAAAAAAAGGATGATCTGAACCATTCACTCTATAGAACTTGTCGCGTAGAACAAACCTATAAAACCGCAAGCGATATCAATAACTCAATGAACGAATCTCGTTTTTGAGCAGTTATAAAGGTCCAAAAAATTACACAGTGGACAAATGTGATTTATTCACTGATTAATTTACGACTCAACGGCCAACGCAGCGAAATCCGATTAATCTCATTTTTTATCTGTAATTAAAACAACGAGACTTTCAAAATGTGTCATGTATGGCTTGTATTATCCCCATGGAACTCCTCGCATAAAGATCACATGAGGAAATTACACGAGAAAGTCTCATGAGAGGATCCTTCTCTAACGTAAGTATGTAGTAACTGACTAACTGTGTTACTCCTAAAATCACCAACTCAACTACAACAGAGATTTTTTCCATCAAGTCGTCACTTAATTCTAGCTCCAAGTGTTCACATGTATCAATTCCACGTTTTATCCTATCGTGTCACGTTATCATCTTGCTCTCTGAATTTCGTTCACCAAAAGCGAATAGCTGAACAAATAATTGAAAACAAAAAGTATACATGCAATGAATGTGAGGGTAAGCATCCCACAAAAAGATAGGATTTCAAAACATTTGATGTTGGATTCTTGATAACCCAAGCTCATTTAGTTATTTCTTTTATTTGACGTGCAATTAATACATTTAATAGCTCTATATTATAAAAGTACATTTGTTATAGCTGTACCACAGCTGTAGCGGTACTTTACATTTCTTAGATTTTGCCATACCACTGTACCTGTATCGTTCTGGTAAATGCACTTGTACCCTTACATGTGCTTCTTAGGTTATCAGGTTCTCTGTAAGTCAATTTTCCCCATTTTACTGTAAAACGAACGCAGCCCAAAAACTCACCTCTGCAATGGCGGTAGCAACACTCAATCCGGCCAATTCCTACGAACACATTGTCAAAAAGTAATCGCCAAAAACAATTCAGTAGCATCAACGGAAAAACCTTGGGAAATGAAGTACAAGAGGAATACAAGGAAATTGAACAAACTGACCATTAGCTGATCGACGCTGAACCCTAGAGGCCCCATGAGGGTCTCATCGATCTCGGCTGCCTCTCTCTGCGACAGGTACGTGATGGAATCCGAACTTTCCAAGCTTTCAACTGACGAAACCGGTCTACTAGCCATCCCTCGCACTTCACCGGAGCCCGAGCACCACCGACGAAACCCCGACCTCGAATACAAACCCTAGAATTAACAATCACTAGGTAGTTACTCCTATATTAGTCAGTTGCCCAGGGGCGAAGCCACGTTGTGAACAAGTGGAATCACTCATTTTGCAAAAGTCCTCTTATGTAAGTATAGAAAGTAGAAACTCAACGGAATTACGACAATGGTCTTCTTCTTTTTCAAATATTGCTCAAATACTTGATTCTACTGTATCGCTTAACAATTCTGGTTCCGCCCGCTGCGTACGGTACCAATCATGAATATAGATAGATATAAGATACAAACATATACATCTTGTATGTAGAGAGAGAGAGAGAGAGAGTACCGAGAGAAGAATTGGAGGAGGGTTGTGGAGAGAGCGACGGTGGTGGTCGACAAAAGAAGTGGGAGAAGGGAGGAGTAGTAATTGGGCGAGAAAGGATTGCATAGATTTAGTTTTGGCTTTGCGTATCAGTGAGCTCATTCCTCTTTACACGAGTTTTCTGATCGTTGGTTTGCACGTCCGCCATCTTTATGGGAACCCTGACTGGAGTGATTATTCTGACCGTGGAGTTTCAATTTTTCTATGATGCCCAATGATGTCCTCATTTAATATAGGCCTTCAGATCAGGTTTTTGATGAATCTGAGCCTTTGGATTAAAACCACCATGTATGGTGCTTTTGTCTTTTTTGTCATAAAAAAACGTTATTATATTTACTATGAACACTGACTCTACTTACTATAGTTTATACTAGGGCCGTTACGAACCCGATCGGTTTGGTCTTCGGTCGGTCTAGGAGCTTTTTTTGGTGGTTCGGGGTGGACCGAACCGAACCTAGGTCGGTTCGGTCTCGGTTTTCTGAAAATCTATACGGACCGAACCGAACCGACCGAACCATATATATTATATATATTTCTATAAATTGTTTTATTCTTCTGGCTCTTACTCTTTTGAATTGTTAACTTCAAACAAAATTTTGAATTACGCTAACAACAATTACATAATCAAATAAAATTTTGAATTGTTAACTTTTGGCTCTTACTGTTTTTTTTTTTAGAATTTCATTGCTTGATTTATTCACGTTTTTGCAAAATTTTCCAATCGATTGCTCTCTCTGTTCTAAATTACTTTAACTCCTCTAAGTTATATACACTAGTGTAGAAGATATTTCCAATTGATTGAAAAAGAAAAAGGAGGAAGAGTACTTGTGAAAGTTGTAACTGTCATGCCTGTTGTATGTTATTTTTTTTCAATTGGTGTTTGGAAAAAAAAAAAAAACCCACGTACAATGGCCAAAATATGGGTGAAAAAATGGTCCAAACATGGGTGATTAACTTAAGGTTGAAAATTGCCCAAATATGGGTGAGAAAACATGTGAAAATGGCCCAAATATGGGTGAAAAAATGGCCCAAACATGACCCATAATCTATTGTTAGTTTTTAAAAATGGACCAAATGGCCCAACTAAGGCCCATTTCAGGCGGACCGAAATCCCCGACCGAACCAAACTCACCCCGAACCAAACCGAACCGAAATTAATACCGGTCGGGATCGGTCCCCGGATTATATACCCCGAACCCGATCGGGGTGCGGCAAATCCACCCCGAACCGAACCGACCGAATAACACCCCTAGTTTATACTGACATTTATCACAGAATATTGTAGACTTACCACAACAAAAGACTACATTTCAACGTTTTTTTCCCTTTCTCTCTCTAACTTGTTCTCTAGGTAGCCGGTTTGGCGGAAAAATGTACCTTTTTGCAATAATTTTTTTAATTGTTGAAAATTTATATGTTCACACTACTTTTTGTCATTTTCCTAATCATTTATGTAATAGACTATCAAATATTTGGTGAAAATATAGATATAATTTAATAATATTTAATTTGTAAACAAATTTTTTATAACAAATTTTTGAAACTAAATATTTAAACCAAAAAATTGCCTTTATTTTAGATTCATGTTGTTAATATATTTTATTAAATTATTTTTAATTAAAAAGTATTTTACAAATATTATTGTGAAAACAATTATTTACTTACTGTTTTGAATAACTTACAATTAATGTTGTTAAGAAATTCCATTAAATTTTTACTTTGTGTATACATGTTTCTTATAACAAATTTATAAAAATAATAAATATAAACCATATAATTGTAACAATCTTCTAATTATATTTAAATAATTTATGCAATCGATTAACGTGATATTGTAACGATTAGTAGCTATAATTGACATTAGACTATTCAATTAGTGGTATAGTGACGATTAATCTCTATAATTGACTATAGTAGTCAGAATCATTTGACGGAGAGTTTAATTGATTGAACATATTCAATAAGTGATGATTGACTATAGTAGCCAAAGTCATTAGCTAATTGTACTAATGATATAGTGATGATTGAGCATTAATACAATTGACTAAAATGAATTGATTAATATAAGTTGATAGTGATCAATGTTTTAGCAGATGTAGTTAACAGTAGTCTTGGTTGCAATCAATGAGTGATTGATACAATTACCTTAGGTAAGAGTAACCACTAACTATTGATCTCTAATGGCACATTCAATAAATCATTTAGTTTCATTAATCATTAAGGTATTATGCTTTAATTATAAGGTAATACAAATTAAGTAGAACTAAGTAACATCATATTTATTGTGGTAGTTATCTTATTAACTACCCTCATTAATGGTGCATTAGTTATGTTACATAAATGCGTACCTACCCGTCCTTATTGTCATACTTACCACAAAATAAGGCTATGCATACCACACCACCTGATAATAGTTACCATCACTATATTCGGCTGCTATTTCATGGTTTTTGTGTACATACTACAGTTTATGCTAGTACCTCCCTTTTGAAAAGGATTTACTTACTTTCAAACTTGTGCCATAAATGCTTACCTATCCCACATTGTGGCATTAATGATACGAAATTCCTCCCTACCTACCCCACACTGTATACCAATTGATTACCACAATATATGAAAATACTTACCACATACTATGGTCGTATTTTGACCAGATTCAGAATTATTTCCATAAAAGGTATTTCAAATTAAGTAGACCGCATTAATGTCATGTTGATTACATAAATGCGTACATACATGTCCCTAATGTGATACTTGCCATAAAATAAGGCTATCGATACCACAAAATTAAATCTGATCCTAATGTAATACTTACCATAAAATAAGGCTATTGATACAGACCGCATTAACGTCATGTTGATTACATAAATGCGTACATACATGTCCCTAATGTGATACTTACCATAAAATAAGGCTATCGATACCACAAAATCTGATCCTAATGTAATACTTACCATAAAATAAGGCTATTGATACCACAAAATCTTATCATACTTACCATAAAAATAGTCGAATATTTCTTCATGATGAAATATACCACTACTTTTGCTAGTACTTACTTAACACTAAGTGATATCCGCTTGACTAAAACGTTTTAAGAATTTGTTAGGGTCACACTTACCATACCGTTTGGTTTGTATATCGCCATCCATGGTAGTATTTACCACTGATTGGGGTCATATTTGAGCAACGAAAGCAAGGCTAGGCATTACAAGTTTACTCGTCATAACATTGGGGCTATTATTTTTTGGCGCAAACTTACCACATTTTTAGCTAGTACTTACCTTTTTGGATAAAAACAATGACCATGTATTGAGATGTTTTTTTACCACTTCCAAGGTGCTCTACTTCTTGACACAAACTTTGCGAAGGCATGAATGCCATCAACAATGGTCAAACAAAAAAAGGCCACTAAGGCATTTCAAGTTTGATGATCTATATGAGCCATATAAACAAAAAGGGGGAGTTTGCAACTTACCTCCAACAAAAAGAGCCATATCTATCACTATTTATCTCCATGAACCATACAACAAAAAGAACCACAATGTCACACACCATTATTTCCCAATGTAAGTATTCAATTCATCTTATACAATTTACCACTCCAATATTTGTGGTAAGTATGCTCATTGATATGGTAAATATCTCCAGTTTGCTAAGAATTTTTTTTTCTTCAAAGTTTATGGTAAGTATGTCCAGTTTTAAGTAAATACTTTCAAAAATCATGGTAATTATGTTCATTGACACAGTAACTACCTTCAGTTTATGACATACCCTGTAAAATGGTCATATCTCTCTAATTCACAAACAATCAGCAACATTAAACACATTAATAAGGCCAATGAAGGCATAAAATTCCTCAACATTTATCAAAGCAAAGAACCACCACCAAAGGCATCAGATTTATTAATATTGGTAAAACGAAAAGGGCCACCATGGCATGACATCTATTAACAATGGTTGTTGCAATTTACATAAACTAGATAAGCAAAATGGATCAAGTCACAATGGCTGCAATCCATATAAGCCAGATTAACAAAAAGTAGCCTGCAATTTACATCCAACACAATATGCACATCTATCATTGTTTTTCTTCACGAACCATACAACAAAACTAGCTGCAATGTCATTAGTTTTTCCTTCCAGTGTTGGGGTATTTAACTTGAGGTATTTAACTTGAGCCCGGATTAGATCTTCCTTGTGGTTGTTCTCCTGACAAAGGATCAAGTCCAAAAAAAAGCCAATCCCACCAGAAGGGAACTTTAGCTACATTTAACAAATAAAACCAAAATTTAGGAACAAATTTAGGTGTATAAACTGGTAACCACAAGATCAAATCCAAAATTAGTTTGTTACCTTAGTCGATTCCTCATTAAATTGCTCCAAATCGAAGTAATTGCTCCAAACGTGACTAAGAGTGATTGCTCCTGTAATTAAAGCTTGGAAAACTTTTGGAAAATCAGCTTTGTAGGAAAAAAAAAAATCAATGTAAAAAACATCAAACATGTGCCTCTATTTCTAAATCTGCCTCTATCCATAAGGAATCATCAAGAAGGAAAGAAGGGAGAAGAAACATAGAAGATTCCAATAAAAAAAAGGAGTCCACACCACCCACCTCTACATATGTTTTCTCCAAGCTAAACCCAGTAATGGACAAATAGATTTCAGGAATTTTTTACCTCCTACTCCGCAACTTTTTTACACAGTAATGAGACCCCCAAACCCAGTAAATCGGCCCTAATCACAAGCAAGGCATTCCTCCCCTGATTCTCCGGTGATCCACACTGTGTGTGTGTTTGGGAGCGCGCGCGCGAGAGAGAAAGAGAGAGGAGTACCTTGACTGGAGATGCTGTAGCGAGAGGTGAGATGCTGTGGAGGAGATGGAGAGGCGTGAGGTAGTCACAGAGGTAGTGGTGAGGCGTTAGGTGATTCAGCCAGACAGAGAGAGAGAGAGAGAGAGAGAGAGTCATAATTTTTAGGGAAATAATACACCCACCGAAGGGAACCCACCGCACCGCCCACCGCACGCCGGCCGGGCCCACTCCGGCCACCGGACGGCCGATTCGAACCGTCCAAAAATTCTATAAAAAAAAACCGAGTGGGCCTACGCGAAAATCAACGGCATCCGACGTGTGTAGGTGCTCTAACCAATCTTACATTTTTTAACGGCTCGGATCATCTGATTTTTGGAAGTTCGGATCGAGCACCTACACATGTCGGATGCTGTTGATTCTCGCGTATGCCCACTCGGTTTTTTTTTATAGAATTTTTGAACGGTTTGGATCGGCCGTCCGGTGGCCGGAGTGGGCCCGGCCGGTGTGCGGTGGGTGTATCATTTCCCTAATTTTTAGGGCTTCCGAAATAATTTCAACCGGTGGAGTAGGTAACAGGAGAGAGAGGGGGGACTTAACCAATGGTAATGATTAAGAAGGGAGATCTAACGGTTCATGATAATTGGGGGCATCATACCCCAATACCACTATGGGGCATCACAGCCGGACGCAGAGTTTACGAGAAGGGTCTTTGGCCAACGCTGTCGTATATATCTCCTCATTACACTCTAACACTGATCTTTCTCAATCACTTAAAAAATCAGTTATGTTTCAAGTAGGGTTTAACCTTTCCTTAGCGAGTTCTTCGTTGATGGAGGGGTAGTTGCTATAGGCTCGGCCTAGCATGAATATCACTCTATGGCCTAAGTGGTCGAATGATTCTCACACCCAGATAAGTATCAAAGTTTGTTTGTGTATGATCTGAGTTTGTAACTAATCCATTTTTAACACTCAAGGTTGTTATATTTTTTTATTAAGTGTTGACAATCACCTTGGCACATTATAATGCTTAAATCAATGTCACTTTGAGGGTTCTCGGGTTCGTAGCTAATCGATTATAAAACTCGGCGTTGTTATGTTTTTTTATTATGGGTCGACAATCACCTTTGCACACATAGTGCTTGAATCGATGTCATCTTGAGCGTGTAATAAACTTCCAATTGAACTGGGATCATACCAAACACCGTTAGAGTTAAGAGTGTTCTTCAATTTGAGCGCATAATTACCGTGTAGCTCAAGTGAGTAATCCTTGAGACTTTTGGACTTACTTAGGCTATAAGTGGTATAAACCTTGGTTTGAGCCTTGTGGCAAAATAGTTGCAAATTCGTGGCTTTAATTAGAGTTAGGAAATCATAGTTTGAGTTCACCAAAATCCAACAACTTATAGTTAAAAGCTCATATAGTCCGATAAAGCTTTTCACTCCGAAAATCCCACTCCTTGTGGATCGATCTCTGACTTCCCGAGTTATAATGCAATTGAAACCAAAACCCTACGATTCGGGCTAAACACTTAGAATTACAAGGTAAAGTCGCAAGCATGGCACAATTTTACACAGGATTAGTATTATATATTATGACAAGTTTAACTTAATAGCTGTTTTTGATACAATCTCGAAATGACACGATGCGATATGACACCATGTATACCCTACTCTTGGAACACTACCACTAAGTACTTCGTGGTCCTTTTTCATTGCATATCAGCGTGGGAGCTCCACAAAGTTTGTTTAGCTGAGTTTTGCAAATCAGATGTACGTGCCTTCTTCCCTCATATGTGGGGCAACTGGCCTACGGATGCATTTTGCATATGGATTAGTTTGTAATCCATGTAAAGTTGGTCTTAATTTATCTTTTCCATACATTAGCTTATTTTTATGATTAGCAAACAAATTGTAGAGGAACAAATATCAGAAAGTATAATTAAGTTAAAAAAATCAATTTATTGACCATAGTATTTTAATTTTTTATTCTTCCCATGAAGACGAATTAGAAAATCTATTGATTTTCATCAAAAACTAATAAGTCAGTCATGTTTGGTAAGACGGAATCGGACAACTTAAAAAAGAGCAATAAAGTAAAGAACTCAATTAGCTTGTTGTGCCCAAGGCACATTAGGATGGCTATGCCCAAATAACAAGCATCGTCCCGAGCTAAAAAAAAAAAGTATGATCTGAACCATTCACTCTATAGAGCTTGTCGCAAACCTATAAAACCGCAAGCGATATCAATAACTCAATGAACGAATCTCGTTTTTGAGCAGTTATAAAGGTCCAAAAAATTACACAGTGGACAAATGTGATTTATTCACTGATTAATTTACGACTCAACGGCCAACGCAGCGAAATCCGATTAATCTCATTTTTTATCTGTAATTAAAACAACGAGACTTTCAAAATGTATCACGTATGGCTTGTATTATCCCCATGGAACTCCTCGCATAAAGATCACATGAGGAAATTACACGAGAAAGTCTCATGAGAGGATCCTTCTCTAACGTAAGTCTGTAGTAACTGTGTTACTCCTTGGTTATTATTCTATTGCTAAGCTCGCATCCCTGCCTTCCTCAGAAGCCAGAATGCCACTCTCCTAAGAATAAAAATGGAACAGGGCACCGACACTTTTTGAAGCGTGTCTTCACGCTGAAAATTGAGCGTCTAAATTCGTTTCCAACTTATGAAACGAAAGTCGGAAGCCTTTTTGGTTTTAGTCTTCTTGTATAGCTACAAGGGTAAACAAATCATAATCTTAAGTAGTAAAGGTTTTCTGCTATTACGTTACTGGAGCCTTCGCTGACCATATCTGGGCGAACTCCTCTTATTCTTCGTTCCTGGTTACCGCCTTCTGAATCCCTTCGACAAAGTTCAGCATGGTTGGTAAACCTTTATCATCTGAAAGAAAGAGTAGAAAAGATTCAAAATCCGAATATCGCCAATCTGTTGTTGAAAAGAGGAGTGGAGTCACAGTGATTCAGGAAACTTTTACCAAGTCTTGGAACTGTGTGGCCCTTTGGATGATGAATCACTACAGGATCTACAAATGATTTCAAGAGTTCAGTTCCGTATGGCTTTAGGAAATCCGTCTCTCCTGCACCAATCAGCGGGTTGCGAATATATTAGATGTGGCATGTACACGTAACGAAACTTCGAACTATATCCTAAAATATCTACTTACAAACTTTTTATGTTTCGGGCGAATCCAGAATTTTTGTTGAATAGGACCGAACTACAATTGATACGTAAATTCGAAATTTAAAACCATATATGAATCCCAATCCAAGTTTAACTTAGTCCATCAAGCTTTTCTGAAATAGTTTAAAGAGATAAAGAAAGAAGGGAGTTCAAGATAAAATAATAAAGCATGAAGTAAAATTTAATCCAAAGATTGAGGAAAAAATCACACTCTGATAAAAGAAACACAGATTAAATGAAAACATCTCAAGTTTGCGGGCGGGGACAAGTTGCCCAACCTGCTCTAGATCGGTCCTTGTTTTAGAATTTAGGCATAGTATGCTTATTTTCAATTTTTTGTAGCTTCCATATGATCAAAAGAATATGGACATTCATAAACTCTCTATACCTAACAAATTGTGATCAGCATATCAAAACAACAAATTGCGATCCATTATTTTCCTTCATAAAAACTCCATAAAAATTTCGGGATCAGGACTATATGATCTTATTTAATATGGACGTTCATAAACTCATCTATACCTAACAAATTGTGATCAGCAGATAAAAAAAACAAATTGTGATCACATTTACCTACCTCTTTTTATTTTTTGGGTCAAACGGAAAATTTACCGACCACTTTCAGTGGAACGAAAAATATACCCACCACTTTTGAACAAGTGGTAGTTAAATTTTCCGTTTGACCCAAAAAAAAAAAGGGGTAGGTAAATGTGATCACAATTTTACCTACCACTTTCGAACAAGAGCAATGGTATGAACACAATTGAAAATCACAACTCCGGACACACTACATTCAGAGACGTTCGATGCACTTGGCCCACATACATCCGACGGATCTAGATACAATTGTGTCTGGAGTTGTATTTTAGATTTTTCCTTCGAATAAAGGGTCCAAAGTCCAAATAGGTGGCAGAATGAGCGGAGGAGAGAGTTTCTAAATTTTAGCCATCGCACATTAAATAGGCCGGTCAAACACAACTCCACAAGTAACAGGGAATTTAGTTTAAAAAAAGGGAAGGGTGTCTCTTTGAATACAAAATGAATAATCAGATATTGTTATTATTGTCGTTGTCATCCCCATAAGAAAAAAAAGAAAAGAAAAGGGAAAGGGTGTCTCTTTCAACCAAAATTGAGCAAATATAAATTATTGTTGTGTTGTAGTTGTTGTTAATATCATCCTCGTGAGACTCGAAATATGAATCACGACTTAACTTTTTACGAATAAAAAATGTGAAAAACATGCTAGTGATTAGAAAAAAGAAAGAAGGGACCCGTCTATTGGCAACTTGATTTCTTGTCATAGCCTCTGTGAAGAGCGAAGCAACATTGAAGAATTTGCCAATGACAGACGCAAAAAAAACCAACATGAACCAGTGGAAGTACCTAAAAAGTGGAGGGACGGGCAATGAATCAGACACGAATATGCCTTCCCTGCCAGTGAGGGCTCTTTCAGCTTTGCCCCCCCAATTATTACCAAGAAATTTATCTTTGGTACCTTCGTTAACGCCACTCCCTGCAAATAAAACATGAAAGAAATAGAAAAAATCATTTGACATGTTAAATTTCTTGTCATTTTCATCTAAAAATTTGGCCCAAAATATTGCAAAAGGCTTCTCCTAGGGTGGTTGAACTTGCCGTCAAATGTTGGCAATGTCATTAATTTTGGTTACAAATCTAAAAAGAAGTTAGGTTTTGTCAAAGGAAATTGATTTTTGCGCTCTATTTTTACTGATGGCGCTCCACTTTGTTCATGAAGTTACTAGTAACTTCATGAACAAAGTGGAGCGCCATCAATAAAAAGTGGAGTGCGAAAATCAAAATCCTTTGTCAAATTACTATTTCTTTGACTTTTAGCACTGAAGCACGCCAAATTAATTCTAAAAGAGCCAGTTTTGACACCATTGATAGCTGGGCTCTTCTGGTGTTTAAAATGTCAAGTTTTTTTTTTTTTTTTCCAAATAGGATGTTAGAGGTTAGTTGTTAGTATATGATGGAAGTCGAACACCTCCAGGAGGACTCAAACTCAAGACCTAAGTAAGGAACCAACCACATTAGGTGGTATTCCTTAAATGTCAAGGTTTGACAAAAAAGCTTTAGGGCCTATGGAGTACAAGGGTCCTAACTCATTCATATTCAGGATTTGTTAGAGCCATCAAGCCAGGATTGTTTATCCTAGCAGGATAAGCAAGACCCTTGCAGGGATTGTAGCTTATCTCACCCCAACCACCATGTTAGCTTTATCTGGGTGTGAGCTATTACTGTTGTGCCTCTCAACCCTCCAAATCCTTTTTGTATTCTTATTACAAGAATTATACAAGGGAACTAAGTAATTTCTCGCATATTTTTTTTATCCACTTACTCTTATCCATCCATATCAACTACTAATGTAACTCCTTCGCTTATTCCCTTTCCCTTATCCACCTCCTTATACGACCAAAACCATATTCGGCCGCCAAACACGCCGTTAGTGTTGTGAAGGTCATTTCCTCCATTTTTCTTCGTTAAAAAGACTTAAACATAAATGACAATTGCGAGTACTAAGAGCATCTTCAACCCTTATTCATACTTTTTTACTCATAGTTGAGTAAAATTTCTTCAGTGACATATATGTAAAATTGAGAAAGAAGAAATAGACGTCTAGAGTTCGAGTCTTTTTTTAATTTATTAAAAAAATGAATAAGAGTCAGTTTGCTTTGGTTATGTGTCAAAAATTCATGAAGTGGGTTTTAGGCTGCTTTTACTCGTGATTAGATTCTGAGAAACAAAAGAGTCAAGCTGGAGATGCTCTCCATTATTTGGGTTTGGTAGCTCCTTTTAGCAGCTGCATTAATTCTAAATACTTCAGTTGTACAGTATCACTAAAGAAAGAAAAAGATTAACGAAAACAAGAACAAGAACTTTTTGAATTGAAGAGTTGAGTTGACATATTTGATCAATGCACAAGAGTACCTCAGCTTGCAGCCCCGGCAAAGCCGCTGATAAAATTGCGCCCTGAAATTTTCACCAACAGCTCCATTAATTATGGAGGAGTACAAATTACAAACAAGAAAAAAATAAGAATTAATGTGCGCACTCCCCTATTTATAATAAGTGTGTTCCACTAACTAAAATAAATACTTAATTTTTAAATAAACACTTTTTTTAAAATTAAAGTGATCTAATGTAAGATAATGATGTGTCTGGTAAAGGAAAAAATAAGTACTTAAAAGCGGAACGGGACCTTGTTAATCGCACTTTTTTTGTCCTTATACATGGAACTTGCTAGGGTACATTATTCATTCATGCATGGAAAAGTACATCAACGATTCAAAGAGAAAATACTACTAGTGTGAATAAGGACAAAAAATATGAGCTGAGAATAAAAAAAAGAAATGCAACGGTTCGGATACATTGACTGTCGAACTAAAAAAAAAATTTCAAGAGGCCCAAATTAAAACAAAATAAAAGAATGAAATATACAGATTACTGTACCTGAGAGAAACCAAGAAGACCATCAAATGGTCCGTGCTCTACCATGTAATCCTCTATATACGCCAGACACTCGTCAAAATTGGTGTACTCTGTGAATTCCTGAAAAACATAAAGAAAAAAAAAATTCAAAAAGCTAGGGACATAAGCTTACAAACAAAACTTTATATCGAATCCAAGAGTTAACCCACGACTTAGGCATTTGCTCCAACCTTGGCGTTGTTTCCAACAAACTACTACGCAAGACCAATTGAAACGGAGTTTTATTCGTCAGGCTATGAAATTGGTCCCATAATTGATTGCAGCATGCTTAAACTAATTCGGACACCTCTAGTTTCGGACACGCTGAATTATAGTAACACATTATATATATGAATGAAACAAAGGGAAAGTTGACCTTGTTGAATTGGAACCATTCGTAGTAAGGAGGATCGAAGATCCCTTCGACGTCGGACTCGCCGTTGGCCGGAAAAGGCGCGTCGACGAACACGAGATCGAGCTTCTCGAGCACGGACGGGGGCCATTTCTCGATCTGCGTTTTCATAATCTGGCCATTGGTTCTGAACCCATGTAGGCACAGAAACCTGGGCTTCTTCCTCTCGATTTTCTGCTGATTTTGTTCTTCTTGCTTTCCCATTTTAAAATACCCGTGTTTCTCGTTCCGGAATCTTAGGGGGGGAAAACTCTGACTCTGTTTTGAATTTGTTGGCTGGTTTTCCGCTGGTTTTATAGAGGGGGGAGATAGTGGTGCCTGATTTTCTCTGCTGCGGGATTAATTAATTAATTAATTAATGGGAGGTTCATGGTCCATATTGACGCGTTTGGGAAAATGACTCGCGCGGAGGCCACCACCGTCCACGCAATCGAAGGAAAGCGGAAGTTTCGATGCACGCGTGAAGTGTGAGAATTGTTTGAGAAACAAAAAGTGAAAACCAAATCTATGGTTATAGGATTTAAGGGGAAATTGCAGAACAGTGGGGGGAGGGGCAAATAATGTCCAGGTCATGGGCTACTTTTTAGGAATTCAAAAGTTATAGGAAGGAGGAAATTATTTCCCAATACATGGAATTCAAAATAGACTTGGACAAAAATACCCCTTCTCCTACACACGACGTCGTTCCCTTCCTTCGCTCTATTCAATCCCCAAAACGAAACCCTCCCACCCAACACCCCCCCCCCCCCTCTCTCTCTCTCTCTCTCTCTACGTTGCTCTCTTCCTCCATCTCGTTGCTCCTTCTCTCTCCTCTCTTTGTTGCCAACGGACGACCAGAGAAACCCCCCCCCCCCCCCCCTTCTCTCTCTCTGTTGCTCTCTCCCTCCATCTCGTTGCTCCCTCTCTCCTCTCTTTGTTGCCAACCGACGACCAGAGAGCAACCCTCTTCCTCGATCTGGTTTCGGAATTCAGTGGGTAAGAGTTCTTGACCTACACAACTTCAATTTTATCTCATGTACTTACTATTATTTGTTCCAGTGGTTTATTGGTGTTTTTGTCACATTCTTCAATTTTATGTAGGTTTGAACTTCCAAAATCCCCTTGCTTCCGAAGACAGGTTTTATTGATTGATTCAAAACCTAAATCTGCGTGATCTTGTATAGGGAAAACGTGGCAAGCCATCTTCAGGTACAGAACTTCCCTTTTCCCATTACTTGTAGTATTCCTTTGGGCTGTGTTTGTATCCTGGATTTTGGTGAGATTGTAGAGGGAAAGAACAAGTTAGGGAAACTATCTTGGATTTGTGTAGGAAAATCACTTATGTTTCTTTTCCCTTGACAAATCCCCTTGCAAATCGAAGATTGTAATACAGCCTTAACTGATGTTGTAAAACAGCCATCTCTTGACCAATTTTTAGATTGGTTTGAGTTTTTCCACTCTTTGGAGAGTATATAGGGCCTTTTTGTATTGTGGCCTCTTTTTTATTTGGGTGGCAATCCATTTTTATAAATAATTAATTACTTATTAATTATTTATTTGGGTGAAACACCCTGAATCGATTGGTTTGGTAAGTACTAATTTGGAATCTGGTAAATTTGGTGAATGCTAAGAAAATCACTAGTATGCGATCTCCAAGAAGATTTTGTGAGGTCATAAGAAGCATTAAGAAGTGGAGATGGAATGCATGTAACTGATTAGCTTACGTAATGGAAAAGACTCATTATAAACTCCACACAACCATTCATCTGTTGTAATTCATCTGCTCCCTACATATATCTCAACACGTCACTGTGTCAGACCGCCCTAAAACTCTAATCCGAGGAAATAGTCTAGGCTTGAAGTGTGCATGAAAAATTTGTAATTTTAGTGCTCATTTGGTTGCCTTATGTGCTAAATTAGGAATATGATTGTTGTTTAGGTACTTCAATTGGCTTCTGTGATGGTTATGGTTATGCATGAGACTATATGAGACACTTTCAATTAGTTGACCAAAACAACTTGTAAATTATTGGATTATGAACAACGTTTAGGGGTTGAACCTTTTTGGGGGAAATTGCAAATCAGTGGGAAAAGGGGCAAATAATGCCCAAGTGATGGAGTAGTTTTTAGGAATGCATAAGTGATGGGAAGGAGGAAAATAATTCCTAATACATGGTCTGGAAAATATATGTGGACAAAATTACCCCTCTCCCTACACGACGTCATTGGAATCCCTCTCCCCAATTTGTTTATGATGATTAGTTGTTTATGGTTGTATAGAACTGTAGTTTCCCATCTCTTTTCCGTATGCCATTTGTGGTGCATGTGTGCTTTGGTTATTTAATTGTTCTGCATTTTACCGTTGTGTGTGTTTGGGAATAAATGATAGAACCCTTATTGAAAAGGGGTTGAGAGCTGTTGAAGGCGACAAATACAAGATTGGTTGATTATATCCCAAACTAGATTTAGGGTTTAATTTAAATGTGCCACTTAATGTACCAAATCTCCAACCTTTTGTTGTGGTCGTCATTTTGCATAAGAATGGAAATATATAAAAGAACTCAAAGATAGATATAGATTGAGACTTAGAGAGAGTGATTGTGGATCTGTAGTTGTTCTTTTGGTCCAGCTCCCATCAAACCTCCTCCATAATTTACGCTTTTTGTCTGTTGGCTATTGTGATAACTGCAAAGATATAGTGTCTAGACAATGTCTTTGTTTCAATACATTTTCTTTGTTTCAACACATATTCTGTTTACTGAAATCGATTTCGATTTGTTATCACTTTCCTCGGTTTCTTCATCCCCTTCATCTTCTTTATTGGCATACATTCTTTTCATTTCAACAAACTCTTAATAACTTCTGGTGCCCCTCAATTTGCTTATACTCAACCTTTGCCCTTATCTCCTCCTAGTTAATGGCACATGCGCATGGACTCTTATATCTCTTTCACCAAGCAACCATGCATGCCATAGGTTGGAAGTAGGGATGGCAATTCCATCCGAACCAATGGATACCCAAACCAATCCACATCGACCGGGTTTAGTTTTGTACAATATGTGCACCGAACCCCTAACCACATTATATATTAACTAAATGACCTCATATAATATACACATGACATATGCTGTCATATATATATATATATATATATATATATATATATACAGTCCGCTTCTCATCAAGACTCCCGGATTTTAACTTCCATCCGCACCTCTCCTCTAAGCCGTTGGATTAGATCCAACGGCTGTGATAAAAAAAAAGGCCTGGGTCAGGGGAAAAAACGGCTAATACGGCTCGGCTCCTATCCTTTCCCATTTCTTTACGCGTTCAGGAGACAGAAGAGAGATAGAGAGAAAGGCGATTCCAAGACAGAAGAACACGATCGAAGATTCGACGAAGAGAAGAAGAATCGATCTAACCAGAGATCTCATCCAAGGTCTCTCTCTCTCTCTCTCTCTGCATTTTTTGGAAAAATCAGAACGGGTTTTAGGGTTTTTTTTAATCGAACCAAAACCTCAACCCGACACCAAGGTCTCTTTCTTCTCTCTCGATCTCGATCTCTGCATTTGACCTCCAGAAATTAGGGCTTTTTTTGAATTGTTTCGAACAAAAAAGGGGGCTTTTTTTGAACGACCGTACAAGAAGATTACGACAGTTAGCGTAGTCGAAATTAGGGCTTTTTTCTTTTTTATGGTAAAATGTTGTTTTTTTAGCATAAAGGGGAATAATTTATGGCAGTTAGCGTAGTCGTTGTGATTACTGCTCTTATGTTAAAAAAGAAATGATACGGTCATAGTTTAACTTGCCTTTGCTCTATAATCTATACGGAACTTCATAGCAGCATGGTATTATGTAATGTAGTCCTAATGTATGCTCTGATTAATTTGTCATCATATTCCTAAGCATGAATTGTGAATTCATGGCTGGCTAGCATTTCCAGATCACATGCCTATTGGCAGACCAATCAGGGGAGTGGTCTGTTTTGTTATTTTGGTAAAATGCTTCATCAAAAAGAAAATGAACTTGTCCGCGAGCTTTGTAGAGGAAGCTCACATGCCTATTAGCAGACCATTCAGATGAGCAGGGGATGCTAACAATACAAACTCCAGATCGTTCACTAATCTCATTACAAACATTAGCAGACCATTCTTTCTCTAACAATACAAACTCAAGAAAATATATGGGGTCCCAGTTTTGTGTTGCAAACCAAAAAAGAAAACTCACTGGCTACCCATTTTTTGTCTAATATCATGGTTGTGTTGCAGATTGAAAAGAAATGGAAGAAGAAGATAGTGTGAGCATCAATCCAACCCCCTTGTTTCGATCACCACCACCAAGGTATCTCTCTCTGCCTCTCTACTTATATAGATATGGATAGGCATAAGAAATGAATTGGTGTAGTTATTGATTCTGCTTTTGGTTTTTAGAATGCAGACATTGGATGATATACAACTAGTTTCACCGTCATCATCTCAACTGTGTGAAGAGTCTACTAATTCTTGTAAACTTTACACTCCTCAAGTTAAAAATGAACTGATACCGAGAATTAACCAACAATTTCGCAACTTAAACGATGTGTATTCCTTCTACAACAATTATGCATTTCATGCTAGATTTAGTGTGCGAATGAATTCAAGCAAGACGGATAAGAATGGTGAACTTAGTAGGAAAGATTATGTTTGTTTCAAAGAAGGGGAGAAGAGAATTTCTAAGGCCACTACTACACGTCGTCGGGGTTCGACTAGAGAGAAATGTGGTGCAAAATTAGTTATCGTGAGAGCCCGGTCAGGTGAAGAGTTTGTTGTCTCCAACTTTGTCGAGGGTCATAGCCACCATCTTACGACCCCGAGGAAGACACATTTCTTGAAATCTCATCGTCGCATTTCCGATGCACAAAAATCTTTAACAAAACATCTCGCTGCTGCAAATGTGCCCCCCAATCAACAAATGAGTATTTTTGAAAATGTTGGATTTTTAGCACAAGATCTTCATAACAAAAATAGGGATGAGAGGAATTGCGTAGATGGATATGACGCCGACATGTTGTACGATTATTTTGAGACCGAACAACAAAAGAATCCAAGTTTTTATTTTACAATGGAGAAAGATGATGAGGGGAGGATGAGTCATTGTTTTTGGGCGGATGCCACATGTAGAAAGTCGTATCAATATTTTGGGGATGTGGTGGTATTTGATACAACCTACAATACAAACCGATATTCTATGATCTTTGCTCCTATATTAGGAGTTAATCACCATAGGCAGACTACGCTTTTCGGTTGTGGATTCTTGTGTAATGAATCGAGTGATTCATTTGAGTGGCTTTTTAAAGAATGGCTGAAAGCAATGCCAGGAGACCCGCCCAAAATGATCATAACTGATTAGGATCTGGCAATGACAAAAGCATTTGGTAATGTTCTTCCAAATATGCACCATAGATATTGCATTTGGCACATTGTGAGTAAATTTTCTTCAAAGATAAGTGCATTATCTTATAAAGAACATTATGATGATTTCAAAAGATGTATATGGAATTCGGAGAGCCCTGAAGAGTTTGATAGAAGATGGGAAGCTATTGTAACAAAATCTAACTTGTCCGACAATGAATGGTTACAGTCCATGTACGAAATTCGTGACAGATGGGTTCCGACATATACGAAACACATTTTTTCTGCCCACATGACAAGTAGCCAAAGAGCTGAAATTTCTCATGCATTCTTTAAGAGATACGTATCGAAAGGAAATACAATGTTGGATTTTGTTTTGCGGTTCGAAAGGGCATTGTCACGTATACGACATAATGAATTGAATTTGGATCACAAAGATGTAAATGAGAAGCCTGTCTTGAAAACCTCGTCGTTGATGGAAAAGGGAATGAGTGAAATATATACGCAGAGCATATTTTATATGTTTCAAGAGGAAATCTTTCAAATCAATGCGTATGTGTTAACGTTAAGACATGAGGATGAACATCGGTGTTTGTGGGATGTTTGGAGGCCGGATATGGAAGGGTCGAGAAGTCGAGAGATTTCAGTAGAGAAGTAATCAAACCTTGTCAGTTGTAGTTGTAAGATGTTTGACTTTGACGGAATTCCATGTCGACACATGTTGGCTTACTTTAGTAGAATGCAAATGGTGGAATTGCCTACTAAGTACGTCTTGCGGAGGTGGACAAAATCTGCAAAAGCGAGCAGAGTTATGGATGACTTGGGTAGTGTTGGGAAACAAATATGCGACCGTTCGATTTTAGTGAGGCGACAGGGTCTCTTCCAACTTGCTTGTAATGTGATTGATGACGGTGTACTAGATGAGGAAGGAACTGAAGTGGTATCGAAGCACCTATTACTCGCGAAGGATGAACTTGCAATATTGAGGAGTTCTCGCGAACCATGTCCAGCGAGTGGTATGGAAATGCATATTGCTCATGGAAGCCAACATTGTTTTAAAGAACCAGTCCAAGTTAGGGCAAATGGTTGTGGTAAGCGATTGAAAGGAGGAAAAGAGAAGGTTGTCAAGAAGAGCAGGAAATGTCATGGTTGTGGGTTAACGGGGCAGTCGCACGACAAAAGAAATTGTCCAAAGCTTCTTAGCATGTACGTCTATGCATCTAACTTTGTTCATTTGTAATTTCAATCTATTTGATCATTTAGTTGTTTAAGTTTTAATTGTTGTCTTTTTTTAATTTCTTAGCTCCTCGCAAGATGTTAGGTTGAATGACGACGACAATGACATGTCATACAATGATGTTGAATGTAATTTCAATTTATTTGTGTACTTGTGGTCTTTATTTTTTGTAGCTTTCTTCATATTATGAGTTCCTTGTGTTTCAGGATGGCAACATGCGGGGACAGAGATGGCAACGTGGGGGATTGTCCATGGAAGCCAACATTTTTTATGCCTCTGCTTTGAACTTTCGTAGCATGAACTTTCTTGGACAGAGATTCCTTTGGAAGATAGCTGTATTTTTGGAAGATAGCTTGTGCAAGACAATAGAGAGATAGTTGTTTTTGGTTATGTAATTGTTAGGGACTTCGCACTGTTAGGGATGGTAGTTCTAAACAATACGTGAGCTTTGTGGTTTGAATTTGTAACAAACTTAAAAATCAACTGTAGGGCTTTGCGGTAGGTGTGATCGAATCCTAACTCTGTTAAATTCTTGCCCGGGCAGTAATGGCAGCCTTTGATCGTGTTGTTTTCATAGTAGATTGCTGTTTTGAGAAACCATTTTCCGCCAGAATCAAAATTTGTGTATTGTTCGGTCCATAGTGTATTGAGTTTGTCAAGATGAAGTTGAATGTCAGCTGATGAAACTCCGTTTATATCTTCAAAAATTGCTGCTTTTATGAGGAAAGGAGTCCAAATTACTGACAGAGTGAAGTTGTGGGAGGGAAAATGCCATCTTTTGGATTTGTATTCCTTGTCATGGTAGACCTCCACGGCTTCTTCCACCTGCAGTGAAAATTCTGCCTTCAATTGCATTACCCATGCAACCAAATCTTTGCTGAATGGCGCAAGAGAATAGTGACATGAAAAAATGAAACAAACATGAGGGCCACCAGATTTCTGTTGATCCGTGTACATCCAAACAATGGACCAACTCAATGCCTAATGTTCGTTATACACCAAAATAGCAAGGGAACAGTTGAGTTCGTTATACACCAAAATGTCAATACAGTTGAGTTAGTTATACACCAAAATAGCAAGGGAACAGTTCCAACATATTTCATCTCATCTACGGCAAGTATTTCAAGTTCCTAATGTTCGGGACAGCTACTACGTTTTTCATAAACCACACAACAATGCATACAACTAATATAATCAATCATTTCATTTTGTAGTCAAACACTTGAGCTTCAGCTTCCTGTAATTTTTTTGTTAGCTTCTCGTTCTTTTTTCTCAACACTTTATTCTCTCTTGTAATTTCTTCCACCTCTTTGGTCAAGATTGAAATTTTCCTTTGCATATCCTTGTTGTTAGCTTCCAACATTTCTTTTTGCATGTCCCTTTCGGGGTCAATCCAAAAGAAGAAGTCACATCCAACACTAGGTACCTGGATAATTTTTCAAAAAATGACATTAGTCAGAAATGCATGGAATAAATAACCAATAACCAAAAAAAAAAGAAAGCATATTACCTTATAGTTTATACAACCTAGGAATCTTCTCCCCCGATTAGCCTCTGTTTTTGAAGTTAGCCTCTGTTTTTGAAGTTCTTATAGGTGCTGGTATCCCACATTTGCAAGGAGGGCCTTCATTTATGCTATTGAAATGGGAGGACGAAGAAGACATCTCTACAATCATACGCAGTTTGATTAAATAATTCAGAAGATGGTTCTAACCTATGCAGTTCCTCAACAAAATAACCAATTACAATTTGAAATCAAACACAAACAGTATGACCTCAGATTATTGAAAGAGTTCTACAATGGGAGCACTTTCATATTCGAGAGAGTTGAATGTAAATTGAACTTTGTCATAGCACCAAATTAACTGGGTAAGTTTGCAAATTCACACTCTGTCAGACTTGCACAAAATCACAGAAACGCAAAATAGGAAGAGATTACCCCTGTTTCTTTCTGTCTATACTGCTCAACTTGGGCAATATAATGAAAGATTATTAACCTTTGTTATAGACCTCAACAGAAAAAGACTGAAATAGGAGAATTCCTCAATCAATGTCTTGCTTTGTAACCTCATCTCACCCCAAGAAAACAATTTCTCTCATTGATTGACTGATAAACTCCCCCAAGGAGACGCCTCTTAGGATGATAAACTCCCCTTAAGAGACGCCTCTGGCAGAGAAAGGAAATTCAGAGATTGGTTTTGACAAGGAAATCAAAACCCATTTTTTTCTTGAGGAAACCCCAGTAAATCCAACATCTTATTTCTTCCAAAGTAAAAAAATTAGTGTGGTTAGGACAATATTTGGATGCAAGCCCTACTTTTAGATAAGCCCATTTTTTCCCTGGTCCGTGTAGACACCCCAATTTGGCCTAACGATTATTTCAAGTCCCACCTTGGGACAATCCCGATGATGAAATGGATACAATGATTGCTGATTGCTTCTTTGAGGACCTTAGGATTTTCGGTGAGAACTTTGATCACTTAGAGGACCCAATTCAAAGCCATACAGCCTTTCAGACAGAAATACAGAAGCCTAGGAGAATCCATCTTCTGACGGCCGTGACATCGATCTAACAGCCATAACATCAATCCCTCACCCGAGCAACCTGTTGCCAGCAAAATCTCCCTGAGAGATCAATCCCTCGGCCGCAAGATCTATCCTTCGGCTGAGACATCCATTCCTCGGCCGTGACATCCTTTGCTCGGCCGCCAGATCGACCTTTTTCCAGACTCTGGAACGTTCTGTCAGACGTTTGGTTTGATCCAACTACACTACCTTTCCGATGCGTTCGGGCTACGTTCGGAGATCACGACGTAGAGTTAGAGATGCATTGCAATTGCAATTGCCATCTCGTGATTTGATTGGCCGGAGTGAGTCATCCCTATGCCTATATAAAGGGGGCTTTGGGCTCCGAAATAAACACAGAAATTGAGATACCTGCACACTCAATCAAGCCACGAAACTCTGCACAAATACTCCCTCAATCCCATACTCCAAAAGCCCTAACCTTCCGAAGGTAGCCGTCAATCCGGCGATCAAACCCCGAAGTTCAAACCCTAACTCTAGGGTTCTCGATCAAGCAATCAATCAATCACACCCAATCCAAAGCAATCAAGCAACTGAGAGATCAAGGTGGTGAGGCCCAACGGCCTCTGGTTTGTCTATGTTTACTGTATTTCTAACTAACCGTAGCATTTCGATTATCCGTTAATCTTTCTGTCTGGTGTGAGGAAGAACACCGACCAGGGCTTCGATCCATCGGCCGGTACATCAAACCAGGAGGATCTCTCGGCCGTGACATCTATTCACCGGCCGCGAGATCCATCTCCCTGGGACATTATGTTTGTTTTATCTGCTTTCTGACGCATGCTTCAATTATCGCACTGGCTCACTTTGCTTACTGTTTAAAGGAATAATTAAACAGACTATGTGTTAGGATTAAACAAAGCATCTATACGTCTTATGTTGAACGATTATGGGCCAGTCTCACGACTGGGCAAAGAGGGGTGCCTAACACCTTCCCCTTATTGTACCTTTGGCTCCCGTATCCAGAATCTCTATCTATTTTCCCAGTTTTAATAAACTGGGTGGCGACTCTATTTGATGATAACCGTTATCATGTGGCGATGTTTCTAGCCATGGGAATGTCCATGATTTTGGTTTATGAAATGAGCAACCAATCGAGCAAACACGACGTGATCAATCTGTATGGCGATGCCCCGCTTGGGAGGTGTCTACAGTCCGAACCAAAAAAAAAATCCTAATTATTAGAAAACACAGATGAGAGAGAGAGAGAGAGAGGGAAAAAAAATACCAGTTCGATGTCCTTGGCGTTCGTCGTTTGGATCTCCAGGCATTCGTCATTCGTCGTCTTAGTCCTCTCTACTACTACAGTTCCAAAATCAAGGGTTAGAGTTTCAGTCGTTTTTTTTCTGGTCTGAACCCAAAAAAAAAATTCCAACTCTGAAATCATATTTCCATTACTTGACGTTCATATACTAAACAACAAAAAAATGCCCTTTTTTACTGAAATCGAAAGCGTAATCTTCTTGTACGGTCGTTCAAAAAAAGCCCCTTTTTTTTGTTCAAAACAATTCAAAAAAAGCCCTAATTTCTGGAGGTCAAATGCAGAGATCGAGATCAAGAGAGAAGAAAGAGACCTTGGTGTCGGGTTGAGGTTTTGGTTCGATTAAAAAAACCCCTAAAACCCGTTCTGATTTTTCCAAAAAATGCAGAGAGAGAGAGACCTTGGATGAGATCTCTGGTTGGATCGATTCTTCTGTCTTGGAATCTCCTTTCTCTCTCTCTCTCTCTCTCTCTTCTGTCTCCTGAACGCGTAAAGAAATGGGAAAGGATAGGAGCCGAGCCGTATTAGCCATTTTTTCCCCTGACCCGGGCCTTTTTTTATCACAGCCGTTGGATCTAATCCAATGGCTTAGAGGAGAGGTGCAGATGGAAGTTAAAATCCGAGAGTCCTGATGAGAAGCAGACTGTATATATATATATATTACTTATGTAATGTAATTGCCCTCATGTATATGCACATACATGAACATCGGGTTTGAGGAAAAACAGACCTGTACCTACCGGGTATGCTGTCTCTGTTATGGTTGTTGCTGCTGCTACATTGTTGGTGCAATCAACTGCAAAATGTTGTTCTGTTGTTCTGTATTTTCTGTTTTGGCAGCTCCAATCTGCTATCTAGCCTGTTCTGCTATTATGATGATGATATTGTCTACTGCTGTTTCTGCTCATTCACCTCAGTTGATGATGATGATGTTCGAAATTACATTGCATTGCCTTCTTCCATTAACAATGCAATGCAATTTGGCTAAGTTTGAAATAGTTTTGGCTGGCCCTAGGAAACTAAGATGATTTGAAACATATTTTAAAGATTTTTAATTCACAGGTTGGTTATTATGATTTTATTCGTAAACTTTCTGGTTTCATGTGCAGTTATCTCTATGATGGCACGTTCAAAGGCCAAAGCTAGGAAATCAGTACTACTACCTATGAAAGTGCAGGTCAAAAAGGGTGTAATACTTCATGAGGGAAGTAGTTCACAAAATGAGCAACGGAAACCAAATGGTTTCGCTGTTTATGTGTGAGTTTTAATAGATGATATTTGATGTCTTTTGTTATCCCGTTTATGTATTGACCACCCAATCCTTGGTTAAATGAAGAAAATATTTAAACAAGACAATATCATAAAACAAACAGAGGTTAGGATTGAGGGATGGAAAGAAATTTTATTTATTTTATCAGTACCAATTTTTAATGTTGTCTATGATATTCATTTCCTATTTAGGTGATGGCAGCCATGTCTAAATGGTGGCATGAGGGATACTTGCGAAAATACTACGACAATACCAATGACGGATCAAGTAGTGAGGAAGGGAATGATGAGGAGGAGGTGAATGATGAGGAATTGAGTGAAGAAGAGGGCAACATTTGTCCACCTTGTCCAACGAAGAAGAAGAAGAGTAAAGGGGAGAGTAAAAAGAAGAAGAAAGTGCTGGTATGTCAATAACTAACGATGTTTTGTAGCGTTGTTAGGAGTTCAAATGGTTAATCATGGGATTTGACGTTTATGTGCATTTATGTCCATATATAGGTAGTTATGCCTTTGAATATGTATCATTTTTTATTGTAGTCTTATCCAATTTGAGTTTAGCCCCACTATAACACAACTACTTAATTTTACCTCACAAATCAGTTTTTGATTGTTTTAACATGTAAATGTTGCATACTAACAAAATCACCACCCAATACCTGCTATGTTTGCTACCTTTTGTGATAATGAAATTAGTAGCATGCTAATATAATTTTTTATTTGGTTATACTTACAGCTTTTTATAAAGACGAGGTGTTCCCCTAGGAAATTTGTTTCCTTGATTTCTACATTGACTACAGACCAACGTGATGCAATCAAAGCATTTAATCCATTCCATACATTACTTGATGTCAAGTGTGGCCATATGCACAAAGCCTTTGCTATGCATTTGGTGCAATGTTTCAATCCTCAAACTTGCAGCATAGAATTTAGGAGGGGCGTAGTTGTACATATTACTGAAGAAGATGTTGCCAGAGTTTTGGGGATGCCGATAGGGGACACACCCGTGCCCACAGAATGCCTTGAATTACACAGACGAAAAATTGAAGAGGATTTTAGCGGAGGTTATAAGGGGATTGAAATCATTACATTGGAAAATGAGATTAAGAAAGGCCATACTGATGGGAGGTTTCATAAGGCTTACATGCTATTTACATTGGCATGCTTGATGTGCCCCACCACAAAGGAAGTTGCAGGGAATAGATTGTTCCCGGGGGGTGGTTGCCGATGACCTTGAAACCTTAAAGACGTATAAGTGGTTGGCCTTTGTGTTGGATTGGTTGGTGAATGAGATTCGAAATTATAAGGATCGGGCAACCAAAGGTCGTGGACGGAAGGTGGAAAGAGTTGGTGGTAGTCTGTTCCTTTTGATGATATGTTTACTTAATTTTTCTATCATTGTATTTCTAACACTTTGAATAACAATATTATGGTTTATGTACGAAGTTAAAAATTATGACTTGTTTTGCAGGTCATATATTTTGACTTAAATCCGTTGGATGTTGAAGTTGGGAAGGAACTTGAGGCTCCAATTGGCTTATGGACGAAGGAATTGATCGATATTCAAATTTCCAAAGAGGCGGAGGACAAGCCAATTGAGGATTCTTTTTTTTCTCAGTTCCCTCCCCACAATTTGAAAAATCAGGTGATGGCCTTTGTTTCGATATTTCATAGATTCATGGTTCTTTTACCTTCAATTAGTTTTCACATATGCTCATATTTTCGTTTATTTTATACCATTTCAGATTTGCATTGATATGTACAAAGATTACATGCGTCAATTTATGAATAACTCAAAAAGCTTGCATCAAATGGATGCTACTATGGGCGAGCCTGTTGTTGGAAGCCCTTAAGATGGTCCACGGGCACAACCTGTAGAAGATGAAGGCCATTTGCCTCAATTTCGTGGAAATTTTGAACTGCATCAATATGACGAGCATGGGGAGGGGGAGGAGGATGAGGAGGAGGGGGGGATCAGATTAATGAGAAGGGGGAGGGGGAGGAGGAGGACGACGGGGATCAGATTAAGGAGACGGGGGATGAGATTGAGGAGGAAGGGGAGGTGGGGGGGACATAAAAAATCAAACATGGGTCAGCGTCCAGTAAGCGAAAGTAGGAAGAGGTGGCGATCTCGACTGATCCCACAAAGAGAAAACGTAGAAGAAACGTGAAGCCGAGCCCATCTATTCAATCTCCATATGTTGCACAACCCTTCGTGAAGACATCAAAATTAACGGAAGAAGAAGAAACAATCATCAAGTATCTTATTAAGGAACCAACAAATTATTTAAGGTACTTTTATCTTGTTCACGACATACCATATGACTTGTAGGATAAACCGGCGGTTAGATTTATGAAACCATGCTATCTCTTCCCCAAATTTTGTATACTAACAAATTTTTTGGGCATAACAGCGAGGTGTTGATCCGTATTGAAGGGGCAAAGTGGCCCCTTACTCGCAAGGAAGTTGGTGAATCGTTTCGACCGAGGGGGCTTGTGTCTAATATGGTATGTTCCATACTTCAATTTGTGTTATGTGTGTCATAACGTTGCCCTAACTGTCATATGCTGGAGTACACGTAGGTTATATACACTTTTACGGAATGGCGGATGATGAAGGAAAGAGCCCTATCAACTAACGATCGGCCATCACGTCACATTTTCTCTCCTGCCTTTGCGGTAACATATCCATTTGATTATGGTTCTATTTTTTTTGTATACTTTATTTGTGATGTATTAGAATTTTTTTTTTCCCAGTCCAATCTACTTGCAGTTGAAAGGGACGAGTTCAGCACTATACTGCGGGATGATTGCGACCCTAATAAAGTAGGTTATGACCTGTTAAAATGCGACATGGTACGTAACTAATCCCAATATATCCCAATATGTGTGCCCCCAAATTGTGCAGTCTTAATGGTGGCCTATTTTTTTCAGCTTTTCTTGCATGTGCTTGTAAGTGAACACTGATTTTGCGTCTGCATATTCCTTGTTGAGTCACGTGTGTATATTATTGACTCAATGAAGCACACAGCAGAAAACTTGGACCAATTGGAGTAAGTCGACATTATAGTAAGTTGTCGCTAGACCTAATGCATTATCTCCTCATTAGCGCACTTGTTATTATACTTACAAACTTGTTTTCAATTTCGATTACAGCAACAAAATCTATTTGCACTCCTAAAGAAGAGACCCACGCGAAGGTCCCGAAATGATTCCCGCATTTTTACAGCTCAATATGCTGATGTGCCACAACAAAGCAACATGTTAGTCAAAAATTGAAGGACCAACTTATTTTGTCATTTTTGGGCCTTTTGTAACGTCTTTCAATTTTGTTTTTGTAGCCATGATTGTGGCATTTATGTAATGAAGTTTGTCGACCATTGGAATGGTCGAACATATCCTTCGGGTGAACTTCAAGGTGCTCATATTCCAAAAATTCGCAAAAGGCTTTTGCTTCATCTTTTCATGGATGAAAAGAACAAAGAACGAGACTCCATATTAAAAGCCATCCCTCGGAGATAAAAGTAAGCATATTACTCTTACCTTGGTTTTTATAGTTAATAATATAATTGTTTGTAATTATGAGTTTATTGGGATGGTATTTTTGTTTTTCCATTTGCGAGGTGTCGAAAAACTTGGATTCAGGAAGTTGGAGTTCGAACAATATGAAAACATGGGAATTAAAAAAAGGGATCCTGAAGTAAATATGTTAATAGGATTTTTGTTTTGAAGATGTTCACATTGTCGTATCCCTTTTCAGTTGCACTAAGAGTGTCCCTTCCCTAGCCTTACGGTGGAATGGCCATTTACCTTTTTGGTTAATGATGAATCTATATGGGATATCCATGTTAATGAAGATTGGTTCCGGGAGAATGAGCATTTCATTCTCGCTTGTTTGCATTGAACCAAGGGTTGTCAATATTTATGTACCGAGGTAGGACTTATGTTCTCAGAAACTTACATGAATCCCTTAATTAGGTTCACTTGTGAATGATACTAGTTGCTTTGTACAACCAATTTCAGCGAATGGTGGTTAAAATAAACTAGTTCAAGAACCACATTCAAAAAATTAGGAGACTTGTACCAATCGTGTATAATAGGGCATAAAGAGCAACTATTATAAGTATCAAACATGTACCAATCATGTCCATTTAATTTCCTTTGTTATTCTTCAGTACATATGTATCATACATGCTTTGGACGCATCTGCTACCCGTCTTGGATATCTTGCAAGAGAACAATTTATAAAGTTGTCAACTTGTACCATTACAACAATTGTACGCTGAAAGTTTTAGAGAACTGTACTATTAGTACAAAACAAAGTTTTAGAGTTCTATCTGCATGTCACGTGCTATATTAGAAGCATATAGGATGGCATTTTAGAGAAATAGAATGAGTCGTATCTATATTCAACCAGCCTGTCCAGTCTAAGTTGAGATTCAGAACCCTCTCTCTTTATTCCTTCCCTTTGTGTCTCTCATCTACCTTTGCAGCTAACACGTGGACCTATAGCTTTGGCTAACAAGGGTTGATCTTGGTTAGTTTCCATCAGTTTCAGTCCTGCGATTTTTTTAGAGTTATTTCTTCTTTTAGTGTTAGTTCCCGGTAGTTATTTCTTCTTTCCAAAGTATTTGTTTGCTTTGGACTGAAAAGTGATCAGCTAATGTAGTATTGTGTCAACTGACTTGAATGTTGTGATAAAGAGAGACACTTTTGCCGTAGCTATCCCTCATACCCAGACCTGTCAATAGCCAATGCTTTTCCAATATGGTGATGAGGTTCTGATTAGAGTGGTGGGATTAGCTTACCTGAGCAGTGTTCCCACAAATGAAAAGAGTTTATTAGAATCTTGGAATTCCTAGTGGGCCTCGTCAAGAGATTTGAGTTTGAGGCCATTGTTAGTAAATGAATAACGCTTGGCCTCGGGAATCCTTTTAGTGCTCTCTCTAATATTGGTTTTAAAGCCCAAACTATGCCATTGAAGCAAACTTTCGAGCATTCTCACTTTGACACTGTCCATGCTTTCTCCCTTTCCACTTCAATCATCGAAGGAGCTTTCTTTGTAGAAGCAAGAGTCATTGATCCGAGTCCTGACCTACAGCCACCTGATCTACGACCATCTTTAGGGGACTTGGGATCGATCTCCAACTGTAGCTTGGCCTTCACTGCCCTTATAGATTTAGTTAGGAATCTTTTTAACAAATGTCCCTTACAATATAAAGGGTTGTTTGTGTCCTCCAATAACATTCACAAATGTCCCTTACGACACAAAGGGAGTCCTCACTAAGATGGATTGCTTTTATGCATAGAATATGAAATTTTAAGTTTGCTTCATGTGAATGTGAAGTTGACGTGAAAATTGTGTTAAATGGTGGATTGCTTTTATGCATGGTCGATTGTCGCCTCCTCCGAGCTCCTTCGGCGACGAGCTACCCATATCCGTGCTCGTCTCGACGAGACGAACACAACCCTGTGCTCAAAACCTATGTCGAACACTCCTGCTCTGAGCTCCAGTAAATTGCATCGCCGCCTCCGCCCGCCGCATTCGAACAGCTCGTGCACCCTCCTCCGGTGACGAAACTCAACCCCGTCACCACCACTGAGCTCGTCTCAGTGAGATGCCCAAACCACTGTACTCCAGTCATCTTCTCCGGCGAAACCGAAAACTCTGGGTGGCATTGATGGTGGTGGCGGACTTGAATTTTGAGAGAGAGTGTGTGTGTGTGTGTGTGTGTGTGTGCGTGTAAAGTGTGGACTGCTGTGGGTATATAAGTGTGTAAAGTGTGGACTGCTGTGGGTATATAAGAGAGGGTAAAATGGTCTTTTCATCAATTATGTCCAAAGGCGTTAGGCCCCCCAAACGAAAACATTAATGAGGGGGTCTGGCCGTAGCGAAATTCGAGGGAGGGGGTGATCGTGAAAAACGGATAAAGTTGGAGGGGTGTATAGGTAAATCACCCATGAAACTAATGTAGTGAAGGGTGACTGTGACTGTATAACTGTGTTAGCATGGAACAGGTGGTGGTGATCGTGGCGAAATTCGAGGGAGGGGGTGATCGTGAAAAACGGATAAAGTTGGAGGGGTGTATAGGTAAATCACCCATGAAACTAATGTAGTGAAGGGTGACTGTGACTGTATAACTGTGTTAGCATGGAACAAGTGGTGGTGGGTGGTGAATCTGGACTGTGTATCTGTGTTAATTTGGTGAATCTAGAACATGTGGTGATTGTGAATGTTTTTTTTATCGGCATTTTGTGAATCTGGAACAGGTGGACTGTTTGCTTTGGTGAATCTGGAACAGGTGGTGATTGTGAATTTTTTTTTATTGGTATTTTGTGAATCTGGAACAGGTGGACTGTTTGCTTTGAAAAAAATGGCCTAAAACTAGGTGAAAAAAATGCCCAAAAATGCCCCATATAAAAATAAATGAAAATGGCCCCTTGTAAAAATGGGGCCAAAATGGCTGGAAATGGCCCAAATATGGGTGAAAAAATGGCCCAACAGTCTATTGTTAGTAACTTAGGTTTTGAAAATGTCCCAAACGGCCCAACTAAGGCCCATTTCGGTGTGGACCAAAATCCCCGAACTCGCCCTGAACCGAACCGAACTGAAATTAATATTGGTCGGGATCGGTCCCGAACTTATATACCCCGAACCCGATCGATTTCCGGCAAATCCACCCCAAACCGAACCGACCGAATAACACCCCTACCCTATGGCATGGTTTAGCAAAATTTACCCAACCGGATGATAGGATGGAGGCCAAAAAATATCCTGGCCAATGAGGATTATTTATGGATGGGTTGAACCCTGTCCATAAATAGTCTAGGCTTATCCGAGTGTATTTTTTACCATTTTACCCTTCTTAATCCCCCTCCCCCATTTGTACTGCAAGGTCATGTTTGGTGGGTAAGAAATGGGCTGATTTTTTTGATTTTTGTGAGGCCAATTACGGGTACTACAAAAATGATTCAAACTGTCGGACCGCTTTTCCACCATCTCTCCTAAAATCAATTGGTGGTAGGAAGGTTTTCAATTAAGTCTTTTATGGCATTCGACATCGCACCCGCAAGTCTGTTTTTAGAGCGGTCGCAGGAAATGGCATTGTGTAACCAAATCCATGAGGGCACTCCGGGCCCAACAATCCCTCCCGCACGATGACGCTCCCGCGACTCGAACCCATAACTTCCAGGCTCTGATACCACTTGTCGGACCGCTTTTCCACCATCTCTCCTAAAACCAATTGGTGGTAGGAAGGGTTTCAATTAAGTCTTTTATGGCATTCGACATCGCACCCGCAAGTCTGTTTTTAGAGCGATCGCAGGGAGTGGCATTATGTAACCAAATCCATGGGGCACTCCGGGCCCAACACAAATCATAAGTCATTCTTCTTCTTTTTTTATGGGTTTCTGAAAAAAATTAACTCAAACGGATATCGATAAAAACTGTTTCAAAATTCGTAGGGTGCCCTACGAATTCTGAAAGAGACCTAATCGATATCAGATTGAGCTAATTTTTTTCGAGAATTCATACAAAATATTTAATAATTATTTGCGATTTGAATAATTTTTGTAGAATCCGTAATGGGCTCCCAAAAAATCCAAAAAAATCAAGCAATGTACTTCCAGTTGGGATCCACCTCCCAAATCTGTTTTCTTTTGGTGGGTAAGTTCACAAACTCGATTTTCTCTACACCGATCAACGATTTCTGATCATGTTCATGTTTTCTCTGAATTTCTGTGTTTGGTTGTTCTTTTGTTTTGATGTTGGATTTTATCTGCCTTATTTTTTCTAGTGAGTATAAATTTAGGTGAGCTAGAACAAACCTTTGCTTAATCCACTCAAAACTCATCTCGTATCCAATCGGCTCCTTAGACCGTAATCCGATACCCTTCCAAAGCCTCTTTTTTTTCTTATTCTAGGGCCACAATTATAAATCAAATTGTTCACCTTGTTGATCTTGCAAAAAATAATACTCCTATCTCAAAAAATATATATATACGTACTTTTTAACTGAACATTGATCATAGGTACATAAACAATTCATTTAAATTGTATAGTTTAACACATAAGCCCCCTTAAAAGTGGTCATTGTTCCAAAATATTTGTGTAAAAGTAAAAAAAATTTACTTTTCTGATTCGTCTCGATGAATTAAAAGTCAAAAAAAATTGGCGCAAAATGAACAAACACGAAAAAAATTCAAATAAGGACAAAAACATACTTTTTCTAAAGTGGAACAAAAACTTAAACTAACTTAAATCTGGAAGTTTTGTCCTTATTTGAATTTTTTTTGCATATTTTAGTTTTGCGCTAAATTTTTGTGGGTTATTGATTTGTCTCAACGAGAGAAATCGGAAAATTTTTTTTTTTTACTTTTACCCAAATATTTTGAGAAATAACCATTTTTTAGCAACAAAAAAATGTCACTATTGCTAAAAAGTGATTATTTATTAAAATACTTGGATAAAAGTTTTCCGATTCCTCTCGTCGGGACAAATTAATAATCCACGAAAGTTTGGTGCAAAAGTAACAAATGCGAAAAAAATTCAAATAAGGACAAAATTTACAGATTTAAGTTAAGCTCAAAAGAACGCAACCCTATATGTTCTCTAAGGCCTTGTTCTTTTTGTTTTTATTCAATTTTTTTTTGCAACTTTTAGTTTTTCGTCAATTTTTTGAAGACTATTACTTCGTCATGAAAAAAGAAATTTAAAAAGTAAAAAATTACGATCAAAATTCAATTTTTTTTGAATAAAGACGAAAAAATTGACTTGTTGGCTTATTTTTGTCTTTACTAAAAAAAAATTAGATTTTAATTGTAATTTTTTACTTTTAGATTTTTTTCCTTCATAACAAAACAATAATTCTCAAAAAATTTGCTGTGTTTGGATCTCTTTTTGAAAGAAAAATTTCAACTTAAAAAATACTCATTATCCATACTTCAATCATTACTCACCACTCATTATTTTTATCTCCAATCATTATTCTCATTTCTCTCTCTATCTCTCTTAACTTATTACCTTTACTTCCAATCATTACTTTCATAAAAAATTTCTTAATTTTTTTTTAAAAACTCATCAAAAAACAGCAACAAATGCGAATTTTTTTGGAATAAAGACAAAAAATAATCCAGCATGGATTATTTAGAGCATCTCCAACACTTGATTTCAAATTGGAGGTGTCAAATTTTTTTTGAAGGCTTATGTGGCATTTTGGCATCTCAAATTTGACATTAAAACCTCATCTCCAACCCTTATGCCAAATTTTATTTATTTAAAAGAAGAAAAAAAAACTCAAACAAGTAGTACATGGAGGTTTTAAACTTTCTAACAATAGTTTTTTACCTTCAACGGTTGCTTTTTGAAACTTGACATGAGGGAGGGTAGCTGCCAAAATTGGCATGCTGGAAGTTCATGTCAAAGCCACATCAGCTTTGACATGAATTAAGACAGATGAGTTGAAAGGTAAATTGATACCAAAAGTAACCGTTGCACCATCCACATCATGTTTGACATCTCCCATTGGAGATGCTTTAGCCGTTCCAGCATGGATTATTTAGCGGGACAAATTTGAAGGTGTTCCACTTTAAGAAAAAATGTTTTTTTTTCAAACGGAGGTAATTTCAAACTTAAATATAATGAAAATGAAAAATATTTTTTCAATTTTTTTTGCACCGTTTAAAATATCTTAATGAGATCTATCAAACAAGATCCATATTGGTAGAAAAATTATTTACGTAAACACATAATTTTTGGACTTAAAATTACCTCCGTTCGAAAAAAAAACACTTTTTCTTAAAGTGGAACACCACCAAAGCCTCTAAGTTAAAAGAAGGCAGCCGAAATCAAATCCAATCCTGGAGACGGATTAAAAAAAAAAAAAATTCAAATCTTGGAGAGAGTCTGTAGGTGAGCTCAACCCATCGCAAACCAATTGTATTGGATCATCTCCGTATTGATTCAACGTGTAATTGAATCTCTCTTTTTGACGATCATTCAAATACACTGTTCAGTGTTATTGGGTTTCTTTCATCCCTTTTCGTTAATCAACTTTTTCTTATTTGAACCCTTCATCATCGCAAGACTCTCAAAATTATCCTCCTCCAATGGCAATGGCGTCCAGTTCGCACAGAGGCGGTGACTTCTACGGCGCCGCTCCGTACAGATCGAGGTACTCGTCTAATCCCTAACAGATTTCATTTATTTCGATATTGAATTTGTTTTCTGTTATTTTTCTGATTGGTTCTTGAATAATTTGAACGCACGAAAGCTGAGTGACGGGAACTGAACTCTTGTTTCTGCAAATTCAGCCCTAATCAATCTAATCGGCATTTTCATTTTCTTTTCTTGTTCTTACCGTTTCTGGCTAAAATAACGGATTTTTGGGATACTAGACGCCTGGGCGCATGCAATGCGTGTGGGAATCGTATTATGCAAAAGATTAAGGAAATTGATATTCTCGCACCACTTTGTTCATGAAGTTTACTAGTAACTTCACGTTAAAATTGGAGCGAAGTGGAGCGCGAAAATCAATTTCCAAGATTAAAGTCCGTTTGGAACTCAAGGAAAGGAAAAGAAAAGAGAAGGGAAATGAGAGGAAAATGGGAGAGAAAATTTACTATACACTAAACTTTGAAAATTTTATTTTCTTCTCTCCTTCTCTTCCAAACAAAGGAATTTTTTTTTAATTTTCCTTTCTTTTCCTTGAGTTCTTAACAGAGCCTAAAAAGTAGGAAAGATGGAGGAGAAAATTAGGGCCACAGGCAGGGCCGGTCCAGAGATTTTTGAGGCCCTAGGCGGGATTTTTAAATGGGCCCCTCCATTGTTTGTATATATATTAGTATTTTGAATTGGATAACATGAAAGGCTTTTGGCGCAATGGCAATCTGCCTGTCCAACCTTTTTTAGCTTACCTGGTCGCAGGTTTGAACCTCAGCGGCAGCAGTTTAAGGCATTTTTTGTTGAGGTTCAAAAGGTTTCGCGTTAAAAACTGGAAGTAGATGGGACTTGAACTCGCATTGGGCATGTGGAATAAAGACATCTTCCCGTTGAACTATCATCAACCTATGTGAAAAATAAGAGACATACATAATATTTATTATAATCCCGATATTTGGGGGCCCTATAATTGGGCCCAAAATGGGAGGCCCAAGGCAGCCGCCTGGTGGGCTTGTGCCCAGGGCTGGGCCTGGCCACAGGTTTTTTTAGGCAGTTAAACAGCGCATTTTAGCCAGCCTCAAAATTGACGTACACTTGTTCCCTTTATAATAGTAATCGATAATAGATATCTGATCCTTAGTTGCAGCAAACTCCTATGAGGGTGGTGAATCCACCTCAGAACCTCACTCCTGCGCTCCCAAGTCAGACTCTCCTAGGAACTTCGCTCCCATTGAGAAAGGAACCCGCTCCCAACTTGGATTGAACCTCTTAGGCATATAACTAACAAAGGAAACAAAAATAAAATATACCAAGCAAGAGAAAATACAAAGTCAAGATAAGATAGTAGAAAAATATTAACTTAAATTTACTTCAAGTACAGAAGTACTTATAAACATAATATTACTTAGTCACTAAGACAATATTTGCAATTGGAATGAATGGCAAAATAACAAAATATTTACTTGTCTTATATATTTATATTTTCATGTATTCCTAAACACTCCCTATGGCATTCCCGCTGAATGAGAAGCTTCTATGATCCCCCCGCGCTCTCTCTCTCTCCACAATCCCGCTCCTGGCCCCGCTTCGTGCAAGTAAGATTTGATTAGTAATTCCAATTTATGTATTACTTGGTTTTGTGATTGCAGGGAAGGGCTTAGCTCGAGACAAGTGGCTAGTTCTGATGAAATCCAACTGAGCATTGATCCTATCCATGGCGACGTGGATGATGAGATTACTGGTCTCCGTAAACAAGTTAGACAACTGAGAAATGTAAGGTTTTCTTTTCTTTGATAGTATTCGATCCTTAATTCTAGATACGCTGACTTGTTTAGATTAAACGATGAGAGAACATCACTGTACTATATTTGCGGTTAGTTTGGGTTAGGTTACAGGAATTTTTGGATATATTGTCCGTTTTGCTACTCTAGCAGATATTCACTTTACATTCCGTTTGTTAAAGATGTCTAATGCTTAAAACCCAGCATTATTGTGTATATAGAGAGCTTTTCAGGCATGAAATAGTTGTATTCTCTCTTTTTTTCCCTGGTGTTCAGCAACAGTCGTGTCTCCTAAAATCATTTCCAGGAAAGAAAATTTTGGGCAGTTGGCCATGAAGTAAAGACAGAGCGTTTCAACCAATCTGACCCAATGTTTTTCTCATCCTACATTCATTTTGCAACTCTCTAACATAACAGAATTGAATTGAAAAACTGATGCCACCACTCGAAGAGAAATGAATAACGGAAAACGAAAGTGCGAAACTGGTAATTGTACAATTGTTCTTGGCTATAATATTGAACCCCTTCTTGTGACAGGCTACAATTCTCTACAAATTTTTTTTTAGTTATCTTTCCTAGGCTCTTATTCAATTATGGCATTGCAGGTAGCTCAAGAGATAGAATCCGAGGCGAAGTTTCAGAATGACTTTCTCAACCAGCTGGTATACCTTTTTAACAGCCTTTGCGTGAGTTTTGTATCTGTTTCTAGCTATCTGTTACGGGTAGAATACCTAGATCAATGGCTTTGACATGCGTGGACAATCATCACCTTTTGTTCGTCAATGACCTATTGTCACTACTAGATTGAGTTCAATATATAGCTAGTGATTACGCTCGTGATTAACTTATGCAGAATAATTTTTTGCTTTTGTCTTTATTCAATTTTTTTTTTTGGCGTTGGTTAGTTTTACGTCAAACTTTTATGTGATACGGGCGTTTTTGGACTTTTTCTTGAATATTTCCCAAAATACTTGTGTAAAAGTCATAATTTTTTACTTTTCCGATTCCTCTCGTCCTTACTCACCCGTATCACATAAAAGTTTGACGTAAAACTAACAAACGCAAAAAAAAAAAAATTGAATGAGGGCAAAACCAAAAAATTGTGGTGCATAAGTTAATCACTAGTGTGAACGGTACGTGAAAGGTGGAAAACATCAGGGAAAGAAAAAGAAGGAAGAGTGATACCCCTTGTTACATGGTAATCGGCATTTAAACTTCTCAGTGTCATGATTCAAGGTTATATGGTTCATGCTCTGGATCTTGTGATTCAGTTTCCATCTACAAATTGTAGAAGAGAGGGCAATAAAGTTTTTAGGCAGTGTACATAATTCCAGTTAGCAGTTTATCATGAGTATACCTTTCTCAGAGTTTGAGTTAGTACATGTCGTAATTGTTCTTGCCTTCACATCACATGTTGATAGAACTGCATTGTCGACCAGCACTTGATGGACCAGTTGAAGGGGCTTGTAGGTGGGACTGTGGCAGTCTTATGACTCTTGCCCAAGCTTGATTGAATTTGCTCGAACTTTCTCAGCATTGTTATTGATTTTGTTACCAGAAAATTGTGAACTAAAAAGCTTAAATTTCCTTTGAACCATTATTGATTACAGTAATCTAGATAATGATGCTTGTGGTGAATTAGGTACGAATAGAAATCATGTTGCATCTTCTTTGCGGTTCCATTCCGTGAGGGCTTCTGGTATTTTACAAAGAGACGCAGTAAGAAGAATCTCATCCAAGAGTTGTAAAAGAAAAAAACATTTCACTTGATTGGCCCATTGTATTTAATTTTAATAGTGATGATGAATTTAGCAATGGTTATTGCTTGTTTTCTATAACATGTTGTCGTGTTCATAGTTCCTATGCACACGTGAAAATCATATATTTGTTCTTGATAACAGCAAATGACACTGATAAAAGCTCAGGCAGGGGTGAAGAACAACATGAAGAGATTGAACAAGAGTATCATTCAGCACGGATCTAACCACGTTGTTCACGTGGTTCTTTTTGCACTTATTTGTTTTAGTGTGGTCTTCTTCTGGTCCAAATTTTCGCGAAGATGAGGACAGTAATGCTGCTGCAGCCTGCCATGCCAAGAATCGTCTTGCGTCATGTCCAACAAGGTCCGATGAACTTTTTGGAAGATCTGGTTTCCATATGTTCCCCTGAGTGATTTCCCCTCGGACGTATTCCCATTGCAATGACATCTTTATAAAGCATGGGTCGTGTTTCCTAGATATTGCTTCTTCAAATGTACAAAATTACTGTTAAGTATTGATTTTTTATAGAGAGATATTACCGAAATGTGCTCTTCATGACTTTTCTGTTGTTATAGGCTCCTTTGCTTAACATAAGAGAGATGGGTTAGGATTAATGATCTGTGGGACCTGTTAATCCTACGTTTGATTATAGAGTGGCTTGGGGCACCGCCATGATGTGTGCCAATTCCTCTCATGAGAATTTGCTTATGTAGGACTTATAGACTTAGATTTTGGTCTAACATGAATGTGTGATTGGTCCCACATGAATGTGTGGTTGTGGATAGGATTGGGCACCACGTAGCTATGCGCCAGGATGGGCCAATAATTTATTCAGCAATGGGATGGTATGGTAGGAGAGGACACTGTATCGATGAAAGTGGGCGAGTCATTCCTGTGAGCGAGGTGGGATAGAGTGAATTAAGATAGAAAATCATAAGTATAACCATCAAGTGTGTAGTAATTATAGTTCAATCTAGCTTCAGCCAAACATGAACTAGGATAGTGTAGCTTATCTTTAATAGGCCAAACATGGACTAGGATAGTAAACTAAGACATCTTGGCTTATCTTTTGTGTATATTGACCTCTGTAATTGAATCGCCTGTTCCGTTAGCATTACAATATTTGCTTGTTCGTGCACTTCTGCTAGCTCATGAAGCGGCAAATTTTAACAGAGAACTAGCACTCACAGGAATTCGACGTAACCTGAGCCTTGGAAGCTTGCTCCAGCTTGCTTACCCTCACCTGGTTGAGTACCTTTCTTGCCCACTCTGCAAAGTAGGTTTCATTGTGACCGACTTTACTATCTTTGTGAAACAGAAAGCATTCCAGTTCTTGTTCAGGGTTCGGACATTCCTCGCCAATCGGGTCCCCCCAAGCGCCTTGGTGTTTCATCCCCGACTGGTTAGCCATCCAGTGGTAAGCGTACTGGCCTACACCGGCGTGTTCTAACCACCCTTTCGGAAAGAATTCCATCACGCTGCTGCCTTGATCCATGAAGAGCATGTTGGTTTGCTGTTGCCCGTGAGGCGATGCAAAAATGTCGGTGTTGGTCATAACCCTTACCTGAATAAAGGTGGGGCACAATAGTTATGATCTAATTATTCCTCCGCAATAAAACCAAATAAAACCACCATGTTTTGTTTCTCTGACATTTTGAAAACGCAGAAAATTGATGCAACCATGTCTTCGCCGAAATGAAAACAATAGTCAAAACGTATTTGTGTCAATAATGGGATTTTGAAAACTAAAATCCAAAGCAAAGAACTCAAAACAGAAGAAAAGTAAGGAAGTTGAGACCTGATCACAAAAGCTTAGATCTTCTGACTGAATCACACTCAAAACACATCCCTCCACCCTTTCACACTCCTGCCCAAATATACCCCTGACCACTTCTCCATTCTTGAATGACCTAGCCCCTCTTCTCATCAACAAAGTCAATCTTATGATTGGAGCTCCTCTTTCATTCAACTCTTTCCCTCTCCCCATTGGATCCAAACCACAAGCCTCCCTAGCTTTGCACCTCATCAAATTGATAACCCTCAGCTTCTTCTCATCTCTCATCCCCTCCAATTCATGCCTCATCACCACCGCCTTTTCGAAACAATAAGGCCCATCCCCCTTTCCAAATACCTCAATTCCAACATCTCCAAACTTGGCTTTCGCAAGGTTCCAAACCCATGATCCCATTTTACTTCTCAGCTCCCCCCAATGGAACAGTACCCATCTTGATGGCTTCAAGCATTGATTTTTCATTGACCAGCCAAAAAACGGGGCGATGGCACACAATCCATGCCATAGATTTTCATAGCTGTAGTACGTGTCCGATACAAAAGTTAGGCCTTCCAGTAGAGTGGCAGAGGGAGGAAGAGCTTCTGGCCATGCCAATGCGTAGGAGTTCTTTGTTCCATCCGTTGTGTGCCGCCCCTTGATGCAGAGGACTCGGCCCTTTGATGAATTTGAAGGGAAATAGAGATATCCTGGTTCATCTTCTTCAAACGTGTCGGTTAATGAGCTCATGAACCAAGTGTTTCCATCCATGGGAGTTTCGGAATACCTGAGATCTTTTAGAGGGAGGAAAGTTACCGAGTCTTTGAGTTTGGCGGTTAGAGTTTCGACTAGATTGGAGTGGGAAGAATGGGTGGGATTGCCGAGATTGGGAAATGGCCATGAAGGAGAGGAGGGGAAAGTCAAAAAGGAGGCTTGGAAGTGGAAAATAATGAGAAGTGGGAGGAGGATTGATAGGAATGGAAGAAGTTTGGTTAAGGTACATCTACGTTGGTACTTGGTCTCCATCTCCATCAGGTTGCTCATTGCAGAGGGATGGTTGGGAAGCAGTTTAGGTGTAAAATAGAGTTGGTCTGAGACGCAAAAGGTAAAACAGAGTTGGTCTCGAGACCTCATTCTTTTGGCCTCAACATAAATTTAAAATGAGAATTTTGTCCTTATTTGAATTTTTTTCGCATTTGTTAGTTTTACACCAAATTTTTGTGGGTTATTGATTCGTCTTAAACGAGACGAATGAGAAAAGTAAAAAAAATTCACTTTTAACCAAGTATTTTGAGAAATAACCACTATTGCCCAAAAAGTAAAAAAAAGTAATTATTTCTCAAAATACTTGGATACTTGGGTAAAAGTAAATAAATTTTACTTTTCCCGATTTCTCTCGTTAAGATAAATCAATAGCCGATAAAAATTTGGCGCAAAACTAACAAATGCAAAAAAAATTCAAATGAGTAATTGGTTTTGGAGGATTGTGAGACCAGTAATGGTCTCCATCTCCATCTACATCAGGTTGCTAATTGCAGATGGAAAAAAACAACTTATGGTAGGAGTATTATATTCTGGTTTGAGTAGGTATACCTTATATCAAATAAAAAATACTACTCTCTCCGTTATTTTTTAAGTGTCCAACTTTGTAACTCCAACTTATTAAGAAAATATCATCATTATACCTTTCACATCAACTTTTACTCTATTTTCCCTACTTACCTTCTATGGAGGCATTGTTATTACACTTTTACTCACTAACTTTTCAAAATAGTATCTACTTTTAAGGGCAAAATAGAAAATATACCAACTTTTACCCACTAACTTTACGAAATAACACTTATTGATGGACAACCCAAAATGGAATACTGAACTCTAAAAAAGGGACGGAGGGAATACTGTATTCCGGGTTTACTATTTTTATATTCTGGATTTTGAGAATTCTTGTGCTTCATGGCGTAATGATAGAAGTTTCAGTTTATTACCTTGTTTTGTGGCGTTAGTTTTGTAGTTCTTTGAGATGGTGTTGAAGCTTGGTGGTGGGTGTACGTCGTCACCGGAGATGGGTCTGGCCAAAAAATAAGGTGCCGGCGGCGACCAGTGGGTTATGGATGGGAAAGAGGGTAACGCTGTGGGGAAGGAGAGAGGAAAGGATTCTGTGAGATGATGGAGATTGAGGAGGGAGAGTGTTCCAATCACAGTCATTGATTTCAATGGTTGAGATTTTGTGTCAAAATTTGTGTTAAATTACGTGTGTGGGGAACCGGCCCCGAATATAATACCATAAGTTGTTTTTTGTTTTTAATGTATTTTTTTTCTTCTCACTAGCTAGCAATTGTCAAACTTTGCAGTTTTCAAAGACAATTAAGCTGGTTATAACTAATCAATGTGCATGAACATGTCCTAGATGTTGGTGCTGTCAAGATCCACCATAGACGGAAACTTGCAGCAATATATGAAAACACACACGCATGCCATGCAACTTTCTTTCTCCATTTTTTGTTCTCTCAATCTTCTATTTAAATTTTTTTTTGGCATCGTTTTTAGTGTTTGTTGTGTCATGTCGTGCCGTGCCTATGTCAGCACATCTCCAATCGAATTTTGTCAGAAAGAAAAAAAAAAACTCTAAAAAGTGTGAAATTTTTATCAACACAAAAAATGTAAAATGTTACGTTACATTATAAAATAAGAAATTAATATGGGTATTAAAATTAGTATTTGGTGTGGCATGCCTGTCAAGAACTGTGTCGTGCCCGGCCCACTTTCGTGTTGTGTCTGTGCCTATGTTGTGACGTGCTTGTCTAAAACTATGCATGTGCCTTGCCGTGCCACATTTAAACGTGTCGTGCCATGCCTGTCTAAAACCATGCCAGTATCGTACCATGCCAGCCCAGCCCGTTTGACATCTCTAAGTATGAGGTGGAAAAAGCTTGGGGCCTGGGGGTTAGATGTGTTGGGTACACATTTAGAACATCATATGTTCTCATCGGCAAAATGATTTTGCAATGGTAATAGCACGAACGGTAGTCGGTTCAAATTACCTAAAGTCACGAGCATTAGCTAGTATACTAGGTGAGGCGCGCGTGCTAGCACGTGAAGTCTCATGCCTGTGAATTTTGTGCCCATGATGTGGTAGTAAGTCAAGTACAATTTTGACACAGTGCTCTTAACTCACAAATTGAGCTACCTATTTTAGTCAATAACCATGCCAAGAAGGTAGATTGTTATAAAAATGGGTGGGGATAGCGTGGAAGAAGTGAAAGAAATAGATTGATTACCGGTTGGAAGAAAAGGACCAAGAATGACGTAACTATTCCTTCAGAGCCTTGTTTTCCAGCTCAAACTGATAAAGCCAAGACTCGTTCTTCGGACTAACTTATGACTGAACAAAAATGAGTTTTGTCACTCTTTTTGACATACACTGAAAAAGGATTATGAATCTATGATAACAGGCCGCCCTTCTGCCAGAGAGCCTTCGCATAAGGGATGGAAATTATACAAAGCAAAAGAATTGCATATTGAAAGTTTCAAAGTTAGTCTACGCAGTTATAGTTTAGAGTTTAGGTGGAGGGCTACGTGCATAGCACGTATTTCGTGCCTGTTGATTGGTAAATGCACAGAATACGCTTTGATTTATTGGTAAATCGGAACAAATCATAAGTCTCGACCAATCTGCCAATTGAACTCTTACCAAATGAAGTTTGTGTAGAGAAAGAAGTTGCATCTCACTGATGCATTCAAACCAAACCAATTCCCACCAGTGTACGCTACAACTCTGCCCAAAAGTTTCAAAACTTCCATTCCACCATCTTCATTTCCAACCATTGGCACTAACACCTTCACTTACCCAATACTCACTTGAAAAATCCCAAAACACCCAAGAAAATGTATCTTTATTTACACTATCTCACGTGCTCACAAAATTTTCAAAAAAAAAAAAAAAACGTGCTCACAAAAAATACATCTGGAAGCGAACCAACCCTAAACAAGCACAAATAGTTCACTTAGACCACAACGTTGACAAGGGCAAGCTCTTGTCATCAATCCAACAAACCACAGACGAGCACCAACTGTTCGACCTAATGTTTCCCTACAAAAATGGGAGGAATTAAAGTAAAGCAAATCTGTTTTGATTTTCATCTTTCCATCACTAAAGGAAATGAAACATTAATGGGGGCATCATACGTGAAAATTGCAAACAATTTAGTACTTGCAGATGGGGAAAGAAGATAAACTTTTCTTTGATCAACAATAGGAAGCAGCAGTGTAACTTTCTGAAAGCAGACAGTGGTAGGAGTGCATTAAAATGTGTCATACGTTATATGTAATCATGACAGCGGCAAAAGGATTACATGTTCTACATATGCATAGTGTAGATTATAGGTTTATATGCACAATTGCAAAAGGCTTGCTATCATAGTAAAGTTTATGCAAGCTAGGGAGAGCAAAAGTATTTGGAAAGCAAATTCAGTATAGCAACGGATTTGCTATTTATTTGTAGTAATGGAAACCCCCAGGGAGGGAGGGGGAGCTGGAAATGGTGAGGCGCTTTAGTAAAGACAACAACTTAACTTTGAATTAACTGGCGAAGGTTTTTTTTTTTGGCTCAGCAATTACTTTGCAAAGTTGGGGTGGCTACAATGGCCTTGAACACACATCCTAAAATCAGGCTCTCCTAACTCATCCTGAAATTAGATTTCTAATCAATACACTTATAATAAAAGAACGTAGGATGGTAAGCCAAGGCATGCGTTGAAAATACAAAATTGCCCTAATAAGGTTTGTCCTCCGATTTGTTTAGTTGGGGGTAGTTTAGGTATTGCATGTATTCCTTCCACAACAAGAAAAGTAAAGCTTTCTTTTCCATAAATTGAGGGAGGAAGTGTCCTTACATAACTATTGGTGTGGCAAATTACTATTGGTGCGGCTAGAAAAAAGTAGGGTGGTAAGCCAAGGCATGCATTGAAAATACAAAATTGCCCTCGTAAGGTTTGTCCTCCGATTTGTTTAGTTGGGGGTAGTTTAGGTATTGCATGTCTTCCTTCCACAACAAAAAAAGTAAAGCTTCCTTTTCCATAAATTGAGGGAGGAAGTGTCCTTACATTACTATTGGTGCAGCTATAAAAACGTAGGATGGTAAGCCAAGGCATGCGTTGAAAATACAAAATTGCCCTCAGAAGGTTTGTCCTCTGATTTGTTTAACTGAGGGTAGTTTAGGTATTGCACGTCTTCCTTCCATAACAAGAAAAGTAAAGCTTCCTTTTCCATAATTTGAGGGAGGAAGTGTCCTTACATTACTATTTGTGCGGTTATAAATATATCCAATACATCAAGACAATCTCTCGCTCTAACTCTCTCACCGTGAACATCTCGAAGGCACCACAAGCACAAGATTAACGAGAATAAGTGCACGTCGCTTTTGCCAAGCATATCATAGCCCCCGTTGATCTCTCTCTCTCTCTCTCTCTCTCCATATATGAAGAATTGAGTGTGTGTACGGCTGTAGATACAGGCATACATGCATGGATTAGGCAATTGAGTTTGCGATTTGCTCTCTCTCTCTCTCTCTCTCTCTCTCTCCATATATGAAGAATTGAGTGTGTGTACGACTATAGATATAGGCATACATGCATGGATTAGGCAATTGAGTTTGCGATTTGCTGTTTATTCTAATTTGTTTGATTTTTAGCTAATTACATGGAATGGATTGTTGTGATGCGATCGAGAATACCTGATTTATGATCGAGAATACCTGATTTATTTTCTGCTATAGCGGCCTAACAGCTTTTGGACAAAAACATGTGAAAACAAATAATCTAGCAATATTCCTTCATAAAGTGCTTTGTCAACAACTCTTCCAAGAAACTCAAACCACTGGATACCATTGTCTATAAACCTTGCCACCGTGTTAGGAATAAGGAGTCTGAGAGAATAGCCCATACCTTTGACCAAAAACAAAAAGAAAAAGGTTGCTAGTCGAATATTTGCAGAAGTTCTTTTTGTGCCTGTCATTGAAGGATTAAAACATTTCAATAGCGAAATTAATAAGGGTTCCTTTTGCGCTTTGAATAAGATAGAGGTACCAATTAACTTCCTTCCGTTTGTTCAATTCAAATTCCATAAGATCTGTGGTTCAATTCAATAACCTATTTGCTATTTCTCTATTATCATCACAACGAAAACAAAAAACACTTCTCGATTGCAAATTCATCCAATGAGCATACGGAAACGTGCGAAGCACGGGCATTGCACTAGTAAGAATACAAGCTTCTAATTAACTAAAAAAATTAAAAAGACAAAAATATAACCTGTGCTTGCCCATTACCGGTGTCAAACGGCACTTCCCAAACTCAAACACAGTAGCACCATCAAATGTTGTGGAACCTGCAATAAATCTAACTAATAAATTCTTTGACCATTATCTCCAGAATAACTCATTGATTATTTTTTTAAAAGGCACAAGTGAAAAGCAAGTAATAAAGAGGCACAAACAGTTCGTCAAGGTATATACTACTTGCAAATAGGTCACTTTGGTACACATTCTTTCAAATAAGAAACGAATATATATGCAACAAATACAGACCTTGTATTTGATGACAAAACTTGAAGTTAATTACAAAACCAATGCTCTTACTCGATTGATAAATAAACTGCAAACAGCAAAATAAACCATAAATAATCAGATCACATAAAAAACACATGGAAAGCATCATAACACCTTTTTAATTGAGCAAGAGTCTGGATTATAAATCTTAACATTCACAAATCAAGTGCTCATTGGTTTGTAGATTTTGATTTACCGCAACAAATACTCCATTACTTCTCATAAATTTTCCTGCACTCTTAACATCCACAATTCAAAATCTACACTTACGTAGGAAATCAAAATTTAACAAATAATCCATTCCTTCAGTAGGGAAATTTCAGCAGATTTAGAGTAATCGAAGTCAATAAGAAGGAAAATATACAATAGCACACCTGAAATCATCTTAGAAAACTTACCAGAAGCCATAGACCGAAAAGCGTAGATCTGAAACGGAATCAGCTCTGTGCTAAACATCTGCAAAGCAAGAAAAGAGTCAGTGAGTGAGAGGGAGAGAGAGAGGGGGGGAGAGGGTAGATGTTGCAAGACCAGTGAGAGATAAGGAGAACCTATGCAACAGAGAGTGCGAGTTACTCACCAGCATGGCGATAGCTGTGTTTGCGGTCAGAGATTTGGACTGCGTTGGAATAGAGTCGCATGTGGCGATCTGGTAAGAGAAAGAGATGCGGGCTTAGTCGTGATAACTGTGGAGAGAGGGAGAGCAAATGCGTGAATGAGAGCACCCCACAATTTTCTACTCTAAAGCAATCTCAGGTGCAGCAATTTCAATACACAAAATTGTTACGTCAAAGGAAAAGCAGGAGCAAAATTGGCCAAATTGTACCAATATAGCAAGACGCCAATTTCACAAAGTCGTCCTTTTTATATAGGTTTAGGATATCAACACTAAGTATAATATAATAGATTAACTAATAACCCAATTCAATTTTTAGCCCTTAATCCTTTACTTTCTCATCAAATCCAGTCCAGGTATAAGATGGTTTTGGGATGTGTTGAAATCATGTCTACGAGCCAAGCAAAATGGCAAGTTAGTTTTAAAAAATGGTCAAATTTGCTGGCATTATCTTAGAGGTTTGAGCATAGCGCTGCTCCACAGCCAGTGTGAGTGTGGTAGCACAAGCTGAACAAAGTTACATAGATCAGTAAATTTAACGTTTCTATGACCTTTTTCCTTTGTAACAAAGGCAAACCTAGCCTCGGCATTGCTTTAAATCTTTTCATTACAGTTGAAAAATATGGCTACGGCCTATGAGCAAGTCCTCAGTAAGTACACTTGTGGGAAAAAATTATAAGTTTCCACATACAAATTAGATTTGCTATTTCCAAGACATCCCAATGCGAATCCCACTAAACGGGATAATTATACTTACAGTCGTACATAGATCCACAATTCACCAACACCCTCACAATAATGAGATCGAAAATACAAAAACACAAACAAATCTGCGAGAGACTATGCAGGTAAATTAGATAACCAAGGTGTCACATAATACCTTTTAAGAGGGTGGAGGACCAAAGTTGTTTGGCCAACTCTCCAACACGGATGTAGGCACAGTGGCACACTCTGATTTGTTTTCTTTACTCTTTTATTCCTCGGAATGGACTGTTATTCCTACTTTGAAACACCACCAAACATCATCAGTTTTCTTCTCGCAAAACATAAATCTATCTGCTATTGACACGAAACCAACTCTTTCTCTCCTAATTCTGAACTACAAGGTCTCAAAGTGTTTTAAAATTCGCATTCATGAGGGGTATTAGGATCTGAGACTAACAACGTCAAACACAGCCCAGCTACAACATCTAAACTTCCTCTAAATGGACCATAATATGGTGATTCCATGGCTAAATTACCAAAAAGAACATCAATTATCCTCAACCAGAGCATTAACAGCTATACATACATATAACACACATACTGTGTGCCCATTACTGGCATACCCCATGATTCCTCCGCATATATGGGATCGTGAAGCAAAAATCAAGCATTTTGACCAAGTGGGGTCTCACTTGAATCGAGTCTTGGATAAGGGTTTTTAAGGGATCAAGAAGACGGGAATCTTTATTAAGAGTCAAATTTGCAGGAGCCAAGAAAACTTACCCAGCGACCACGATTTTTTATGACGACGACCTTTGCCGGAGCCAACGAATACGACGGCAACGCAATAGCTTTGAAGGCGGAGAGGGAGAGTAAGCAAGAGCTACAGTGGCTCGTAGCGAAGGGGGAAGTGGTGAGGACGATGGCGTTTCTGCTGGGTTCCGTTTCCGGCCCCGCCACTTGGCAAAGCACCCCAATCGAAGGAGTACAGCGGTGCAGCTCGCCCAAAAACACTATCTCTCTCTCTCTAACCAGAAGAAGAAGAAGAAAAGGGAAGACATACATGGCCTGATATGTTTCACATTTTTTCACCTGGGCCGGAAAGACCAAATTACCCTGCTTCACAAAACTAATGGATGCCCAATCGAGGGGCAAATGTGCCCAATTTTGAAAATTGGCAAGCCATCAATTCGGCTTTCAACGTTCTTAGTTTTAAAGCTTTAGATAAGTATAATATGCTTACCATCAGTCCATCAAAAATCTCTCAACACCTAAACAAACAAAAAAGCCCACTCAAAATTTACAAGCTGCTAGGATACCATGAATCCTGACATACATTAATTCCTCATGGTCATATCTGCTATCAAGATATTAAAGACAACCAAAGTAGAAAGAAGTAGATCGCATTAGGGTACCTTTGTATCCACATTTCACAGCAGGAAATCATCGGACCGTAGTAGGCATCTTCAGAGCGCTTCATGCTACAGGGTACGTACTTCCGTAGGGTGAGCAACCCTTGAAAAAGAATTTGTTTTCTGTCAAAGAAGGATGCTTACACAGCCTATAGTATCAAGACATCAGAGCTGCGAAGTTTTGGAATCCAGGGAAGAATGGGAGATCCTGAGGAAAAGATGGACACAGAAGACCCTTGGATTTTCAATGACCACGATAACTGGAGGGTCGATCTTCCTGGTGGGATGGCACCAGCAATTGAAGGGGTCTCAGTGTAGGAGGCGATGTATCACAGAAGTCCAGTGTACTGTAAATCCTAAAACAAACTCTGATCAGCCCATAGACGAAAAGTTTGCACGGGGTGGGGATGAGAAGTATCTCCAACAAGAAATCCTGATGGGATGTTGATTGAAAGTGGGTAGCATTGATTTGCAGACTAGTTACCACCCCAGAAAGTGACTAGTCAAGGCTGGGTATTCCATGAACAATAATCTAGTGGTTGGATGCGAACATAAAAATTGCAGTTCCTACTTCCTACATTCAAGGCTCCAACTCCTTGGCCCCCACAGAGTCGATGACTACACCACTGTCATCTTCCCCGACTTCTTCACCTTCAGTCCCGCCGCGGGGTTCAAGTCTCAGTCCCAATCCTCGTATTCACCCAATTGAGTGGGTTTGCAACAGTTGACTCATCTCATTCAACATCCACTTCATCGTCTTCTTTAATTGATGGTGCCATCCCCCCTAGCAAGATTGACCCAGGTGCCCCGGTCATCGTGGTTATTGTAATCCCCCTCGGAATCCGACTCCCAATCTTCCCAAGATTCCAAATCATGGCCCTCTAAAAGCACTACATAATACTAAACAGCTCAAAACGGTAAGTGTGAAAGGCTTGAACTGCATTCCTAAGCTCTATGCTCCATGTATGGTTCAAGATGCCTTCCAAATCTCTGTTATTAAAATTTAACATTCCTGATTCACTGCTGCTTCGATTGAAGCCTCACTCACCGCAGGTATCTGATATTCTTCCGACTATGTTAATGGCTGCTAACTGCTTCGATACAAGCCTCAACCCCCTCCCCCCAACCCCAAGGTATCAACACGATTATTTTGTGTGTCTGCATAGGAAACTAATTAAAATCAATTACAGCAAAAATCATAGTAATACATACTAATTAACAAATTCTAAAGTGGATAGCGTGACTCAAATAAAATGGGCTCAAGTGCTGGCACAAAAGAAAAAAAAGGGGGAAAAGGTGGGGCAACTGAATTTATCATTTGCATTGCATAAATTCTAGTCAAATCAATTACCAATCAAAACCGCAGTTTGGATAGATCATAATCGGGTGTCGGGAAGAAATACATGCAATCCAAAACAAACATAATCCCATTACATTCTAAACACTAAGTCACAATACGACAAAACTTTCAAAAGCACAAATCTGAAAAATCTTACTTGGTGCTTGTCGTACATGCAAGGAAGCATCCAACCTCAACCAAAATCCTTTTGTCATTATCTGCGATTCTGCATCCTGGTCATTCATTTTAATGATCAAGTAGAAATGTGATCAACAATCAGGACATGTTCCAGCTCTCCAAAGTCTAGTTTGTTGCTAAAAAGTTAAACTCATTAGTCATTACCATGAAACAAGCACGAGTTCCGCAGATTCAACAGTTAAAACTCGGCTGATTAACCTGGAGGTTGTATCATTGAACTCGAAGGCAACTACATTTTGGATGGAATGCCCTAGATCAGGGGTCTGTACCTAACATACCACTCCTAGACACACTGATGGGGACAAAATCAGGCTTACTGTCTAGAGAAAACTTGAAACAAGCATGCTTTCGACAAAATACTCCTCATTCCAGGTTTTCCCAGCTCCTAACCTGGTCTCACAGTACTATTCTTGCTTATGTGATGGAGGTCTGAAGAAGTGCAGATGTCTCATCATCTATATCGATTTCATCCTCCTTCATCATTTCAAAAATTTCTTGGGATGGTTGATGAGCGGAGGCATGCATTCTAAGCAACGATTTATAAACTGGCAAACTGGCAAGACCCAAACGCCTAAGAACTGTCAGATACCGCTTTGCATCTTCAAAATTGCTGCTGTTCTCAAAGTACTCTGCAATGGCCACCACAATACTAGGCGATGGCCTCCAGTCACAATGTTTCAACATGGCAAAGCCTTTTTTCATGGCATTTATGGCTTTATCCATATTCTGGCTTCTCACCCATCCTTCCATTAGAATCTCCCACGTCTTATAATTTGGACACCCACCTCTCTCCAATGTGTGGACATGTAACGCCTCAGCTTTTTCCACAAATCCATTCCTCATGTATGCACCTAGGAGAACATTGGAAACCCTAATGTCATATTTCCTACACTGATATTCATATTCCGTCAAAACCCTCTCAGCTTCTTTAATATCACCCAGCTTTACTAAGCATAACAAGATACACATGTAATTCGAACAAGATAATCTCCCTTCCACTGCTTTACAAGCCTCCCAAAGTCGAAGAACTCCATCTTTATTTTTTAAAGAGGTATATAGAGTAATGAGGAAGAAATAACCAAGGCGGTTAGTAGTTGATAGCTTTTTCTCTGCATTTTGAAGAGCCAAATTGGCCTTGACAAGAAATCCTGATTTCAGATATATATTGGCCAAAGTAGATAGAGTGCTCCATCCTAATTCAACATCCTTGTCCTTCACCATATCTTTGTAAACCATTTCTGCAGATGCAACCCCTGATGACTCACCACATGCACCCATCCAAAGATTGTAAGAGAGGACATTAAGGGGTATATTATTTTGCTTCATTTGTTGGATCACAGCGGGCACTTTCTCACTCTGAGAAGTGGCCATATAAAGCTTCATCATCTCGTTGAATGGATGAGGGTTCACAGTGAGCCCCAAGCTATTCATCTTAATCATGAGAGCCTCAGCTTTCTCTGAGGCCTTTTCTTTAACATAAGAATGAAGAAGAGTCACACACGCAGCTTTTTGTGAAGCGCTGTTGGGTATAGTTGCAAAATATTCTTCGCCTTGCCTTAAATTATGTACTTTTATAGTCAATTCCAACCTGATGGCATGATCAGCTGCCGAAATCCTATTTCCATAGCGATCTTCCATCCATGTAAATATCTGGAAATAAATGGGATTATTTTCAAACCACCCTTCTACATGGGTAACTAAATTCTTAACTACACACCTTCCCACCCAAAGGAACTGGAAAATAAAGTAAAAAAAATAAACGGAGAAAGAGAGTGAGCAGTAAAAGATCTGGTATAAAAAGGAAAAAGGTTTTACAACTAATATCCCAGGTGAAATTAGGGCTTACTGTAATTTCACAACTAAAATTTAATAGTAGCCAACAAACCACAAGTATGCTTATAGATAGGGCAGATAAACGGACCAAGCTACTCGAGTTTGAGTTTGTCTTCGTTCGTTAAAAGCTCGTTCAAGATCAGTTTGTTACATAAACAAGCTAAGCTTGAGCATTTTTTTTGAAGGTACGACTGTCTTCGCTTTGGGTCTCTAACCCCTCTCTCTGAGCACGGACCCAGATAAGTTTTCTCCTCAATTATTGAATCTCATTTCTTTATCTCTCTCCACTCATTACCCCCAAAACCTCCCTCAAAACTCAAACAAAACAAAGCCAGCTTTCAAACCAAGCTAATACTCGGCTCGTTCGACTTGTGATGTTTAAAAAATTCAAGCTCCTCAAGATCAGCTCGTGTTTGGCTCGATAAAAGCTCATTCAAGATAGACTCGTCTCATAAACTAAGCTATGCTTGAAAATATTTTTTAAGCTCGTTAAGTTCGAAACCATACTCCAACAATTAACTCCTCGGTTTGTTCGGCTCGTTTATCACCCGCTAATAAATAGAAAAAGATGCACAGCCAATGCACCATAAACCACCTTTCATTTTTTACGTCTCTGAAAGCTAAAATAAAAGATAAAAAATCGCCATTTTTTCACAGAAAGGAAGGTGCATTCAATTCGCAACCCAATGTATCCACAAAAGCAGGTTCCATAAGAAAAATCTAAGACCCTGTTTGGAAAATGGGAGAGAAAGGAAAAGAAAAGAAACTGTGAGGTAAATGAGAGGAAAGTGGGAGGGAAATTTTACCATTCACAAAAGTTGAAGTTGTTATTTTCCTCTCCCTTTCTCTTCCAACCAAACAATGAAGGTGAGAATTTTAAAATTTTCCGTTCTTTTCCCTTCCTTTCCTCTCCAAACAAAGCTGAAAGGCATGGGAAAGTCTAGTCAAACAGCATTTTGACACTACATTTTTTACTTCATAGACACAAGTGTGGTGGTATGTGAGACCACCATACTTGTGTCGCGGTGTCAAAATGTCGTGTCAGTAGCATTGCTCAAATCGAAATCAAACCTCGAGGGCGTGCTTATAACGCCGCAATTTCATGAGCCCAGTGGAAATCCGTCGAAGCTCCAACACTGAAACCTTGTGGCCGTCATCGACCCAATCCTGAAGCAAAGCCGTCGCGCTCCGTCGTGGGAATACGAGCCCTAAAATCCTGCTCCTCAGATCGTCGCTGCGGCGGCGTTCAACTGAACGCGTCGATTCACCGGAGACATCAGTAGGAAAGGCACGAGACGATATGGGCCTCCACCAGCTTGCGGTGTGTGAAGTGCTGTTGATGCTGCCGTTGCGGAGAAATTCTTGTGAATATATAGATACGTGCATCATGTAATTGTATGTGCTAAGATTAGAGAGAGAAGACAAGGAAGATGGGGGCTTACCGTCTGAGATGGTGAAAGAGGGTATGCATCGCCGTGGTGGAGGACTGGGTAGTGCACGGCGAGTCGGCTACGGTGGTTGGAGCTGTGTTTGAAAACTGGGGAAGGGGAGAGGGAAAAAACGAGGAAATAGTGGAGAGAAATGTAAGGGTAAATTACAGTTAACCCCCTCTAACTATGCATCGGTGACACTTAACCCCCTATAATTATTATTTTTGGCACTTAACCCCCTCTAACTAACTGAAATTCAAACGGTCATAACTTCAAACGGTCATAACTTCTTTGTCCGAAATCGAAAAGATGCAAATTATATATCGATTTTGAGGTCTTGAAGTCAGTTTTTTAATGACACCAAAATCACATCACGATTCAAAGCACACAGAAAGTTATGATCAAAAGAGCAAGGGATGGTAGACAGAAAGACCGTTTTGATCATAACTTTCTGTGTGCTTTGAATCGTGATGTGATTTTGGTGTCATTAGAAAGCTGACTTCAAGACCTCGAAATCGATATATAATTTGCATGTTTTCGATTTCGGACGAAGAAGTTATGACCGTTTGAAGTTATGACCGTTTGAATTTCAGTTAGTTAGAGGGGATTAAGTGCCAAAAATAATAGTTAGAGGGGATTAAGTGTCACCGAGACATAGTTAGAGGGGGTTAACTGTAATTTACCCGAAATGTAATTCAGAAAGTTTATTACTCCGTAGTACTATATTTACAAACGGATTTTCACCCTCTTTTTTTTTTTATTTTATTATGACACTTTTTTTCTTATTTTTAATGGAAAGAAATACACACAAAAGCTTTACAAAAAATTAATTAATGGAGTGCACATGAAGTGTTTGATGAAATGTGTGAGTAATACTAGTTGTTCATGGTTGTTTCCAAAAGAACTGTTTTATTGTGTTTTGAAACCCAAAGAAATTTACGAGCTTCAAGTTAGTGAAATTTACAAGCTCGAAAGCTAGTGAAATTCACGACCTCAACGTTAGTGAAAAAATTTACGATTTTAAAAGCTAGTGAAATTCACGAGCTCCAAGTTAGTGAAATTCACGAGATTGGAACTCTTGAAATTGACAAGTTCAAAAAGTAGTGAAATTCACGACCAGCTCCAAGTTGGTGAAATTCACGAGGTTGGAACTCGTAAAATTCATGAGCTCCAAGTCGTTCGCCGGCTAGTTAAATTCATTAGTTTTAATTTTTGTAAAAATAGAAAATTTTCAGAAGTAATTAGTGAAATTCACGAGATTGGAACTCTTGAAATTGACAAGTTCAAAAAGTAGTGAAATTCACGAGCAGCTCCAAGTTGGTGAAATTCACGAGGTTGGAACTCGTAAAATTCATGAGCTCCAAGTCGTTCGCCAGCTAGTTAAATTCATTAGTTTTAATTTTTGTAAAAATAGAAAAATTTCAGAAGTAGTGAATTTAACTAATTATTTGAAATAGTGAAATTTCGCCAGAAAAAGTCACCGGCTGGAGTGGTCGTTGAAATTAGTGAAATTTGAGAAGTAGTGAATTTCACTAATTTTTTTGAAGTAGTGAAATTTGGCCGGAAAAAGTCACCGGCCGGAGTGGTCGCCCGTCGAAAGTGGTTGAGGGGTGGAGGTGGGTGATGAAAACTTTGAAAAGATAATAAATTGTGAAATTATATTTAGTTAAGGGTAAAAGGGTAATCTTCATATGAGGTTGTCCTTAGAGGTAAATAAAAATTGAGTTCATCCTTAATGAAAATTAAGTCTTGATTTTCTAGACCCACAAGTAATTTTCATGAAAAAAATTTATATGTAAAATTTAGTCCAAGAAAATTTAGCCCAACCCATTTACAGTATATGTTTTAGCCCAAGTCATCAACCCATTATTCAGCCCAGCCTTAAACATTTACGTTCTCTTCCCAGTTCCCTCCCTGTTTGCAGGGATTGCAATACTGCATAGCGCATCTCTCTCTCTCTCTCTCTCTCTCTCTCTCTCTCTCTCTCTCTCTCCCCCCGTGTATCGTGCATGTATACATATAGTTCCATTGACATCAAATTATAACTGCATATTTTGAACAAATTGTAACAATTTTCAAAAGGTTTTGCTAACACATATATATGTACATTGTAGATTGTACACACATCTAAAAAAGGCACAACATTGCACATTTTGAAAGTCATCCAAACAGCCACATCGCACCAAATCTGGCACCAAATGAGCTCTAGATAGATGGCTCCGAAGTGCACACCGCACCGAAATGAGAGCTCATATATCCATCAATCCATCCTTACCGATATACAGACACATACATCCATCTAGAAGAAAGAGCACCTTTTTAGTGTGCACACAACTATTTACAATGATCAAACACAACCCATTGACAAGTCATGGTAGGGATGCTAAACAAACAAAGCTACTCAAGCTCGAGCTTGTGTTCGTCTTGTTAAAAGTTTATTCGAGATTGGTTGGTTACACAACCAAACCTAGCTTGAGCATGTTTTTGAAGCTCATTAAGCTTTCAAACCAAGCTTGAACAATCTTCTACTTGACTCGATAATCTTACAAAATTCAAGCTACTCGAGCATGGGTCGTGATTTCCCCCTTTTCATTGTGTACCCCTAACCCTAAACGGTTGCTGATTTTTTTTTAATCTCCCCACTTTTATCTGTGTTTTGGCCCCATATATTGAAGGATGAAAACACCAACCAAAGTGTGATGGCGGGCGGAGTTCAATTGGAGGACATTTGTTGTTGCATGCATCTCTATAATTACCAGCACTTGAATAACTTTTCATTGACCTTGTTAGGATTATTACGATGACTACAATATTGTCTCACCTATATATGCCTATCCAGGCCATGTTAGAGAGCCTACAAAAATTGCAACCAAGTGTAAGCTTGTAATTGCCTATACAAGTACTAAATTAAGTTCAGGTTCTCTTCAAGCTTGTATTTTTAACACAGTTTTTTTTTTTTTATTCCCATTCCAGCCCTTTGGTTTTCTGGACTTGGGGGACTGTGATGTGTAGCTTCGTGCTGCGCAGCCTTCGGTGAGGCTTTGCAGGCATCGGTCCGAAGATCAGAGACATTCACCGCATAGAGCTCGTCGAGTTCTACATGTGCACCAAAAATCAGCTCGATCAAATATCGTTAATTGCCTCATCGGAATACATATAACTTGAAAAAAAAAAGAATCCTAATGGATACGAAACACTGAATCCATTTTTTTCAAGTTATATGTGTTCCGATGAGGCACTTAACGATATTTGATCGAGCTAGTTTTTGGTGCACATAAAGAACTCGACGAGCTTTACGCAGTGAACGTCTCTGATTGCCGGACTGATACCAGAAAGGCCTCGCCGGAGGCTGCGCTGCACGCTGTGCAGCACGAAGCTGCACAACACACTCCCCAGTCCTGCTTTTCTGTACTTAACCTTTGTATTATTTGCCTTTCACAAAACAAGACTTTCATAAGAAGGTGCTAGCTTTTCATATCTCTTTAGGTTTCTTTACTTCTTTCCTCTTTTACTTGACAAACTAAAAGCAAATCTTAACATACACCCTTATAGAAGGACGATCAATTTTGTCATGTTATTTTTAAGACCCCCCTTCTGACTTCCCCACTTCCCATCCCACCCAGCTGCCTCAAAAACCCACGACCCAGATCTGAAAAATGCCGTCGGCGATGGCCTCCGCCGCACACCGTTCACTTCCGTCATCCACCCTTCAGTTTTAGCAGTCTAAATATTGATAGAGGGACTCCAAAATGACGTCGTTTTGTGTATTAACACAATTTAGTTTTGGAGCCTCTCCATCAAATTTTGGAGTGCCAAAATCACAATCCTTGTCCAAAACGTAATAAGGCTCAGTTCTTGTAACATCTTTTGTTAGGAAAAAAATTTCAGCATTTTTTACCTTTTCGCAACTTTTTGTTAAGTATTTTGTCGTAATTTTTTGGATTAATTATTTGTCTCAACAAGAGAAATCAGAAAGTATAAAAATATGGGCCGATGAAAAAAATTCATGTAAGACAACATTTTAAACAAAAAAAGACAGTTGTTTGGTCTTTTTTTATTTTTAGTGAACTGTTTTTTTTTTGTCATAATGTTTTAGTTTTTAGATTCCTCTCATCGAGATGGATAATTAATCTAAAAATATGATGCAAATTTAACAACAATTAAAAAAAATAAAAGAATAGAATACACAAAACGAAAAAAATACGAAGTAAAAAATTTATGAGAACTCAGCCTTATTTTTTACCCAATAATAAGAACCCATGTTCCGCTAACCTTTTACCTTCTTATTTCTAGATTTTGAAATCTCTGTCATTTTTTGATTGCTTATATCTTTCAATTTATAATGAATTTTATGATTTTGCGAACTTTGTATAATAGAACTAGTTGAGATCTATCAAACAATATCTATTTTGCATATTTTTTGAGATCCATATTAAAAAAATTTAAGCAATACAAGATGGAATAAGTATTTATTTCTTAAGAACTTTTAGGCTTTTTCAATTGTGTGAGGAATGTTGTACGTTCAAAGGAAAAGTGAAGTGAAGTAAAGGAAAAATGAAACTTATTTTCCGGTGTCTATTCTATTAGGGGTGAGGAAAAAAACCATTGATCCGTGAATCCAGTCTAAACCAATCTAAACCGCATAGTTTGGTTCGATTTTTTAGAAGTGTGGTTTGGCTCCGGTTTTAAAAAATTATAAACCGTGTTCAATGGTTTGGTTTGTGGATTTATGTTAACAGTTCAAATTCCAATCCGATCCAAACTGTATGCATGTATGTATACCTATCACGTATGTGTATATATATTGATATATACACAATTTAGATATGGGAACTGATTTTCGCGCTCCACTTTTTACTGACGGTGCTCCACTTTTGTAAAGACCCGGATTTTTGCCCTATTTTTTTCGAATAAAGAAATTATTTTTAATCAAATAGTCTATCGCAATCGATTAATTATTTAAAAGTGTAATTAGATTAAACAAAAACCTAGATTAATTTTTCGTGAATAAAATTTGTTTAGCAAAATTTTAATTAGCTTGTAACTATATATGTGTGTGTGTGTCTATATATTATATCTATAAAATAGATATTTGTAACCATCCCACAATTTATGCATGGGATTAGGCTTTTAATCCCTCTCCCTTATCTCTCCAGCCGAACCACCACTCCCTCTCCCTTATCTTCGGCCGCCATCCTTATCCCACGAAAATTTCAGTCACACCACCTCCTCCATTACTCCTCCAAACCATCCCTCTCCCTCTTCATGACTCACTCCTCCATATATACCACCACATGGAATTTAACTCGAGATTTACACACAAAACCCCACACTCATACAACTGAATCCAGTAGCATAAAGGAGAGAGATTTTTGAGCTCCAACAATGGTGGTCTAGAGAGAGAAAGTAAAAGTCGGTTTCGATCCTACACTTATCCGAGCACCCATTTCGACTGCCCATCTTCTAGAATGACCCGAGCATCTCCGAACCAATCCGCAATTACCCGAAGTCAATCCTGGCGTCCCGTTGCTCCATTGTCTTCCCCGTTTTACCGAAACCGTCCTGAATACCGTTAGCTGCTTTTTCGGCCGGATTTAAGGTAGAAAAATCTCTCCTCTACTCTCTCCTAAGTATATGAATGTGGTATTATATTAGTTGTAATGATAGGAATTGAAAAGAAACAAACCCGTGCATTGTAAGTCGAGAAAATCGGAAATTTTCGTTTTCAATTCAGATCTACGTTTTCGGGGAACTATTCGTATAGAAAATCTGATTCGTTCATCTTGTTCGTCTTGTCGAGGCGATTCCGGAAAGGTATAATAAGCCCAGTTTCGATGTCGGGGTTGATCACACGACCCGGTCAAAGTTTCGGGTCAAACCATATGTATATATATATAATATATATATGTTATATATATGTATACCTGCGCAAGTACAGTACCCAAGTTGAAGATGACTGATGTCATCATGAACCCATCCATCAGAAATTACAGTTTACTTCCTGTGTTTTGGTTTGTACTACAATTAGATCCTAAAACTATGTGAAATTATTTGTTTTATCTTCTGTGCTAAAACTTTAAACTTTTAGGATACATCTATGACTATTCATTTGGAATCTGTGATTTATTTTAAATCTCTAAAGGATTTAGTAACTAAAAGTATTAGGTTTAGAAAAGAATAAAATTATTTTTTGTATTATTACTTTATTGTTAACAAAGGCCCAAATATTGTAATAAAATTTCTGTGTAGTACATTGATTTCAGTAAATGTTTGACAATAAGGGAAATAGTAATATGATGTATAAGTTTGAAAAATTATTAACTCGCTTATTTGCTAAATTGCTTTGTTATAAACATAACAACCTTAAGGGCATCGGCCTGATCATAAAACTTTATGTGTTTTATTTACTCGCACAATATCAACTGTCATGACTGGCTTATTATTGAAATGTATCTTGTTTATTGATGACGCTGTTATAGATTTCTTATTGTTGTACTTGCTAGGTTGGACTTAGTTCACTGGGTGGTTACGAGTAGTGACTCACGTAGACGATGTTAAGTAAAAGGGAAAATGGTAAAGTGTTGGAAGTGTGAGTGTGTGGATTGTGATTTGAGCCATGGTGATGGCAATGGTAACCTGTGGGGCCCTGTGTTGAAATGGGTTACCTGCGGGGCCCAGTATTGAGAAATGTTGTGACGCTAATGTATGATACGTCATGCGAAGTTTTCCTTCGAGGAAGGGAATGGGTCCCATGAGACGGTTATAGTTAGTGAGACGTTAATATATGATACGTCATGGGAAGTTTCTCTTTGAGAAAGAGAAGGGGTCCCATGAGACGGTTATAGTTAGCGTGGGGTAAGTGATGTCCGACCCTAACGTACGATACGTCATGGGATGACTCAATCCTCCTGTTATGGTTTTAAGTGAGAACATGCTAGATACATAATTTAGGTGCGCTCACCTAGGACCCTGGTGCAGGACAAGCAAGAGGAAGGGTGGACCCATGAGACGGTTGTAGTTAGTGGATGTGGGAGGAAAGGATCTCGTGGAGATGATCCTTAGATTTCATGTAAGATGATGGATAGTAAAGAAAAAGACGATGTGCTATTATTCTGTACCTCTCGTGTATTATCAATTGTGATATTATTGTTATTATTGAATGCTAATTGTAGAGTAAGGGGTTGGTAGGATTGGGATTATTCTACTGGGTGAATTATCACTCACGGATACGTTTGTATCCTGGTAAATCGGTTGCTTCGGCCATCAATTTGCCAGAGGGTGCAGGATATCAAGAGACCGAAGAACAGGATCCTCTGTAAGTTGATCAGTACCAGGGTGAGGACCTCTCAGCTGAGGAAGGGGAGTTTGTTGAGTCTTGGATGCCCTTCCCTTAGAAGCTCTATTAATTTAAAGTATTGTTATTTTAATTTCCAAAAGTGTTATCACATTTATCAAACTCTGTTTTATTTCGTTGGGTTGTAAGACAGTTAAGTAGTTTGAATTTAGTTTGAGATTTCCGCTGCTAAACTCTGTTTAATAAAATTTTATTTCTTAAATTAGTTTTATGGATTATTAAATCAATTAAAAATGATTTAATTAACGTGTCCGAAAATCGGGGCGTTACAACATGGTATCAGAGCATAGGTTCAACTCTCGGCCTTGGGTAGATTGGGTAGATCATTTTCTGAGAGCATAAGTCTAGATAGTTAAACGTTTATCTTATTTATTACTTTTCCAACTATGCGGCATTGTACCTAAGTATAGCATATAAATATTTTGTTAATTGTTGCAATTTAGACTCTGAGAAGGTATGCAATCAACGTTGACTCCGATTTGAAAAAAAAAAGCGATAGTGGAACCGCTCCTATTGTATTTGGCTAACCGATACTGAAGACGAAGAGATAAGCCCCCAGTGCAGGAGAAGGTACTATCGGACGAGGCTACTTAGTAAAAAAAAAAAAAAAACTTTCTTTCCGTGAGTATATACTGATTGAAAGTAGGTCGAATAAAGTAGGTTCATTATGGGAACGTATCGTGAGAAAACATAGGCTCTACATTTTGACTAACGTTTATATTTTTTGTGTTATATGCCTAACTATTGTATATCTGTCTAGGAACTGGCTAGTTATACTTCATTGTCATATAATTTTGTTTAAAAAAAAAATTATTTGGATGTCCTTACTCTTGGAACCAAAATTTTATTATTGCGATTTTCAAAATTCTTACACACGATACCTTTGGAGAATCAAAGAGTTAGAAACCTCTCGCCACGAGATGTAATACTGAAACCAAAGACCAAAACACCAACGTTGACGACTAGGCTGCCAACCCAACAGGAATGCTAACATCGATGTTAGATCGACATCCCACCTCAAGCGCCATAGGCTTCTCAAAGTTGTAGATCGATGAATAAAAGCAATATGTTGTCAGAAATCTACAATTGCTGACCACCTATGTTTCTACGCAAATTGAGCCCGATGTGGCACCATACGTCATAGATCAGAAGGTCGAGGAACTACTTGAAGTCATGAACATCCGAGAAGACAACGAGCGTTCTCTTGCATTGAGGTTCTATTCTTTTAAGAGGGATAGAAAAGGAGATTGACGACTGTACATTCATCTAATCCTCTTCCTTAGTCAAATGACTATATTATCACTATTCAATGTTTTCAACCTCTCTTGATTCTTTTCTTCCTTTCGAAGCAATTTTTTTTTTCTCCTCATTCAAGTACAAACCCAAGAGCTTAAATTCGTTGAAATTTTCACTCTGAGTCTCATGCCACTTCTCTTTTGTTAGTTGTGAATTTCTAAGGATTCTCCTATTGCAAATTCTTTTTAATTGGTAGAATCTCATCCTTGCTATCTAATAGTCTATTCAATTATAGGACAATTGGTACAAGCTTTGTGAAATTCTCATTGATCAAGTACTGGCTGTATAGAAATATCTCATCGTCGTCACCCCCCTCGATACTTTTCGCATCTGTCCTTCCAAGTTTTATAATTGTAAATCCAATAAGGTTTTTTAGCTAGAGTTTCGAATTTCTGAATCCTTATATGTATTTGTGACGCTACTCTTCCTTGAGTTGTGTATTTGTTCTTGAATGATAATATCCAATTCTTGAAACATCTTTAACTTATCCTATTGTTGGACGACCTATTGAGCCATTTGCATATCTATACATTCGGACCTCCAACTAGAATTATATACTAGTTTTGAAACACGTTTAGCCGATGAAGATTAATACAAATATTTAGTTCTTTTTTTTTTCTTTCTCGCTTGTCCTTGCTATAACTATTTTGCAGAACCTTGTCAGAGTAAGTCTACTTATCTCATGAGAAACTTTTTATCTTCCCATCGCTGCAATTTTGAAAGCCATTAGTATAGATTCCATCTTAGAGAGAAGAACGTACAAGATAAGATTATTCACTTAGTTTGAGTTATCAGCCAACCTCAGCAAAAAGGGAGTAATCCTAAAAGCTATTTGACATCATCTACAATAACGATTAGCGATTGTTCAGTACAAGAGACACGATCTAATTTCGAGGACAAAATTGTTTTAAGGGGGATAGGTTGTAAAGACCCGGATTTTTGCCCTATTTTTTTCGAATAAAAAAATTATTTTTAATCAAATAGTCTATCGCAATCGATTAATTATTTAAAAGTGTAATTAGATTAAACAAAAACCTAGATTAATTTTTCGTGAATAAAATTTGTTTAGCAAAATTTTAATTAGCTTGTAACTATATATGTGTGTGTGTCTATATATCTATAAAATAGATATTTGTAACCATCCCACAATTTATGCATGGGATTAGGCTTTTAATCCCTCTCCCTTATCTCTCCAGCCGAACCACCACTCCCTCTCCCTTATCTTCGGCCGCCATCCTTATCCCACGAAAATTTCAGTCACACCACCTCCTCCATTACTCCTCCAAACCATCCCTCTCCCTCTTCATGACTCACTCTTCCATATATACCACCATATGGAATTTAACTCGAGATTTACACACAAAACCCCACACTCATACAACTGAATCCAGTAGCAAAAAGGAGAGAGATTTTTGAGCTCCAACAATGGTGGTCTAGAGAGAGAAAGTAAAAGTCGGTTTCGATCCTACACTTATCCGAGCACCCATTTCGACTGCCCATCTTCTAGAACGACCCGAGCATCTCCGAACCAATCCGCAATTACCCGAAGTCAACCCTGGCGTCCCGTTGCTCCATTGTCTTTCCCGTTTTACCGAAACCGTCCCGAATACCGTTAGCTGCTTTTTCGGCCGGATTTAAGGTAGAAAAATCTCTCCTCTACTCTCTCCTAAGTATATGAATGTGGTATTATATTAGTTGTAATGATAGGAATTGAAAAGAAACAAACCCGTGCATTGTAAGTCGAGAAAATCGGAAATTTTCGTTTTCAGTTCAGATTTGCGTTTTCGGGGAACTATTCGTATAGAAAATCTGATTCGTTCATCTTGTTCGTCTTGTCGAGGCGATTCCGAAAAGGTATAATAAGCCCAGTTTCGATGTCGGGGTTGATCACACGACCCGGTCAAAGTTTCGGGTCAAACCATATGTGTATATATATACTAGGTTTCTTCTTCGTGCACATCACGAATGTTTTGCCCATTGAAGAGAGCGTGTTAGGAAAAGGTAGATTCACCTTCGTGTACAGCACGAATGTATGCCCGTCAAAGGGAATAAGTTTTGATATAGGCTAGATATGTCTTGTTTGTAATTTTAGAGCTGGAAGCAATAGAAGAGTATGAAAATAGCTAGGAATATATATTACATAGTTTGATCAAAATAGCAAAAGCATTAGATGATTTACATACATACCACATAGAGCGTAAGTCTTTGAACTTATTTCACCAATTCCAACAGTTGTATGGTGAAATCTTTTCCTAGAATTTGGTTTTATTCATGTTCGATTAAAGGAAAGGGAACTTGACAACAAATTTTGTTGCATTGGGTTAATTTTCGTTACACTTGCAGTAAGAATTTGATACGCTTTCGTCTCTTAACTACATGGGCAATTAGTTTTGGGTTAAACGGTTTCAAAAAATGGATGAACAAAAACTACGATTATTCCGATAAATTAATATCTCCTTATTTACATTTTAAATCCAAATTGTTATGTATTTAATTATTAAATAATTACTACATAAACTATTATTATTGCGATAAATTTATTAATCGCACAAATTTTCTACACATGAATTTCAATACCACAATCCACCATAACTTCTCATCTATGCAACAATTAAACCATCCAATTTAATCTGCCAAAAACTTTTCCATACAAATAGGACTAAAAGTTAATGGAAACGGAACTAAACATTAATTAATAAATAAAATTTAGGTCACCATCTACATCAAAAATTAAGTTTCGGTACTATTTCCATTAAAATGCAGATTAAGGTTTTGGGTTTTCGAAAAACTACCTCAAACGCGATTCTAAGCTCGGGTAAGTGTTGCACGGTGTTCGTAGATCGCTGTGGTGGTTCTGAAATCTTGAGGCGGCATCCGGCGGTGCCCGCGGCAGCGGCGTGGGTGTGAAACCCACTGTTGGTGGCGGTTCGGCGGAGAGCCGAAGGACGGAAGAGATGGTGGTGAGGCCAAGAGGAGGAGGTGACGGGTGGTGGAGCTCGGTGGTATGGGGAGAGTAAGGTGGTGGTGCCACGGAGGAGAGGGGAGGTGGGTGTTTTGGGTGGTCTTGGGCTGGAGGTGACGGTGGAGGCGGGGAGGGGCATTATTGGAAATGGCATCCCTGGGCAATTGGTAAAATGAACGAAATTAAAGGGCAAAATTGTCCCAAATTAAAAATGGCAGGTCAAAATCTAGGCAAACTGTGGCGCATTATAAAACCTAGGCAAATTGTAAATTGTCCAAAATCGAGGGGCAAAATTTGTAATTGAGAATTTGGCAAGGCTGGGCAATGTGTAAAATGGGCCAAATCAAAGGGTAAATTGGTCCCAAATTGAAAAATGGTAGGCTAAAAACTCCTCTTATTATATAATGCTTGGAAAAAATAATAATAATAAAAAAATCTTTGGAATATAATAGTAATAAAATAATAATAATAAAGTAAAATAATAATATAAAACCTTTGGATCTTGTAAATTTTTCGAAATCAAGAGGCAAAATTGTAAAGGAGAATTTGGCATGGCATGGGCAATTGGTAAACTGGGTGAAATTAAAAGGTAAATTGGTCCAAAATTGGAAAATGGTAGGCCAAAAACTCCTTCTTATTATATAACCTTTGGAAATCGAGGGGCAAAATTGTAAAGGAGAATTTGGCATGGCATGGACAATTGGTAAAATGGGTGAAATTAAAGGGTAAATTGGTCCAAAATTAGAAAATGGTAGGCCAAAAACTCCTTCTTATTATATAACCTTTGGATATAATGCTTGGAAAAAAATAATAATAATAAAAAAACATTTGGAATATAATAGTAATAAAATAATAATAATAAAGTAAAATAATAATATAAAACCTTTGGATCTTGTAAATTTTTTGAAATCGAGGGGCAAAATTGTAAAGGAGAATTTGGCATGGCATGGGCAATTGGTAAAATGGGTGAAATTAAAGGGTAAATTGGTCCAAAATTAGAAAATGGTAGGCCAAAAACTCCTTCTTATTATATAACCTTTGGAAAAACTCCTTATTATATAACCTTTGGATTATATATTGCTTGGAAAAAATAATAATAATAATAATAAAACCTTTGGAATATAATAGTAATAAAATAATAATAATAAAGTAAAATAATAATATAAAACCTTTGGATCTTGTAAATTTTTCGAAATCGAGGGGCAAAATTGTAAAGGAGAATTTGGCATGGCATGGGCAATTGGTAAAATGGGTGAAATTAAAGGGTAAATTGGTCCGAAATTGGAAAATGGTAAGCCAAAAACTCCTTATTATATAACCTTTGGATAAAGTAAAATAATAATATAAAACTTTTGGATCTTGTAAATTTTTCGAAATCGATGGGCAAAATTGTAAAGGAGAATTTGGCATGGCATGGACAATTGGTAAAATTGGTGAAATTAAAGGGTAAATTGGTCCGAAATTGGAAAATGGTAGGCCAAAAACTCCTTCTTATTATATAACCTTTGTAACGCCCCGAAATTTCGAAACATTAATAAAATCAAATAAAACATTTAAAAGGTGATTTTTCCAAATAAAATTCATAGATTTAATACATCACCGTTTCAAAAGCAGATGTCATCATACTACAACCATATCGAATTTAGTTTAAGTGGCCGAATAAAAAAAATATTACAATTTCCAAATAAACTTTGAAGCTCTCAAAATAAAGTTGACTTTAATAAATCAGAGCAACTACGCGTACGGAAACCAAGGTTCTTCGGCTCCCTCCTCAGCAGCATGAACTTCAGTCGGATTTTGTGACATTTCTATTCCGTCTTCGGTACTTGGCGTTCGAGTTACCAGGGCAACGTAGTACCGTGAGCGATGACGCTCAATAGCCAAAACCCACCCGAACCCATAACATACAAGCAGCACGATAATATAATTGAAATGCATTTACATAACATAAAAGAGATCAATTAGTCATTTTATTACTATTCTACAACCTAAGTGATATCTCGGATCTTATCCACAGATCCGTTCCTACCCTTAACCTCTGGCACAAGACACTGGTGTGGTCGACTCCCCTTTTCCAGATCCGGATGAAAAATACCTAAGTTATGTACTCGGGTATCCCGTCCGCGACCATAAGTTCGGATAAAACTTCCCGGGTGCGCACGCGAGCACACTCTGTCCCGGTTTGTGACACAAGCACAATACCACATTTATGTCCCGTCCCAACATCCGAGAGCCAACCACCACCATGCCGTACCCAGGGTTCGTAAATCAATACTTTCAACAAATCACCTCCAATCATCCATCAACAATACATCACCACGGGTTCCAAATCAGGATTGCCCGGAATCCAAAATCACAGCCTCTCACATTATCCATTTTCCATTAAACCTATTTTCAACGTCTAAGATGATAAGTCCGCACAACGCAACCAACCCCGGGAACCTATTTGTCCAATCTATCAATCCAACAACATTTCACAAATTTAATACTTTTACGAAACATATTAACAGGCTACAATAATTAATTCTACGATAACACAACCAATCATGCGATAAATCTACTCATGCGATAAAATTTCTTAGGCCATAGAGTTTATCATTTGAATATATTAATCATGCGATTAAACTAACATCAAACCGAAAATATTTAACTTAGGGACTTATATTATCATTTCATATTCTCCAGCTGTTCTTCCAGCGGCGGCCTTTCTTTCTTTCTTTCTTTATTATTTTTCTAAAACAAAACAGAGGCAGTGGCGTTCAACGAAGTGGGCTTCCGGCCCGGTCTCAACCGGCGACATCGGGTCCGAATCTTATCATACCGAAATACTGAACAATAAATATGGAACATTATATATATTTAGGGAGGTGAGTTCGGACTACCTCTCGTCTTGCGAAACGGGAATCGGAGAGAGTTCGGAATGGATCGGAGCTCGGTGGTGAAAGGATGAGCAGCGGCTGGAAGTGACGGTGGTGCTGACTGGTGGTGCTTGGAGAAGATGGAGGAGCTACGGTGGTGAAAATGGAGAAAGGAGGAGGAGTTACGGGGTGGTGAGAAATGGAGGAGGTGGTGGCCGGTTGGTGATGGAGGAGTTGGAGATGTGAATGGGCTGCCTTCTCTCTCTCTCTCTGAAATTCTCTTTTTCTGCCGAAGTGGGCAGAACAAATGGGAGACATGGGTTTTAAGAATTGGTTTGGATTTGCATGGAGGTTAATAGCTTACGGATAATTATGTGGTGTCTCAATGGGAGGGATTTAGGGAGAAGATGAGGGATTTTGTCTCCCTACTCTGCCGAAAAAGAAATGGGAAAAAAGGTTGGGTTTGGTCCGGGTACCACACTCGAACAATTACTCGTCGGACATGCGCGCGCACGACAAATTACAGAATAAAGTTTGTATGACGGCATAAATAATTTTTCGAGCATAATAATATTTTTGTTTTGATAATTATTACTTTTATATTTTTTTAAAATATCGGGTCTTTACAACCTATCCCCCTTAAGACATTCGTCCTCGAAATTAAGATGTACCTTTGGTTTGAAACAACTGCGGATAGTTGGCTTTCATTGTGTCCTCGCGTTCCCAAGTTGATTCTTCTAGTCCTCGATGTCGCCATAAGACCCTGACTAGTTTGATTGTTCGCCCTCGGGTAACCTTTTCTCCGTGATCCTGAATTTCCACCGGTTGTTCTTTAAAAGTTGTATCCTCATCCAGTGTGACTTCCTCCCAATTGAGCACGTGAGTGGGATGAGCCATGTATTTCCGTAGCATAGAAACATGGAAGACGTTGTGAACTTTTGCGATTTGCGGCGGTAAAGCTAAGCGATATGCTACTTCTCCAACTCGCTCCAAAATTTCGAAGGGACCAATGTAGCGAGGCGATAACTTTCCTTTCTTACCGAATCGGATGATCCCCCTTCGCGGTTTGATTTTTAGGAAAACGTGATCTCCCACGTTAAATGTCAAAGGCCTAGTCCTCTTGTCAGCATAACTCTTTTGCCTATTCTGCGCGGTCGAAAGTCATTCTCTGATCACCTTTACCTTCTCAGTAGTTTCTCGGACTAGCTCAGGTCCAAGTAGGGTGTCCTTCTTAACCTCGGTCCAACAAATAGGCGATCGGCATGGTCGTCCGTACAGTGCTTCATAAGGAGCCATCCCGAGCTTGGTAACTGTTGTTATAGGCAAACTCCACCAACGGTAGATGTCTCTCCCAACTTCCTTCAAAATCCAACGCACAAGCTCGGAGCATGTCCTCCAGGGTTTGAATCGTCCTCTCGGATTGTCCATCGGTTTGAGGGTGAAATGCTGTACTCAGGTGAATATCTGTTCCCAATGCTTTCTGCAGGCTTCCCCAAAAATTGGAGGTGAAACGGGGGTCTCGATCAGAAACTATAGATACTGGCACTCTGTGCAATCGAATAATTTCATTGATGTAGAGTCTGCTGAAAGATTCCATGGTATCAGTCATACGAATGGGTAAGAAATGAGCAGATTTGGTCAGTCGATCCACAATTACCCAAATAGCGGTGTTTTTCTTGACCGATCTAGGCAATCCTGTCACAAAGTCCATAGTGATGTGCTCCCACTTCCATCCTGGAATTGGTAATGGCTGGAGGGTCCCTCCTGGCCTCTGGTGTTCAGCCTTCACTTGCTGGCACGTGAGACACGTGGATACATACTTGGCTACATCATTCTTGATTCCTCCCCACCAATATAGTCTACGAAGGTTCTGATACATCTTGTTCCCTCCAGGGTGCACGGCAAAGTTTGATTGGTGGAACTCCCTTAGAACGGCTTCCCATAGGGTATTCACATCAGGTACAAAAATTCAATCTCGGAATCTGAGGCTCTTATCGGCGTGGATCGTCCATCCCACTGCGGCTTTTCCTGTTGCCAATTGATACCTGATAAAATCGCATTCCTGATCAAAATTCTGCACTATAAGAATCTCTCGGTGTAACGCCGGTGTGGCGACTATGGCAAACAAGCAAGCTCCTCCTTCACTACGGGCTGGTTGCAATTGAAATTCGTTGAGAGTTGCTACCATTTCCCATTCTTTCATAGCTAGTCTAGCTAACTGTCCCCTCGTCCTGCGACTAAGAGCGTCCGCCACGACATTGGCCTTACCTGGGTGATAAGATAACGTGAAATCATAGTCCTCCAAGTATTCCATCCATCTCCTCTGCCTCAGATTTAGCTCCTTCTGAGTGAACAAGTATTTGAGACTCTTATGATCTGTGAAAACCTCGAATTGCTCCCCATAGAGGTAGTGACGCCACGACTTGAGAGCATAAACAACTGCCGCGAGTTCCAAATCATGCGTCGGGTAGTTCTTCTCGTGCGGTTTCAATTGTCGTGATCCGTAGGCAATAACCTTCCCGTTTTGCATCAGTACACAACCCAGACCCTCTTTAGAAGCATCGCAATACACTGCATAACCCACGTTCCTCTCTGGTACGATCAATATGGGCGCGCTAGTCAATCTTCTTTTGAGCTCCTGAAACGACTTTTCGCAAGCCTCATTCCAGTCAAACTTGACACCCTTCTGCGTCAATCTAGTCATCGGCTTGGCTAGCGCGGAAAAGTCCTGAATGAACCTCCTGTAGTATCCGGCTAACCGAAGAAAGCTTCGGATCTCTAATACCGTTTTCGGTTGCTTCCAATCCATGACTGCTTCCACCTTACTTCTGTCCACCGAAATTCCTTTTTCCGACACAACATGACCAAGGAATTTCACCTCTTTCATCCAGAATTCACATTTACTTGCCTTAGCATATAACTGGTTCTCCCTTAACACCTGCAAAACTGTCCTTAAGTGTTCCTCGTGGTCCTGCTCTGACGACGAATATACCAAGATATCGTCGATGAAGACCACTACAAATCGATCGAGGTACGGCGTGAAGATCTTATTCATCAAGCACATAAAAACGGCAGGCGCATTGGTCAATCCAAACGGCATCACAACAAACTCGTAATGTCCGTAGCGAGTTCTGAACGCAGTTTTGTCAATGTCACTATTTCTGACACGCAGCTGATGGTATCCCGAGCGTAAATCAATCTTTGAGAAACAGATCGATCCTCTCAACTGATCGAACAAATCGTCTATCCTCGGAAGAGGGTAGCGGTTCTTAATTGTGACTCGATTGAGTTGACGGTAGTCAATGCAGAGTCGAAGAGTTCCTTCTTTCTTTTTGACGAACAGGGCTGGTGCTCCCCAAGGTGATGTACTCGGCCGAATAAAACCCTTCTCTAACAACTCTTCCAGTTGGACCTTCAGTTCCCGAAGTTCTGCAGGTGCCATACGAAACGGTGCTATGGAGATAGGCGCAGTCCCTAGTTGTAGCTCGATGGTAAAATCCAACTCCCTTCGCGGCGGTAGTCCAGGCAACTCGTCAGGGAATACATCTGCGTATTCACAAACAATCCGTGGTAGTCCCAACTCCATGCGATCCTCTTCCTCAAGCATGAGGCTCGCCAGCCATCCTGCTAACTTATCTTTCCACCTCGATCGTGGTGCTGTTGAAGCAGGATTTTGTCTATCCCCCTTAAAACGGAAACATAGCCCATCTGGAGAGTAGGCTGTCACGATCTTCTGGTGGCAATCTATCACAGCGCGATGGGCGGATAACCAATCCATTCCCAAAATTATGTCGAAATCAACCATTTCAATAATACGAAGGTCGCAGGTCAAACGTATATCGGACACTTCTATCTCGCAAGATCTGCATACCGAACTTACTGAAATCTGACCCCCTAATGGTGAAGTGACTCTCATCGACAACGCTAATCGTTCGGCTTCTAGTCCTAACGTTTTAGCGCAGGCCGTAGATATAAACGAATGTGATGCACCAGAATCAAATAATGCTCGTACACAAGTGTTGAAGAGTAGGAGGTTACCTTGAATGACCGCAGGGTCGTATGCTTCCTCTTCTTCCTGTAGTGCAAACACTCGTCCCCCAACTTGTTGGTTCTGACCTTCCTGTCCCTTCCTCATTCCTTGATTCTGAAACTGGCGCAGTTGTTGTTGTGGTTTCCAACCTATCTTCTGGTGGTTAGGGTTTCCTTGGTACTGATTTCCTTGCCTAGCTGGTCTCCCCTGATACGATTGCTGTTGCTGTCCCCCATATCCTGAGCTTCCAGATCCCACTAGTTGCGGGCAGTGGCGCTTGATGTGTCCCTCTTGATTACAGTGGAAACACCTTACCCCTCCAGGTGCTCTATTCTGCTGCTGACTCTGATATGGTCCTTGGTTCGGACTTTGACTCTGGTTATTGTTTCTCCAAGGTTGGTTGTTCCGATTGTCATTCTGATTGTACGGCTTGGGTGCGACATACCCCTGTTTGTTGTTACGGATCGGCCCTCCAGATGCCGGTGTTGCTTTCCTCTGGTTCGCAATTCTGATCGAGTCATTGATCTCCCTTTCATTGATTAACGTGGTCTCTACAACTTCAGCAAATGTTCGCAATTTCAATCCAACTACTTTGGTTCTGAGGTCGTGCTCCAATCCCCATTCAAACCTCTTTGCTCTGGCGGCATCATTGGGAAGGTATTCTGCTGCAAATCGGGATAACTCCTCAAAACGTGCCATGTATTGAGTCACAGTCATGTTTCCCTGCTTCAGTGCCAAGAATTGTTGCGCCATCTCATCCTTCATTGGGGCCGGGAAATACTTATTTAGGAAAGTAGTCTCAAACTGCGTCCAGGTAATAGTTGTGAGGTTCAGACTGGGCTTGATGGCCTCCCACCAATAGTCAGCCTCTCCTTCCAGCTGATACGCGGCCAAAGCCACCTGATCAGCTTCTCGCAGAACTCCCATCGTGTCCAACATCTTCTTAACTTGTCGGGCCCATGCGTTAGCGACAAGTGGGTCAGGTGCTCCATGGAAAGTTGGAGGTCTCTGCTTCCTGAACTCAGTGAACAGATGGGTACGGTCCGGGGCTACACGAGGCTGAGGTCCTCGTGGATTAGCAGCAAGGTTTTGGAGTATCTGGGCCACATTCGCCAGGGCGGCCGCGACATTCTGATTGGTGCCCCCATTGTTGTTGTTCCCACCTGAGTTGTTATTATGATTGTCGTTGTTATTGCCGTTACCATGTCGTGTCCCCACCATCTACATTAGTTGGATTCAAAAGTCAAAAGGGGTTTCTAGTTGTGTTGCCCGTTTGCATAAAAATTTTCAATTTAAGCAAGAAATACACAATACCAATGGAAATATCATCTACTAATAGTCAAAGAGTGTCAACACAGATCTAGCATCATGGTTTCATTACATCAATCCATAATAAAAATAATACTACGAGCACTGCCATCATAGACAAAAGAGTGCTACCGAAAGTACAGCGACCCTTCCCATCCTAGTACTAATCATCCAGGGTCCTGACAAAACATAACAACTAACACCCTAGTCTGACTGCGGCTCTTCCGGATCCTCCTCGTCCTCAAGAGTCTGACGATATCTCAATGTACATCAGCGGCGCAGGCTGTCCCGAAAAGTGGGAACTGACGCTCTCTGGCGACGGTGGTCGATAAGACACGTAGGGCTGGGCTAGAGCCTCTGCCCTCAGGCGCTCGTACTGCTCGTTGTTGGCAAGGATCCTAAGAGCTTCTTTGTACTTCAAAATATGGTTCTGGATGCGGTAATTCACCAGCCGCTTCAGCTTCTCCGGAGGGCAGTTCGGAGAGTCCTCATGTACCTTCTTGATATCCCATTTGATACCCTTCTCCGCTTGCCATTTGATTCTCCCTTTATGTTCGCGTTCATCCTTGGCTTTGATCTGACCCTGACGTCCTCGCTGAGTATAGCGACCATACGTATCGAAACTCAACCATATGATCCTGACGAAGAAGAGCTCGACATACTACATTTAAAAGAAAGTATATAATTAGTTTTTAATTAGTATAATCTCCATACTTAGAGAGAAAATAAATAAAAATTTTGGTAACAACATTTTGATGCATGTGAGGGCAGTAAATATACAATGCACTTAATTACCAATACCCACGAAGCCTAGTGCTACCCAATCTACCCAAGGTTGAGGGTTTGAACCTAAAGCTCTGATACCATGTTGTAACGCCCCGAAATTTTGAAACATTAATAAAATCAAATAAAACATTTAAAAGGTGATTTTTCCAAATAAAATTCATAGATTTAATACATCACCGTTTCAAAAGCAGATGTCATCATACTACAACCATATCGAATTTAGTTTAAGTGGCCGAATAAAAAAAATATTACAATTTCCAAATAAACTTTGAAGCTCTCAAAATAAAGTTGACTTTAATAAATCAGAGCAACTACGCGTACGGAAGGTTCTTCGGCTCCCTCCTCAGCAGCATGAACTTCAGTCGGATTTTGTGACATTTCTATTCCGTCTTCGGTACCTGGCGTTCGAGTTACCAGGGCAACGTAGTACCGTGAGCGATGACGCTCAATAGCCAAAACCCACCCGAACCCATAACATACAAGCAGCACGATAATATAATTGAAATGCATTTACATAACATAAAAGAGATCAATTAGTCATTTTATTATTATTCTTCAACCTAAGTGATATCTCGGATCTTATCCACAGATCCGTTCCTACCCTTAACCTCTGGCACAAGACACTGGTGTGGTCGACTCCCCTTTTCCAGATCCGGATGAAAAATACCTAAGTTATGTACTCGGGTATCCCGTCCGCGACCATAAGTTCGGATAAAACTTCCCGGGTGCGCACGCGAGCACACTCTGTCCCGGTTTGTGACACAAGCACAATACCACCCTTATGTCCCGTCCCAACATCCGAGAGCCAACCACCACCATGCCGTACCCAGGGTTCGTAAATCAATACTTTCAACAAATCACCTCCAATCATCCATCAACAATACATCACCACGGGTTCCAAATCAGGATTGCCCGGAATCCAAAATCACAGCCTCTCACATTATCCATTTTCCATTAAACCTATTTTCAACGTCTAAGATGATAAGTCCGCACAACGCAACCAACCCCGGGAACCTATTTGTCCAATCTATCAATCCAACAACATTTCACAAATTTAATACTTTTACGAAACATATTAACAGGCTACAATAATTAATTCTACGATAACACAACCAATCATGCGATAAATCTACTCATGCGATAAAATTTCTTAGGCCATAGAGTTTATCATTTGAATATATTAATCATGCGATTAAACTAACATCAAACCGAAAATATTTAACTTAGGGACTTATATTATCATTTCATATTCTCCAGCTGTTCTTCCAGCGGCGGCCTTTCTTTCTTTCTTTCTTTATTATTTTTCTAAAACAAAACAGAGGCAGTGGCGTTCAACGAAGTGGGCTTCCGGCCCGGTCTCAACCGGCGACATCGGGTCCGAATCTTATCATACCAAAATACTGAACAATAAATACGGAACATTATATATATTTAGGGAGGTGAGTTCGGACTACCTCTCGTCTTGCGAAACGGGAATCGGAGAGAGTTCGGAATGGATCGGAGCTCGGTGGTGAAAGGATGAGCAGCGGCTGGAAGTGACGGTGGTGCTGACTGGTGGTGCTTGGAGAAGATGGAGGAGCTACGGTGGTGAAAATGGAGAAAGGAGGAGGAGTTACGGGGTGGTGAGAAATGGAGGAGGTGGTGGCCGGTTGGTGATGGAGGAGTTGGAGATGTGAATGGGCTGCCTTCTCTCTCTCTCTCTGAAATTCTCTTTTTCTGCCGAAGTGGGCAGAACAAATGGGAGACATGGGTTTTAAGAATTGGTTTGGATTTGCATGGAGGTTAATAGCTTACGGATAATTATGTGGTGTCTCAATAGGAGGGATTTAGGGAGAAGATGAGGGATTTTGTCTCCCTACTCTGCCGAAAAAGAAATGGGAAAAAAGGTTGGGTTTGGTCCGGGTACCACACTCGAACAATTACTCGTCGGACATGCGCGCGCACGACAAATTACAGAATAAAGTTTGTATGACGGCATAAATAATTTTTCGAGCATAATAATATTTTTGTTTTGATAATTATTACTTTTATATTTTTTTTTAAAATATCGGGTCTTTACAACCTTTGGATATATAATGCTTGGAAAAAATAATAATAATAATAATAAAACCTTTGGAATATAATAGTAATAAAATAATAATAATAAAGTAAAATAATAATATAAAACCTTTGGATCTTGTAAATTTTTCGAAATCGAGGGGCAAAATTGTAAAGGAGAATTTGGCATGGCATGGGCAATTGGTAAAATTGGTGAAATTAAAGGGTAAATTGGTCCGAAATTGGAAAATGGTAGGCCAAAAACTCCTTATTATATAACCTTTGGATAAAGTAAAATAATAATATAAAACTTTTGGATCTTGTAAAATTTTCGAAATCGATGGGCAAAATTGTAAAGGAGAATTTGGCATGGCATGGGCAATTGGTAAAATGGGTGAAATTAAAGGGTAAATTGGTCCGAAATTGGAAAATGGTAGGCCAAAAACTCCTTCTTATTATATAACCTTTGGATATATAACCTTTGGATTATATAATGCTTGGAAAAAATAATAATAATAATAATAAAACCTTTGGAATATAATAGTAATAAAATAATAATAATAAAGTAAAATAATAATATAAAACCTTTGGATCTTGTAAATTTTTCGAAATCGATGGGCAAAATTGTAAAGGAGAATTTGGCATGGCATGGGCAATTGGTAAAATGGGTGAAATTAAAGGGTAAATTGGTTCGAAATTGGAAAATGGTAGGCCAAAAACTCCTTATTATATAACCTTTGGATATGTTATATATATGTATACCTGCGCACGTACAGTACCCAGGTTGAAGATGACTGATGTCATCATGAACCCATCCATCAGAAATTACAGTTTACTTCCTGTGTTTTGGTTTGTACTACAATTAGATCCTAAAACTATGTGAAATTATTTGTTTTATCTTCTGTGCTAAAACTTTAAACTTTTAGGATACATCTATGACTATTCCTTTGGAATCTGTGATTTATTTTAAATCTCTAAAGGATTTAGTAACTAAAAGTATTAGGTTTAGAAAAGAATAAAATTATTTTTTGTATTATTACTTTATTGTTAACAAAGGCCCAAATATTTTAATAAAATTTCTGTGTAGTACATTGATTTCAGTAAATATTTGACAATAAGGGAAATAGTAATATGATGTATAAGTTTGAAAAATTATTAACTCGCTTATTTGCTAAATTGCTTTGTTATAAACATAACAACCTTAAGGGCATCGGCCTGATCATAAAACTTTATGTGTTTTACTTACTCGCACAATATCAACTGTCATGACTGGCTTATTATTGAAATGTATCTTGTTTATTGATGACGTTGTTATAGATTTCTTATTGTTGTACGTGCTAGGTTGGACTTAGTTCACTGGGTGGTTACGAGTAGTGACTCACGTAGACGATGTTAAGTAAAAGGGAAAATGGTAAAGTGTTGGAAGTGTGAGTGTGTGGATTGTGATTTGAGCCATGGTGATGGCAAGGGTAACCTGTGGGGCCCTGTGTTGAAATGGGTTACCTGCGGGGCCCAGTATTGAGAAATGTTGTGACGCTAATGTATGATACGTCATGCGAAGTTTTCCTTCGAGGAAGGGAATGGGTCCCATGAGACGGTTATAGTTAGTGAGACGTTAATGTATGATACGTCATGGGAAGTTTCTCTTTGAGAAAGAGAATGGGTCCCATGAGACGGTTATAGTTAGCGTGGGGTAAGTGATGTCTGACCCTAACGTACGATACGTCATGGGATGACTCAATCCTCCTGTTATGGTTTTAAGTGAGAACATGCTAGATACATAATTTAGGTGCGCTCACCTAGGACCCTGGTGCAGGACAAGCAAGAGGAAGGGTGGACCCATGAGACGGTTGTAGTTAGTGGATGTGGGATGAAAGGATCTCGTGGAGATGATCCTTAGATTTCATGTAAGATGATGGATAGTAAAGAAAAAGACGATGTGCTATTATTCTGTACCTCTCGTGTATTATCAATTGTGATATTATTGTTATTATCGAATGCTAATTGTAGAGTAAGGGGTTGGTAGGATTGGGATTATTCTACTGGGTGAATTATCACTCACGGATACGTTTGTATCCTGGTAAATCGGTTGCTTCGGCGATCAATTTGCCAGAGGGTGCAAGATATCAAGAGACCGAAGAACAGGATCCTCTGTAAGTTGATCAGTACCAGGGTGAGGACCTCCCGGCTGAGGAAGGGGAGTTTGTCGAGTCTTGGATGCCCTTTCCTTAGAAGCTCTGTTAATTTAAAGTATTGTTATTTTAATTTCCAAAAGTGTTATCACATTTATCAAACTCTGTTTTATTTCGTTGGGTTGTAAGACAGTTAAGTAGTTTTGAATTTAGTTTGAGATTTCCGCTGCTAAACTCTGTTTAATAAAATTTTATTTCTTAAATTAGTTTTATGGATTATTAAATCAATTAAAAATGATTTAATTAACGTGTCCGAAAATCGAGGCGTTACAACTTTTAACGTGAAGTTACTAGTAACTTTAGAACAAAGCAGAGCGTCATCAGTAAAAAGTGGAGCACGGAAATCAAAATCCTTTAGATATACCAAATAAAACTAGTCTAAAGTCATAGTCAATTAATTTCCTAATCTAATACTCTAAATTTGTATGTTGAAACTATATTCCTATTCTTCTAAACTTAATGTAATAAACATAAATTGGCAAATTGCATCCATATCTTTCTTTCCCGGTCAATAATATGCACTCTTTGTTAGCCACTATTTTTCCTCTTAATTAGTTTTTTCTTTACTATATTCCTTAAATAGGAAAAGAACTGGTTTTTATACTAATAATGACTGATTTAATATGTCTCTCAGCACTAATTTAAATAGTTTATGTAGATAGATATCCCGTTTTTAGGCAAACCGTGGTTCAAACCGGAACCGATCCGTTTTTTTATGATTTGGATTGGTTTGGTTCTATTCTATGGATTGGTTTGGTTTTCCAAATTTACAATCCGTAGGTATTGGTTTTGATTCTTGGTTTACTATAAAACTGAACCAATTCGGACCATGCTCACCATTCTGTTGACAGAAAATAAGAATTCTTTTTCTTTTTTGCAAGACCTATTTTGCAGGAAAATATTTCTCCAAGAGGTTCCCTTCCAAAGTTGCAAAATTAGAAGGCTTTTAGTTGAACGGGACCAATTAAGGAGGTTGATATTTGCAACTACAAATTTCCTAAGCCTAACCTGTCTTAAAAATAATGGTTTTCGGACAAAAATACCCTTTAAAAAAATGGACAAAAATACCCTCAATGAAATGACGTCGTTTTGGGTCCGATTTTGGTAAAAAAAACATTCTCACATTACTTATCTTCTTCCCCAAAACATTCACACCACCACCACCAAACCCAAACCCTAGCTGCCGCCCCCACCACCACTCATCTCCGGCGACGCCCCTCTCTGGTGAACCCCATCTGCGATGAGTCCCATCTCCGGCAAAATCCAATAAATAAACCCCCCAACCATGTAACCACATCCATCATATAACGACACCATCTTCCTCATCCATCATCTTCCTCATCTGCCTTCCTACCTCGGTAGTACCTCCCACCATAGCCGATTAACACGAGGAGCTCCCACCTCCACAACCCACTCCCAACATGTGAATTACATTGCTCCAAAGGGGTGCATCAACAAGACCAGTTATGCTACGTTAGTCTCCATCACCATCCCAGCCGATTTGAAGAAGATTTTTTCTCCTCTTTTGCTGAACACCACCACCACTGTATATCCAAAATTTTCAAAAAAAATTCTCCGACTATGGATACATATTTCTGAAAATTTTAGATAGTTTCAGATTTTAAAACTTGAAAATGTTTACAAATTTCAGATTCTAATATCTAAACACTTTATAACGTATCTTGAAGATGCGTCATGTATTTTTTTTGTTGTTGTTAAAAACGCAAATTTTGATGTTAAAAATACAAAACACGCAAATTCCGAATGCGTCATGCTCCTCCATATAAACGCATTCATGAAATGCACGATGGAACTGGGTTCGTCGGCAAAGAAATGCGAGTTCCGTACAAATGAATCTAGGTTTCGTCCGCTTCTGTTTGTCGGAGTAATTCCCAATCGAGATGATTTCGACAATAATGGGGAGGAATATTGCACGTGTTGCCCATTTGTACTTGAAACTTCAAAAATACATGTCGATTTCAGACTGAAACTCTCATTCACTACAGAATCCGGCTTATGGTTCGTGGAGAAGTCAATTCCTCTCTGAGACGAAGAAATCTTTTAGGGCCTTTGAATGTTTGGTGAAGGCGGTGGTTATGGAGGTGTGGTGGTGGTGGTGGGTATGGGTGTGGTGTTTCGGCTGTAAAGAGAAGAGATAACCATATGAGAGACAAGGGGTAAGGAGAGGGTATTTTTGGAAGTTTATGGATTTTTGTTAGGTTGCATTTAAGAAATTGTTATAAGAGTTGTGGGTTAGGTTTAGAACAGACTACGTTTAGAAATTTTGTGGTTGCAAATAGCTTGCCTCCCAATTAATTACTGACTTCCATAAAAACTGCACCGTTTAAGGGAGTTAGGCCTGGTTCCAGTTTCTTATTAAACATTTTTTTTTAAAAAAAAGGTAATTTTAAGTTAAAAAATTATGTATTTACACAAATAATTTTTCTATCAATATGGATTTATAGATCTTATTAAGATATTTTAAACGGTGCAAAAAAATCAAAAAATTATTTTTTATTTTCATTATATTTGAGTTTAAAATTACCGCCTCCCTATAAAAAAAAAAAAAGAAAGAAAGAGGGGGGTGGGGGGGTTTAGAAAGAAACTGGAACACCACGGAGTTCCAACCTGTACTTGCCGGGAACCCACCCAGACGAGACGAGCCACCAGCATTGCGACCCGCACCCCACCGGCATCCTCGCCGCTACCCCCTTTTCATCCATCCATCCTCCCCGAATCCTTCCCCCTTTTCTACAGATCCCCCCTCTCTCTCTCTCTCTCTCTCTCTCTCTCTCTCTCTCTCTCTTCCTTCCTTAAAAACCCTAGCGCCACCTCCCATACCACCAGGCCCAACCCTATCGACACCACCTTCCTCCTTTACATTCATCCAACTCAACACCCACCCGCATTCCGATAACTTTACAGTCGAACCAATCGCGCTCCACTCGGTGTGCCCGACAATCGAGTTCCTTTTGATGAATGATCCTCCTCGACTCGTACCTCATCTAGAGGCGTTTCTGATAATTTAATCCACCCTCCGATTCATCAGAGTTGCGGTGCGTGCACGGCGACGCGGGTAGTTCGGTGGTAACCAATCTCTTTCTCTCTATCTCGGTACCCTAGTTCTTTTTACTGTCTCGGTTTGCTTCATTTTTTCCCAGCACTGCCATGAATTGTTCGTTCGTCATCTTCCACTGATATATAAATGTGTTCTGTTTCTGTTGTTTTTGGGATCCTTAGAATATATTTCTGTTTATAGAGTGTATTCTCATATTCTGGATACAGTTATGTTGTTTCAATCTTGCGATTTGACAGTTTCCAGTCCTGCGAAGGAAAAAAGCGTGGTAGAACCTATTGTTTTTGCAAATCCCTTTGCCTCTTAGGTTAATCTTTTCCACTTAAAAGTAACGGAGAAAAAGAAAGAAAATGCTTCGCAACACATCAATTAGTGCTCGATAGGAATAGGAGTGCATTAACGAAACAACACACTAGACCGTACCAAAAAGAAATTTCAATGCAGTTACTATCTGTAATGTCACTCGTGTGACTATGTCGAATAATTCGCGTGGGCGTGTGTGAGCAGGAGCGTGAAAGCGTCTTTGAAACACATCTCAAACTACTTAAATCCGTGAGAGTGAGGATTGATAGCGTGAATGTGAGCGTGATAGCGTCTGAAACATATATGAAACTACTAAAATTTGCGGGAGCAAGGATTGAGAGCGCGAGCGCAATGGAGGATTGAGAGCGGGAGCGTGAGGCATTTTGAAGGATTATATGACTTGAGCTTGTGTCTCAGTTTTCTACAGTTCTATACTTATATTCATAGCGCAGCCATATAGATAGTTGATTAGTTTCAACAAAATGAAATTAATTTGCTAGAGATCGAGTAGATTGTTCCGGTGAATGTTTTTGTTGCTTTGAATGGTTTGAATGCTGTCACTGTGTCCCTTAGTCAGTCACACAGTTGTAAATGCAAACCGTTCTCAAAGCTCTTCCTGTTATTTATAGAGTTGTTGTCAACAAAGATGATTTAGTTAGTGATTTGAGACATTGGTTCTCTCAGGACTGTTCAAGACTTGTAGGTGGAAGAGTTAGTTCCTATTATCGAGGGGATCTATGATTTTTTTTCTCTCAGGACGGTTCAAGACTTGGAGGTGGAAGAGTTAGTTGCTATTATCGAGGGGATCTATGATTTCCAAGAGATAGGAACTAGGGGGAGATTATTTGCAGTGTTGTCTCACTTTCTCTCTTCCTCGGGGTCCTTCTAGGTATGTTGAGGGCATAACCTCACTTATTCTAAGAGGGAGAAATGGGGTACCCTTGTGCCGCCCAGCATTGCCCTTTGTGGGTACATGGTACCAAGTATCAAGGTTTGAGGGAAACTAGGCGACTTCAGGAGGCGAAGGTTAGCCCAGCCGAAGGAGGCCTCTAGGGCATGGCTGAAGGATAACCCGCTCCTGAAGTCGAAGGCTAACACTTGAACTGGAGGCAGGGCCCGAGTTACTCGGGACCGAAGGAGGATTGTGGATTGGAGGCTTGAGCTCTAAGGTATCATCTGAAGCCCAAGCTCCCTTCAGGAGTTCGGACTTCTGATCAGTCTTAGAGAGAGAGAGGGAGACCTGTTGATGACTGAAGGACAATTCCTCGGTGTTCGCATCATACCTACCACCTGACCTGTGAATCACTAACATTCTGTATCACTGATCCGTAGGCCTATGGCCTAGACCTCACATTACTACTACCTACCTCTACAAGCTTTAGACAATTCATATCACACATCACTATCCATCTGACTTTAGAGGTCTGACCTCTGGTCTTGGAGGCCTACGACCTTTAGACGACCAGCCATTGAGGACCCTCCACGTGTCCTAAATCCAGCTGGACTTCAGGGCATCTCTCTCCACCCTTGCCTTCATCCGTCACATTACACACCCATTGCTCTTTGCCTCTCTACTGCCACTCTCTGTGTGTCTAGGATTTGCCTTAAGCTCTCTCCTCCTCCGCCTTCAGCACCCTGAGCCTTCAAGATCTCTTTGGTATCCCGGACTACCCTCAGGTACTCAATCAACCTTACACACACCCTTCTTTGCGTGGTGCATAGTTTGAGGAAAAATTATCACCCTAGATGATCTCATCCGAACATAGAAGATTATTGTTGAACTGGAGTTGTATGTGGAAAAGTGATGTAGATTCGATATCGCAAATTCAGATCCATTGTTCAGTGGCTTGGGAGCTTTGAACATTGGTCCTATGTTTGTCTTGAGTGACTTGGGTCTTCCTGATGGACTGTAGGAACTTCTACAGTCCTGGAGAGGCATAAAGGTGGGGGAGGAGTAGGAACTTATGGCATATGATCCCTTCTTGTTTGATGTGGCTCATGTGGGGAGAGGAGTTGGCGACATTTTGATGTCCTCGAAAGTCCTTCGTTTAGACTTAAGAGATCTTTTCTTAGTAGCTTCTATAGTTCGGAATAGGGAGTTGCATCCTTTGCATGAAAAAATTTCTTGTTAAGATAGATGATAGGCTTTCAAACATATGTGGCATTCTTTTAATGCATTGCTTTATATAGTCATTGGCTACATGCTGCCTTTTGTTTCAGCATTTCCCTTTCTGTGGTTGAGTAGATGTTGACTCGGAGTTACAGGTTGGAGATGAGATTGACATAATGTTTTTATGGATGGAAAAATCATGCTCATAAGCATTTGATGTTCAAGAAGCATTTTGCTGTTTTTCAATACTTACTCTGTTGGCCTTAACATTGGTAATCTATGGAATCGAACATGCATATTTGGCTTGTATGTGTTTGTAAATGTATAGTTGTTTAACCCTTTTTTTTTTTTTTCCCCCCTTGAGCTAGACTTTGTGCTTTATAGCTGATATCTGCTTTCTACTATTGTTCAGGGTGAATCATATGGATGGTTGACCTTTATGCCACTTTTGGTTGATCTTACTTTTCAAAGCCTTAATTGTTAATCTGATTACTTCGGTCAAGATGTCCTCAGCTTCAAAGGCACCAGGCACTCAAAATGCTTTCCCTGTGGATGCAAACTTACATACTTCCAGTAAAAGTGATTTAGAACATGTAGACGAGGAGGAGGAGGAGGAGGATGTAGATTTCAACCCTTTCATAAAAGATTCCCCCTCTTCGGAAGCTTCATCGAGCATGAGCTCTGAAATTGAAGTTTTGGATGCTGATGTTTCTACAAGCAAGGGGAACACAGGGGTAGACTTGGCTACTCATTTATCTACTCATTTATCTTCATTGCCATCTGGTCAGGTGCAAGATTATGCTCTTGGGGATTCCGAGCATGGGGAGGAGATTGTTATGCAACCTGCTATTTCATCAGGAGAAGCAAGTTATAAAGAATCAGAAAGAACATCTCCCACAAGGTTCAAGAAGAGAAAAGCAGTTCTGATTTCTCAGCCTGAAAGTGGAACATTTCTGAAAAAGGAGAATGCCTCAAGTAGTGGAACAGATGTTGTTAATGATGTTATGGTTGGGGATTTAACGAATTCCAGGAGGCCCACCATGGATATAGATGATGAGGATGCTATCTCTAAGCGCACAAGAGCCCGCTATTCACTTGCTAGTTTTACTCTTGATGAACTCGAGGCTTTTCTACAAGAAACAGATGATGAAGATGATCTTCAAAATGTCAATGAAGAAGATGAGTACAGGAAATTTCTGGCAGCTGTTTTACTAGGTGGAGATTGCGACAGTCAGATTATACAAGGAAATGAAAGTGTCGATGAAGATGAAGAAAATGATGTAGATTTTGAGATAGAAATCGAAGAAGCACTTGAAAGTGACATTGATGATAACACAAGGGGTGATACCCAACAAGAAAGTGAGGCAGCTGGTCGTCGCCCTGAGACTAGGCTAATTAGGCGCCAAAAAGCTTCTGTCCGCCAGAAAAATAGGCTTTTGGGACAGCCATATAGGCCATTGCGTCCGCTCTTACCAAATGCACCCATAGCATCTTTCCCTGTGGTGATACCTGAGACGGCTCCACACTTTGTGTCTTTCTCTGGACATGATGGTTTTATCAGTGGATTTACTGCACATCAGCTAGGCCAGTTACATTGTTTGATCTATGAGCATGTGCAGCTTCTTATTCAGGTGTTTTCTCTTTCTGTTCTAGAGCACTCGCGACAGCACATTGCCTCCCAAGTTCAGGAATTGATTTCAGAGATGCTTCACACACGTGATCAAGTAATATCACGTAGAAGGGAGCCATATCGTGGTTTCCTTTTTCACCCTCCACACATTCATCCAGCAGTGCAACATGGACTTTCCAAATCATTGACTCCATCATGCACCTCTGAGTCAGCTCGTTCCTTTGATAAACAAAGAGATTGCTCCTCGGGGACTAACAAAGGTCCTCTTCCTGAAGTAATATCTCCTAGCAGAAGACGTGGATATTATGCTTCTAATGATCAGGATGGTCTCTTTCTAACATCCAACAGTGCTTTGTCGGTGCCCTTTGTAAATGGTCCTATCGTATCTGTCCTCGATGTAGCTCCGCTTTATTTTGTTGGGGAATATATAGATGATGTTGCTATTGGTATGTCAAGTATAGTTAAGTGTTTGTCGTATTTCTGCAGTTATCTGCTCATTTCTGCTTACCATTGTGCGGAATTATTGACTTCTTGGCAGCTGTGAAAGAGTATCAGCTGCAACGTGTCCAAGCTGCTTGTGATAGTCATTTTAAAAAGGAACCCCTGTTCCCGTTTCATAGTTCGGAGTCTTTTGCTGAAGCAAATGCTGAAATTCTAGGAGGAACACCTGCGCCAACTGCAAAGGTGTCTTCATATCCTGCTGGTGATCAGCCCCCCAAAAAGACATTGGCTGCAGCTCTGGTTGAAAGTACAAAGAAGCAATCAATTGCTCTAGTTCCAAAGAAAATTGCCGAGCTAGCACAAAGATTCTTGCCAGTGTTTAATCCAGCCCTATTTCCGCATAAGCCACCCCCAACACCTGTTGCGAATCGTGTGCTTTTCACTGATGCAGAAGATGAGTAAGTTTTCATGTATTATTTGTTATTTGGTGGTAAGTCAATGTTCCTCCTACTGTACTATTTGTTAATTGTTATTTGGTGGTAAGTCAATGTTCCTCCTACCAAGATCTCGACTGTATCATTTACTAGTTATTGATGCAAAACCTACATCTGACTCTTCTAAATCTTCTTGGCTAAGTTGGAGACTAGGTTTAGCAGCTGCTTTTTAAATTCTGTTATTGCTAAACTTGGAAAGAACTTAATGCTACACTACCTTCTCTTTTTAACCTTTTGACTTCGAAAAATATTTTGTAGTCCAAATGAATTATCTGAAATATTGTCTTCCTTTCATTTCCAGTTGTTAGGTTAATGCTATGATATTGCTTACCAGTACCAAGAAGCTGTGATATTACTTGTGGAAGCATGAAAAGTAGATGCAAATATAGCTACTTTTTGCGAGCCTACAAACATCTGTGCTGATGTAAAGACATATATAGACATTAACATATGCTCATAGGTTAGATTGGGTGACTGTTATGAGGTTCTCTCCTCCTACCACTTGAGGATTATCGGATATCTACCAGTAGTGCTAGAAAACTACGTGACATTCGTTGTGTTACATAGATCAACGATCAGCTGGTTCTTAGCTGCCTGGACTAAGTTACTCATCAAACAGCACCATAGAGGTAGCATTGTAGTCTGACTTCCATATGAAGAACCAACAACATGGCCCAAAACAGGACTTATGGTTTAATTTCACAACCCATATTTACAAAAATAGGAAGTCCTAAAAAATTTCAACTTTTTAAGCTTAATAAAAATACTAAACTGTAATTGCAAAAGCTCAAATTAGCACGAAAAAGATGATACTTGAATCTAACCTTTACTACATATGGTCCCAATCATGTTTGACACAAAATCTTCAATTTGCTTTGTTTTTTCTGGGAGTATAGGCCGATGGACCCTTGCACTATGTCTGGATGATGGGAGGGGAAGTGAAGGGGTGGGTACTGGGTAGTGTATGTTATGGGGGAAAGGAGAGGAAAGAAATGAGAAGGTAGGGGTGGTATCCCTCCCTTGTTTGGTTAGAGAACGTTTAACAGGGGGGTGGGGATTTTTTGTTCTGTTTGACTAAAACTAAATGGTGGTACGGGGCAGCAGAAGTCTAATAGGTAACCTTAGCCAACAAGGTGGGGATATACTTGGTTTTAGAACAAGAAATTAAATAACTTGTGCTTCACTTCCCTCCATTTCCTCCCAAATTTGGAGAGGGAGGGAAGCACTCTAATTGTGGGCCTTGTCTCCCCTTCTAACCCCCTCTATACACTTCCCCTTAAAAGTGTCTCAACCATGCTTAACATTGACCCTTGCCATACCCTTCACTTCCTCTCGAAAGCCATCAATTGAAGCGTAGTGTTAAACTCAATTGGCTTTCGTTCGTTTTGCTAGCGCTCTAAGCTAAAACAAGGGAATTATTTTTTGATACACAATGTCCTTTCGATATTGAAAATTGTTACTCTAGGACTACAAGAATTAAAATTCTCATTTTGCCACGAGGTGGATCCTGTGGATTTCACCTTCCAGTTTGCTCTAGAATGGCCTTCTTAGATAGTCTTGTGGAATGATTTTATAGTTAGTCCTTATATGCTCCGCCATACTTTCCTTCACCGTAGTGTAACCATATTGTGTTTGCTTTCACCTAGAATAGTTTCAGTTGTTTGAAGACCCTGATTAAACTCTGAGCCAAATGTAGGGAAATTTATCTGCACCTTAGCAGTAGGTTTAAAGTGGTTTTTGGTTTTCCCAGCTGTGATGTGTAACCAGCTCTAAATATACATCTGAAGTTGAAGGACTTATGCTTTTGCATGTGGAACATGAAGGAATGGAACCTTTTGGGTTACTTCTGACAGTAGCTCCTGTTTTGACTCAGACTTATAGTGTAGATTCTCTTAATAGTTTGGTATTCTTACTTATTTGTTTCCAGGGCCTTATCTATTGTTAATTTCAAATTTCAATAGATAGACTTCCTTTGTGGTTGACACGCACTTTCAGAAATTATAGTTTGTTACAGCTCGGAATATGTATGGGAACTCACTTGTTTGTTTGGTATTTGCTTTGTAGGTTACTGGCGATGGGATTAATGGAATGTAACACAGACTGGAAAGCAATTCAACAGCGCTTCCTTCCTTGTAAATCTAAGCATCAGGTAATATCTTTTTTGGACCTAGCATTGCAGATACTCCATAGGACATTTTTTGTTGCTCCTAAAGCCTGAAATTGTTTTACTTTTCTTTTTTCGTCATGATTCCCAGTTGACAACACTATTAGTGAATTTCTTCCTGTGAGTGAATAATTAATTTCTTCAGAGGTGGTTATTGAGTAATGTGCTGGAAATATCTGAAATTTGAGTTTGGGAGGTAGCTAATTTTTTTAACTGAAAATTCAAAAGTTCATTCATTTGTAATGTATGGTCAAGTTGAATCATTCAGTAGTAAGCAACGCCCTAACTTTTATTTCATACTAGTTTTAAGTTGAGTTTTAGTTTTATGTGATGGCTAATTGGCATTATCTACGTTCAGTTAATATAAGAATATATGTAATAATTTAAAAAATATTTTTGGTAGTTTTACAAACTTAATGGGCATAGCAGGCAACAGATTAATCCTTCCAGCTTTTCTTTAATGTTATTATGAACAATCTAGGGAAGGACCAATGGAAAAGCCTGTTCCTAAGTTGAACCATAAATTATTGGCCAAGATATTAACAAAGAGATAATAGTGAAGATTGGACAAAAAATAACATTAAATAACTCTCCCCAGCATACTCCTCTTCTACATAACCTTATACTTCTATGGTGTATTGCCAAAGCGCATATCCTTTTCACACTAGGAGACTGAAAGCTTCAACTCAGGGTTGACTTTTAAGCTTTGAGATCTAGGTTCTTTTACAATTGCTCTATGACATTTCAAGGAGTTAGCTTTGGTTTTTTAGCAAGTCTCAACCACAGCTCTCTGTGTATTTAAACACGTTGAGTCTCTAATTTACAATGGAGCATTGCTACATCATTTCTGTCATGCCCATGATTTAGTGGATTGCTCTATTGTTTTATTCTTCCTTTTTGGTCCTTTTGTCCCCCTCCCTCTCTGTAATTCATCATCTTTATTTGAAGTGTTAACTGTGTTGCAGATTTTTGTTAGGCAGAAAAATCGTTCATCTTCTAAAGCCCCAGAAAATCCGATCAAGGTATGCTAACACTGCTCGCATGATTAACGATAACATCGCTTTATATTGGCACCCTGTCTGATGTACGTTCACACATTGGATGTTATTGTGAGAGATGATCTAATCATTATTGTGATGAATACAACAGCTTTGTGTGGGTGAACCCACCAAGGTAGCCCTACGGTTAAACATTGTCATTGGGCCCAAGCTGCCGAACCCTAAACCTTGACTTACTTGATATCTCTGGCTTTTGGGCCGTTGCTGGTATTCGGGGTTTACCCCATAGGATGGTCCAAAGTGGCTTTGCCTTGAAGGGTTACTTGTTACAGGGAAAGGAATTACATTGCAGTGGTGGCCTTTGACTGTGTTTATTAGATATGCACTTAGATAATGAGCTAACCACAATCCATCAGTTTAAATATTTCCAAGATTTTCTCAATCATGCAGGCAGTTCGGAGAATGAAAAGCTCTCCCTTGACAGCAGAAGAGATAGCACGTATTCAAGAGGTCACTTTTACTTTGGAGCATTTTGGGCCTATTTATTTGAGAATTCATCACATTATATGCCTAGCTGTATCTTTAATTTGTGTGATCTAAAATCTAAATTATTCATGGTTTGAAGGTTTTTAAGCTTGACTGGATGTTCATTTGTGTGATCTAAATTATTCAGGGGCTAAAGGTTTTTAAGCTTGACTGGATGTCCATATCGAGATATGTTGTCCCATATCGCGATCCATCCTTGCTACCCCGGCAGTGGCGCATTGCTACTGGAACTCAGAAGTCATATAAATCAACTGCCGATAAAAAGGAGAAGCGAAGGTTATATGAATTTAATAAAAGAAAGTGCAAACCTGCTGCTTTGGCAACTTCATCTGAAAAAGATGTAAGCTGAACTTTTACCAATCTGAATGGCTATGTGATTCACGACTTGTGTGGTATTATGCACACATGCAAATAGATCTGATATACATTTAGGAATCTGTGTCCTGTTAACAACCCCAGTTTTGCCCAACTTCGCTTTGGTTGAGCTGGGGATAATCTGGGTATCTTTGAGCTTGATTTGTCTTCTACACCCTTCCTTCAAAGCTCCAGAATCTTAATCCAACTCACAAAGTGTGACACTTTGTTGTTTAAAATTAGCTTCCATTGGAGACTCGACTCACAAAGTGTGACACAGTTGGTTTATTCAGAGCAATAAGAGTAGTACTTTGTCCTCCAGCTTTTATAGTTAGTAGCATATACTTTCTATGCCAACACAATTATATGTGTTAAAGCATCCAACTCAAAACCAATTGGCAATGAGTGGAGGGGCCGCCCAGGCTCATACACAAGTTTTGGAGGAGATAATTGACCGATGTGGGACAAGCTCTAATACTCCCCCGCACGTGCAACCCCCAACTCGCACGTGGAGAGGTAAACAAACAATCCATAACACTTGGATCACAACAAACAACAGTGCACTTATGGCACAAACAAGGGGGAACCCTAGCTCTGATACATGTTAAAGCATCCGACTCAAAACCAATTGGCAATGAGTGGAGGGGCCGCTCAGACTCGTACACTAGTTTTGGAGGAGATAATTAACCGACGTGGGACAAACTCCAACAATATATTTATGCATGCCTGAGTTGGATTTTGGCAAGAGGCTAGGACTTGCTCATTATATGTATTACTAAGCGTCTAAGCCTTGTTCTTCCCTTTTCTCTTTAATAAGTAGTGCATTGACCTTGTTATACATTTTTATTGACTTCAGGACTGTCCAACCGATAATGCGGATGGAGAAAATTACAGTGGGGATGATTGTGTGGACAACAATGATGAAGCTTATGTTCACGAAGCATTTTTAGCAGATTGGAGGCCTGGTACTTCCTTTCCCATTTCTTCTGGGGTTCCTCTCCCGAACTTCCGAGAGAAAAACCAACCTGGCAAGTTACTGTCCAAATGGGATTCTCGTGTCATGGAACAGACAAAAAGCAGTGGTTGTGGAGAACCAAATAGTAACCTTGAGCTTTCAGCTGCATTTAAGTACTCCCAGAATCCTGACACTTCATCGTATTTTACCCATACTAGACATCCTGCATCTCCTGTTGAGCCTAATCAGCCTGGTTCTGATATGATTTCAAGGCCTTCCAAATCCCTGTTCTCCTCACTGCCATATCGATCTCGTAAAAAAAATAGTGCTCATTTGGTGAAGTTAGCTCCAGATTTGCCTCCTGTAAATCTTCCACCATCAGTCCGTGTGATGTCTCAGTCAGCTTTAAAAAGTTATCAAGTTGGAACATCAACTAAGGTTGCGGCTGCTGATAACGGAATTAGGAGTGCTGCAACAGAAAAAATAGCTTCACGATTTCCTGGTGTTGGAGTTTCGGGAAGCTTTCATCCAATTATATCTGCAGAGAACAAAAGAAACCTGCTTGAAAAAAGTAACCCTAATCAGCCAGAAAAAAGCAATGCTAATCAGCACCAACAAGAATCTTTTGTCTCCAGGGATAAGTGTGTGGCTGGAGGTAGAGACGACACATATGCGCATATGCATCCTTTACTATTCCAGTCCTCTGGAGATGGGCATATGCCATATTACCCATTGAACTGCGGTAGTGGTATTTCAAGTTCTCTCAATTTCCTTTCACAAATCCAGCCCCAACTAAATGTCAGTCTCATAAGTAATTCTGACCAAGCTACCCAAGCAGTTAATCTTTCTGATAAATCTACGAAGTCCAAGCAAACTTCATTTTCTGGTGGTATTGACTTCCATCCACTTCTGCAAAAAACTGATGATGCAAATACTGATTTTGTAACTGCACGTAGAGGCAGTTGTGCTCAGCTTCAAAGTTCGTTTGATGCTGTCCAGTCCGAGTCACGGGCCAAGAGCAGTCTGTTGGCCACCTGTGATACATCCTCCAGTCCTAATGACAAGACGAATGAACTGGACTTGGAGATTCACCTTAGCGTCACATCTAGAAGGGAGAAAGCTAAACGAATTGCAGATGTGATTGAACAGGACAGAACAACATCCAACGTAAGTGCTTTGGGTTCTGGAAATACCATGGAAACTCAGGCCACTATAGGTTCATATTATCAGCCCAGCGAAACTTCTCCGATAGCTTCAGTTCCAAACAGAATCACCAAGAAGATCAATTCAGGTCCACGTGCAGCGAGCAGCAATATCTCGGTATGTGGCATAAATAATGAAGGTGACCAGTCTCTTTCAGAGATTGTTATGGAACAGGAAGAGTTAAGTGACTCTGAGGAAGAAATTGATGAACATGTGGAGTTTGAATGCGAGGAGATGGATGACTCAGAAGGAGATGACTCTGAGCAGATCATCGACATACAAAATAAGGTATCTGTACTGCATCTTAATTTTATGCAATATTTCATTTCTTCAGATAGATTTTTTGGAGCACCAAAACTTGTTTACCCCAAGCTAAATGTGCTGCTTTACATTTTATACTCTGATTGAATTTGGTGGATTTACCTGTCAAAATATTCTCTCAATTTAAATATGACCATATTCAAGCGGGATTTTCATATTATCTGGGGAACAGTCCACTCTAGGAGGCAGACATGTTAACTCAGATTCACATGGCAACATGTGATCTGAAGCATCTCCTTGTGTCTCCTTTTTGGTACGGAAAAAGAGGACCATTCTCAAGTTAAAGGATGTAAGAAGAACTCTCAGTATCAGGGACACCAGATATTTCAAGAAGGAAGTTGAAGGGGTTCAGCCATGTGAGAGCGCAATGCTATCATACTCCGGCCAGCAGCAAACAACAATCATGTCCATCTGATCTGCTATGACTTTTGCCATACTTTGTGACTCTCACCACTTGCTTCTTCTCCAACTCATTGAACGAGCCATTTAAGCCCCAGAGTTATCCTTATGAGCCCCGGAGGGATTGGCAAATTGTTGACCACAATGACGCATTCAACTTAAAACTCCACTAGCAGTAGATGCGCTTGCACTTGTTAGACCCCTTCTGGCCTTATTTTATTTTGTCAATATATAGTATGATAAGCTGTGGCTCTGTCCACAGCATAGTTTCTTTTCTGATGCAAAATATTTGATTCTCTCGTACTCCAAAAAGCATATCCTTCACAGTTAGCGCTTCTCTGAATATTCAAAAGCTACTCCTTGTGTTTGACACGCATTGCTTTTTGTGAAATTGCACTTAGATTATTCACCAATCACCCCAGAGCTTCTTGTTTAATTTCAGAAGCAGCATCTTCTCCTTCTGGAAATTAGTTAAGGACCTTCTGCATTGTGCACACTTTTTCTTCTATGTTGATGCTGCGGTCCCACGCCCCTCCTCTCCTTAAGTCTAGTTTGGTAAAGGGGCAGAAGCCGCAGAATCATAACAATTTCATCTTTCAGGGTTGTAGTGAGAGGAAAACTTGTGCGCATTGAGAATCTTGATTTGTGTTAGTTTTCCTGCCTTTTGAGTTCTTAACAAGGTTTTGTAGATATTGGAACAAATTTAAGAAAAAACAGGCCTTTTTTTTTTAACCACCGAATGGGTGCAGTGGGAGGAGGATAGAGAAAAGAGATGTTGCAGCTCACAGCAGTAAAACTCAAACAAAGCCCGGCATTAGACCTGACATTAAGTGCCGCTTCCAACGTTCCAAATTATTGGTCTGAAGACTCTTTAAAAAAATTAAAATCACAGATATTTGCTTGTGGCATTCTACAAGGTGCTTGATTAACTGAGTCTGTCTACGTCGTATTGTCATTTTATATGTATGTATGTACTTGATCGTTCCTCATTGCTACTCTCATTTAAGCAGTGAGAATCTTTTATTTAACATTCTGTCTTCTTTGTTCACATTTGTTACTAGTTGGTCCCAGATTCTACTACAGATAGACAAAGCTGCTCTACACCCACGAGTTTGATTTCTTATACTTCCAGTCGTCCACAAAATGATATGAAGAAAGCAAAGGCTTCACTAGACTCTACAGTAATGGAAGGTTCTGCTAACAAAAACTGCCCCCCTCCCTTTCGCCCTAACAGATCTACCAGGAAAACTGTCGTAAATAGAAAACATGTTGAAGAACACCATGACAACAGCAGCAAGTGAAACGGCTGGAATTGGCTTCTTTTGCTGTCACGGAATCCGGGGAAGGGTGTGTGCAGAAGTAACTTAGCTTTATGTACCAGAAAGAAAAAGCAAAAAAGTTCAAATGTAAATACTGTTCTGCAGTAGTTTAGGAAATTAGGTGGTGGAATCGAACCTCGGGCATTTGAAGTGGAGAAGCATTCTATTTGCAGGCTCCCGTGATTCTCGAATCTTCGAAACCAGTCATCTTGCAACCATTTAAACCAGCGGTGATCAAGCAACCGGATATGCCGGATGCCATTAGATTCTCAGATGATGACTATGAAGAGGTCGATGGAAACTGAGCAAGGATGTGGAGAAGTAGGAAATGTGACCCAAAGCGGTCGATGTGTTAAGCCGGCTCATCTTTGGTCGGACATTCCTGGGTAGGGTTTTTTGTATATATGTTGTATATATATGAAAGAAGATGTTGGCAAATGAATGGCATGAGTAACTATTTTTGTCAAGGAAATAATATTATCAATACTATTTCGAACACAGATATCTAGATACAGATGTGCTAAAAGTCAATCAGACGGCTTCAAACATAACTAAGTTCAAATTTGTGTCTAGACGTCTGTCCCCAACACTGCTGATTTATTATATCTATTATAGGGAAGAGTAATTGTGTACTCGGTACGCTGTTATCTTCTAGTAAGAGCAGTCCTAGTAGTCATCTCCCATCATAGATAAGGATGGGCACAAAAAGTCAAACTATGGTAGTGTGCCACATAGAGCATCTCCAGCCCTACCTAGCCATTTTGCTTAAGAAGAATGCCAATTTCTATTTTGGCAGGCCACAAAATACATCCCTACCTCAACACCATAGCCAAAATAGCTATTCAACACCTATTTTAATTAAAATATGTTCACAAACATACTAATCGAAGTCCAATCCAAACCCTATGGACTGAATTCCCATCAACTTGTTTTGATTTTCCCCAAATCAAATTCTCCCTAAAATTGGGCCTCTTCAAGCTATACAGTAAACACTTGAATCAAGCCTCATCTCCTCCAAGAGTTGTTTGCGTTTGGAGACGTCGACGAGGTAGAGCAGTTCTCGATTGGAGATGTCGACGAGGTAGAGCTGTTCACAATCGGAGCGGTCCACGATTGCTGACGATGATGCCGATGCCGATGCTGACGCCGACGAGGTAAAGAAGCTGACACCATTAGATAGAGGCGATGATGAAGCCGTGGACTACCTAGGCTGGGGGGTGGGTTGTATCGGGCGAGGCTACAGTAAATCGCCACACTCAGCAAGTTACTGTAGCGGAGGATAAAATGGCGAGGTCTACTAGGTCTTTGATTTAGGGTTTCCAGTTCAACTAGTCATTTTGTTTAAATTTGAGATCTGCTCAGGCTACTGGAGATTCTCTTAATCGTGCTAACTTGGCAATGATGCTCTCTATTGTGGCATGCGTTCCCATGGGAACGAACTTTGTAGGTGATTTTTCTTATTTTAGTAGTACTATCTAAATTACCAAATTGATTTTTTTATTTAGATATCAAATCAATTTCTGAAAGAAAAATATTAACAGCATGGGCCGGGATTTAAATCCCTAGCTAGATGTAGTCTTGAGCCCCACACTACGGGCTGTTTGGATGGAGGAGATGAAGGGGGATATGTGAGGCGCCCTGATTTGTACTCCGGCTCTCTCTCAAATCCAGTGTTTGGCTCCAATTTTCCTCTCCCGGACTTGTTTACTGTTCGGACTACATATCCCCCTTCCCCCGAATTTCACCCGGATTTGTAACGACAGCTCAGGCCCTGTCGTTAGCAAATCAGGGGAGTTTTGGGCTTTTTTGGTACCATTCTACCCCTGCAAATCAGGGGCGTTGTGTTACCTTCTTGCCAGAAAAATCAGAGAGAGAGAGAGAGAGAGGACTGCCCCATCGTCGGTGATGGTGGGTCGGAGCAACCATCGTCGTCGGTGATGGTGGACGGGATCAGGGAGAGAGAGAGAGAGAACTTGATGGACCAAGATCGAGATCGGAGGCCACCTCTGTTTCCTTCCTGAGCCACCGAATAAATTTGGGGAAGAAGATGCACTGTTTTCCCTCTTCTTTTTTTTTATCCAGTTTTTAATTTTAATTTTATCCAGTTTTTTTTGATAAATATGTATTTATTTTAGTTTTAATTAAATTAACCTATATTATCCATTAAATTAATAAAATGAGGGTAATAAAGTCATTTCACATCTTATCACATCATATCCACCTTCCAAATCCACCCTTCTTAACTTATCACCCCTCATTACATATCCACCTTCAAATCTCCCCTCATTCTATATCCACCCAAAACAAATCCTTCATCCAAACGGACCGTAAGCGTAAAGTTCATACCCGTAGTCTTGAGCAACAAGAGAGTGTGATAATGGAGCGGCTTGAGGGACAACGGGTAGTGCCCCATGGGATTCCACTAAGTATTTTAAAAATTAAGTACTCTTTCCGTCCGGATTTAATAGTTTCTCGTTTAATTCTAATCGAATGAAAAATGAGTTATATCTTTAAATTAATAATGAATTTTATATCCAATATGGATATTGTTTGATAGATCTCAATTAGTTCTATAAGACAATGTTTTCAAAATTACATAAAACATTATAAACTACGAGATATAATCGATTGAAAAGTGACACGAACTCTAAAAAATGACTATTAAATCCGGATGGAGGGAGTATTTATTTGTATTTTTCAAATTTAAAAATAATGTATTTACATAATTAATTTTTAATTTTTTTTGCATCGTTCAAAAAATCTGATTGAGATCTATCAAATAAGATCCATATTGCACAAAAAATTATTTCAGTAAGTCCATTATTTTTAAGCTTGAAAATTATAAATAAGTACTTATTTTTTAAGAAAGCTTGGTTGTAAGAGCATTCCTATTGTAATAAGCAAATGAGTGTGAATAAACAAATTTAACAATGCTCAAAAAACACTCCACATTGTAATAAGCAAAGTTACAAGTCTTTTAGCAAATAACCAAATTCCACTCATTTCATAACCAAACTTAATAACTTTTACTAATAACCAAAACTCAATAACCAAACTCAAAACTCAATATTTCAAAAACACCCCACATTGGAATCGTCTCATCGAGACAAATAATTTGGTATGGTCGGGTGCGTGATTGAAACTTGTTTGTGATTAGACAAATATGCATTATGTATTGTGGAGGTTTTTTTGGTTAGGGATGCAAAAATAACCAATGTGCAAGTAAAAGTTGTTAAGTTTAATTATGAACTAAATGAATAATCAAATGCTGACGTGACATATTTTGGTTATTGGTTTTGATTATTACCGTTGCAAATGCTCTAATTACATCTTATTTTTTGTTGCAAATATTGCATACACCAACGGGAAAAGTTAATCAGTTAGTTCACAGGGTGTTCAGAAGCTATCCAGAGCCTTGAACCCACAAACCGTATGCAGCGGGGCTCGAACCCTGTCTCCCACAAGGGAGAGCCACGGGTTACCAACTGGGCTACAAGCCCATTGGTTGTAATTACTTCTTACCCCCTAAATTATCACACTTTTTCAAATATCCCTGTAAATCCAAACACTTGACCACCTTCAACCACTTGGACACTTGCCAGCGGCGTGCACTGAATCTGTGGGTCCTACTAGCCAAACGCCATGGGATTGGCAGAGGACGACAACCAGCCACTGTTAATCTCATCATCCGCAGCAGCAGCAGCAGCAGAAGAAGTATATGAACAAGAATCAAACGGTGAAATTTGATCAGACGAATCTTTTTAGAGTCGAAGAAGACATGGCACATCGCGGGCCCCTCCATCTTCACTCGAATCGCCTTGTTCTCCCTCACCGTCATCACCCAATCCTTCGCCGGCCACCTCAGCGACCTCGACCTCGCCGCCATCTCCATCGTCACCACCGTCATCATCGGCATCACCTTCGGCTTCTTGGTAATCTATTCTAAAACCCCCTTCTGAATTCAACCTAATTCGCTTTACTCTGTTTGATAATCTCGTATATAGCTCGAATGTGATGGGTGGAGTAATAATTGAGTGCCCCTGGGCACCCACGTGGTGGTGCCTCAAACTCTTCTCTACCACACAAATGGCTCCACGTAATTTGTGGTGGGGTGGAGCCCACACAAATGTGTGGTGTAAGAAAAGTTTGGGGCACCGCTTGGCGGTGTCCCATGGCGTTGAATAATTTTCCGAGGGGGTGTTAGCTAGGATATAGTATCAAGTTTCGACTCTGATATCGCTGCACTCCGATATACCAGTGATACCAAAAAATAGGCAAGTCTATCAAGCCGACTCCCGATACATATTCCTTCATATCTGATCTTTTATCCGCTCTGCATCCGCTTCAACAGCCCCTTTGGATGGAGGGGTTTCGTGAGAAAAGAAAAGAAAGGGTTATGGTTTCAGCCAAATCATTCATTCAGCTCCTTTGGATGGAGGGGTGAGAAAAGAAAAGAAAGAGGTTTGTTCTCCCTTACTAATGAGAAAAGAAAAGAAAGGAGTGTGGTTTCTCACCATCTCATTTGGATGGACAAATAGAAAAGAGAATGGTTTCTCATCATTTCTCACCAATCTTATTTGGCTGGACAATATGCGAGAAAAGAAAAGAGAGTGCCATATAAAATTTTCCCAATATAACCTTTCTTTTCAAATATGACTTCCTTGCTTCTTTACGAGGCAAAAATGTTGATTGCTCTTACACTGCTCTCATTCCACCAAAGTGAAAATGTAACAATGAACAACCAGCTGCTTTAAGATAAGGCACAAACAAGCAACAAATAATTGGATACCACAAAAAGGATGAGAATACTGGCATTTATGCAGATAAAAAGATGGTCTGTTAATTTAGGCGACCCTCTTTTGCAGCCTTAATTGCATCAAATTGAACCCCCTCTGCCGCCCTTATTCTGTGAGCAGACCATCGTGATGAAGCTCCCTTCATGTCAAAAGGGGTTAAGACTTACAGAGTGTAAAGAATGTTTATACGAATGAATCCATATACAAGATATGTTCAGATGCAAAAGTTACACAAACAAGAAATGAAACTTGCCTTGTTACCGTGCAGTACTCAATGCAAACACAATATTTACACTGGAGCAAGCTCTAATATAATTGGATACCACAAAAAATCCTGGTATCACCAAGGATAACACAAGTAAGCACTAATATAATGTCTGCAATTACCCCAGACATCAGTAGAGTTAAACTAGCTGCCACAAAACAGTCAAAAAAATTCCACAAAATACTTGCGATGTTTCCACAAAATACTTGCAATATTTCAACAAAAATCGTCTCAATTACTAGATTATCACCAAGGTTATGTCCTCCATAGCTCAGTTAGAAATGCTGTTGGGCGTCAAACATCATGTACTCCAAAGTTTCCTTGCGATACTCCACCGGGGAGCCAAAAAATGCCATCATTCTCTCAGGCTTGTTAATAAGGAAAAGGTATGATTCAGTGCGTTTGTATGGCTCAATTCCGATTTCTTCAAGTGCCTTATGGAGTTGTCCGGTTGAAACACAGCCATGAGCTTTCTCCATCACAGCATTACCCTCTCTTATAGCTGATGGTATATCTTCCAAAGCTGTCTTTATTTCCTCAACTTCTGCACGTTCTCCACGTGGCAACCTTCTCTTTTTCTTGGAAGAAGATTCATTTTTAGCAGATGACATATCAACCTCGTCAAGATTAATATAGTTCTCCAATGTCGCTTCATTCTGAGACACCATGTGATCAACGCTTTCAATTGTGTCTGGAGGAGCATCAGTTGTTGAGTTAGACCAGCGACGGAGTTTCTCCTTGGCAGTTTCTGCACCTTCGCCATTGGCCCTATCTTTTCCAAAGATTTCAGCCAGCTTGTCATAGTTGCTAATGGGTGTAGTCATCCATTTTTCAGCACTTGGTTGCACCTAGAAAGACATGGAATAAATTAGAGATTGCATAAATAAAGTATAATGAAAACAAATAACGAGACTAGTTAAAGTGAGTATGATTAAAACACATACCGCTATCAATTCTTTCCAAACTTCGGGCTCAGCATTGAACGTCCTTGTTACCGGGCACCAAGCAAATCCACTTGTCCTATTCTTAAATAAATCATAGCACTCACCAAAGTGCTCCTTGATTGTTTTCAGTCTATTCCTAATTTTGGTCTTATCCAATTCCATTTCCATGTTGAATGCCTCCCGCAGTTCCTTTAGAATGTTATCATAAGCAAGAGTTGTAAATGTTTGATTCACCCTATTTCCTTCTACGTGTTGGTTGTATAGAGCATCAATCAGTGCATCATCCATTTGATGTGTCCACATAAACCTCTCAACCTTCTTACCATCCTCATTGGTTAGTTTTTTCTTACCCATTGAAAATCTACAAGTATTGCCACAAGTACAAGTAAAGAAAACAAGGGTTAATTAAGAGATATGCATTCAGCAATGACAAATAAAAACTGCATACAAGTTAGCAAAGTTCTCCGTACAAAAACACTTGCAAGATGGAAATACATTCGGCTCCAAAAATCTGTGACATGCAATTAATAGAAACATGCAAGTACTTGATTATCAATCTCCAATGGTTACATAGTTAGACCACATGTTAGCTGCCATCATATTCCTTATGAGTTCTCCTCGTTTTGCATCTTCATCATTATCCATTGGTGCTTGCTCCTCATTTCTCGGTACAGGTCGCCTTTCAAGTGCTCGTCTACTTCAGCAATAAGTTCTTCATCCGGATCCACACCCATCAAAAAGTTATGTATAATGCAACAAGCTAGAATGATATCAGATTGTGTGTCAACGGAGTAATTAGGTTGAGTGTTTCCTATAATAGGGAACCGCTTCTTCACCACACCAAATGCTCTCTCAATTGCATTGCGTAAAGAAGCATGTCGAAGGTTAAACAATTCACGAGCATTTTTTGGTGGACATTTGGAGTATTCTTTCAAGTGATAACGCACACCTCTATAAGGAGCAATAAGCCCGCTCCTTAACATGTATCCAGCATCAACAAGATAGTATTTGCCTATTAAAAAAAAAAATGCATCACTACAGTCTATGTAGCACCGACACTCCACTAGGGGTGACGTACCGGTGTCGGACACGTGTCGGACACGTGTCGGACACCGACACTCCCGGACACTCGGCCGACACGTGTCGGACACTTCTCCAGAAGTGTCCTGTTATTTTGGGCAATATTTGGAGTCCGACACCTTCCAGACACTTTCGAACACTTTTGGGACACTTCGGGGACACTTTCCAGACACTTTTGATAGACACTTTTGGGACACTTTTTGTTACAAGGTATAGATAATAGATGTAATGACTTGGAAAACAATGTACTGCAAAGGTGAAAACAAGGCTATCTGGATATAATATTATTAACTTTTATCTTTTTTGAATTTTTTGTATTCTTGGTATATATATACATATACATATACATATACATATACATATACATATACATATACATATATATAGACGTGTCCCCAAACGTGTCGTGTCCCCCATTTTCTGAAAATTTACGTGTCGGGGTGTCGGTGTCGTGTCGTGTCCGTGTCCCGTGTCCGTGTCCGTGCTACATAGACTACAGTACTATAGTGTAATATTTGAAAAGATTGGAATTCATCTAAGAATGAATTACCCTTAGGAATTCTGAGCTTATCTTCTCTTGTAAGTGCATTTTTAATTATCCTTGAATCAGATGCAGTCCCCTCCCATCCAGGTAGGACATAAGTGAACCTCAAGTCAAATGTACAAGCAGCCAGAACATTTAGTCTTTTCTACCGCGATATCTTGGCGCATCCTTGTTAGAAACTTTGACACCAACATGTGTTCCATCAAGTGCCCCAACACAATCCTAATATAAATATCAAAACACTATATCTTAAGTAAAAGTTCGTAGGCCATTCCATTGAAAGTTTAACATCTGAGTACATTCTTGTTACCTTAAAATATGGGTAGAACCGGTTACTACTTGATATTTCCAAAGGAACTTTTGAGCCATCAGGTTGCTTAAGAAAGTATTCTTCCATTGATATCATAGCTCTTAAGAATCTATGAAAATGGTGGCTTATTGTTTCACCATAGCGCCGGAAGATAAAAGAAACTTCACTATTTGTTGCACTGTGTGATAACAAGTAAAGACCCTTTGCGACTTGTTCCTCAATAGTCACATGTTTTGTAGGTTCCCAGCCCACCAAATCGCTCAAGAAGGTCACACAAATGTCGAAATGCATGCGGCCCCATACGAATAATATCACGATGAGACTTCTTAAATTGAAATTGAAGTCGGGTCATTAAGTCATCTCGAACTTTTCCATTGTCCATACCTAGTATGATGCGGTGACAATATTTTTGCCGGTATTTTCGATGCAAATACCAATATACCACATAGCCAAGAGCTTGAACAGCGGCTAATTGTCGTCGTCGATTCCACGCACTGAATGAATTCTTTTGCCTATTCATTTATCCTATTTTTAAAACACAATGAAATGTTCATTGCCACAAAATTCACCAATGTAAAGTTAAGAAAAGTAACCAAAAAATCAAGTGAACAATTTCAGTCGAATCCAACAAAGAAATCACACACACAAACACACACAAACAGAGGAATGTCAGTCGAACTAATAGTAAAATAGTCGAGGTAAAAATCACTACTCAATCACAATCACATACTGAATATTTGTTGAATATAGGCGTATGTATAGATATATGGATATATACACAAATACAAATAGTGAACCAAAATGGCGATTTAAAAAAATTTGCCGATCAGGAAAAAAAAACAGTGAAGCAAAAAAGAAAGGAGATCTAACCTGAGAAGGGTGAGAGCTCTCTTTGCAATGGAGGGAAAAAGGCTGGAGAAAAAATGGCGGATGGGGGGAATAAATAGGGTATGTAGCAGTGTTGGAGGAAAAAAAATGGAGGGAAGGTGAAATGAGAGAAGGTGAAACGTTTGGTGTAGTTTTGTTAAGTTAGGAGGGGTAAAATTGGAAACAAAAAAAATTGAACTTCTGCCAGCATCTTTTCTCTCGGAATCTCACCAATGTTGGTGAGAAACAAAAATGGGGTTTCAAGGGGTTCCTCATTCTCACCCTCCCCCTCCTTCTCTCACCATTTCTCACCCTTTTGGCTATCCAAACAAGGGAGAGAGTACCTATTCCATCAGTTTCTTTTCTTCTCTCTCGAATCCCCTCCATCCAAACAACTTGTTAGATCGAGTATTTTGGCGAGAAATGAAGAGAAAAAGTACAAAAATGAATTGGAATTTATTGATTGGCTCCTCCCTTTCTCACCCAATATCACCATTTTAAATTTCACCAAAAATGGTGAGATTGGTTGAGAAAGGGCTCCCCGGTTTTATCTCACCCTTTCTCACTATCCAAAAATAGTTTCAAAAAGGTTACAACACCGATTACCCCTACTTATCATTCGATACTCCCAGTACGGTTACATGATGCTATTTGAAATCTTGGGTTTTAGAGAAGATTCTTTTACAATATATAGTTCGTATACGGCTTGATGTTCGATGTTTGTCTTTTCTATTTATTAGTTTAAGCTTTTGGATGGACTACTAAGAATTTCTTTCATTGATAGCTAGGAATGGCGAGTGCGCTAGAAACGCTTTGTGGTCAAGCATATGGTGCAAAACAATACCACATGTTGGGCATTTATATGCAGCGCTCGTGGGTTGTGCTTTTTTTCAGTTCAATTTTGTTGGTGCCTCTTTTTCTCTTTGCTAAGCCCATACTTGAGTTCACCGGGCAATCAACGGAGGTGGCAGAGCTGTCGGGAGTGGTGGCGCTGTGGTTGATTCCGATGCACTTGAGCTTTGGGTTTCAGTTCACGTTGGTGAGGTTTTTGCAGTGCCAACTCAAGACAGCGGTGATCGCTTGGGTGTCCGGTGTGGCACTTGCACTCCATGTATTTGTTAGTTGGTTGTTTGTGTATAAGTTGAGGGTTGGCATTGTTGGGACTGCAATTACCCTCGATTTCTCGTGGTGGGTTTCAGTTTTAGGTCTGTTTGGGTTTGTTGTTTGTGGTGGGTGTCCTCATTCTTGGACTGGTTTTTCCAATCAAGCATTTGTTGGGCTGTGGGAATTCTTCAAGCTGTCTGTGGCTTCTGGGGTCATGCTCTCGTATGTGCTCGCTCCCTTCCCTCACTTCCTTTTGTGTCTCTCTATCTCATTTTCAATTTCATTTTGAACTTGTGCTTGTAATGCTTTAGGTTGGAGAGTTTTTACTTTAGAGTGTTGATTATAGTCGCAGGGAAAATGCAGAATGCCGAAGTTGCACTTGATGCCCTGTCCATCTGGTTAGATCTGTACTGCTTTTCGTTTAGTTAATTAATTAGCTCATTCCCAATAGAGGTCTTTCCTTGTTCTAATCTTGTTGTTTTCTCCTTTGTCCGACAGCGTCACTATCCTGGCATGGGAATCCATGATTCCCCTTGGATTTTTTGCAGCAACTGGGTATGTTGTAAATTGTGAGTCTGTCTCCTCTTTCGAGTTTATAGTTAATTTTTCTGGAATTGAAACTTGATCTTACAGCATAATATAGCATAGAAGCAAATGCAACATAGTCCCAAGCTCCACATAAAGCTTCACATAACACAAGCATCTAGTTTTGTGACACTAAAAATCCACTAAGGGAATAGTTTTGGAAGCCCATCTTTCTTTTTCTGCTCAAAGTCCACAAGGGAGTAGTTTCTGGCTGCGATACCTTGTCCCCCTAGTTGTCTTCAGGTCATTGTCATTATCCGAACACGGTCTCTCCACAGAGCATTTACTGTCACCATGCTGGTATAATTAGGGTTCTCCCTGGTTAAGTGTACATTCATATCATATGCCCATGTAGACCCTTTTTTTTTGTGTGTGGGTAAATTACCTTTCATTGAAAGAAATCAACCAATACAAGGATCAAAGGGGCATACCCCTGGAAAGACTCAGCAACAAAACGAGCAACCTACATCAGGACCAAGGCCCATTGAGGCCTATCTCCAAGGCAGAAAACAACATAAAACTAACCAACTAGCAACTAGAAAACACAATATAACTAGCACACAAAAGCTTATTGACATCAGTCCGCTTGATATGACGCCAAGAGCATATGCAAGCACGCACGTCAGAAGAGATCTTAGAACAGAGCTCCAAGGCCGTGGGACTCTTCTGCTGAAAAATTCTTCAATTCCTCTCACACCAGACATGATAGATGACTGCTGCCAAAGCATGCTTGAAAACCAGATCTCTGAACTCCTTACCCTTCCTATGATGCATGACCCAGTCAACCGCCTGTGCGAGGTGAAAGGTAGGTCTACTAAATTCACATTTATGCAAGAAACGCTGCCACACACTCGTAGAATAGGGACATCCAAAGACCAAATGAGAGTGAAATTGGGTAGACCTTTTGCCATGAGATGCTGAAATTGGCTTCATGCCTTCATATTTGCTCTCACGAGTTAATGATAGGGATTGGGCATTGATCAATGGTACCTATCCGTCTTTGAATGGTATGAACATTTTGGTAGTTTTATTGGTCATTGGCACTGAAATATAATCTTGGAGTCAAAAGTCCTTATTGTGATTTTGTCTGTCTGCAAATAGATTTTGAATTTCTGAAATACTTTCGATCTTAATCTTTTATGTTTATAGACTAATAGGAACTAATATCGGATTCCTTTGTTGAAATATATAAATGAGATTGGTAAATCGTCTTTTTTTTTTTTTGTCAGTTGAGTTTCATACAAAACAACACACAAAAAACATAACAGGGAAAAAAGAACAAAACAAAACATCAGCAGAAGCCCCCAGCCCGGAATATAAAGGTAGCACACATTCACTGACTACCCCTCCAAACAAAACAAAAAAAGATCAACAAAAGCAGACTACAGGGCAATTAAACAACTCTGCCTATCTACTTATGAAGTCAAGTGGATCTCTCCGAACCTTACTTAGCCTTCTATTCTCTGGAATATCAGCCGCCTTCATCCAAGAACATAAGAAAGATATAATATCCTCCTCAATTCTCATGACAATCGTCTCCCCTTCTTTCTTATTCTGGATAGTTTTCATATTCCTTTCTCCCCATTTATGATAAACTGCTGCTGAGAAGATTAGTTTAGTGACCACGCTGTTAGCACTTAGCAGACTTCCCCTTGGAGTTTGCAGTCCATTGCCATTGATTTATTTTTGACTTGGATTGATCAGGAAGGGCTGTCTATTGAAGTCCATTTTAATATTTGGTTAACGTGGTGTTCATATTGGTCACTTCTGTATCAGATGGAGTTTGAAACGAATGCGTTTCTTAGGTTTCCTACTACTATTATGCTTCATGTGTTGAAGTTTATAATTTCATAGTATTCAGTTGTTTTACTTATTTTATTCTTTGTTGAAGTGAAAGCATGATATTTTTTTTTTCGATCGGCAAAAGTAACATTTTATTAGGGTAAGGGAAAAGGAGTTCAACCAAAAGTTGGAACCGTACAGCCATTGGGTCAAAACCCATTACAACCTGAGGGCCTAAAGTGCCCAGACAAAGCAGTGAAAAACATAAACACCCAAAAGGCCTAAAAAGCCCAGATACATCAATAAAGTCCAGCCTAAAGAAACCCAAAACCTACCCTAATAAAGAAGCCGCCGCCCACTGTTACAAACCTGACCACCACCACCGCCAGTCAAGACTTCCGACGCCCACCTTGCCACCACTGGCCACCCTATAGAAGAAATAACCAGAACCCAGAAAACAAACAACTAGCCGTGGATGCTACACCAAGCCGTTAGGCGAGAAACCGGGCTGTCCAACAACGGCCACGGCGGGAGCCAACGCCGGCTGCTACACCCAAACCCAGAGAGACCCTAGCCGTTAGGCGCAATCAGAGGTCCAGCAACAACTCCAACTGAGAAACTTGAGAAGGCTAACAGCCGTGCAACAGGGACAAACGACAGGGGTAGAGGGTCGGAAAAAAAGAGGGGAGAAGGAGAGGACAAGGGATTCGAGGACCTTACCAAAGTCGGTCTCGTCGGACGACTGAAATCCCCTGTTGCGAGCCACTGTGAAGCACAATGATTTGGCTCCCAAAAACGGCAGCCGCCGTCACCGCCACCTCGTTACCTAAGCTGATCGATTTTGTGATAGGTAAAAAAAGAAATTGGAAGAGAAGAGATGGGAGAACGCGGAGGAGAAGGGGGAATGACAGAGGAGACAGAGAGAGGAGGAGGAGGGGAGAGGCCCCCAAGGCGGCAGAGGAACCCAAGCAAACTCAGAGAAAGGGTTTTTCTTGTATTCTAGAGAGAGAGAAGGAGAAAGGGTTTTTCAAAAAATGAAAGCATGATATATTTTGGTTCCATGAGTTAGAATAAGGTAATACTTTTTTGTGATTATTTAATTTTTGAGAGTCTCAGCACCTTGATAATGGAATGTGACGACAGAGTACAGATATAACTACAAAAGTATCATAGACATCTAAATATGCCGCCCTTATTTGTTCGTGGTCATGATTTTATATTTTTTAGGAAAACTATTTTCTTGCACCTATACTGCCTTGTCTATTCCAGAAAGTGATTGAGAGGGGCCGTTCTCATTACACCATAAGGTGCAGAGCTTAAGTGCAGAAGTGACAGTAGCTGCATTCGTGCATGCTGTTGAACTTCTAACACACCTCCTAGTAGCTATGAAGCATGGATGCTGATTCAAGATACCGATATGATATGGATATGACAATACATAAAATTCTAAAAAAATAAGATAATGGTACTCTGTTAGGATTACCCATTAGGCTACGCTACATTAAAACAAATGATGATTTTTTAGCGTTATCAAACGTAATCACAAGAATTGAGAGAAACCATTGTGTTTATCTGGTGCAAAATATTAGGCAAGAATGCAAAAGTTATGGGAATAGATTATACAAGATTATCTTTCTATCTTAAATGTAAACAAAGTGAGACAAGTGTTTACCTTTATTCATTCCTAAAAAATTACTCTAACGCATTCAAGAAGTGCCACAAAAGTTCGAATACGTGACCTAGAGTCTCCATAAAGTTTTCAACACTTCAAAAATAGAAAAGTTTAATGTTTATATTGTGGGTAGGTTTGGGACATGCTTTGCAAAATTGCAAGTATCCGTGGTGTATCTATATCTTCCAGGAATACGACTCCCATGTAAATGTCTGTGCGCTCATAGCTTAGTTGATAAATGCAGCCCTACCAACCTAGATATTGAAACTAGATGGTCTCTCATGTTGACAATTTCCGACCTATTAATTCAATAAACAACTAAAGAATGGGATCACAACTCTCAGTTTCCTCATTGATTTCAATCATATTTTCTGATCAACCATGAATGTTTGAAGTTCAATGCAAATGATTAAAGTAGTGATACCTAAAACCCCAGTATAATCCAAAACCTAAAACCCCAGTATAATCCAAACCTTGTGCCAGTCTTTTCATATAAAGTAGTACATTGGTGGGACAAAATGACAAAAAAGAAATAGGTAGAGAAAAAGATAATTGTTTCCAAAACATCAACATCCTATGTTTCAGAGCAATGGGAATTTCTTGATTTAGGAAATGGATTTGAAGGGTTTGTCATCATTTCAACACTTATAGATGAAGTTGGGGACAATGAAAGTGAAACTAATTAGCAGGCTCTATAACCTAAGAAGCACGGTTTATGGATACAACACATGGACCTGTCATTTCTTTGGACACAGGCACGTTGGAGGCACGTCGAATATAAATATGTGTACACAATAGATGTATGTTTTGAATTCATATAACAGTCAAAAAATATAATTTCTATCAAACCAATATAATACCAACATATAATATTAACATTGAAGATGTAAGTCAACGGTCACTATATAAGAACTCAATGAACTTTATCCATGAATTTTTTTGGCGCTGTTACAAGTTTTGAAAACTAGATTTAACCTTTTAATTTGTTAGTGACGTGTCCCAATAATGTCCCTACGTGTCCTCAATGCGTCCTAGAGTGTTCATGTGTTCGAGTAGGAAATATACAATAGAAAAGTCGAACACGTATTTAGGCGTGTCCAACATATGTTTGGAGTGTGTTAGGTCGTGTTTGTGGCCGGAGAGTGTTGTGTTGTGTCCATGTCAGACATGTTCTAGACACGGATACGTGAGGTCTGTGTATCGGTATTTTCATTTTAGTCAATAACAATGGAAAGCAATGAATTTGCCATAATCCACCGAATGATTTGACTACGAAACTCTGTTCTTCTTTGTGAATGATCTACTTCAATTACAGGGTACGTGTAGCAAATGAGCTTGGAGCTGGCAATGCAGAAGGTGCGAAGTTTGCTAGCATTGTCTGTGTGTTCACCTCCCTACTTGTGGGCATTCTCTTTTGGGTTCTGATCTTAGCCATCCCTGATAAGCTTGCAATGATCTTCACTTCAACCACTTCTGTAATCACAATGGTCAAACAATTATCAGTGTTGTTGTCATTTACCGTTCTCCTGAACTGCATTCAGCCAGTACTCTCGGGTGTGTGAATTATCAAGCATTTTAAGTTTTGAATTTTACAATCAAATAAAATCACAAAAATATGACAGTGTTCCTTCTCTCTCTCTCTCTCTCCAGGTGTGGCAGTTGGGTCTGGTTGGCAAGCATTGGTGGCATTTGTAAATGTAGGTAGTTACTATATAGTTGGAGTTCCGCTTGGGCTTGTTATGGGCTGGTTCCTAGATTTTGGAATTGAGGTATGTCTTTCCTCACTCCAAGCTCTGAGACTGTAGGCTGTCCTTCGATTATGGATTTGTAGAGGGATTTATGAAGAGAATGGATACATTTGGAGGAGGTTAAAATTTGTGGACCATCTCATTAGTCATTACCCCCGATAAATCCTGTTAAAATCTATGATCCAAAAACTTTCTTCAGAGGCAGTTTTATTTCTGTTGTCTATACTTCACTACATTTTTTCAAGTATTGATTGTTTAGTCCTTTGTTCTACCTGTCTGAATTCTCAAAAAATTGCATTCTCATTTGTATAATTTATAGCCCACAGAAATCTTCGATATGACAACTACACCATATAAATATGAAGATAACTTGCAAGCAGAAACTTTCAATTTGTATGCTCCAGTTCGAGTAAGCTTTTCTCCAAGTTGTATACTGGATCAATAATTCACAGATTAGAACATTTCAGGGTATTTGGTGTGGAATGATCAGTGGAACAGTGGTCCAAACATTGATATTAACATTTATAACGGTCAGATGCAAATGGGAAAAACAGGTGATGTCATTTTAATAAATATTCCCTTTACTGTAAATTTCATTTGCCGTGACCGTATAATTTACTAAATTCCTCACAGGTGCAAAAAGCTCGCGTGCATACGAACAATGAGGTTGCAACCAACTGACTATTAGCAAGTTAAATGGCGTACCCGTGGCCCGAAGCTCTTGCATATGCGGGTCTGGAAAAAGTTTTATCTACGCAGCCTTACCTCTGCAAGTAGATTGGCGGTTTTTGAGAATCGAACCCATGACACCTTCAGGCAGCCACAATGGGGCAACTTCACCGCTGCGACAGGTCCGGCCCTTTATTATCCCAGTACATGAAATACATCAAAATGCTTTTTCTTGGACCATTGAACATTTTATGTGTGCATGAATCACAACATTATTCCTTAAATCAATTCATGGCTGGTGGAACCGTGGAAGGAAGTGCGGTTTATTTCCCTTCTTTTGTGACTCCGGATGTAAGTGGAAATGGTTTTATCGTCGATTGTCGTCGTTCTGGACTTAGTAAAACTAGTTAATCTCCTCCGCTAGATTGCTTTCGGCGAATTTGTTTTATGTTTCTGGTCTCTACAGAATTTCGATGGGAAAATCCTATGGTCAGAGAGGTGACTTCATGAACTTTAGAAGGTTTCAAGGAAGATCAAATTCAGAAGCCTTGCGGATTTAGAAAACACAAAACGCTTATAAAAAGATCATATCTAGGCTAGCGATAAGCTATTAAGGGCATTGAAAGTTTGAGTCTTGTTTTTAAATTTGTTAGGATATTAAAGATGAATTGTAATTCTTTGGGCAGCATTAAAAGTTTGAATTGTCACATTGTGTAAATGAAGACGGTGGGATTGGTCTCTCAAAGATAATTTGAGGATTTGAGGTGCATGTAAACTGGTTCGGACACTTTGAGTTATCAAATGAAATAAAACGCGATCGTCATGCCACTCTGTGGTTGCGTTTCTCTCACCTTATCATCTTTGATTCTTTATATATAATCCGGTGTAGTAAGGCTTGATGGAGCCGAAGCAATATGAAAGCCGAAAGCTAGCTTTGAGATCTTTTGGCATTGTGATCATCGATCTCCACTATTGTTTCTTGTTGCAGAGAGATTATGAGACGAGTTTTAAGGGCATTTCAGTGCTGGAGCCTTTTTTTTTTTTTCCCGACGAACAAGATCATCCCTGTTATATTAATTACTACTACAAAAATAAAGTACAACTAAAACAACAAAACAAAATATAACAAAAACAACAAAACAAAACAAAACAAGAAAAGTAGTGCGCCGATGTTGGACCCAATCTCATGGAGGTGGGTGGATGGAGGATTGCCAATGGATCTTGAAGAGTCGGGTTAAGTAAGAGATATATGCTTTTTTTGTTTAAGGAAAAAAAAAGAAAGATATATGAGCCTCTGATGGTAAAAAACATAAGGGTGATTCTGTTTGAACCCAAAATATATCTCCTTCGCCCCAAACTTCTTCACATGCTCGCTTAAAAAAATTTCCTGATCCAAAATAACCTCATCTTCTACAAAGTGTAACCCTATTCTTTTTCACACTCGCACCAATCACCATAATCATCTACAAGCTTGAAGCTTGACCCTTTGACCGCCATGGTACAAACCTATGCATCATACGATTAAATTTCATTTTTCTTATTTTTTGCAGTATAAATGTGTTTCGAAATGACATGAATATATCTGATGAATGGGAATAATGTTAGCAGTGAACTCTTGGGTATTTTAGTTCATCCTCAAAGGAAAAATGATGTCTTGGCTTGTTAACATGATTTTTTTGGTGCAAAAAATATATACAGTATATATAGTGCTGGATAAAACTTGCCCTTAGTTTAAAGCCATATATTTGAGAAATTCTTTTTGTTCTTTGCCAAAAAAATAAAAATAAATAATGAAGCTTCATAAATAAGGAAAGGTAATTTGCATGATCTAATTCCTTATATTTATAGCTACATAATATGGCTTCAAACAAATACAAAAGTTTTTTTAGGCTCAAAATATTGGTACACGCAATTTAAAAATTAAAAGTATGTACGCTTTCGTTTTGAAACATATGTATATATATCAGTATATGTATGTACGCTAGGGCTCATTGTCAACCAACGGGTAGGGCCCTAATATTATTGTTGATGGGGCTTGGAAGGAGGGTGCTCGATCAGTGAAGTGGTCTGGGATTCCATCCTTCTTGTTCTTCTCCGGATGGCACTTTTATTAAGCAAAGCTCCGTTTCTTGTTGCAGCTCAACCCCTTTATAAACAGAATTTTTGGCCATACTACTGGTCATCACATGGGCACTGCATAATAACTTTAACGTTATCTTCCTTTATTCTGATTGTTTTAAATGCAATTTTGCAGCTAGCGGGTCAGTTTGAACCACATTACGCAGATATTTTTTTGTTGCACAACCTTCGACAAGAACTCTCAAAGCTAGCTTTTTGCAGGTTATCCAAGCTCATTGCCTAGCTAAACGGGCGTTGCTGTCCCCGTCCACAACTCCAGCTACACGGGGAATTGCTTTTTGGACCGGAGCAACTACTGACCATCACTTTTTGTTTAGTTAGCTCCTTTATGTATGTATATATTTGTTGTTATTTCCCCGTTTTATTTTCCTGTACTCTCTAAACTGTTATCCTTTATCTATGCATTTCTATCATGTTCCAAAAAAATTGGTCTTTTTTAAGTAGTTGTGATTATGAGCATGCATTAATGACATTTAAATATAGTTTGGTATCGGGTTCATGTTTACCATAATTATGCAGGGGTAAATAGATCATGATTCTTATAGGTGCTCGATCCAATCATTTAATTTTTCATTCGGATTTCAGGATAATGAGAAGTTAGATGATTGGATCGAGCACTTATAAATATCGTATTGAGCCGATTTTTTGTGTGGAGCCGATTTTGCGAGTGGGCCCTTGAAAAAATATTTTACATTTAATAAACGGCTTAGATCGTTTTGGTGGAACATAGTGGGCCTCACACCATGACCTGTGCACAAAATCTGTGTACAGTTACTGTATGAGTATCATTTCTGTTTCAGAAATGCAAATACAGTCAACACGCAGCCACCTAAATGATCGGATATCATAAATAAAGCGTTCTTGTAATGTATGGCTCTTCTGTGTTTGTTGGGTTTTACCTAATTAATGGCACGAACTTTCCTAACCTTGAAAATAAAGCAAAACGCACTAACTTTGATTCATCGTACCGAGCTCGGATATCACGTGGGCGCAGTGTCTATAAGGAGCTTTTCTATGAAGCGATATACACTTATTTACGGAGTCGCTGCAAAGAGGTTCTTTGCGGATCTAAGTGATCTTAGGCGTCTGTTTCGGCATTGGACGGCCCTGATTGAAAATAATCTCTTAACGGTTAAAAGACTATTTTCAATTCGGATCATCCAAAATACTTTTGGACGACCGAGATTGAATTCCGTAAGAACTTGTTTCTATGAATCCCAAAAGTGAGTTGTGAAAAATATTTTCTAATATTAATGCATATGGATACTTGCCGCAACTCACTTTTGGAATACCATACATCAAAATGTTTTGATGTACCATAGGCGGACTAGTCTATAAGTGCATGGGCCATTGCATTCGTCTCAATAAAACTATGGGCCAAATGCACACTGCTTTGTGGGGGGATTCATCTCGGGGTTTTACGCAAATGATCGGAGCCGTTCAATTTATTTCAAATATTTTTTAAGGATTCTTGCAAAAAATCAACTTAGTCGGATATCAGTAAGGGCTTGATTAGTTCTTTGCTCAATTTTCTAAAAGAAAATCAAGTAAAAAATTGATCAAGCCCTTACTAATATCCGATTATGCTAATTTTTTTACATGGATTCTTACAAAAAATATTTTAAATAAATTGAACGGCTTTGGTAATTTGTTTGGGGTCCCAAAATGGATCCCGCACAATGTTGTGTGCATTTGGTATATGCGTGCCAAATGGTCTATCCACAATTGGACTCTTCGCCTCTTCGCCTTTTAGGGATGCATGGGACTCCAATTAAGAACAGACACAGAATTTCAACATTAGGTGAGTGAACATATGACTCAGTGGTTGAACTAGGATTTTGATTTGGGAGTGACACTATTTTAATGGGAATCCACTTGTATTGCCAATTTTTTTTTTGTACAAATATAGAGAGAGTTAGTGTAAAGTGCAATTTTTGTACAATTAATTTTTTTTTGTACAAGTATATGAAAGCTATTGAGATATATTCTTTTACGATTAGAACCGTTCATCGTTCAAATTGCTTTTTTTTAAAAAAAGTTCGGTGAAAAATCAAGTTGTTCGAATACCGATAAAATGCATAATCCATAAGTACTACTCCCTCCGTCCCTTTTTAAATGTCCTGCTTCGTAACTCCAACTTATTAAAAAGACATCATCATTATACCTTTCACATCAACTTTTTCCTCCACTTTTCCTACTTACCCATCATCATTACACTTTTACTCACTAACTTTTCAAAATGGAATCTACTTTTAGGGACAAAATAGACAATTCACCAACTTTTACCCACTAACTTTACAAAATGGACACTTATTAAGGGACAGCCCAAAATGGAATACTGGACTGTAATAAAGGGACGGAGGGAGTATAAATTAACATGTACAATATTCATGAAATCAGGGGTGGCCAGTGCCACTCCCCTCTCAATGTAGTTCGTACCCCTGCAAAGGTGGAAAAAGCTAAGGGAACACTTTGTTTGGTTTTGAGATTTTTTTTTTGATGTAATGAGTAGTAATGGGTGCAGAGAGATAGATAGAGAAACTTATTGAGAACTGTGCAGAGAGTAATTTTTTTTTTCAAAACTTGCATGATAAAGGAACTAAAGAATGGGGTCGGAGGGAGTATATAGGAAATTCTTTGCTCGCATGATAACTTTATCACCCATGTGTAGTGAAATTCTTAGCTCCGTCTTTGCTCCTCCCTCCTGGAAAATAAGTATTTTCCCTACAAAAAAAATCCAACCCTTCACATATATGGAGATCCAAGTCTCATACTTTATATTGGTGGCAGTAATGCACAGTTTGTTTTATATGCTTTCTGGTTCACTTTTGTTCCCTTTTGTACGTGTTTGCTTGCGGTATCTACAAGTTACTTATTTTGGGTAAGATATGCTGCAAATTATGGTTTATTTCTAGTCTAGCTAATAAAGGGCTTCTAAATTCCGTCGTTGGAAATTTGAGCATCTCCGTATATCTTAATTGTCAGATACGTGGAAATTAGAACGACTTATTTTGTAGGCCTCGTTGATATTATCACTCGTAAAAAAGTTATTTTGATCTGACATCGACAGGTATCAAAATAAGTCATATTTGTTATATATATATTTTGTGTTTGGATACCTATCGATGTCCTATTAGGAGGCCGATCGAAATAATTTTTTTTAAAAGAGAACGCACAGTAGATGCAATGCTCACAGATGTCAATATCTACTGAGCCTTGGGAACGCACAGTAGCTGGACCCCACAGTTCTAGTTTCTGAGCCTTGGGAGGCCTGCCGCCTTTCTGAAAGCTAACCTGTTTCTGTTTGCCGAAGATGCAATATGCTCACAGATGTCAATATCTACTGACTCTACCCCTGGTAGCTTCCCATTAGCCTGCAAAACCTTCATTCCCTTCTCACTCATATGTCCCAGTCTATTGTGCCACATATCTGAACCTTTCTTGCTGTCTGCAACTGCAAGTGTGTCACTACCATGTGAAGTCAAGTAAAGTGAAGAAACTTTCTTCCCTTTAGCCACCACCATGGTACTGCTGGAGACTTTCCACATGTCCCCTGTGAATGTCGATGTATAACCCGCTGCTGCAAGCTGCCCAACCGAAACAAGATTTCTCTTCAAATTCGGAACGTGTTTGACATCTTTCAGACACCATTTAAATCCCTGCATAGTAATCTGAACATCACCTCTTCCCACAATAGTACACGGCTGATCGTCACCCAAGTATACTTTCCCAAAATCCCCTGCTACATAGTTCTGCAGAACCTCCCTGTTAGCAGTGGCATGAAATGAGGCACCCGAATCAATAACCCATGAATCGGTGTCGCTGTTCAGAGCAAGAATAAGTGCATCGTGCATAACATGAGCCTCCTGCTCATCCTTATTCTTCTTCGGTGCTTTGCAAGTTTGTGACATATGGCCTGTCTTACCACAATTCCAACATTCACCTTTAATGGGCCGAACTTGGGAAGCCAGAGATTTACCCTGATTTCCCTTGCCGCCCTTCGACTTTGACCTGTTTCTGTTCTGATTCTGGCCACCCTTACTCTGGCTTCTGCCCCTCTGTTGTTGAAAACTTAAGGCTGAACTCGAAGTGCCTGAACCTGAACAATCAATTGAATTTCTTCTGACCTCCTCGGTCAAAATCAAACTAACAACCTCACTCAGTTTCAACTTTTCTTTTCCAGCCGAATTACTTACTGTAGTACTACCGTACCATGCCAGGTCTCTGGCAACTGAGACAGAATCAATAACGCTTGAACCTCATCATCAAACTTGATATCAACAGACATAAGTTGATCAACAATCGTATTGAACTCACTGAGGTGTGACATAAAGGAAACCCCTTCTGCCATAGACAGGTTGAAAAGTTTTTTCATAAGATGTACCTTATTCGCAGCAGACGGTTGCTCGTACATCTTAGATAGCGCTTCCATAAGATCCTCCGTCGTTTTCTCCTTCAATATGTTATGGGTGACGACTGCCTTAGAAAGGGAAATGCGAATAACTCCTAACGCCTTTCTGTCAAAAACATTCCAATCCGCATCTTTTTCTTCAGCCCTCTTTCCCTTTGCTTTACCCTCCAACGGATGATAAAGATCCATTTGATACAGATAGTCCTCTATCTGCGTCTTCCAGTACGCGAAGTCTGACCCGTCAAACTTTGCTATCTTCTGACTGCCTTCTTCAGAACTCATAGCTCCCACTGAAACCCTAGGCTGCCCAAACAAGATTAAACCCTAACCTGTCGAACAAAACCCTACCGCAACCTGCGGCTCTGATACCAGTTGTTAGGAATTGAACTCCTTGTTCAACTCACAACGCCCTACGGATCTTAGAAACTAGGATCACAGAAATCGCAAGCAAACATAAATAGTGTGTAATGAACAAGAAAAGAAAGAACACAAGATATACGTGGAAAACCTCAACGCGAGGAAAAACCACGGGAGCCACACCAGTCCACTATGAATTGAATCAAGAGTACAAGTCTTCTCGCAATCTCTCTGAGACCTGCATTTTCTCTCGCCTCTCTCTGTTTTTCTTTAAAAAACACGTTAACCTAATTACATACAAACTGTAGTATAAATAGGTCGGGTACTAAGAGAAAATTACACTCCAAGTCCTTGAAATATCGTAGCCATTGCTGAAGGTTGTCTGCACCCCTAACAGTCCACCCACACAAAATAATCCTCTTTATCACCGGAGAATCTAACCAAATTGAAGAGAAAAAGAGCATCTGGTACTAAATGAGCTTTCTTACGAAGCAACAGAAGCATCTAATACTGAATTGATGGGCGAAAGAAAATGGTTAATGTATATAATTCCGATTGTTCTATTCCTTAGCATCGGCTTTACTTAATTTCTTATCATCTGACTTATGCCTAAACAAATACTAATAAAAGATTAACAATATTCACCAGCTGGGGCCATGAGCATCCCATGACATCGAGACCATTGATCGTCAAGCGCAACGAAAAAGTTAGCCCCAAAGGTAAAACTTTTTTCAATACGTGATAAGGTGATTCAAGAAAAAGTAAGGGTGCGTTTGGTAACCTTTTCAGTTTTTAATTTTAAAAAAATTAAAAATAGAAACAGGTTTATGTTTTCATGAAAACAAAAACAAAAAATATGTTTGGTAATAATCTTTTTGAAAACAACAAAAATTGAAAATACGAACATGTTTGGTAGTATCATTTTTGTTTTTGTTTTTATTCTGGGTCGGATGCTGGAACACCGGTCAATCACGGGGAACAGCTGACGTGTCACGGCCAACCGATCATTACTCTCGTCTCCTCTGGAATAACCGCCGGCTCCGACTTTCAAGATATCGAAGTTGAAGCCGACGATGTCTCCCGAGGCGCGCGTGGAGCACGAGTTGGAGTCGTCGTTGTCGTCGCCGCCGCCATTGCTCGACCCTTCGGCGTTCAGCACGGAGGAATTCCAAGTCCCCGAGTCCTCCACTTGACCGACGGAGCACTTGACCGACGGAGCCTTCTAGAAAGTTCTCCGGAGAGTTCTCCCCGTGGACCGCGCTCAGGTTAAGGTCCAACATGTTCCTCCTCATCGCACGTAATTAAGCACAAATCCAAATGGAGGAATAATGGCGGGGGGGTTTGTGGTTGCATTACGGAGGAATAATGGCTATTGTTGTAGAGAGAGAGAGAGAGAGAGAGAGAGAGAGGGGGGGGAAAGGAGGAAGATGGGACGTGTGAAGGGAACAATTGGGGCCCAATTTGAGGAGTGACCATTTTTGGACTGCCGAACTTTTGTTTTCAAAACTGGGTAAAACACCTTTTTTTAGTTTTGATAATTTTCAGAAATTCTCAAAAGTGAAAATAAAAATTAGAAAGTAAAAATATGTTACCAAACAAGTTTTTTATTTTAGTTTTCAAAAAAGTGAAAATGAAAAGCAAAAACTGAAAATAAAAAGGTTACCAAACACCCCCTAAGATTTAGACACCACTTTTTTTTTCACGCATGCATCATAGGCTGGTCACGGGGCTCTTACTATAAGAAGAGGTCTTGGAGATGATAGGATGTTAAGCTAGCTGGGTATCAAAGTGTTTGAATTAACCCTTCACAGGAGAGACTAGTACTCTTGTGAGAATAAATTAATGTCTTCCAAAAAGAAAGAGACTAGGAAGAGCACCAAGAGTAGTCAGTCTAACCCACCAAGTATTTGTGCGCCAAATGCAGCTGGGATGGCCTCTTCAGAAATCTCCCCTTCCAAATAAGATATGCTGCAAATTATGGTTTATTTCTATCTCTACTCTCTAGCTAATAAAGGGCTTCTAAATTCTGTCGTTGGAAATTTGAGCATCTCCGTATATCTTAATTGTCAGATATGTGGAAATTAGAACGACTTATTTTGTAGGCCTCGTTGATATTATCACTAGTAAAAAAGTTATTTTGATCCGACATTGACAGGTATCAAAATAAGTCATATTTGTTATATATATTTTTTGTGTTTTACCTATCGATGTCCTATTAGGAGGCCGATTGAAATAATTTTTTTTATCGTGAATGCTCTTCTCTACAACTGAGAAAGCTTTGACTTTGGCATTTGAGACTGCTCATATTGTAGAGCTTGTTTAAGAGAGAGTTAGAAAAAAGATTTATCTTTTATCGAACATCGATATATAGTTATGTTAACGCAAAAAATATTTTAAAAATAAGACTTGTTTCAATACATGTCCATATCGATGTCTGATCAAAATAGGTTTTTTTTTTTTGTTTTACTCCAGGATGAATCCTTAGTGAGTGGTGACACTGATTAATTTGGAATTACGTCAATAATCCCAATTCAGAAGACAGATCGAGCTGAGTACTACAAAACAAAACCACATGACACCCACCTTTACATGCATTTTTGTGGGTTGTGGATCATTTAGTGATTAATGGAGGAGGCCATGAGTAGTACTGAACAATCTGCACAGAATGAGCTGGTAGGAGGATTAGCGATATCCCAACTAGTTGGAGAAGAAGATCATGATCATCTTGGTGGTGTTGAAGAAACTGGCCTGAAAAGGAGGTTGTGGGTCGAAACAAAGAAGCTGTGGCACCTAGTTGGTCCAACCATCCTCAGCCGCATTTGCTCTGCGACGTTTGCCGTCGTCACCCAGGCCTTTGCCGGCCACCTCGGCGATGTCGAGCTTGCTTCCATCTCAATCGTCAACACCGTTATTCTTGGCTTCAGTTTCGGACTCGTGGTATTTTTTATTAAACACACACTCATTAACATTAGCTAGCGTACGTGAAGCATGTATACATAATACATGACTAGTTGATCCAATTAGCTAGGCAGCATAACAAAGGTTGCTAAGTGTTATTTCCCCCCTCCTTTGATAGCCATATGTTAGCGGGTTGCTTAGCTTTTTCTCCCTTATCTTTTCTTGGTGGCAAGTCATGTAGAGCCCTCTTTGTTAATTAGTTACTAATATTTTAGATTCTACACTTTACTTATGATTATTTTGACTAGTCGCTTAAAAAACTTAAAATAAGTTGGAGATGAGTTTGGTATAACTTTTTATAAGCTAAAAAAAAAGTTTGTTAAATAAGTTGTACATAGCTTATTATCACGTAAATGTCAAGATTAACCTTAATCATTCTATAGAAAAACTCTCGAATTAAGTGCTTTCCTGTAAAACGTACTTCCACTACAAGAAAATCGGGATCTAACAATGGTCAAAAGCGTCACTAAAAAACACAAAAAGCGTTGCTAAAAGCAATACCAATGGTTCACCAACCGTTGGCCAAACCGTTGTGAGATATCCGTTGGTGTAGAGGTATAGCAACGGTTTTGACGAGCGTTGGTACAGATTCTTTTTTAGTAACGGTTTCTTTAGCAATGCTTGTAACCGTTGCTAAAGGCAAGTTTTTTTTAAAAAAAATCTAGGGTAAAATATGACATGGCAGCCACATGGCACATGGAAGGCAACGCAACAATTTTGCTCCTCCTGGGAATCGTACCCAGGACCTCGCATATGCGCGCGCGAGTGCAAACCGGTTGGGCTAGCCCAACACTTGTGTAATATTAAGGGCCTACTAATATTTATACTATGCAAACCGACTGGGCTAGCTTTTGTCATTAGAGTTTTATCAATTTATTCTTAATCCAAGTTTGTAATTCGGTTTATACTATACAAACACCTACTTTTTTTTTTTTTCCGATTGGAACCGTCTATTTTTTACATAGTAAAGAGTACATCCTTCATACAAAAAATGAAATTAATCGGGTATCGTTACATACTTGATCGGGCAGAAAAATTTATTTTACTAATGAAATTTTGTCTCAATAAAGAAGTTTTCTAAACTCGATCAAGCCAAATTTTTATGAGAATGATTTAATCAACAAGGAAAACAAAATCAATGGTCTCGATCATCACAGTTGTGTTGTGGTCGAGTTGCTTCTGTACGTTCAAATACAACACAAGACGTAGTTTAATTGTTATCATGAATTACATTAAATGTATATATTTAAAATATAATTACAAATCCGATTGAGTCAAATTTTTACGAGAATGATTTAATCAACATGAAAAAAAAGTCAACCGTCTCGATCGTTAGTTCGAATTTGGAAAACCGATTGCATGAAAGAAAATTGGTTTTGGTGGTGTGAAAATCTACTAACGGTTAATGAAAACCGTCGCTATAGTCCGGTTTATAGTAACGGTTATTGGAAACCGTCGCTATAGTCTTGTAATCTAGTAACGGTTGCATGAAAACCGTCGCTATAGTCCTGTTTCTAGTAACGTTTTGCAAACCGTTGCTACACACCATCTATACCGACGGTTTTTTCAACCGTTACTAAAAAAACCGTTGGGAGATCCCAAATTTCTTGTAGTGTTCACAACTCCAAATAAGCTGAAAAAAAGTAGTAAATTGAGCTTTAAATAGATCACTTTTTTGGTCAAATAACCTAGAAAAGATGATTTAGTTATTACTCATAATTGATACTCAACAACATGCATTTACATTTTTAAGCAAATAAGTGACACAACGGAATTCACAAGAGAATAGTTAGCGTACTATTCCAAACGAGATAAACAATTGAGTCCGGGAGCAAACCTTGCGCACAAGAAAAGTAGAGAGAAACTCTGTATATTAATATTGATGAAAAAGTTGAATATGAAATTAGGTTACAACCCATTTTATAAGGCCTAATCCTAGAAACCCTAAAAACATGTCGAAAAAAAAGAGTCCCGAAAATTGGAGAAACTACCAAAATTGAAAATGGAAAATAAAAACAAGACTTTCCCAACTGAAACCAACTTCTACGGAATTATAATCTTTCCTAAAATAGCAAAAACTTCCAACCGAAGGCCTAAATGAAGGAATTGGGCCGAAATCCATCATCAATCATGACCTTTGAGTCATGTGTTTTAACCGCAACGTGAAAATAAGTCAGCCCTCCAAGTTTAGGCCCAATCCGAGCTCGTCCGAATTTTGTCAAATCGGGTAATCTGCAATTGACGCTTGTTTGGGCTTTCGACGCTTCGACCGGTCCAATTGATCAATGAATTCAGCCGCTATTGTTCTACATCAATAAGCTAAAAAAAGGACCAGTAAATTGGGACGGTAGTATATCATAAACATATATATACATGTCCATCATCAATTTACAGTTTCAGAATTGGAACCAAGAAAACTTCCCAAAATAAAATCACAGGGTACAGATGATTCATCTGGTAACACACTGAAATAAATGTGGGCCATTAAAAATTCACATTATAGTTCTGTTCAATTGTTAGGAATGTTGCGTGAGAAATGAATTTTCAGGAAAAATGAAATGAGGGGAAGTAAAGAAAAATAAAATTTATTTTTTCTGTGTGTGTTCTTTTTTTGCTACAACGATAACAGGTGATATTATAGATCCAAGAAACAGTACATCCAGAGAAAACTCTATCCCTAAACAAGGGATCAAGAAACCAAATAAGAGGAGACTCAGTTCAAAAACTATACCCAACTCCAATTAAACACTTCTCTCCAAACAGACGGAGCACTGTAGAAAATAACAAAAAACACCCACACATGGGTGATAGAAGCCCCACAAACAGTGAGAAATCCCACATAGGGGACACCAAAGAAAAGAACCAGAAAAAAGAGAAAAACCAGTAAAAGAATCGGACGGAGTGCGCCGTACAAGAGCAGATTTCATCCACTACCTAGATCTCCCACTCCGGTGGGAGGAAGACACCTCCGGCAACCACGATCTGCAAGCCAATACATTCAAAAGCTGTCGAACTGCACGGTGGAAGAGGTGGAGGAGGGGCGGCGGATGGTGGTTTGGAGAGGAGGAGGATGGGGTGAAGGAGGTGAAGGGAGAAAGAGAGAAAACCTCCGAGATCTAGAATTGGGAGATTGAAAAATCCCACGAGGGGGAGAAATCCCTCCCCTCACGTCACCCATTGGGGCATAAAACCCTAGGGGGAGGGGAATGAGAGAGATGAGGGGCTGCGGCTTCTGTGTGTGTTCTCTTGATAAGGAATCTTACAAAAAAAACTTAAATTTCTTCATTTTGTTAGGATCAATTTTACAGGAAAGTGTTTGTCCCACAACTTTTTGATAACTTAAAATACAGAAAATTATGGAAAAGTTAATTTTTTTCTCATCATCTCTTATCGTCTCCGTGCAACTCAACAAGGCCTAAAGTACCATTTTTTAATCCCTAGAAAATAGACTTTATGTATGTACAAATCTTTTGGTCATGCAGACAGGGATGTCAAGTGCATTGGATACATTATGTGGGCAGGCTTTCGGGGCTAAGAGGTACCACATGTTGGGAATACACCTGCAACGATCATGCATTGTGCTTCTCTTATGCTGTTGCCTCTTACTGCCCATCTACATTTTCACAACCCCGATTCTGAAGCTGTTGGGCCAACCCCACGACGTGGCCGTCCAAAGTGGGCTCGTCGCCGTATGGTCCATACCACAGCACATGAGCTTCGCGTTCGTGTTGCCGGCCTTCAAGTTCTTGCAGGCCCAGCTGAAGCCCTGGGTCTTCGCATGGGTCTCGATGGGGACCCTCGGGGTTCACGTGGCTACTAGTTGGCTGTTTATGTAAAAGTTTCGGCTCGGGGTGGTGGGGATTGCGGTTGCGATGGATCTTTCGTGGTGGATTATGGTGGTGGGCATGTTTAGTTACATTCTCTGCGGCGGTTGTCCGGAGACTTGGACCGGGTTTTCGGTGATGGCCTTTTCCGGATTGTGGGACTTTTTCAAACTCTCTGCGGCTTCTGGTGTCATGATTTGGTATGATGCACTCTCTCCTTCTCTGTACGTTTTTCTGGTTCTGCTAGGTTGTTCGTGCGTGGGTCATTCTGAAGCTCTATATTGATGATAAAAAATTCACTTATTAGTTATAGTTTGCTGTAATCATCAGCCATGCTAAAATCCTGTTAATGAACATTACTAGATTTGGAATACATCTATCTTTGGAATCCATTTATCGCAGCATGAATGTGTACCAAAAAGATATGATATGACAGGCGCTGATCACCATAATTTTTGTGTACTTGATATTTTCGATGAGCTCTAAAAGGTGAACAATTTGATGATCACTAATGCTGGTATGAAAAGCACCCACAAAACCAATGCATGATGCCTTGGTTTTGGATAATTTAGCCAAGTCTCCCACAAAGGCACTGTATTGTACTATCACAAACCAAACCTAGGATTCGGGCTCAAAATTAGGAAAGCTGCCACAAAATGGATTAGCTAGGTACTTACTTTTTTTTAAAATCCAAACCGTCTGAAACACTTTTGAACAGTGAAATTGAGAAGGGTCAAGAAGCGGTGAATGTTGAGCGGTGGAGGTAGACTTAATGATTGTATTATTGACTCGTGCTATTGATCTGGAAATTATTCTGCAGTTTGGAGAATTGGTATTATAGAATATTAGTCCTGATGACTGGACATTTAAAGAACTCCACATTAGCTTTGGATGCCCTACTGGTGTGGTAAGTAATCTCATACGTCTTCCTCGATTAACTTAAAATAATTTCCATTACGTCAAATTCAGAATTTAATTACTACTTGCGTGACAAATATTAATTAAATTCCCTAGCTAATGTTTTACTCCTATTTAATTTGCTCTATGAAAACGTTTTTGGCAGCATGAATGTGAATGCCTGGGAAATGATGATTCCTATTTCTTTCTGCGCAGCAATCGGGTATTAAATCTAATCTAATCTAATCTATTTTTACCAAATGCTGATCTTTGATCTCACCCTTTGTCTTTTGTTCCTTCCATTTCGTTGCTAATGCTATTATTATCCCATGTAGCACCATGTTTTTTTGATAACTTATATCGACTAAATTCGGGATCCAATATTCCACCGCTCACTCGAGGAAAACTCAATTAAAGCTGGAACAAAACTCCGTATAGATTGACCCATATAAGCTGATAGCACTTGAGAGGTTTTGAACCCGAAACCTTAAGACCTTGACCATTAGGCTAGCCCCTTGAGATTAGCATGTAGCACCATGGTAGTGTCTATTATTGTTCAAAGGCTCACCAATCAAGAAAACTAATACTCCCTCCGTCCCATTTTTATTATCCATTTTTCATTTTTTCGTGCCGTTCTTTCAACGCTTATATCTCCCAATCTTTAATGTTTTTCATAATTTTGAATTATAGATCTAATCGAGAACTATCAAACTAGATCCATATTGCATAGTTTTGGAGATTCATATTGAAAGATATAAGCGTTGAAAGAACGGCATGAAAAACGAAAATGGACGATAAAAATGGGACGGAGGGAGTAGAATATACAATTGGGGGTATGATTTTACACTTCCCTTTCATTTAAAAAAAAAACCAACTCTTTTTTTCGTGTCACTTAACTCCAAAAGTACTGCGCCTTTCAGTTGATCTTTCCCAATCTTCTAGTAAGTGGGTATGATTTTACACTTCCCTTTCATTTAAAAAAAAAACCAACTCTTTTTTTCGTGTCACTTAACTCCAAAAGTACTGCGCCTTTCAGTTGATCTTTCCCAATCTTCTTTCACACAAGGACGCTGATTTTGGCGCTCCATTTTTGTACGCAAGCGCCTCACTTTTAACGTAAAGTTACTAGTAACTTCATGTGCAAAGTGGATCGCCTGCGTACAAAAGTGGAGGGTGAAAATAAATTTCTGGCCTTCACACAAATACAAAAATCATTTTGTGAATTTGCTTATTTTGTTAGAATTATTCTTTAAGAATATGTTTTAGAAGTTAGAACATGTGTAATTTTACACTGAATATATAATAGTGGTGAACAGAGTAAGAGTTGCGAACGAGCTAGGAGCAGGAAATGGAAAGGGAGCAAAATTTGCAACAAAGGTGTCCGTGGGTCAATCCCTCTCAATTGGCATACTCTTCTCTCTCCTCATTATACTCTTCCATCACAAGCTTGCGATGATCTTCTCGTCCAGTCACGATGTCATCCAAGCAGTTGGCAAGCTTTCATACCTCTTAGCCTTGACCATCCTTTTCAACAGCGTTCAACCCATTTTATCTGGTATAATAATTACTGAACAATATATAAATTCGACTTTTTCTATAGTCTATGCCTTTTTTTTTAAATGAAAGAATAAAAAAGTTTGATTTTCTAGACAAATTTTAAGTAATTAACAAGTGTGATCGAAATATTCAATTGACAGGGGTAGCCGTGGGTTCTGGTTGGCAATCATGGGTGGCTTATATAAATATAGGTTGCTACTACCTTATTGGAATCCCCGTGGGACCTTTTTCTCGGGAGATTCTTCCACTTTGGTGTTCAGGTATGTGGTTGGATCTGGGAATTCTGCAGGACACAATCGCAATCGTCCAAAAGTACTTTCAACGGTCCGGATTTAAAAATAAATTCTTGCGTCCGGACCGTTGAAAATACTCGTGATCGAACGGCTTGGATGTGCCCGTTGAAAAAATAAATTCTCCTCTATAAAAATATTTTGAGTGACTGAAATCAAAAGATGCATATCTTGCAGTTAGAAATTTATGATGTATCAAATTGTGGGAAGAATTTATGACATATGCGATATTTTTCTGATGATAATGGAAGTCGAACCCTGGCAGAATGGCGCTCACTCCTCCGCAATTCACACCAAGAAACTAGTTGGTGTTTATACCATCTAGTGACTAGCATCACACTACGAGAAAAATCTTTTTTTTTTTTTTAAAGTGTGGAAATGAAAGACTAGGAACCCATTTTATATTCACTCTCATGGATTTCAATCCTAGTGAAAAAACTCTTTTGCCAGTGTTGATTTTTTTCAACAAAATAAGTCGAAGCAACTTGTGTGAAATTATTGGAAAATGTTGTCTAAAGCCATCAAGGGAAGCAAGAAGCAAGCTTATGTCTAGTTTGATGTAATTCAAGTACTTGTATTCTCTCATCGATGGGAATAAAACAAAACAATAGTAGTAAAGTACTAGAGTTTATGTGTTGCATTAATTACCACCAATATTGTTTTAAAATGGGTGCCCATTGACTATGATAAATGGTTTTAAAACATACGGTGATTATTCATAATGACTTTTATGCCACTGACTAAATTAACATGCATGTACAGGGTATTTGGGGTGGTATGATTTTTGGGACCGCTGCGCAAACAACAATATTGGCCGTCATAACAATATTGTGCGATTGGGAGAAAGAGGTAACAAATCTATCGAATTTTTGGTAGCTTCTTGACAACGATATATAGGATGTTCCATATCAATGAAGGGTAGCAATTTTGTTTTGCACTCTCCTCGTTTATATATATCCGCATCATTTTTTCTTTTTTTTGATGTGGATTTACTATGTACCCTTTTATTAATTAACAGATTTTTCCTCCATGAAAGGTAGCATATTAAATTTACATGAAAACAGGGCGTCTAGATGAAATGTGAAATGCGAAAATCAACTCAAATATATAGCTAGATAGTGATTATTAATAACCAACTACTTTTCGTGCATAAATTTGCAGGCACAAAAAGCTGTTCTGCGGGTGAAGCATTTGTCGAGTCCTAATCCAGATGATGATCACTTAATGGTTGAAAATTAACAACACCTACAACATTGTCCTCTTGAAAACAATTTCGTACTATTTTAATTGGATCTGTAGCTGCGTGTGTAGGGCCAGGCCTTAATTATTGCATTGTAGATTGAATGAAATTTAGAGAACTCAACAAGATTTTAATATCTCTCTCAACCCTATCTCTCTCTTCCTCTCTTTCAACCCTAGCCACCACAACTCCTCGATCTTCTCCTTTCCCCTCCCCCCATGGGTTCCATACCCGTGTGCGGCGGCGGGAGGGGGAGGCCATGGTACTACCGACTGCCTTTCTTTTTTTGTTTTTTGTTTTCCCCTTCCGTCTCTTTAGATCTACGACTTGTCGTCTGATCTGTGAGAGTTTTGTCTCTCGTTCTACGAGAGTTATTAGTTTCTTCTTTGGACGAATTTTGTCTACAGATCGGGTTCTCTCAATCGAGGTTGTTTCACAACCGTATCTGTGCTTCAGCGTTCTATCCTACACGATGTCTTTGGCGAGGCAACCCGTGGCGGCTTGATAGATCTGTAGTTCTTGGGAGTTCATTGGTGCATTCATACTTGGGTGTAGTTGGTTGTGACCTTAGTGTGTGTCGTAGTAGAGAGCGCCCCAAGCGTAGGGCTAGGTCGGTTGCAGCATAATAAACTCGGTAGTCCGAGGTCGAATCCACAGGGAGCCAATGGAGCTAGGCCGGAGGTTTGATTTACGAAGGGTTTTTAGCGTTAGGACCGCCAACCTTTAGATTTGGCGTTGAGACGGCCAACTTTTGAGTGATGAAATTCTCTCTACCTCCTAATTTGATTAAAAACGAAGTTTGGCTAGAAATTTGAGGCGGCAAGGTCTAGGGGTTCAAACTACCCGTGACTTAGCTGTTTAATGGCTCTCTCGGATAACTCAAGTGAGAGTCGAAGTCAATCACTCTCACTCGGAGGATTTAGCAGTGAAATCAAATGTAACTCATAAAAGGGAATCTGGAAATGGATCGAAACTCATTTAGTCATTTTATCAAACACAAGGAGTGCCATGGTTCCAAGCATCGTGCGTGCCAAGTGAGCTTGTCGACGCACGATCAAGGAAGTTAACAACTACAAGCTTTGATCGAAAATAAGAGTTTCTATCCATTCACAAACCAAAATATAGCCTTAGAACAAGAGAACCTAATAAAACAACTAAGCCACGGAGTAGAGATCACCCTATGACCGAGCCTATTCGACTACTCACTCATATTCGAAGAACAAGACATAAGCATAAAAAGAGAAATGTGATTCATGGACGAAAACGAAAATAAAATTAAGATTAATGAAGATCTCAACAATACAAACAACTTTAATAAAAGTGAAATATCTCAAAACCCAAGTAATCAACCTCTTTTGTAGAGAGATTGAGAAGATGAGAGGAGAGGAGGTAGAGAGAGAAAGCTATCGGTTTGCAAAAATGAAAGATGACCTAGTGGAATGAGGCTTAAAGGTATTTATAGCCCCTTAGAGTTGTGTTACAAAAGTCCTAAATGCCCTTAAAATCTCCCAAAGTCGGGCACAAAATCTGCAGATTTTGCCCAGTTGTTACATGTAGCAGGGTAAAAGTGCTACATGTAGCAACCCTCTTAAATTTGGTTCTGATCCCTGGCTACATGTAGCAGGGTAAAAGTGATACATGTAGCAAACTTCTTAACTTCAATTCCGATCTGTGGCTACATGTAGCAGGGTAAAAGTGGTACATGTAGCAAACTTGATTTTGAAGCTTCTGTTCGCTGGCTACATGTAGCAGGGTAAAAGTTCTACATGTAGCATCTGGGCAGTTTTCAACCCTTCATTCCTTCATCTTCTTTTGGCCATTTGATGGCTCGAGTACCCTCTGATACATCAAATCACGATTCTTGGGACTCGGCGGCGGGGTGCCACATGGCCTCAAGGCCTTGGACACTCTTGGTAGCCATCCAAGGCGTCAAAGCACGCCTTATTCACACAATTAACCTGAAAATACCAAAAACACAACCTTCGCGCAATATCATTCAAATCAAACAAGTTACGCACGTGCGTGTGACAAAAATGAGAGAGATAAGCCCATTTATTTACACTATTTAGGGCTTATCAGTAGTGCATCTGATCGTCTGGGTATTTGGTGTCTTTTGTCTTTAACTTTGCACTTTTTCTCGTTTGAGACTCCTAATTAGATGTTAGGCAGTTTAAAAGTGTTGCTATTGCGTCAGGCCATGTCTGAGTTAGGATGAAAGACATCGATTGCCTTGTGATTACTTGTTTTGTATTTGTTTGACGATTAGTTTGGCTTTGTCCAAGTTCTTTGTAATGATCTCCGTTTTGTAAGTGTCGTTGGGCATTTGTCAATACAATCTTCTCACTTTTTGACACAAAAAAAAAAAAACAAGATTTTAATGGAACTTGGAATAAAATCCAGCAAGCCTATTTAATAATATTTGAAAATAAATACTCCATTTGAACCTGGCATGGAATAAAATCTTGCAGGCCTCTTTAGTTAATTCTTGCTGCATAATAGTACTAAACATTTCAAATGGTTGCAAGTTGGTGCCATTTAGTCATAGCTGTGACGCGCAATATATATATATATACCAAGGAGGGGGGCGGAACATTTCAAATCTTGCGGTCCCTTACTACTGGAGTCTGTGGTTCCTTTTATAGAATAAGGAACCAAAAACTATTTACAAAGCATGAGTGGATTTACTGTGGCCATGTGACATCTTTCGGTGGGAAAGTGCTTTTACTGTGGCCATGTGACTTCTTTTCGACAGGAATGACTGGATTACTGTTGGAGGATTCCTTTGTCTTGGGTGAATAGTAAAAGCCAATGACTTATTTTACTATTGAGAGATGCCGTTGGTTTTTAGTATTGTTGGAGGATTCCTTTGGTCTTCAAATGACTGAAAGTTGATGCTGACTTTGCTTTTGGTGACTGGTTATGATGACCATTTTGTATTTTATGCAAAAGGATCTTGAGCATCCTGGAATACTGAATCGTACTGGGTTTTGCTGGTGACTGATTCATCAGATGATGAGCCAGAATCCTGACTGGCTTGTGCAATCAGCTTCTGTGCTAACTCAAGTAACTTGGTGCTCCTGGATTTACTGGATTTGGATGTTCCCTGCATACTGGGTGTAGGGCTTCTTAATCTGACAGCAGAGAGTTCAGGAGGGCTTGACTGTAATTGATTGCTCCTGGTTACCATGGTTTTGACTGGGAATTCTTGCTGAACTTGATCAATTATTCTTTGATGTTTATACGCATCCCACCATTTGACTAGCATTTGGCGAGAAAGTATGTGAGAACCCTCACGTTAAAAATAGTATTAGTACATGATAATTCGTCAGTACCTTTAATTATTGGTCACAGACACATTTTACAAGTCAATCGGTCAGGCATTACAAATCTATGTGTTCTGGATTTTTCCTTGAAATTTCGAGAATGGGGTTATTCTTAGAATAATTTATTTAGGGTATTGTGCGAATTTCATATTTTTCTGAGTCCGGAACCCGTACAATTTTTCGAGCCGCGCGCGAGTCGCGCTCCGGAATTAACCATGCATGCATGGCTAGGTGTCAAGACCAAGTTAACACTTGGCAATCCCATTAATTTAGCTAAGTGCCAAGTGTACACTAGCATATAATTAATTACTCATATTATTATATTATGACATTAGTAGTTTTGCAAGAAAAAAAAAAAGAAACAAAAAGAAAGGAGAAGAAAGGGAGGAGGTGGGTCGGAAGAGAGAGAGAGAGAGAGAGAGAGAGAGAGAGAGAGAGAGAGAGAGAGAAGAGGAGAAGAAGGAAGCCATTGCTGGTTGCTACAGCTCTGGACGAGCTGTTAGGTGTTCAAATTCTCTACCAAATCTTGCCGGTAACTTTTTAAACTTTCTTGACAGCTCTCTGGACCATCACAAATTCGTATTTTGAGAACCCTTCTGCTATGATTCAATTTTTGAAGTCTTCATAACTTTTAAAGTACGTTTAAAGACGAAGATTTTGACACCAAGAACATGCAAAACCGATCAACACAGAATTAGTTATGAATTTTTGAATACTGACTGTAATCTGTGTGTCCGAATCTGATTGTGTCTGTCTTCTTTTAAATTTATGGAAACTTTCACTACTTGCATGGCTATGGTTTTTTTTCAGGAATTAAACCTTTAAGTTGGAAACATTTTGGCGTTGGAATCAAATCATTTGGATAAATATACAATATTTGGTGAATTTTTAAAGTAGAGTTGTCCGACAGGGACATAAACTGTGATCGATCTGTTTTCTTTTGTTTGCCGAGGAAAATCCTTTTTACTTTTGAATCTGAGATTTTTACTGAGAATAATAATTTACGTTACAAAACTTTGAGCGCTGGTTTCAATATTTTTGGAGTTGAAATGAATTAGTTATGGTTTTTCTACTAAAACATGTTTGGCTGCCCTGTTTTTCTGTAGAACAGCTTGTTCTTTTGAAATCTGCAGAATATTTGATTGATAAGTAATCTTTCAATTTTTAAAGTAGATACACATAGATGTTACGCAAGTTTGGGCGCTGGTTTGAGTATTTTTGGACCTTATATGAATAAGTTATGATTTTTCAAAGAAAGGGGGACAGATTTTAGTAAATGAGCAAAGTATTGTTTTTATTTCTTAAAATACCTTGCATGCATAGATTTTTGAGAGTTTTTGACAAAACTAAGTTTACCCATAAATTTCATGTGATCTTAAGGTGGAATTGTGTTTACCATTTTACCAATAGAGGCTATTGAACCTCCGATCCATTGTGTTGCATATCTACACCAAAAATAGACTTTGTATATAATTTTATTGATTTTTGTAAAAATTACAGGATTGTAATTTTTGAGTAATTAGGATACTTAAATTTTACACTTCGTACTTAGAGATTTAAAATGACTATTTTGCCCTTGGGATTCAATGTGTGCTAAAATGACCTTTTTTAGTCATAAATGTTTTAAAACTGAGTTTTATACTTGAGTTCTGAATGAATTATGATTTTTGGATCAAATTTGATAAGATGAGAGATCTGAGTTCATAGCGCTTGGATAGATTGACCTTGGAACGTAAAATGACCATTTTACCCCTAGTAACAGATCGGCTCTAAGCCATGACTTAGACTACTAGAATTAGATTATTCGGACTTAGTACATTAATTGTACTCATACTTGGACGTTTATGATATTCTCATTAGGTCTGTGTGATCGTTAGTGTGAAATACGTGAAGACTCGAGTAGAGATTAGCTGCGTCTTCAGGAGCAAGGTGAAACATGCGTATCTTGTTTACATGTGTTGTTTAAATATTTCATTGCTGTTGAAATATCTTAGAAATGTTTTCTAAATGGAATCATGGATATTTATTAACTTGCTAAATGACTTGATGAAATGTATATTTTTCTGTCGATGCATCTGAACAAGTGTCCGTGCTTGAGGACTTTAAACAGACAAAGTGGATTTGGAGTTATAAGGTTGGGGGATATTAACCAGGTATCCTGATGGTTTGACGTCATTCCCTTTATGATATAGAGGTCGCTCCTCTAGATTCTGGTTGAAACTTGTTCTTGAAAGATGTGTGAAATCGATGAATATTATGAAATGTGATATTTTTTATATCATGATGGTTTTCTGCTTTATCCTGAAAAGTTGGATTTCATTCTGTGAATGAACTGATGAACTGATGACTTAGAATTATTGCTTTTAGCATAAGTCCATTGAAAGACTTGAATTTATTTTATTATGGACTTGGAATTTGATTATCTTTGAAAGAAGTACATTTTACATGTTCGATACTGAGGAGTATGACTACACTTTTTATAAGATGTTAGTTGTATCCATGATTTAACATGTTTATTGGATATGTCATGTTTCATACGAGCTTTAGCTTATGGAGTTTTTCAAAAACCATACTTTTCAGGTTAGCAGCATTAGATGGACTCGGCTTTGCTCTCAAGTCGAAATCTTTTTGGTGATCAGTTCTTATGTGTATCTAGTAGTACTGTTCTGATGTGAGTATAGAGCTATGAGGCCTTGTCTTGAAGACTTTCGAATTTTGATAACCGACTTGTTCCGGTCAGGTTATGCTATGGTTACTTGCAGGTATTGTTAAGCAATTATATTTATTTCCGCACGTAGAACTCTGGAATATGTTGGAATTATTGAAATCAGCTTACTGAATTTCTTAAGATAATCTATTTTAATGAGAGGATTTTATGAATTCCCTAAACTGACTTATTAGGATAGGCCTAGGGTGACGTAGACTCACTGGCCGGTCATTAGACCTTTAACCCATGGGTTTGGGTCGTGACAGAAGTGGTATCAGAGCTGCAGTTTTCGGAATTTTAAAAATCCAGAGTTAAGATCACTACACATTATATTGCACCTATGTGACTACTTGTATAGTTACTATGTTTGCTTGTAACTATTCAACACGTAAGTTGAATTTTTCGGTCGATAGACCATTTTACCTTAGAACGACACTTGAGGTCTAGTTCAGCAGTTGACATGAATTAGTATGGTGATTAGTGGACACGGACACCGTTGATGGTTATGATTTTTTTTTTTTACGAGGGATATCATCTGCATAATGTATTAGATTATTGCACTTTCCGAAGGGAATATTGTGGAACCTAGAGAGGTACAAAAAAAAAACTGTTCATTGATCAGAGGTGAAATTTACAACTGATTAGAGAATTGAATTTTGGTCTCTCAGCTTAGACATGTATGTGCTGAGTGGAGATTATTATGAAGAATAGATTGCGGAGTTCCTCTATTCCATAGAAATTGGATTGTAGCTTTCCATATTGCGCTTGGAGTACTGATGGTCTTCCTTGCATTACTCGAGTCAGTACGTGGAATTGAAAATCTTTTGAAGGAAAATTTTTGAATTAGGACTTTTACCTTTCAAGAGAGAGATGGATACTTGAAAATTCCAAAAGTTAGCACACTTCGTTGAAGGAGAATTTTTATGATCGTTATTTGTACTAAGTTGCATATATAGAGAGTTTGATTGCTCATTGAGTTAGGTGAATTCGATGCTACAACCTAGGAATCCTAGAAAGCCTAGTATGAATTGGGGAAAGTTTGAATTTGTGGATTTAGCCCATGTAGATCATACCTTATCGTGGTTGAGAATTGAACCAACGAATTTTGAGGCTTATAATCTTGTTTTGATAGACATTAGTAGATGGGTAAGGAAAGGACTGTATTAGTTCAATGAGAATAAAAGAGTTTGGGTTGAGCAATGAAGGGAACAAGTTGAACAAGAAATCTAGTATGGAAAAGTTGAACAAACAACCAGATAAGAACTAGAGAGGTACAATAGAAAAAAAAATTTATGTGTCATTTGTGAAAACAATCATTTGACGCTATGTTGTGATGATGACAGAAGGAGATTGACGATGGCAAGGTTTTAATTTTGTTTTGAAGTGGTAAGAGAAGGACGTACAAATGGGAAGAGAACAGTCATAGGCCACAGTTCCTAGGAATGGCAATGCCAAGAGTAGTTGTGACAACAATGAAAAGAGTGCGCAGCGGAAGCATGGTGGAATATGCTAAAAGGATATGAAATGGGAGTATGAGAAGAAGAAAAAAAAAAGGGAACCGCAAAATTTGTCTCCTACTAGTGTGAAACCCCTAAATGATGATCCCTAAGAGTTGTTATAGGCATTGGGGAAAAAAAAAAAAATTTAAAAAAAAAAATGGCTTGGTGTGTGCTATTTGTGATAAGAACATAAGGAATTACTTGCCGCTAGCAATACTAAAGTATGTTATGGGTGTCATTAGATGGTATATGAAAGATAGAGTCGGTATCTTGGATTCATGAGGTGTACATGGGGTTAATGAAAGTTAGCTATATATACTTTACATGTGTAGCTACCTGTTATGTAGAAGTAGTTTTTCTACTTAGCTCATAAATATATTACTTGATCCCTTTAACTTATTGATTTAATTGGTGACGTACCCTGAGGGCTTCTGGTATGGAAAAGGGAAATATGAGAATTTTTCTTTTAGAAATGAAAACGTAATGTTCTATGTGAATTATTAAGCTCTAATTCATGATGCATGTGAAAATTTTATTCTGAGTGAAGTATTGAGTAGTAAAGATGAATGTATATGATATAAATGAAACATGTTTTGTTAAATTTTGACAATCTACCTTCGGATATTCGGTTGGAAGGGCGACTGGCCACCGCAACTTCACGTCAAATATCCGAAATAGAAACTCTTATAAAAGATATGAGAAAAAGATTTTCATATTTCAATGAAATTGAATATCAATAGAAATGTGATATCAAAGTTAAAGAATGATATTTGTTTGTTGACTTTATACCTTTGAAACATGATTTTTCTGATGTGAACTTCTTTATAAGGGACAATTTAGACACTAAGAAATATATTGTGAGTATGGTTGATGGATTGTGATATTGTGAATATAGAATGAGTGGTAAATGGTGATGCTTGGGTTATTCCTATCAGTGATTGGTTTGATAACTATTGACTGGTGGTGGAATAGAATATCCTTATAATAAGTTAGGGTTTTTTGTGGGTGAGCTGGGATAAAGTGCCAATCAGGTGGAAAATAAGCTTTGGCAAGTTGGATAGGGTCTGTGATTGAGGCATGACTAGGTTCAATATGGAATAGGTTGGACGATTGGGGTTTTAATATGTATTCAGTTTTTCTAGCTGGATAGGGAATTTTGGGTTGACTGAGTTGAATTTGTGAATCAAATGGGTCAGAGATTTGTTTCTGTTCTGAGGAGGAGGAGGCTATGGCTAATGCTGACTTGTAGCTGGCAACTTGATTGAGTGGTTGGTATCGATTAGCTAATCTTGCTGGTGGAAGGGCAAGCTGCTTTTTCTGATCCGCCATTCCTGTAAAAATATAGATTAGGATGTATCTCCCTCAAAGCTCACTGCTCCCTCAAAAATGATTAACTTGCTAAATTCTCACTGCTCCCTCATGCAAATGATAACTATCTACTATTGAAGAGAAATTCTCGAGTTAGAAAATCTGGGATTGAATTTTGACTACCTTTAATATAAGTAATATCAAAATAAAAAATACTTAAAATAGCTTGCCATCTAGCAAAGATCTGTTTACTAGCAATATTTTGAACATCTTGTTCCAAAACATATTTTGCACTTTTACAGTCTACTCTGATCAAATTTTTTTGATTTAATATATCATTTTGGAACTTTGAAATACATAAAACTATTGCTAAAATTTCTTTTTTAATTGTACTGTAATTTTTCTGGGTTTTATTCCAAATTCCAGAATGAAATCGGACAAGCTGTTCTGGGGAAGAGGAATCTATCTGTTGTAAAAGAATTCCACCATAACCTGCATCAGAAGCATCAGTCTGGATAATTTTGAAACTGTGGTTAGTAGGAATACCAAGACAAGGTAAGATTTTAACATATTTTTTGACTTTTTGGATAATTGAAGTATGATTGTTCGTCCAAGGAGGAGGATTATCTTTTAATCTTTCGAATAATGGTTGACAAATTGTTCTAAGATCTTTATAGAATTCTGCTACATAATTTAATGATCCTAAAAATCTTTGTAATTGATTTTTGTCAGTAATTATATCTGGAAATTTATCAGCAAATTGAATGGCTCTACTAATTGGTGTGATGGTTGAGTGATAAATGTCATATCCTAAAAATCTTATTTTAGTCTGAAATAATTTAATTTTTGGGGCAGAAATGACTAATCCATTTTTCTTAATTATTCCTAGGAATGACTTTAAATGTTTCCAGTGTTCTTCTAAAGAATTGAAAAATACAAGTACATCATCAATATAGACAATAATGAAGTGACTAAATGGGTTGAAAATTTGATTCATTATATTCTGAAATTCACTTGGGGCATTTTTTAATCCAAAAGGCATTACATTCCATTCATAATGACCAAATGGTGTTACAAAAGCTGTCTTATAAGTATCATTGGGGTGTAGTTGAATTTGCCAAAATCCGCTTTTTAAATCAAATTTAGAAAATATGACTGCTGTATGAATTCTGTTAATTAAATCTTTTTTATTGGGGATTGGGTATCTAATCCATTCTAATACATCATTTAATGGTTTGTAATTAATTACTAATCTTGGGACTCCTCTTTCTATTTCAGCATTTTTATTCACATAAAAAGCTGAACATGACCAAGGAGATTTACTTTTCTTAATAATGTTATTTGCTAACAGGTTGTTAATTTCTTGTTTGCAGATTTCCATTAACTCAAAATTCATTTGAATTGGCCTAGCCTTAGTGGGTATTTGTTTTTCACTAAAAGTTTTAATATATGGAAGAGTAACTATGTGTTTTTTTCTGTATCAAAAAGTACTTGGGAGATTAGAACAAACTTCTTTTTCTAATTTTTCTTTGAAATTATCAATTTGTTGGGTGACTATTGGATCTTGCAATTGTTGTTTTATTCTTTTTTGTTTAATTTCTTGTTGCAATTGTATTAACCGGTTATTTTTAGTATCTAATTGTTTTAACTGTCTTTGTTGTTGTTTTTCTAAAAAGGGGAAAAAATACTTTTTTATCAAAAGGTTGAGTAGTTATTCCGAAATTATCTATTGTAAATGGGTATAGTAAAGTAAGAAACGGGGTTCCTAAAATTATGTTTTCAGTAAGATTTTTGACTAATAGAAAGGATGTCTTAAAACAAACATTTTTCTGGCAAATATGTACTTTTGGTAATTTATAATTAATTATCATTTGGCTACCATTAGCAGAACTCAATTGTTCAGTAGTCTTATGATAATATTTGACTGGTATTAATTCTTCTTTAATACAGTTCAAATCTGCACCTGAATCTATTAGTGTAGGAATTTCTACTGTATAATCTTGAATTGTTAATTTTGGTTGGATGTACCACTTATGAGTATTGATTTGTTGGGTGGTTGTTTCTGCACAATTTACTGAATCAGATTCTTCTGGTGGGGTCTTTTTAAAAGAAATAATTTATCCTTTTACCTTTTTAACTTCTTCTTGCAAAGTTTGGATTGGAATCTTGCTTTTGGTAAGAACGTGTAATGAAATACTAGGGGTACTGGTACTAGTACTAGCAATGGTACTCTGTTTTTGTAAAGTTTGAACTGACTCTATATTCTGAGAAAGAATGGACAAAGAAGCATCAGGTTGCTTTGGTTTTTTGGTTTTTAGTATGGTGACTTTTGTCGTAGTGCTAATGTTCTTTTCAAAATAATTTTTTAAATAATCAAAAAATTTAATTTGACTTCTAGTATCATTCATGAACTCTTTCCATTGGCTACGAATATCTGTTCGTTGTTTCTTATTGTACTGGTTACGAAATTTTTCTCTTTTTTGTTCATTTTTTAGTGACTTGTAATCTTTTTGTAATTTTGCAAGATTAATAGAAAAAGGTTTGTGCAAGACTCTAAGGGAATTATCAATTGGGTTTGACTGTGGAATAGTTGATTTAAAATCGGACTGTGTTGGGGATCCTTGAGGAGTATCCTCATCATCTAATTTTGACTGTGTTGAATAACATGGTTTACTAATTTGAGAACTGGAATCTATTCCTCTAAGAGTAACTCTTGGATTTAATAATTCTGAATCTTGTCTAGGAATACTGGATGTACTATGCCTAGGTATACTCGTAGTACTGTTTGTTCTGCTTAATTCTCTAATTCTAAGAGGATTGAGTCTCTGTTGGTCAAAGCTGATCCTAACAGTACCATCTAAATATTGTTGAATATAATCAAGGTTGACTGTGTCATTTTGTATTACTTGTGGGAAACTTTCATTTTCTGTAATCCAACTTGTGGGTAACTGGATATCATTCCAAGAAATTGTTTTGGGAACTTGTATATTAGCTTCTGAACTACTTTGAATTAAGACAGTTTTGTCTTTTGGACTTTTGACTAAGGCATGAATATTTAAATTAGTTTTCATACACTTATAGTATAATCTGTAAATTAATGCAATTGAGTGACTTCCTTCTAGCATATTGGTGATTGCTCCAGAAGTTTGAATATTTAAAGTCAATGATTTTATTATCTTTCAAACTCAAAGGTAAGTCTGGGTAACAATTAAAGTAAACCGGCCCATTGTGTAGGCTTGACTCCATTAATCCTAACAGACTATCACTAAAATTGGTGAATCTACTATCTCTTAATGAGAGTAATACTGCAGAATTTAATCCTGTTCTGGTGAGGGGTTTGACAGCTACTTGTACCAATCCTACGTGGATATAATTATATCCTCGTTCTAAGTGTCTTCTGATTGACTCTTTACTAAGAAGAATGCATTTTTCTTGTTTTTTAGTTAGAGCATAGACTTGCTCTGAAGTTTTAACAACTTGATCAGTTTTAAAAGTATCATTTAAAAAACTAGTTTTGTATATTTCTTTAATGGAAACCTTAGGTATATTCCAGTATCCTAATTCACTATCTAGATTTTTGTATTCATATTCTTCTTCGTGTACTGTATCCGGGATTTCTGACAACGAAGCCATAGAGGAAGAACTGGCTGAAGAATTACACCTAAATAATCTATTCATTATTCTTTAATTTTACAAACTTCAAACTAGTATTCTAATTCGTAATTGGTATTTTTTGGAACATACCCCTATTCACACATACCCAATTCCGGCCTAGCACATACCGCCACATACACACATGCCATTTCGGTCTAATCCAAACCCTCAACTGCCCTACCCTGGGACTTACCAACGGGAATTACTTAGAACCTACACGAGGCGGCTTAAGTGAAAACGGTGTCTAGACGATGGGTGGCTTTACCGGGTGCCCAAACGTGTACTATTACGAACCGGACGACCAGTTTAAAATCCTAAAATCAAGAATTTAAACAGATAAAGAAGAGTGTGTGTGTGTGTATATATATATATATATATATATATAAAATGGGATTTCGAAGTTAAAATAAGTGATTCATAAGTATTAAACTGTGGGCTCTTTTCCAAAAAAATAGAACAAAATATCAACCATATGTTGGATCTAGAATGTAAACTTTGTGAGCAGAGAGGGGTGCACATTTATCCGACCGGGCTTGCTTTACACAATAACGGGCTTGACATATATCTCCCATAACCCATTCAATTAATAAATGAGTTCCACGTACCGGATATCCTCAAGACAAATCACATTAAACTTTTATTTATGAAGCTCGTCATAATTTTAGCAAATTTCTCATATAAAAAAGTTTTCAAATCTCAAATTGCCCTCATGTAGTTCATGTTTTAAAAATTGTTAGGCGCTAGTTGGTTGAAAATGAGCGTTTAGTGCCTAGGCGCCTGGCACTTAGGCGGGGATTAAGCGCTGACTAGTTAGCTTTCTAATCAAAGCGTTCGATCATCGCCTAGCGCCTAGGCACACCTAGGCGGAGACTAGTCGGTTTTGGCGGCCGACTTTTAGAACTGTTAGAATATAGTAATCATATAATATCCTAATCATGTGCTGATTTGATTACGATATTATATGATTGTCTTGATTTTATTTTGATTATAATTGATTACAATTTCATTATAATTGGGATGATTCCTTTCCATAGTTAGGCTCTCTCCTCTTGTATAAATAGAGGTCTCATTGTATGGTTTCAATAATCGAATTCAATATTTCTTCTCTCATATTTAACATGATATCAGAGCTAGGTCTTGGGTGGCCTCACCTCTCGTGGGAAAGTCTTTTTCATCTCTGTTGTCCGAGTCAGTCAGTTAGCTCCTGGTCTGTCACGTCCACGTGCATCCGGGCTGCACATGAGGGGGAGTGTTAGACTTGTCCCACATCGCTCATCTAAGCCACCCAAGCTTGGTTAATAAATTCTAGAGGCTACTCCACCTATGGCCAATTGGTTTTAGGTTGGAACCCTCCAAGAAATCTAACATGGTATCAGAGCTATAAGATCTAGGCTCTGTAGATATTCGCTCCTGGCGGGCGGTCTAAGCATCGCTGCCGTCCGCCGGGCACTTAGTTACTTTGTCAATCTCCTCCATGCTTTTCGGTTGATTTCACCCACCAGAACGTCTCTTCATCACCAGTGCGTCTCTTCACAACTAGCGCTCGTGGCTTTTCAATTCATGGCTTCTTTGTTTCTTTTCTTTCAAACTCAAGTTGGTAGACCTACTTGAGTTTGGCTTGGCTTGACGTGGCGTGGCGGCTCCTGGCTTCTCTTGGCTTGGCTGTTCTTGATTTTTCTGGATTTTTTCAAACTCAAGTTGGTAGATCTACTTGAGTTTGAGGGGTGATGTTAGAATATAGTAATCATATAATATCATAATCATGTGCTGATATGATTACGATATTATATGATTGCCTTGATTTTATTTTGATTATAATTGATTACGATTTCATTATAATTGGAATGATTCCTTTCCATAGTTAGGCTCTCTCCTCTTGTATAAATAGAGGTCTCATTATATAGTTTCAATAATCGAATTCAATATTTCTTCTCTCATATTTAACAAGAACAATGCTGTAGTCCACCTTTTTCTTTGTGAAACAAGATTCTTCAAAATAAAATAATGCCAAACTTTATGGGACGGAGGGAGTAATTTTGTTACGAGGGCTAGCTGAGCCGAATATTCATCCCCGGTACATTTAGCCCCTGGATATTCATCCCGATACACACTTCGTCTATTTTTTTCTAGTAGATCTCAGTCCTGGGAGCGACTGGCATGAGGGACGGGATCTTAAAAGTGAACTCGTCCCGAATTTTATTTTACATGAAAATAACAACAAAAAAAATTCTCCATAATCCATCCCAATGAATTCATTATCAGTAAAAAAAATCCCAATGAATTCGAAATGCTCGACTATCACACACTCTCTCGTGAACGCATCGACTCTCATTCCCGTGAACGCATCGACTCTCATTCCCGGGATAATCAATCATGAAAAAGTGCTTCAATATCGCTACGAAAGCGGAAGATCGGCAGCTATATATTGCTATGTCCGTGTTGTCGAAGATTTGTTGGCTCGAGATTAACCCAAAACCTTTGTTAATTAAGGGAATTTAGTGATCAATTAAGGCAAGAGATTTCCGCTACTTTCTCTGGGAGATGATGAAAAGGAAAGAAGGAACCGAGGGAAGCACTGATATTCTCTTTCTCTCATTCTTTCTTTCTACAGTTCTCTTGCCTTGACTGATATCGATACAAACATGGGCCTAACCTTGCACATGGGCCCAACTACAAAATAATAACTTAAAACATGACCCAAGAACTGAATAACATTTAGCCTACTTGCAAACTTAGGTCCCGTTCCATTCAAGTTCTTATTTCTCAATCTTTACGAGACATGTCATTCTCTTATAATACATCGATCACATTTAGTTCAAAAAATAATAAGTAGGTATTTTATTTAGTAGAACACATCCTTAATACTTCCAAAATACAAAGGGAAAATGACGGCCCATGACGTGTTTTGATAATTAATACCCGCCAAGGACATACTAAGAACATTTGTTAATGCTGAAAATGTCATTCGCGGGCATTAATTATCAAAACATGTCTTTGGCCGTCATTTTCCCAAATACATACAAAATCACAACAATTTTAACAAGACTGGTACAAAGGTAATTGATCCTAATTATTTGAACTCTAAGATCATGTTTGTTTTGGGACTCAAGTCTCAACCTTTTCTCTCTGTGCACGGTCCCTAATAATTTTTTCTCAATTATTACTCTGATTTCTTTATCTATCTCTCTCCACTCATTACCCGAAATCCATAATTCCAAAACGAATATAGTCCAATTCATGATCCAACTTTTGAACTTCAAATTCTAGACCATAGGGTTCCAATCTTAACTATGAACAAGAAGATTTTGATTACGATTTTGAACTCCATTCGATCCTATATATATATTTTTTACTCTTCGATTTTAGCACTCTTTTTCACCCTTTGAAAACCCTAGTCGGTACATGTTGTTGATACTGTATTTGAAGTAATAATTCTGATCTCGATTTTGGACCTGTTATGTATTGGTACCTACGTTTCTGAAGTAATAATTACTACAAGACCCGGGCGTCGTAACACCATATATGTAAGTTTACATTTTTGGGTTTCTAATTAAGGTTGTTTTGTTGGGAGAAACTAGCAAAACTCTTGTAAGTCCAATAGTGATGGAAAATTGGTTTTTTAAAGAGCGAAAAAGGATTTTATTTATCTTTAAAAATAAATTACAAAATATTAAAAAGAGCCGGTTATATGACCTCATGCTCCAATGATGATGGAGATTTGGTTGTAAAGTGGCAGACTTTTAAAGGTGGTTCTATATATGGAACCAAATTTAACCATCCTTGCCACCTCAGCCACACAACTGAAAATAACCACCAATTAGGCAAAGAATTCGACGGGAAGTACTAGATTGGCCGGAAAGTCGTAGGAATCAATAATCCACGAAAAATCGTTAAAAAAATGTTGAGTTTAGATAATAAATTTTTACTTTTCCAATTTTTCCCGTCGAAAGAAGCAATAGTCCACAAAAAATTTGATTAAAAATTAGTGAAAAAAATTTGAACAAAGACGAAAAAAAAGGCAAAGCAGCCCTAAAAAAAGAACAAAACAAATGATATGTTTATAGACTTTCGATCTTTATCTTTTATGTTTAATAGACTAAAATAGGAACTAATATCGGATTCCTTTGTTAAAATATATAAATGAGATTGGTAAAACGTCTTTTTTTTTGTCAGTTGAGTTTCATACAAAACAACACACAAAAAACATAACAGGGAAAAAGGAACAAAACAAAACGTCAGCAGAAGCCCCCAGCCCGGAATGTAAAGGTAGCACACATTCACTGACTACCCCTCCAAACAAAACAAAAAAAGATCAACAAAAGCAGACTACAGGGCAATTAAACAACTCTGCCTATCTACTTATGAAGTCAAGTGGATCTCTCCGAACCTCACTTAGCCTTCTATTCTCTGGAATATCAGCCGCCTTCATCCAAGAACATAAGAAAGATATAATATCCTCCTCAATTCTCATGACAATCGTCTCCCCTTCTTTCTTATTCTGGATAGTTTTCATATTCCTTTCTCCCCATTTATGATAAACTGCTGCTGAGAAGATTAGTTTAGTGACCACGCTGTTAGCACTTAGCAGACTTCCCCTTGGAGTTTGCAGTCCATTGCCATTGATTTATTTTTGACTTGGATTTGATCAAGAAGGGCTGTCTATTGAAGTCCATTTTAATATTTGGTTAACGTGGTGTTCATATTGGTCACTTTTGTATCAGATGGAGTTTGAAACGAATGCGTTGCTTAGGTTTCCTACTACTATTATGCTTCATGTGTTGAAGTTTATAATTTCATAGTATTCAGTTGTTTTACTTATTTTATTCTTTGTTGAAGTGAAAGCATGATATTTTTTTTTTTGATCGGCAAAAGTAACATTTTATTAGGGGAAGGGAAAAGGAGTCCAACCAAAAGTTGGAACCGTACAACCATTGGGTCAAAACCCATTACAACCTGAAGGCCTAAAGTACCCAGATAAAGCAGTGAAAAACATAAACAACCAAAAGGCCTAAAAAGCCCAGATACATCAATAAAGTCCGAGTTAATTCTGGGCCGGTCCTATTTTTCAATTTCATAGCCCACTAGATCCTTTTTCTATAGAGTGCAATTCCTAATAGATCCTGTGGAGTGTATTTTACATTTTTACCCCCGTTTAAAAATAAATGAACCCATACAACCTCCTACACCACCACCACCACCACCACCACCACCACCGCCACTCCACCACCACCACCACAACCAGCGCCACCGCCACCACCGCCGTCACCACCACCGCCACAACGCCGCCACCACCATCACCGCCAACACTACTCCACCATCATCATCACCACCACCGCCACCGCCACCACCACCACAATTAACAGTGTTAATCCGGAAATTAACACTGTAAATTGGGATGTGAATTTAAACAAAAATTAACACTGTTAATTGGGGTGTGAATTTAGACGAAAACCACTACTACCACCACCACCACCATATCCAACGCCGCCATCACGCCGCCGCCACCACCGCCACCACAATGACCACCACCACCACTCCACCATCATCATCACCACCACCACCACAATTAACAGTGTTAATCCGAGTATTAACATTGTTAATCCTGGTATTAACACTGTTAATTGGGATGTGAATTTAGACGAAAATTAACACTGTTAATCGTGACGGATTAACACTGTTAATTGAGGTGTGAATTTAGACAAAAATTAACACTATTAATTTAGACAAAAATTAACACTGTTAATTGTGGTGGTGGCGGCGACGTGGTGGTGATGGCGGCGGCGATGGTGGCGTTGTGGTGGTGGTGGCGGCATTGTGGTGGTGATGGTGGCGGTGGAGGTGGTGGCGTGGTGGTGGTGGTGGCGGCGTTGTGGTGGTGATGGTGGCGATGGAGGTGGTGGCGTGGTCGTGGTGGTGGCGATGTGGTGGTGGTGGAGTGGTGGTGGCGGCGTTGCGGTGGCGGTGGCATGGTGGTGGTGGTGGTGGCGGCGGCGGCGTTGCGGTGGTGGTGGCGGTGGCGGGGTGGTGGTGGCGATAGTGGTGGCGGCGGCGGCGGCAGCGTTGTGGTGGTGGTGGTGGTGGCGGTGGGGTGGTGGTGGTGGCGACGTCGTGGTGGTGGTGGCGGCAGCGGCAGCGTGGTGGCTGGATCGTCTCTCTCAAATCGCCTTTTTTTTGTGAGGGGTATTTTTGTCAACAAAATAATGAAGAGGACCTACCGGACTATGGGCTCTTTGGGCAGGATCTAGTGGGCTATTCTTCACCCAGACAGGACCGGCCCGGAAGTTGCTCATAAAGTCCAGCCCAAAGAAACCCAAAACCTACTCTAACAAAGAAGCCTCTGCCCACTGTTACAAACCGGACCACCACCACCGTCAGTCAAGACTTCCGACGCCCACCTTGCCACCACTGGCCACCCCACAGAAGAAATAACCAGAACCCAGAAAACAAACAACCAGCCGCGGATGCTACACCAAGCCGTTAGGCGAGAAACCGGGCCGTCCAACAACGGCCACGGCGGGAGCCAACGCCGGCCGCTATACCCAAACCCTGAGAGACCCTAGCCGTTAGGCGCAATCAGAGGTCCAACAACAACTCCAACCGAGAAACTTGAGAAGGCAACCGGGACAAACGACGGGGGCAGAGGGTCGGAAAAAAAGAGGGGAGAAGGAGAGGACAAGGGATTCGAGGACCTTACCAGAGTCGGTCTCGTCGGACGACCGAAATCCCCTGTTGCGAGCCACCGTGAAGCACAACGATTTGGCTCCCAAAAACGGCAGCCGCCGTCACCGCCACCTCATTACCTAAGCCGATCGATTTTGTGTTAGGGAAAAAAAGAGGAAAGAAGAAATTGGAAGAGAGGAGAGATGGGAGAACGCGGAGGAGGGGGGGAATGGCAGAGGAGACAGAGAGAGGAGGAGGAGGGGAGAGGCCCCCAAGGCGGCAGAGGAACCCAAGCAAACTCAGAGAAAGGGTTTTTCTTGTATTCTAGAGAGAGAGAAGGAGAAAGGGTTTTTCAAAAAATGAAAGCATGATATTTTGGTTCCATGAGTTAGAATAAGGTAATACTTTTTGTATGTTTTGAATTCATATAACAGTCAAAAAATATAATTTCTATCAAACCAATATAATACCAACATATAATATTAACATTGAAGATGTAAGTCAACGGTCACTATATAAGAACTCAATGAACTTTATCCATGAAATTTTTTGGTGCTGTTACAAGTTTTGAAAACTAGATTTAACCTTTTAATTTGTTAGTGACGTGTCCCAATAATGTCCCTACGTGTCCTCAATGCGTCCCAGAGTGTTCATGTGTTCGAGTAGGAAATATACAATAGAAAAGTCGAACACGTATTTAGGCGTGTCCAACATATGTTTGGAGTGTGTTAGGTCGTGTTTGTGGCCGGAGAGTGTTGTGTTGTGTCCATGTCAGACATGTTCTAGACACGGATACGTGAGGTCTGTGTATCGGTATTTTCATTTTAGTCAATAACAATGGAAAGCAATGAATTTGCCATAATCCACCGAATGATTTGACTACGAAACTCTGTTCTTCTTTGTGAATGATCTACTTCAATTACAGGGTACGTGTAGCAAATGAGCTTGGAGCTGGCAATGCAGAAGGTGCGAAGTTTGCTAGCATTGTCTGTGTGTTCACCTCCCTACTTGTGGGCATTCTCTTTTGGGTTCTGATCTTAGCCATCCCTGATAAGCTTGCGATGATCTTCACTTCAACCGCTTCTGTAATCACAATGGTCAAACAATTATCAGTGTTGTTGTCATTTACCGTTCTCCTGAACTGCATTCAGCCAGTACTCTCGGGTGTGTGAATTATCAAGCATTTTAAGTTTTGAATTTTACAATAAAATAAAATCACAAAAATATGACAGTGTTCCTTCTCTCTCTCTCTCCAGGTGTGGCAGTTGGGTCTGGTTGGCAAGCATTGGTGGCATTTGTAAATGTAGGTAGTTACTATATAGTTGGAGTTCCGCTTGGGCTTGTTATGGGCTGGTTCCTAGATTATGGAATTGAGGTATGTCTTTCCTTGCTCCAAGCTCTGAGACTGTAGGCTGTCCTTCGATTATGGATTTGTAGAGGGATTTATGAAGAGAATGGATACATTTGGAGGAGGTTAAAATTTGTGGACCATCTCAGTGGAACAGTGGTCCAAACATTGATATTAACATTTATAACGGTCAGATGCAAATGGGAAAAACAGGTGATGTCATTTTAATAAATATTCCCTTTACTGTAAATTTCATTTACCATGACCGTATAATTTACTAAATTCCTCACAGGTGCAAAAAGCTCGCGTGCATACGAACAATGAGGTTGCAACCAACTGACTATTAGCAAGTTAAATGGCGTACCCGTGGCCCGAAGCTCTTGCATATGCGGGTCTGGAAAAAGTTTTATCTACGCAACCTTACCTCTGCAAGTAGATTGGCGGTTTTTGAGAATCGAACCCATGACACCTTCAGGCAGCCACAATGGGGCAACTTCACCGCTGCGATAGGTCCGGCCCTTTATTATCCCAGTACATGAAATACATCAAAATGCTTTTTCTTGGACCATTGAACATTTTATGTGTGCATGAATCACAACATTATTCCTTAAATCAATTCATGGCTGGTGGAACCGTGGAAGGAAGTGCGGTTTATTTCCCTTCTTTTGTGACTCCGGATGTAAGTGGAAATGGTTTTATCGTCGATTGTCGTCGTTCTGGACTTAGTAAAACTAGTTAATCTCCTCCGCTAGATTGCTTTCGGCGAATTTGTTTTATGTTTCTGGTCTCTACAGAATTTCGATGGGAAAATCCTATGGTCAGAGAGGTGACTTCATGAACTTTAGAAGGTTTCAAGGAAGATCAAATTCAGAAGCCTTGCGGATTTAGAAAACACAAAACGCTTATAAAAGATCATATCTAGGCTAGCGATAAGCTATTAAGGGCATTGAAAGTTTGAGTCTTGTTTTTAAATTTGTTAGGATATTAAAGATGAATTGTAATTCTTTGGGCAGCATTAAAAGTTTGAATTGTCACAATGTGTAAATGAAGGCGGTGGGATTGGTCTCTCAAAGATAATTTGAGGATTTGAGGTGCATGTAAACTGGTTCGGACACTTTGAGTTTTCAAATGAAATGAAACGCGATCTTCATGCCACTCTGTGGTTGCGTTTCTCTCACCCTAATTATCATCTTTGATTCTTTATATATAATCCGGTGTAGCAAGGCTTGATGGAGCCGAAGCAATATGAAAGCCGAAAGCTAGCTTTGAGATCTTTTGGCATTGTGATCATCGATCTCCACTATTGACGTTTCTTGTTGCAGAGAGATTATGAGACAAGTTTTAAGGGCATTTTAGTGCTGGAGCTTTTTTTTTTTTTCCTGACGAACAAGATCATCCCTTTTATATTAATTAATACTACAAAAATAAAGTACAACTAAAACAACCAAACAAAATATAACAGAAACAACAAAACAAAACAAGAAAAGTAGCGCGCCGATGTTGGACCCAATCTCATGGAGGTGGGTGGATGGATGGAGGATCGCCAATGGATCTTGAAGAGTCGGATTACGTAAGAGATATATACTTTTTTTTTTTGAGGAAAAAAAGATATATGAGTCTCTGATGGTGAAAAACATAAGGGTGATTCTGTTTAAACCCAAAATATATCTCCTTCGCCCTTAACTTCTTCACACGCCCGCTTAAAAAAATTTCCTGATCCAAAATAACCTCATCTTCTACAAAGTGTAACCCTATTCTTTTTCACACTCACACCAATCACATAATCAACTACAAGCTTGAAGCTTGACCCTTTGACAGCCATGGTACAAACCTATGCATCATACGATCAAATTTCATTTTTCTTATTTTTTGCAGTATAAATGTGTTTCGAAATGACATGAATATCTGATGAATGGGAACAATGTTAGCAATGAACTCTTGGGTATTTTAGTTCATCTCGGAGGAAAAAATGATGTCTTGGCTTGTTAACATGATTTTTTTGGTGCAAAAAATATATACAGTATAGTGCTGGAGAAAACTTGCCCTTAGTTTAAAGCCATATATTTGAGAAATTCTTTTTGTTCTTTGCCAAAAAAATAAAAATAAAAAATGAAGCTTCATAAATAAGGAAAGGTACTTTGCATGATCTAATTCCTTCATATTTATAGCTACATAATATGGCTTCAAACAAAGACAAGAGTTTTTTTGAGGCTCAAACTATTGGTACACGCAATTTTAAAATTAAAGGTATGTACGGTTTCGTTTTGAAACATATGTATATCAGTATATGTATGTACGCTAGGGCTCAAACTTCTGATAATGCTCTATGGTTTAAACGGTCGTCGTTTTGGAATGCTTGTGCAAAGAGTTATCAACTTCAATTAGGGCTGTCCACGGTCCGGATTGGATCGGATTCGTATGAATCCAATCCTAATCCGTATCTCACAATTTTTAGAAAATGCAATCCAATCCTAATAAAAAAGTCTCACGGTTCGATCCCGGTTTTATCCACGGATTTCCTTAAAAAAAAATAAAATGATACTACCATGATCATATTTCAAATAAAAATGCAAACACTAATTTTCATAAACATTGTCCAAATTGTAAAGGCAACAAAGGCAGTAAAGGCATTAAGGCAATAAACAGGTAAAGGCAGCAAGGCAGCAACCAAATAAAACTAAGCATTGTCCAAAATACACAAATTCTGGTCAAACATGATCTACTTATTACATCCCATAAAAACCAAACAAAAAATAGCAAATTAGTTTCTCAAAACAAACAAGCAAATTAGTAAAATTATAATTATTTATATATATTACACACACATATCTATATTTTTTACTTTTTTAAATATCTCACGGTCCGGTTCGGTTAATCCACGGTTTTGAAATGAAAATCCAATCCTAATCCGTATCTCACGGTTTTTAAATTTTCAAATCCGTGTCCGGACCATTAATCTACAGACAAAATCCAAAAAGCACGGATCGAATTGATCCGGACCTGTTTCACGGTTCTCGATTTTTCTTGGACAGCCCTAACTTCAACCATCCTCTCGGCTCACGCCTTCTCCACCATTCATCATTTTCAACCAACGGGTAGGGCCCTAATATTATTGTTGATGGGGCTTGGAAGGAGGGTGCTCAGTGAAAGTGATCTGGGATTCCATCCTTCTTCTCCGGATGGCACTTTTATTAAGCAAGGCTCCGTTTCTTGTTGCAGCTCAACCCCTTTATAAACAGAATTTTTGGCCATACTACTGGTCATCACATGGGCACTGTGATAGGTGCTGAAAAGCACCCATTTAATCCTTTAATTTATGCTTTGTTGGTCCGTTTACATTGTTACTTGACGCGTTTTAGTGTTTTATGGTGTTTGTAGGCCTTAGAGACCGATGGGTGCGAAAATATGCAATTTGGATGGTCTTATGGAGTGTTGCCACAAAGTTGGGAATTGATCGTCTACAACGCGTGTGTGCACGTCTCAATTAAGCCTAGAAATAAACCAAATTAATTGGCATTCGGGTAATGGCTAATTGTGCACGGTGAAAATATGCAATTTGGATGGTCTTATGTTTAAGGATTCATTAATGGGCCCAAGTATACTAAGGAATTGGAGAGGTTTGGGTAACATAGAATCATTGTTCCTTTAGGAAGGTTTTTGCACGGCAACACATATAAATGGACAGAAGGGTTTTTCGAGAAGGAGAGCTCTCGGCCGTGGAGGCTGCTACGACGGATTCCACAGTAGAAGACGACACCACAGAAAAGAAGCACGATCCCGGCTTCCATGGCCGGCTAAACCCCTCGTCTAGGGGGAAGATGAAGCACCGTTCCAAGTAACTTTGTATATGTATAGATTTAGCTTTTAATATTCGGATCGATTGTAAAACTCAGAATTCTTTTCATTGCGATTGAATGAATTGATTTTAATTCTTTCTATCGATTGAGTATTTGTGTTCTAGATTTCAAATACCTAGTTTTGCAATGGTTTTCACTGATTGAGGTTGGAGTTCTGAGATAGATTATGCTCGTAAGACTGATCGTGCCATTAGGTAGCCAGATTGTGCTACTGAGAGAAGGTCCGTGCTATGGGATAGCCTATGCCTTTTAACAACTCAATAATTTTCTTGATGATTATCGTTAGGGTTTGCAAGCCCTAACGATAATCTCTTTTGATTCGAATAAATAAACCTAGCCTATGCATATTGTTGTTACACGGTCGGGGTGGATTCGAAACCCTAGATATTTTCCTCCATCGTTTCTAAATCTTTTAATTAAATTGCTCTTTAGTTTAATTAGCTCTTCAAAACAAATCAACCAATCAATCTTTACTTTTCCGAATTAAATTAGAAGTTGATCGAATTATAGTAACTTAGCCAATCTGTCCCTGCGGATCGACACTCGGTCTTGACCACTATTCTACGGAGTAGTAGTTAACTCCAAGCTTTGACGCGGTCAAATTTTGGCGCCGTTGCTGGGGACAGTTTGCACGGTTACATTCTTTCGATTAGTTTTTATTTTAATTCTTAGTTTAGGATTTCTTGTATTCCTATTATTCTGCTTTTTTTTTTGTATTACTTTTTTCTGGTGCAGGACTATTGACTTTACAAGAAAAAGAAAATAGAAGCTGGCAACTGCTTTGTTGTGGGTGAAATTCTTAACAAAGTGCTGTAAGTTTTTTTTTACTTGCATAAGTTGAGAGGCTTGCACTAGGTTTTTTTGTTTTAATTATTTGATTTTTTTTCTTTTTTTTTTTTGTCTCCTTTAAAAAAATTTCAAAAAAAAAAAAGACTATGCCTATACTCCCCAGTGTTCTGAGTATGTCCGAGAGCAATTTAATTCTGCATGGTTTCCTGAACCGAGTTATAACTGTTACTCCAACTCTTATAATTCGGGATGGAAAAATCACTCTAATTTTACGTGGCCACAACAAGCTCCGGACCCTTATTGTGCACCATACCCAAGGCCACATTTTTCGAATATTTCTGATCCATGGGCCTACTACCCTGCTTCACAGCAAGAGCCGTACCAACACCTTGCTCCCACTCCATCTCAAAATTATTCCATCGATTTTCAAGAGAAGGTGTTGCAGGCTCTTGACAAGCTTGAGGCTAGTACACAAGTGTGTACCGAATTGCTTCACTCCCAAGCTCAATCTTTCTCGAAGATTGAGGCCTACGCGGACCAAATAGACATTGCGATTAGTAGATGGGATGAGGAAATATCATCGAACATTGAGCAGGTAGTGGATATGGAGTATGGGGAGGATGCATGGGAAGAAGAGCGAATAGAGCCACTTGTTGCTAGTGAAGGGGTTAATTTGGCATTAGAAAAAATCGTGGAGTCTGAATCGATTGATGAGCTTAATGTACAATGTTCTCCTCAAGAGAATTTTACTTGTTTATCTGATATGACTTTTGATACAAAAACTCTTGAGGAGCCATTGCCCATTATTTTCCAAAGTCCACTTGAACTTGATATATAATCAATTACTCTTGGCTTTAAATGATATCATTCCTCCTATTGAGCATCCACCATTACAAGAGATTATCACGTTAGAACGAATTGACTTTCTTGGTGTTGATAATTTTAATATGGTTTACCATCCATTTTTTCTGAAACTCATCAACAGCTTGAAAGTTAATTTTGTTTGGAATTCGCACTTGGTGGAATTTAAATTTCAAACGCGGCTACATCAATTGAGATATTCTAAGTACTTGATTTTGTGGCATGGTCGCGTACAATTTTTAACGGAGTGCTCAAAGTGGGGTGAGATGTTAATATTTGTTGTGCTTCATAGTGTGATGAATGTTTGGTTTTCATGTGATGGCAGTGAAAGGCATTACCTTTTTGTATAGTTTTTTTTTTTTTTCTTTCTCTTTCTTAGGTTAGTTATTTTATTTTTATTTCTCCTTTTTGTTGTGAGGACTAATATTGCAGGACGCTTTCGTTCAAGTTGGGGGGTCTTCTTCCCGCTATATTATTTCTTGCGTAGTTCTCCGTTGTAAGGTGATACCTTTTCATTCTTTTTCTTTTATGTCCTATATTTTTGTTCTTTTGCATTCAATGAGGACATTGAACGGTTTTAAGTTTGGGGGAGTGAACCCTTTGGTGCTTGTTTATGTTTAGAGTCTTTAAAATCCAAAAAAATGTTTATGTTTATGTTTAGAGTCTTTCAAATCAAAAAAAAAAAAATTGAAAATTTTGAAAAGTTAAAAAATAGTGGAAATCTTTCTTGCATGGAACTTGAAATTTGCGAGGTATTTATTGGTTGCTTGAGTTGAGGCATGTTGGCATTATTTGGGTATTTTTGTGGACTGTTGGTTCTTTATGCTATCTTGTTAATGCATGTAGCTATGGCACTTGCATCTCTGCACTTCACATCTATTTGGACTTAGTTTGCTTGTGGGTGTCGTTTGAATGTTCTCGATGGCTAGATTAGTGGAGACTTATGCCCTAGTGAGCTTTTGAGCCTTATCTTTTATTGGAGTGGTGTCACCGTAACTTCTCAATTTGTCAATGAAAAGAATATATTTGTTGATGGTCTCATTATTCTTGATTACTGAGTGTTGGGACTTGAACGCATAATACTATCTCTCAGTTTTGGTTCGTCACATGGATGTTACACCCCTGGGAGAGGATTATAGGCATTCTCTTGAGATTTGAGTCGGTTCGTTCCTTTGTTTTCACATTTATCCCTTGCAAGCCACTTTGAGCCTTTTATACTTGGCCTTTTCTTGGTTAGCTCCACCTTCCATATTGTGTTTGGAGAAAGGCAAGAATGTAAAGGTGAGATTTTTGGGTAGATTGTGAATTTTTGTGCTTGAATTGGTGGTGTCCCTTAAAAAAAAAAAAAGAAACACAACAAAAGAAAAAAAAAAGAAGAAGAAAACAAAGAAAGAAAGGGGCACCAATATGTTTGAAAAGGAGGAATCATTGCTTTATGGTTAAAAGATGTTGAAAGGTTAGAAAAGAGATGAGGTGAAATTGATTTAATGTTAAGGGGCACCCATTGCATATTCGCCCCGCTAATTTGTCTTGAAATACTTGCCTCTTCTCGGACATTTGAATTTGATTTATCCTAGCCTTGAAGCATGACCATTCACCCAACGCTACAACCGTAAATGAAGTCCTATTTGATCCTAGGGGTGATGGAAAGTGGATTGATGGATGTGAGAGTGAGTTCAAACGCTTGGTGTTCCTTTCATGGGACCGTGTGTCCACCGTATAAAGCGTTCTTTTCGTGTCATACTGTGCGAAGTATTCTGCTTTCAATCACATAACTTTCAAACCGCACACTTGAGAGTTCATAATGCACTGTGTTTCGAGCGATTTTATTTGTGAGTGCATGACACTGTGAGAATTGAAGTCGAAGCTCGGTCCGGAGAGAACTTTGAGTGGCATTTCATCGGTGACTAAGTCCAAGTGTTCACACACACTAAATTAGGTGCCATAGTTTATATGCATGTCTTGATAGCATTTTGAACTAGTGTTGCCTAATATACTTGTGCAATGACTTTGTGCCTTGGCTTGAAAGATTGATGAGTTACTTGCAGGTTGTGGGTTCCATGTAAGAGGATTCACGGTGTTTTGTGGGTGATCACTGCTGAAAACCCTCACGAGACTTCACTCGTCCTACCAGGGCCATCTGGGGGTTTAAAAGAACTATCCATTTTATTTGTTTTCTTTAGTCGCATTTTATTTTCTTTGCTCGAGGACTAGCAAAGTGTAAGTTGGGGGGGTGTGATAGGTGCTGAAAAGCACCCATTTAATCCTTCTAATTTATGCCTTGTCGGTCCGTTTACATTGTTACTTGACGCGTTTTAGTGTTTTATGGTGTTTGTAGGCCTTAGAGACCGATGGGTGCGAAAATATGCAATTTGGATGGTCTTATGGAGTGTTGCCACAAAGTTGGGAATTGATCGTCTACAACCCGTGTGTGCACGTCTCAATTAAGCCTAGAAATAAACCAAATTAATTGGCATTCGGGTAATGGCTAATTGTGCACGGTGAAATTGGGTCTTATGTTTAAGGATTCATTAATGGGCCCAAGTATAGTAAGGAATTGGAGAGGTTTGGGTAACATAGAATCATTGTTCCTTTAGGAAGGTTTTTGCACGGCAACACATATAAATGGACAGAAGGGTTTTTCGAGAAGGAGAGCTCTCGGCCGTGGAGGCTGCTACGACGGATTCCAAAGTAGAAGACGACACCACAGAAAAGAAGCACGATCCCGGCTTCCATGGCCGGCTAAACCCCTCGTCTAGGGGGAAGATGAAGCACCGTTCCAAGTAACTTTGCATATGTATAGGTTTAGCTTTTAATATTCGGATCGATTGTAAAACTCAGAATCCTTTTCATTGCGATTGAATGAATTGATTTTAATTCTTTCTATCGATTGAGTATTTGTGTTCTAGATTTCAAATACCTAGTTTTGCAATGGTTTTCACTGATTGAGGTTGGAGTTCTGAGATAGATTATGCTCGTAAGACGAATCGTGCCGTTAGGTAGCCAGATTGTGCTACTGAGAGACGGTCTGTGCTATGGGATAGTCTATGCCTTTTAACAACTCAATAATTTTCTTGATGATTATCGTTAGGGTTTGCAAGCCCTAACGATAATCTCTTTTGATTCGAATAAATAAACCTAGCCTATGCATATTGTTGTTATGCGGTCGGGGTGGATTCGAAACCCTAGATATTTTCCTTCATCGTTTCTAAATCTTTTAATTAAATTGCTCTTTAGTTTAATTAGCTCTTCAAAACAAATCAACCAATCAATCTTTACTTTTCCGAATTAAATTAGAAGTTGATCGAATTATAGTAACTTAGCCAATCTGTCCCTGCGGATCGACACTCGGTCTTGACCACTATTCTACGGAGTAGTAGTTAACTCTAAGCTTTTATAAATTTATTTTTGACACGGAACGATGCGGTCACACTGCATAATAACTTTAACGTTATCTCCCTTTATTCTGATTGTTTAAATGCAATTTTGCAGCTAGTGGGCCAGTCTGAACCGCATTACGGGGATATTTTTTTGTTGCACAACCTTGGCAAGAACTCTCAAAGCTAGCTTTTTGCAGGTTATCCAAGCTCATTGCCTAGCTAAACGGGCGTTGCTGTCCCCGTCCACAACTCCAGCTACACGGGGAATTGCTTTTTGGACCGGAGCAACTACTGACCATCACTTTTTGTTTAGTTAGCTCCTTTATGTATGTATATATTTGTTGTTATTTCCCCGCTTTATTTTCCTGTACTCTCTAAACTGTTACCCTTTATTTATGCATTTCTATCATGTTCCAAAAAAATTGATCTTTTTTAAGTAGTTGTGATTATGAGCATTAATGACATTAAAATATAGTTTGGTAGCGGATTCATGTTTACCATCATTTTGCAGGGGTAAATAGATCATGATTCTTATAGGTGCTCGATCCAATTATTTAATTTTTCATTCGGATTTCAGGATAATGAGAAGTTAGATGATTGGATCGAGCACCTATAAGTATCGTATTGAGCTGATTTTTTTGCGTGGAGCCGATTTTGTGAGTGGGCCCTTGAAAAAATATTTTACATTTAATAAACGGCCGCTTGGATCATTTTGGTGGGACTGTAGTGGGCCTCACACTATGATCTGTGCACAAAATCTGTGTACAATTACTGTGTGAGTATCATTTCTGTTTCAGAAATGCGGATACAGTCAACACGCAGCCACCTAAATGATCGGATATCATAAATAAAGCGTTCTTGTAATGTATGGCTTTTCTGTGTTTGTTGGGTTTTACCTAATGGCACCAACTTTCCTAACCTAGAAAATAAAGCAAAACGCACTAATAACTTTGATTCATCGTACCCAGCTCGGATTTCACGCGGGCGCAGTGTCTATAAGGAGTTTTTCTATGAAGCGATATACACTTATTTATGGAGTTGCTGCAAAGAGGCTCTTTGCGGATCTAAGTGATCTTAGGCGTCTGTTTTGACATTGGACGGTCCTGATTGAAAATAAAATCTCTTACGGTTAAAAGATTATTTTCAATTCGGATCGACCAAAACACTTTTGGACGACCGAGATTGAACTCTGTAAACACTTGTTTCTATGAATCCCAAAAGTGGGTTGTGAAAAATAGTTTCTAATATTAATGCATATAGATACTTGCCGCAACTCACTTTTGGAATACCATACATCACAAAACATTCTGATGTACCATAGGCGGACTAATAAGTGCATGGGCCATTGCATTCATTCTTCAATAAAACTATGGGCCAAATGCACACCGCTTTGTGGGGGGACTCATCTCGGGGTTCTACGCAAATGATCGGAGCCGTTTCAATTTATTTCAAATATTTTTTAAGGATTCTTGCAAAAAATCAACTTAGTCGGATATCAGTAAGGGCTTGATCCGTTCTTTGCTCAATTTTCTAAAAGAAAATCAAGCAAAAAATTGATCAAGCCCTACTAATATCCGATTGTGCTGATTTTTTTACATGGATTCTTAAAAAAAATATTTTAAATAAATTAAACAGCTTTGGTCATTTGTTTGGGGTCCAAAAATGGATCCCGCACAATGTTGTGTGCATTTGGTATATGCGTGCCAAATGGTCTTTCCACAATTGGACTCTTCGCCTTTTAGGGATGCATGGGACTCCAATTAAGAACAGACACATAATTTCAACATTAGGTGAGTGGACATATGACTCAGTGGTTGAACTAGGATTTTTATTTGGGAGTGACACTGTTTTAATGGGAATTCACTTGTATTGCCAGTTTTTTTTTTTTTGTACAAATATAGAGAGAGTTAGTTTAAAGTGCAATTTTTGTACAATTAATTTTTTTGTACAAGTATATGAAAGCTATTGAGATATATTCTTTTACGATTAGAACCGTTCATCGTTCAAATTGCTTTTTTTTTTAACAGTTCGGTGAAAAATTAAGTTGTTCGAATATCGATAAAATGCATAATCCATAAGTACTATAAATTAACATGTACAATATTCATGAAATCAGGGGTGGCCAGTGCCACTCCCCTCTCAATGTAGTTCTACCCCTGCAAAGGTGGAAAAAGCCAAGGGAACACTTTGTTTGGTTTTGAGATTTTTTTTTTGATGTAATGAGTAGTAATGAGTGCAGAGAGATAGATAGAGAAACTTATTGAGAACCGTGCAGATAGTAATTTTATTTTATGTTTTCAAAACTTGCATGATAAAGGAACTAAAGAATGGGATCGGAGGGAGTATATAGGAAATTCTTAGCTCGCATGATAAAGGTCGCCCCTGTATTTTCCCTAAAAAAAAAATCCAACCCTTCACATATATGGAGATCCAAGTCTCATACTTTTAGCGGATCAAAAAAAAAAAAAAAAAAGTCTCATACTTTTCTTCTTACGCACATTACTTTCTTTCCAATCGATCGTCGTCATTGACTATCACTTTGAGCTGAATCGTTCGTTTTGCAGTAATGCACAGTTTGTTTTATATGCTTTCTGGTTCACTTTTGTACCCTTTTGTACGTGTTTGCTTGCGGTATCTACAAGTTACTTATTTTGGGTAAGATATGCTGCAAATTATGGTTTATTTCTAGTCTAGCTAATAGGACTTCTAAATTCCGTCGTTGGAAATTTGAGCATCTCCGTATATCTTAATTGTCAGATATGTGGAAATTACAACGACTTATTTTGTAGGCCTCGTTGATATTATCACTAGTAAAAAAGTTATTTTGATCCGACATTGACATGTATCAAAATAAGTCATATTTGTTATATATTTTTTGTGTCGATGTCTTATTAGGAGGCCGATCGAAATATATATATATTTTTTATCGTGAATGCTCTTCTCTACAACCGAGAAAGCTTTGACTTTGGCATTTGAGACCGCTCATATTGTAGAGTTTGTTTAAGAGAGCGTTAGAAAAAAGATTTATCTTTTATCGAACATCGATATATAGTTATGTTAACACAAAAAATATTTTAAAAATAAGACTTGTTTCAATACATGTCCATATCGATGTCTGATCAAAATAGGTTTTTTATTTTTATTTTAAGGATGAATCCTTAGTGAGTGGTGACACTGATTAATTTGGAATTACGTCAATAATCACAATTCAGAAGACAGATCGAGCTGAGTACTACAAAACAAAACAAAACCACATGACACCCACCTTTACATCGTGCGTCTAAAGTGGCCTTATTTGGATGGGCATTAATTTCTCTCGATGCTTATACATGCATTTTTGTGGGTTGTGGATCATTTAGTGATTAATGGAGGAGGCCATGAGTAGTACTGAACAATCAGCACAGAATGAGCTGGTAGGAGGATTAGCGATATCCCAACTAGTCGGAGAAGAAGATCATGATCATCTTGGTGGTGCTGAAGAAACTGGCCTGAAAAGGAAGTTGTGGGTCGAAACAAAGAAGCTGTGGCACCTAGTTGGTCCAGCCATCCTCAGCCGCATTTGCTCTGCGACGTTTGCCGTCGTCACCCAAGCCTTTGCCGGCCACCTCGGCGATGTCGAGCTTGCTTCCATCTCCATCGTCAACACCGTTATTCTTGGCTTCAGTTTCGGACTCGTGGTATTTTTTATTTAACACACACTCATTAACATTAGCTAGCGTACGTGAAACATAATACATGACTAGCTAGTTGATCCAATTAGCTAGGCAGCATAACAAAGGTTGCTATGTGTTATTTTCCCCCTCCTTTGATAGCCATATGTTAGCGGGTTGCTTAGCTTTTTCTCCCTTATCTTTTCTTGGTGGCAAGTGTAGAGCCCTCTTTGTTATTAGTTACTAATATTTTAGATTCTCCACTTTACTTATGATTATTTTGACTAGTCGCTTAAAAAACTTAAAATAAGTTGGAGATGAGTTTGGTATAACTTTTTATTATTAGCTAAAATAAAAGTTTTGTTAAATAAGTTGTACATAGCTTATTATCAAGTAAATGTCTAGATTAACCTTAATCATTCTATAGAAAAACTCTCGAATTAAGCGCTTTCTTGTAAAACGTACTTCACAACTCCAAATAAGCTGAAAAAAAAGTTGTAAATTGAGCTAAAAATAGATCACTTTTTAGTCAAATAACCTAGAAAAGATGATTTAGTTATTACTCATAATTGATACTCAACAACATGCATTTACATTTTTAAGCAAATAAGTGACGCAACGGAATTCACAAGAAAATAATTAGCATACTATTCCAAACGAGATAAACACTCGAGTCCGGGGGCAAACCTTGCGCACAAGAAAAGTAGAGAGCAACTCTGTATATTATTGATGAAAAAGTTGAATATGAAATTAGGTTACAACGCCTTTTATAAGGCCTAATCCTAGAAACCCTAAAAACATGTCGAAAAAAAAGAGTCCCGGAAATTGGAGAAACTACCAAAATTGAAAATGGAAAATAAAAACAAGACTTTTCCAACCGAAACCAACTTCTACGGAATTATAATCTTTCCTAAAATAGCAAAAACTTCCAACTGAAGGCCTAAATGAAGGAATTAGGCCGAAATCCACCATCAATTATGACCTTTGAGTCATGTGTCTTAACGGCAGCGTGAAAATAAGTCAGCCCACCAAGTTTAGGCCCAATCGGAGCTCGTCTGAATTTTGTCAAATCGGGTAATCTGCAATTGACGCTTGTTTGGGCTTTTGACGCTTCGACCGGTCTAATTGATCAATGAATTCAGCCGCTACTCGTTCTACATCAATAAGCTAAAAAAAGGACCAGTAAATTGGGACGGTAGTATATCATAAACATATATAAACATGTCCATCATCAATTTACGGTTTCAGAATTGGAACAAAGAAAACTTCCCAAAATAAAATCACACGGTACAGATGATTCATCTGGTAACACACTAAAATAAATGTGGGCCATTAAAAATTCACATTATAGTTCCGTTCAATTGTTAGGAATGTTACGTGAGAAATGAATTTTCAGGAAAAATGAAATGAGGTGAAGTAAAGAAAAATAAAATTTATTTTTTCTCTGTGTGTTTTTTTTGCCACAACGATAACATGTGATATTATAGATCTAAGAAACAGTACATCAAGAGGAAACTCTATCCCTAAACAAGGGATCAAGAAACCAAATAGGAGGAGACTCAGTTAAAAAATACACCCAACTCCAATTAAACCCATCGCTCCAAACAGACGGAGTACTATAGAAAATAACAAAAACACCCACACAAGGGTGATAGAAGCCCCACAAACAGTGAGAAATCCCACACAGGGGACACAAAAGAAAAAAACCAGAAAAAAGAGAAAAATCAGTAAAGGAATCGGACGGAGTGCACCGTACCGGAGCAGATTTCATCCACCCACCTAGATCTCCCACTCCGGCGGGAGGAGGACACCTCCGGCAACCACGATCTGCAAGCCAATACATTCAAAAGCCGTCGAACTGCACGATAGAAGAGGCGGAGGAGGGGCGGCGGATGGTGGTTTGGAGAGGAGGAGAATGGGGGTGAAGGGGGAAAGAGAGAAAACCTCCGAGATCTAGAATTGAGAGATTGAAAAATCCCACGAGGGGGAGAAATCTCTCCTCTCCCGTCACCCATTGGGGCATAAAATCCTGGGGGAGGGGAATGAGAGAGATGAGGGGCGGCGACTTCTATGTGTGTTCTCTTGATAAGGAATCTTACAAAAAAACTTAAATTTATTCATTTTGTCAGGATCAATTCTGCAGGAAAGTGTCTCTATGTTTATACCCGTTTTTGGCACCACGGATCGGGCTAGCCGTGAATGGCCATTTAATTAATTCTTTAATTAAATTGGGCCAAAATTATGTAATTGATTGGTTGTTAAGTTTATTGGGCCATGGGTTTTCTATTACATTTGGGCCCAATAACCAAACGCAACCCATGAAGGATGGATCCCATGGAGAAAATGTTGATTTGGCCCGCGAGGTGAAGCCCATGGATTTAGGGGGACAATTACTTGCTGGAGGCAGTTACTATTCTTTTAAAGTTCAAAGGCCAATTGACTTGGTCAATTGGCCATGTGTCACGCAGGAGCATAAAATGTGGGGGTGGGGTAGTTATCAAATGGACCCATGACCTTGGTAACTGCTCTTAACTTCTGAAAACTGCCCATGATCTTGCATGCATAAAAAGAGGAGCAGTCATGGGACACATGTCAGCTTATGGAGCAAAGCAAAATTCGGATTCAGGCTTGAATCAGCTTACTACTGTGCCTATAAATACAAGTTCACAAGATGAAAAATGGGTCCAACACCAATCAAAGCTCAATGCTTACAAAAACTTTCCTACTTTCAACAAAGTAGCCTATCGAGTACCTCGTACTCAAATCCCATTCAAACTCACTTTATCAAGTAGTTTGGATTTTTATTTTCCTTGTAATCAACTTTATTATCCCGGAGTAATAAAGTTCACGTTTCTACATTCCATTTCCTATACGACTAGGAAATTTTAAGTCCACAACCGTGGGCAAACCACGAACCTCATTGTGATCTTTAACCTTTGGGTCACACGCAATCGCTCATACGTTAGAAGTCAAGATTCACGGGAATTTTCACCAAAAGTTAGGCGCTACAAGTCTTGGCACGCCCGCATTCAACGCATCCACGCCTTTGCAAAAAACGAGAGTTTTCATTGGCACGCCCGGTGGGACCCTAGTCGTTTTAAGGGTATTACGTTGATTCATTCGCATGTCAATTCAATACGTTGAATTGGATATTGAAATTCGGCATCTTAATGAAGAAATTCGTTGGCGCAATGATAAAGTCGACAAGCTTGAAGATGAAATCTACCGTCTTGACATAGAGAGGCTCCGACTCAATCATATGGAGGATGGGCATATCGACACACTAAATTTCTACAACGATGAAATTCGAGGGCTTGAAGATGAAATTGACAGACTTGAAGAGGAGGATCGTCAATTACGCTATGAGGTAAACGGTCTCTTTATTGCGAAGTCACGTGGCTATTCAACCGTTATGTATTCAGCCCTACCCGAACAGCATGAATTCCGAAATGGTGGGCTTGATGGTCCTTCTACTTAGACCTTTGAGGACCAAGTTGAAGAAAATATGGGCATTCAGTCTTGTACTATTGCATCCAACGAAGGGCTCTCACAGGAATTCAGTAATCTCTGGGATGAATGTTTCCGTATGGTTGAAGAATGTCTAATCAAATCCAAAAAGGCCATCGAAGACATGAAGTCAACTCCTTCTCCACCACTGCTGTCACATTTTAGCACTTGAGGCCAAATTTCAGGCCTGAATGTCTCTAAGCAAGCTTCTAGCAAGCACTCCAGGCCTCCAGGCTTCTTTCAGCCATTAGCTTCCAACAACCCTACACTCGGGGGGCAAAGAGGCCAAGGAATTGGACTCGGGGGGCAAGAGTCTCAGCAAGCTTCCAACAACCCTACACTTGGGGGGCAAAGAGGCCAAGGACTTCGACTCGGGGGGCAAACATCCCAGTTCAGGCCTTTAAGGATTTCTGAACAGCAACAAGGCCTGGATGATACAGATTGTGGCAACAGTTTCAGGCCTGATCATAGCAGCCAACATTCAGGAGTTTTTCAAAAACTTTTGGATGGTAAGCTATTTCCATGCCCGGAGGAGCGACAAGATAGGTCTATTTCAACGCAAAGGGAGCAAGATTTCAGACATGAAATAAGCCAGAACATAGAAAGTCCTATCATGAGGCAAGATCAACTCGTTCTCTCCTCTGAAAAGTCATCTCAAGCATCTGTAGAGCCACCACTTTCAGATTCACTTCTGGGCAGTGATGCAAGTCAGAAAGGATTCAGACCTGCCATTAGCCCTATGGCCAGGTCTGAATTGCATGCCGCACCCGTTCTAGAACAGGAGGAACTAAATGAAGATGAGGAAACCGACAACATTCCAGGGCTTGATCTTGATTCATTTGTAATCGGAGATCCCCCTCCTCCCTCTGTTCATGAAGGCCTTTTTGGCATTGTCCAAACTGCCAAAAGGCATTACAACCGTAGGCCAACTGTAGGCTTTAAAGTTGTGGAACTACGCCCACATTGGATTTGTGGGGCACATCAAAAGCGGGTCTTATTCACTTGGCTTACGCAAAAACATCGTGGTTGTAAAAATGGCTAAGTAGCCAATGAAAAGTCCGTCAAAGGCTGAACAAACATTTCTAAAATGTTCGGCCAAGGCCTATCAGTTATTGAGTAGGCCCTATTAGAGTTTTACTAGGCCTTTTCCACAAAGGTAGAGGCCTTCCACTATATTTTTAGTCCTTGTCAGGCCTTTTCATGATTCTATTGTTTCTCTACAACCAAGCTTGGACATAGGACTCTATTGGTGTAAGTAGGCCTTTTTGCTGGTATGAAGGCTCTTTAAGCTATTTCTCTAGGCCTGAACCACATATATAAGCGTTTCAAGAAGAAGTTCAGGCCTTTCAACGTATTTCTAGGCCTTTTTGTCAGGTCTTTCAAGGTTCAGGCCTGAAGACAGATCTCATATTGTCAAAGGCCTGAATGGAGCATAGAAGATGCCTAATGCCTACTATCCATAGGCAAGGCAAACAAAAGAAGGTATGCTACAACAGGATTCAAGGTCTGTTTGGATGCTAAAAATAATTTTCTTTTTTATACACGCCTTAATCCTAAAAGTAAAGAATCAAGGCATGGGGGGCAATGTTTATGCCTGTTTTTGGCACCACGGATCGGGCTAGCCATTTAATTAATTCTTTAATTAAATTGGGTCGAAATTATGTAATTGATTGGTTGTTAAGTTTATTGGGCCATGGATTTTCTATTACATTTGGGCCCAATAACCAAACGCAACCCATGAAGGATGGATCCCATGAAGAAAATGTTGATTTGGCCCGCGAGGTGAAGCCCATGGATTTAGGGGGACAATTACTTGCTGGAGGCAGTTACTATTCTTTTAAAGTTCAAAGGCCAATTGACTTGGTCAATTGGCCATGTGTCACACAGGAGCATAAAATGTGGGAGTGGGGTAGTTATCAAATGGACCCATGACCTTGGTAACTGGTCTTAACTTCTGAAAACTGCCCATGATCTTGCATGCATAAAAAGAGGAGCAGTCGTGGAACACATGTCAGCTTATGGAGCAAAGCAAAATTCGGATTCAGGCCTGAATCAGCTTACTGCTGTGCCTATAAATACAAGTTCACAAGATGAAAAATGGGTCCAACACCAATCAAAGCTCAATGCTTACAAAAATTTTCCTACTTTCAGCAAAGTAGCCTATCGAGTACCTCGTACTCAAATCCCATTCAAACTCACTTTATCAAGTAGTTTGGATTTTTATTTTCCTTGTAATCAACTTTATTATCCCGGAGTAATAAAGTTTACGTTTCTACATTCCATTTCCTATACAATTAGGAAATTTTAAGTCCACAACCGTGTGGCAAACCACGAACCTCATTGTGATCTTTAACCTTTGGGTCACACGCAATCGCTCATACGTTAGAAGTCAAGATTCACGGGAATCTTTACCAAAAGTTAGGCGCTACAAGTCTTGGCACGCCCGCGTTCAACGCATCCACGCCTTTGCCAAAAACGAGAGTTTTCACTCTGTCAATGAGAAAGTTGAAGTTGTTTGTCCCACAACTTTTTTGATAACTAAAAATACAGAAAATTATGGAAAAGTTAATTTTTTTCTCATCACCTCTTATCATCTCCGTGCAACTGAACAAGGCCTACATAACCATTTTTTAATCCCTAGAAAATTGACTTTATGTATGTACAAATCTTTTGTGTCATTTTTACACACTCTTGCTGTGTTTGGTTTGTGTTTTGAAATTTTTTTTGAAAAATAGTAGGGGTAAGTGGAGAGAGATAGAGAGAAATATTGGAAATAGTGGGAATTTTTTGAAAAATACTTTTTAAAAAGCAAAGAGAACAAGGCATCTATCTCTAAAACTATGTTCGGTCATGCAGACAGGGATGTCAAGTGCATTGGATACGTTATGTGGGCAGGCTTTCGGGGCTAAGAGCTACCACATGTTGGGAATACACCTGCAACGATCATGCATTGTGCTTCTCTTATGCTGTTGCCTGTTACTGCCCACATATATTTTCACAACCCCGATTCTGAAGCTGTTGGGCCAACCCCACGACGTGGCCGTCCAAAGTGGGCTCGTCGCCGTATGGTCCATACCACAGCACATGAGCTTCGCGTTCGTGTTGCCGGCCTTCAAGTTCTTGCAGGCCCAGCTGAAGCCCGGGGTCTACGCATGGGTCACGATGGGGACCCTCGGGGTTCACGTGGCTACTAGTTGGCTGTTTATGTACAAGTTTCGACTTGGGGTGGTGGGGATTGCGGTTGCCATGGATCTTTCGTGGTGGATTATGGTGGTGGGCATGTTTGGTTACATTCTCTGCGGCGGTTGTCCGGAGACTTGGACCGGGTTTTCGGTGAAGGCCTTTTCCGGCTTGTGGGACTTTTTCAAACTCTCTGCGGCTTCTGGTGTCATGATTTGGTATGATGCACTCTCTCCTTCTGAAGCTCTATATTGATGATAAAAAAATTCACTTATTAGTTAGAGTTTGCTGTAATCATCAGCCATGCTAAAATCCTGTTAATGATTTGGAATACATCTATCTATCTTTGGGATCCATTTATCACTGCATGAATGTGTACCGAAAAGATATGATACGATAGGTGCTGATCACCATTATTTTTGTGTACTTGATATTTTCGATGAGCTCTAAAAGGTGAACAATTTGATGATCACTAATGCCGGCATGGAAAGCACCCACAAAACCAATGCATGATGCCTTGGTTTTGGATAATTTAGCCCAGTCTCCCACAAAGGCACTGTATTGTACAATCACAAACCAAACCTAGGATAAGGGCTCAAAATTAGGAAAGCTGCCACAAAATGGATTAGCTAGGTACGTACTTACTCTTTTTAAAATCCAGACCGTCCAAAACACTTTTGAACAGTGAAATTGAGAAGAGTCGAGAAGCGGTGAATATTGAGCGGTGGAGGTAGACTTAATGATTGTATTATTGACTCATGCTATTGATCTGGAAATTATTCTGCAGCTTGGAGAATTGGTATTATAGAATATTAGTCCTGATGACTGGACATTTAAAGAACTCCACATTAGCTTTGGATGCCCTACTGGTGTGGTAAGTAATCTCGTACGTCTTCCTCGATCTATTGGTGAGTATCGATTAACTTAAAATATTTCCATTACGTCAAATTCAGAAATTTAATTACTACTTGCGTGACAAATATTAATTTAATTCCCTAGCTAGTGTTTTACTCCTATTTAATTTGCTCTATGAAAACGTTTTTGGCAGCATGAATGTGAATGCCTGGGAAATGATGATTCCTATTTCTTTCTTCGCAGCAATCGGGTATTAAATCTAATCTAATCTAATCTATTTTTACCAAATGCTCATGATCTTTGATCTCACCCTTTGTCTTTTGTTCCTTCCATTTCGTTGCTAATGCTATTATTATCCATGTAGCACCATGTTTGTTTTGACAACTTATATCGACTAAATTCGGGATCCAATATTCCACCGCCCACTTGAGGAAAACTCAATTAAAGCTGGAACAAAACTCCTTATAGATTGACCCATATGAGCTGATCATAGCACTTAAGATGTTTTGAACCCGAAACCTTAAGACCTTGACCATTAGGCTAACCACTTGAGATTAGCATGTAGCACCATGGTTGTGTCTATTATTGTTCAAAGGCTCACCAATCAAGAAAACTAATAGAATATACAATTGGGGATATGATTTTACACTTCCCTTTCATTTAAAAAAAAAAACCAACTCTTTTTTTCGTGTCACTTAACCCCAAAAGTACTGCGCCTTTCAGTTGATCTTTCCCAATCTTCTTCCACACAAGGATGCTGATTTTGGCGCTCCATTTTTGTATGCAAACGGCTCACTTTTAATGTAAAGTTACTAGTAACTTCATGTGCAAAGTGGATTACCTGCGTACAAAAATGGAGGGTGAAAATAAATTTTTGGCCTTCACACAAATACAAAATCATTTTGTGAATTTGCTTATTTTGTTAGAATTATTCTTTAAGAATATGTTTTAGAAGTTAGAACATGTGTAATTTTACACACTCAATATATAATAGTGGTGAACAGAGTAAGAGTTGCGAACGAGCTAGGAGCAGGAAATGGAAAGGGAGCAAAATTTGCAACAAAGGTGTCCGTGGGTCAATCCCTCTTAATTGGCATACTCTTCTCTCTCCTCATTATACTCTTCCATCACAAGCTTGCGATGATCTTCTCGTCCAGTCACGATGTCATCCAAGCAGTTGGCAAGCTTTCTTACCTCTTGGCCTTGACCATCCTTTTCAACAGTGTTCAACCTGTTTTATCTGGTATAATAATTACTGAACAATATATAAATTCGACTTTTCTATAGTCTAAGCCTTTTTTTCAAATGAAAGAATTAAAAAGTTTGATTTTCTAGACAAATTTTAAGTAATTAACAAGTGTGATCGAAATATTCAATTGACAGGGGTAGCCGTGGGTTCTGGTTGGCAGTCATGGGTGGCTTATATAAATATAGGTTGCTACTACCTTATTGGAATCCCCGTGGGACTTTTTCTTGGGAGATTCTTCAACTTTGGTGTTCAGGTATGTGGTTTGGATCTAGGAATTCTGCAGGACACAATCGCAATCGTCCAAAAGTACTTTTAACGGTTCGGATTTAAAAATAAACTCTTGCGTCTGAACCGTTGAAAATACTCGTGAACGGCTTGGATGTGCTACAGGGACTGCCCTGCTAGATTTCTGATTCCTATGTTGGGGCCGTTTTAATTTGATTCTTAGCATTTCGTTGGATGTATTGTAAAGTACAATTATGAGTCATTAGCAATTGGGTAAGAGACCTAAGAAGGACCTTAGATAAGGAGTGTTGGATTTTTTTAAAAACATTGGGTAGACGAAATTATACACAGTTCAAAAGTTTTTCAAAACTTGGCTATCAAAATTCAAAAGAAATTTCGTTTTGGTAGGATAATCGCCCAACCTCATCCGTCCTTGATTACATATTCCTGAAAGCAAAACGCCTTGTATAACTAGTACCAGTTATTTACTTGTCTTTTACCATCGGATACATGATTGACTCTCTGTTTATGCCCATTTTTGGCACCGCAGATCGGGCTAGCCGTGATTGGCCATTTAATTAATTCTTTGATTAAATTGGGCCGGAGCTATTTAATTGATTGGTTGTTAAGTGTATTGGGCCATTTTACATTTTTGAGCCCGAGAAGAACGCAACCCATGAAGAAGATTTTTGATCCAGACAACGAAGTGAGGCCCACGGTTTTAGGCCCATGAAGAAAGGAGCAAAGCTGGTCCGTGAGATGCAGCCCACAATTGTAGGGATTTGGTTGCTGTATGGCAGTTACATTCTTTCAAGTTCAAGCTAAGCACAAAGAGGGGGATAGTGGGGTTGCTGCCACATCACCGCATGACCTTTCAACTGCAAATAACTGCCCACTACCACACATGCATGAAAAGTGGAAGAAACATGGGACACATGGCAGCTGATGGTGCAAGACAGATTTCGGATTCAGGCCTGAATCAGCTTGCTGTTTGCCTATATATAGCAGAATCGAAGATGGGATAAAGGTCCAACACCAATCAAAGCTCAACGCTTACAAACCAAAGCCTTCCCAGCGAAGCACAATACTTTACTACTTTCAGCAAAGTAGATTATCGAGTACTACGTGCTCAAACCCCATTCAAACACACTTCATTAAGTTGTTTGGATATTTTACTTTCATGTATCAACTTTATTATCCCGGAGTAATAGAGTTTACGTTTTCACGTTTCTACGTCCATTTCCTATACGACTAGGAAATTTTAAGTCCACAACCGTGTGGCAAACCACGAACCACTTTGTGATCTTTAACCTTTGGATCACACACGATCGCTCATACGTTAGAAGTCAAGATTCACGGGAATCTTCTACCGAAGTTAGGCGCTACAAGTCTTGGCATGCCCGCGCTCATCGCATTCACACCTTGTGCAAAAAATGAGAGTTTTCAATGGCACGCCCGGTGGGACCCTAGTCGTTTCAAGGGTTATTACGCTGATTCATTCGCATGTCAATTCGATACGTTGAATTGGATGTTGAGATTCGGTGATATCAAGAAGAAATTCGTTGGCGCGATGATAAGGTCGACGAACTTGAAGATGAAATCTACCGCCTTGATTGTGAGAGGCGTCGACTCAATCCTATGGAGGATTGGTTTCTTGAAGCACAAAATTGCTACAACGATGAAATTCAAGGGCTTGAAGACGAAGTTGACAGGCTTGAAGAGGAGGATCGCCAATTACGCTGTGAGGTAAACCGTCTCTTTAGTGCCAAGTCACATGGCAATTCACATATCATGTATTCAGCCCTGCTCGAACAACTTGAATTTCAAAATGGTGGGCTTGATGATCCTTCTACTCAAACCTTTGAGGGCCAAGTTGAAGAAAATATGGGCATTCAGTCCTGTACTATTGCATCCAACGAAAGACTCTCACATGAATTCATTGATCCTTGGGATGAATGTAGGCGTACAGTTGAAGAATGTCTAATCAAATCCAAAAATGTCATTGAAGACATGAAGTCAACTCCAACTCTTACTCCACCACGGATATCACCATTTAGCACTTTAGGCCAAACTTTAGGCCTGAATGTGTCTAAACAAGCTTCCAGCAAGCATACTAGGCCTCCAGGCTTCTCTCAGCCCTTAGCTTCCAACAACCCTACACTCGGGGGGCAAGGAGGCCAAGGAATTGGACTTGGGGGGCAAGAGTCTCAACAAGCTTCCAGCAAGCATACCAGGCCTCCAGGCTTCTCTCAATCCTTAACTTCTAAAAGTCTTGGACTCGGGGGGCAAACACCCCAGTTCAGGCCTTTGAGGATTCCTGAACAGCAACAAGGCCTGGATGATACAGATCGAAGCAACAGTTTCAGGCCTGATCGCAGCAGCCAACATTCAGGAGTTTTTCAAAAACTTTTGGATGGTAAGCTATTTCCATGCCCAGAGGAGCGAAAAGATAGGTCTATTTCAACGGAAAGTCAGCAAGATTTCAGACCTGAGATAACCCAGAACGTGGAAAGTCCTATTATGAGGCAAGATTAGCCCATTCTCTCCTCTCAAGTGTCTGAAGAGCTAGCACACGCAGATTCACTCCTGGGCAGTGATGCAAGTCAGGAAGGATTCAGACCTGCCATCAGCCCTATGGCCAGGTCTGAGTTGCATGCCGCACCCGTTCTAGAACAGGAGGAACTGAATGAAGATGAGGAAACCGACAACACTCCAGGGCTTGATCTTGATTCATTTGTGATCGGAGATCCCCCTCTTCCCCCGGTTAATGAAGGCCTTTTTGGCATTGTCCAAATTGCCAAAAGGCATTACAAGCATAGGCCAACTGTAGGCTTGAAAGTTGTGGAACTACGCCCGCATTGGATTTGTGGGGCACATCAAAAGAGGGTCTTATTCACTTGGCTTACGCAAAAACGTCGTGGTTGTAAAAAGGGCTAAGTAGCCAATGAAAAGTCCTTTTTCATAGGCCGAACAAGCATCTCTAAAATGTTCGGCCAAGGCCTATCAGTCATTGAGTAGGCCCTATCAAAGTTTTACTAGGCCTTTTCCGCAGAGGCAGAGGTCTTTTCATTTCATCGAGTAGGCCTGAAAGTTCAAAAGCAGAGATTCAGGCCTTCAATCTATTTTCAGTCCTTCCCAGGCCTTTTCAAGATTCAATTGTTTCTCTACAACCAGGCCTGGACATAGGACTCTCTTGGCGTAAGTAGGCCTTTTCTGCATAGACGAAGGCCCCTTGAGCCATTTTGTTAAGGCCTGAACCACATTTATAAGCATTCAAAGAAGAAGTTCAGGCCTTCCAACATATTTCTAGGCCTTTTTGTCGAGTCTTTCATGGTTCAGGCCTGAAGACAGATCTCATTTATTCAAAGGCCTGAATGGAGCATAGAAGATGCCTAATGCCTACTATCCATAGGCAAGGCAAGCAAAAGAAGTCATGCTAAAACAGGATTCAAGACCTGTTTGGGATGCCAAAAATGGCTTTACTTTCTATTCACGCCTTAATCCTAAAAGTAAAGAATCAAGGCATGGGGGGGGGGGGGGGGGGGGGGGGGGGGCAATGTTTATGCCCATTTTTGGCACCGCAGATCGGGCTAGCCGTGATTGGCCATTTAATTAATTCTTTGATTAAATTGGGTCGGAGCTATTTAATTGATTGGTTGTTAAGTGTATTGGGCCATTTTACATTTTTGAGCCCGAGAAGAACGCAACCCATGAAGAAGATTTTTGATCCAGACAACGAAGTGAGGCCCACGGTTTTAGGCCCATGAAGAAAGGAGCAAAGTTGGTCCGTGAGATGCAGCCCACAATTGTAGGGATTTGGTTGCTGTATGGCAGTTACATTCTTTCAAGTTCAAAGGCCAATTGACTTAGTCAATTGGCCATGTGTCAAGCTAAGCACAAAGAGGGGGATAGTGGGGTTGCTGCCACATCACCCCATGACCTTTCAACTGCAAATAACTGCCCACTACCACACATGCATGAAAAGTGGAAGAAACATGGGACACATGGCAGCTGATGGTGCAAGACAGATTTCGGATTCAGGCCTGAATCAGCTTGCTATTTGCCTATATATAGCAGAATCGAAGATGGGAAAAAGGTCCAACACCAATCAAAGCTCAACGCTTACAAACCAAAGCCTTCCCAGCGAAGCACAATACTTTACTACTTTCAGCGAAGTAGATTATCGAGTACTACGTGCTCAAACCCCATTCAAACACACTTCATTAAGTTGTTTGGATCTTTTACTTTCATGTATCAACTTTATTATCCCGGAGTAATAGAGTTTACGTTTTCACGTTTCTACGTCCATTTCCTATACGACTAGGAAATTTTAAGTCCACAACCGTGTGGCAAACCACGAACCACTTTGTGATCTTTAACCTTTGGATCACACACGATCGCTCATACGTTAGAAGTCAAGATTCACGGGAATCTTCTACCGAAGTTAGGCGCTACAAGTCTTGGCATGCCCGCGCTCATCGCATTCACACCTTGTGCAAAAAATGAGAGTTTTCAATGGCACGCCCGGTGGGACCCTAGTCGTTTCAAGGGTTATTACGCTGATTCATTCGCATGTCAATTCGATACGTTGAATTGGATGTTGAGATTCGGTGATATCAAGAAGAAATTCGTTGGCGCGATGATAAGGTCGACGAACTTGAAGATGAAATCTACCGCCTTGATTGTGAGAGGCGTCGACTCAATCCTATGGAGGATTGGTTTCTTGAAGCACAAAATTGCTACAACGATGAAATTCAAGGGCTTGAAGACGAAGTTGACAGGCTTGAAGAGGAGGATCGCCAATTACGCTGTGAGGTAAACCGTCTCTTTAGTGCCAAGTCACATGGCAATTCACATATCATGTATTCAGCCCTGCTCGAACAACTTGAATTTCAAAATGGTGGGCTTGATGATCCTTCTACTCAAACCTTTGAGGGCCAAGTTGAAGAAAATATGGGCATTCAGTCCTGTACTATTGCATCCAACGAAAGACTCTCACATGAATTCATTGATCCTTGGGATGAATGTAGGCGTACAGTTGAAGAATGTCTAATCAAATCCAAAAATGTCATTGAAGACATGAAGTCAACTCCAACTCTTACTCCACCACGGATATCACCATTTAGCACTTTAGGCCAAACTTTAGGCCTGAATGTGTCTAAACAAGCTTCCAGCAAGCATACTAGGCCTCCAGGCTTCTCTCAGCCCTTAGCTTCCAACAACCCTACACTCGGGGGGCAAGGAGGCCAAGGAATTGGACTTGGGGGGCAAGAGTCTCAACAAGCTTCCAGCAAGCATACCAGGCCTCCAGGCTTCTCTCAATCCTTAACTTCTAAAAGTCTTGGACTCGGGGGGCAAACACCCCAGTTCAGGCCTTTGAGGATTCCTGAACAGCAACAAGGCCTGGATGATACAGATCGAAGCAACAGTTTCAGGCCTGATCGCAGCAGCCAACATTCAGGAGTTTTTCAAAAACTTTTGGATGGTAAGCTATTTCCATGCCCAGAGGAGCGAAAAGATAGGTCTATTTCAACGGAAAGTCAGCAAGATTTCAGACCTGAGATAACCCAGAACGTGGAAAGTCCTATTATGAGGCAAGATTAGCCCATTCTCTCCTCTCAAGTGTCTGAAGAGCTAGCACATGCAGATTCACTCCTGGGCAGTGATGCAAGTCAGGAAGGATTCAGACCTGCCATCAGCCCTATGGCCAGGTCTGAGTTGCATGCCGCACCCGTTCTAGAACAGGAGGAACTGAATGAAGATGAGGAAACCGACAACACTCCAGGGCTTGATCTTGATTCATTTGTGATCGGAGATCCCCCTCTTCCCCCGGTTAATGAAGGCCTTTTTGGCATTGTCCAAATTGCCAAAAGGCATTACAAGCATAGGCCAACTGTAGGCTTGAAAGTTGTGGAACTACGCCCGCATTGGATTTGTGGGGCACATCAAAAGAGGGTCTTATTCACTTGGCTTACGCAAAAACGTCGTGGTTGTAAAAAGGGCTAAGTAGCCAATGAAAAGTCCTTTTTCATAGGCCGAACAAGCATCTCTAAAATGTTCGGCCAAGGCCTATCAGTCATTGAGTAGGCCCTATCAAAGTTTTACTAGGCCTTTTCCGCAGAGGCAGAGGTCTTTTCATTTCATCGAGTAGGCCTGAAAGTTCAAAAGCAGAGATTCAGGCCTTCAATCTATTTTCAGTCCTTCCCAGGCCTTTTCAAGATTCAATTGTTTCTCTACAACCAGGCCTGGACATAGGACTCTCTTGGCGTAAGTAGGCCTTTTCTGCATAGACGAAGGCCCCTTGAGCCATTTTGTTAAGGCCTGAACCACATTTATAAGCATTCAAAGAAGAAGTTCAGGCCTTCCAACATATTTCTAGGCCTTTTTGTCGAGTCTTTCATGGTTCAGGCCTGAAGACAGATCTCATTTATTCAAAGGCCTGAATGGAGCATAGAAGATGCCTAATGCCTACTATCCATAGGCAAGGCAAGCAAAAGAAGTCATGCTAAAACAGGATTCAAGACCTGTTTGGGATGCCAAAAATGGCTTTACTTTCTATTCACGCCTTAATCCTAAAAGTAAAGAATCAAGGCATGGGGGGGGGGGGGGGGGGGGGGGGGGGGGGGGGGGGGGGGGCAATGTTTATGCCCATTTTTGGCACCGCAGATCGGGCTAGCCGTGATTGGCCATTTAATTAATTCTTTGATTAAATTGGGTCGGAGCTATTTAATTGATTGGTTGTTAAGTGTATTGGGCCATTTTACATTTTTGAGCCCGAGAAGAACGCAACCCATGAAGAAGATTTTTGATCCAGACAACGAAGTGAGGCCCACGGTTTTAGGCCCATGAAGAAAGGAGCAAAGTTGGTCCGTGAGATGCAGCCCACAATTGTAGGGATTTGGTTGCTGTATGGCAGTTACATTCTTTCAAGTTCAAAGGCCAATTGACTTAGTCAATTGGCCATGTGTCAAGCTAAGCACAAAGAGGGGGATAGTGGGGTTGCTGCCACATCACCCCATGACCTTTCAACTGCAAATAACTGCCCACTACCACACATGCATGAAAAGTGGAAGAAACATGGGACACATGGCAGCTGATGGTGCAAGACAGATTTCGGATTCAGGCCTGAATCAGCTTGCTATTTGCCTATATATAGCAGAATCGAAGATGGGAAAAAGGTCCAACACCAATCAAAGCTCAACGCTTACAAACCAAAGCCTTCCCAGCGAAGCACAATACTTTACTACTTTCAGCGAAGTAGATTATCGAGTACTACGTGCTCAAACCCCATTCAAACACACTTCATTAAGTTGTTTGGATCTTTTACTTTCCTGTATCAACTTTATTATCCCGGAGTAATAGAGTTTACGTTTTCACGTTTCTACGTCCATTTCCTATACGACTAGGAAATTTTAAGTCCACAACCGTGTGGCAAATCACGAACCACTTTGTGATCTTTAACCTTTGGATCACACACGATCGCTCATACGTTAGAAGTCAAGATTCAAGGGAATCTTCTACCGAAGTTAGGCGCTACAAGTCTTGGCACGCCCACGCTCATCGCATTCACACCTTGTGCCAAATACGAGAGTTTTCACTCTCCTCTATAAAAATATTTTGACTGACTGAAATCAAAAGATACATATCTTGCAGTTAGAAATTTATGATGTATCAAATTGTGGAAGTCGAACCCTGACAGAATGGCGCTCACTCCTCCGCAATTCACACCAAAAACCTAGTTGGTGTTTATACCATCTAGTGACTAGCATCACACTACGAGAAAAATCTTTTATTTTTTATTTTTAAGTGTGGAAAGACTGGAAACCCATTTTATATTCACTCTCATGGATTTCAATCCTAGTGAAAAAACTCTTTTGCCAGTGTTGATTTTTTTCAACAAAATAAGTTGAAGCAACTTGTGTGAAATTATTGGAAAATGTTGTCTAAAGGTTTTTGATAATTCAAATGTTTGGACTAGCTAATTTAGAGACACCTAAAATGTTGTCAAAAGTTCCTAAAACTACGCTTACAATATTTCTTTTATTTATTTGTCGTGGTCGCGCGCAAGTTTCATCATTCAACAGTAGTACTAGAAACCAGCCATGATTAGCTCGGTTGATCACTCTCATACACTTTTAAGTGGGAGGTCAAATATCAATCCTTACTAAAAGCAAGGATTGATAATTGGACTATTAGTTTGGCTTAGATTGTTACGAGCTTATGTTTAGTTTGATGTAATTCAAGTACTTGTATTCTCTCATCGATGGGAATAAAACAAAACAATAGTAGTAGAGTACTAGAGTTTATGTGTTGCATTAATTACCACCAATATTGTTTTAAAATGGGCGTCCATTGACTATGATAAATGGTTTTAAAACATACGGTGATTATTCATAATGACTTTTATGCCACTGGCTAAATTAACATGTACAGGGTATTTGGGGTGGTATGATTTTTGGGACCGCTGCGCAAACAACAATATTGGTCGTCATAACAATATTGTGCGATTGGGAGAAAGAGGTACGTAACAAATCTATCGAATTTTGGTAGCTTCTTGACAACTATATATAGGATGTTCCATATATCAATGAAGGGTAGCGATTTTGTTTTGCACTCTCCTCGTTTATATATATCCGCATCATTTTTTCTTTTTTTTTGATGTGGATTTACTATGTACCCTTTCATTAATTAACAGGTTTTTCCCCCATGAAAGGTAGCATAGTAAATTTACATGAAAACAGGGCGTCTAGATGAAATGGGAAATGCGAAAATCAACTCAAATATATAGCTAGATAGTGATTATTAACAACCAACTACTTTTCGTGGATGAATTTGCAGGCACAAAAAGCTGTTCTGCGGGTGAAGCATTTGTCGAGTCCTAATCCAGATGATGATCACATAATGGTTGAAAATTAATAACACCTACAACATTGTCCTCTTGAAAACAATTTCGTACTATTTTAATTGGATCTATAGCTGCGTGCCTAGGGGCAGGCCTTAATTAAAGGGACTTGATTATTGCATTGTAGATTGAATGAAATTTAGAGATCGAACTCAACAAGATTTTAATGGAACTTAGAATAAAATCCAGCAAGCCTATTTAATAATATTTGAAAATAAATACTCCATTTGAACCTGGCATGGAATAAAATCTTGCAGGCCTCTTTAGTTAATTCTTGATGCATAATAGTACTAAACATTTCAAATGGTTGCAAGTTGGTGCCATTTAGTCATAGTTGTGACGCGCCATTTAGTCAGAAAGAAAACTTACTGAAAGAGGATGAAGATCAGTGTCTTCGTATCCTGAAACTTAGAGAGAAGGGGGAGAAGAGAGTAATAAAAACTGTCTAAATATTTTTCGGTGCCCACTACTGGAGTCTGTGGTTCCTTTTATAGAATAAGGAACCAGAAACTGTTTACAAAGCATGAGTGGATTTACTGTGGCCATGTGACATCTTTCGGTGGGAAAGTGCTTTTACTGTGGCCATGTGACTTCTTTTCGACAGGAATGACTGGATTACTGTTGGAGGATTCCTTTGTCTTGGGTGAATAGTAAAAGCCAATGACTTTTTTTTACTATTGAGAGATGCCGTTGGTTTTTAGTATTGTTGGAGGATTCCTTTGGTCTTCAAATGACTGAAAGTTGATGCTGACTCTGCTTTTGGTGACTGGTTATGATGACCATTTTGTATTTTATGCAAAAGGATCTTGAAATACTGAATCGTACTGGGTTTTGCTGGTGAATGATGAGTCAGATGATGAGTCAGAATCCTGACTGGCTTGTGCAATCAGCTTCTGTGCTAACTCAAGTAACTTGGTGCTCAGAGCCACGTTGAGGTTCCCAGTAATTCCCGTTGGTAAGTCCCAGGGTAGGGCAGTTGAGGGTTTGGATTAGACCGAAATGGCATGTGTGTATGTGGCGGTATGTGCTAGGCCGGAATTGGGTATGTGTGAATAGGGGTATGTTCCAAAAAGTATCAATTACGAATTAGAATACTAGTTTGAAGTTTCTAAAATTAAAGAATAATGAATAGATTATTTAGGTGTAATTCTTCAGCCAGTTCTTCCTCTATGGCTTCGTTGTCAGAAATCCCGGATACAGTACACGAAGAAGAATATGAATACAAAAATCTAGATAGTGAATTAGGATACTGGAATATACCTAAGGTTTCCATTAAAGAAATATACAAAACTAGTTTTTTAAATGATACTTTTAAAACTGATCAAATTGTTAAAACTTCAGAGCAAGTCTATGCTCTAACTAAAAAACAAGAAAAATGCATTCTTCTTAGTAAAGAGTCAATCAGAAGACACTTAGAACGAGGATATAATTATATCCACGTAGGATTGGTACAAGTAGCTGTTAAACCCCTCACCAGAACAGGATTAAATTCTGCAGTATTACTCTCATTAAGAGATAGTAGATTCACCAATTTTAGTGATAGTCTGTTAGGATTAATGGAGTCAAGCCTACACAATGGGCCGGTTTACTTTAATTGTTACTCAGACTTACCTTTGAGTTTAAAAGATAAAAACCTATTAAAATCATTGACTTTAAATATTCAAACTTCTGGAGCAATCACCAATATGCTAGAAGGAAGTCACTCAATTGCATTAATTTACAGATTATACTATAAGTGTATGAAAACTAATTTAAATATGGGAAAAAAACCGAAATGGTCCCTGTAGTTACGTGTTTGTGTCAACTTGGTCCCTGTAGTTGTAATTGGCTCGATTTACACTCTGTACTTTCCATTTTGTTCCAATTTGGTCCAATTGCTAACTGCCGTTAGTCTGCCGTTAAGTCCTTTTAACTAGGGATGAGCAAAAAATCCGTCAAACCGCGTGTAGACACCCCAATCTGGGCTTCCAGATTAGTTTACTTACGGTTTTTGATTCCCCGATGATGAAACGGATCAAGAACACCCCGGGAATGTCGAGTGTTTGAGCTTTGAGTGTTTGAAAAACCCTTGAACCTAACCTAGCCTAAGCCACTTCCAAAAGCCGAAAACCCTACTGACGCGTGCCAGGGCGCAATCATCGCGCGCCAGGGCGCAACCATCGCGCGCCCGGGCGCACTGTCGCGCGACAGACTAGAACCCTCGCGCGATGGTCAAACTGCCAGGTGGACAAAGTTTAACCGTTGACCCTCGCGCGACAGTTTGGAACCCTCGCGCGACGGTTCCAACCTGTCCCCATCACCTTTATTCAGCTGGGCAGCTTAATTACCAAGTAACCCCCAGCCAGCCTCGTGGCTGGCTGGCCTCCATTCTTTGGACCAGACCTGCCTTTCCATTAATGGAAGGTGCTCTCCCTATAAATCCCCCCATTTGTTCTCTTTCAAAGGGTTCCAAAAATTAAATGCAAAAAGGCTCTAAACCTTGCCCCTCCCCCTTGTTCATCTTTCAAAAGGTTAACAAATTTTGGCAATCAAAGGGTCTTTGCTTTGTACTCTTTTAAGCTAATAAAAGAGATACAAAGACACCCTAAGAACAAAGCTTGTTCTTCCTCCTCCATTTTCACTTCTCAAGCAACCTCAATCCAATTCAAAGCTCAAACACTTTTCAAACCTCAAAGATCAAAGGTATAGCTTATTTTTGTTCTGCTCTCTGTTCTGATCCCTGAGGGGGGCTGGCAGGGTCAAGGCTGGTAATCAATACCAGTCCTGGCCCTAAAGCTAGCAAGGTTTCAAAAACTGTGGATCAAGCAAACCCTCGCGCGATGGTCCCACTCACTCGCGCGACAGTTCTGTTTGCACGAGAATGGACCACGTGGGGAAGGGGTGCTGGTCATTTCTTATTTTTGGTTATTTCCATAGCTGTTGTGTAGTTTATTTTGGTATTAAGTCACTGTGAAGCATGCTAATAACCATTTTACAGCTTTCTTTGGCTTAAAATTGCTAGCTTTGCACTTCAATATTTAATTCTGTTCTGTTGGAGTACCCCTGGGATCGTTCTGGATCTGTCTCAGAACCCAGGACGTGCAAAACCAGACACTGGAAAGTTGGCTCGAACCATTGCGCGCTACACCCAAACCCTCGCGCGATAGTCGAATGGAGCGTTGACCAGTGTGCCAGGGCGCAATCGTCGCGCGCCAGGGCGCAACCATCGCGTGCCCGGGCGCACTGTCGCGCGACTGTTCGGAACCCTCGCGCGACGGTTCCATTCTGTTCCCGATCAGTGGCTGGCCTTGCATGTTTAACTTGGTTTTAGGCTATTATTTTGTCCCCACACTGTTTATGGGGTGTTTTGTTTATTTGTTAGGCTTTTCAGCCTTTAAACTGTACATTATGACTGCATAAACTGTTTGGTTTGTCCTGGGTGTGCACTGGTCCTTCCAGAGCCCAGAAGGTTTGAGAATAAGAGCTGTGGGCTTAGGCTTACTGGCGCGTGCAGGTCTTGTAGTAGCGTGCGCAGGTTTGGTCAGCATGCATTGACTTGATCAGTGCATACTGGTTTCTTCCTGTGCACGACACTCCAAGACAGGAGCTTTCCAGTCTGTTTAAACTCCCACAGGAGTCTGTTCTCATCCTATACTAACTGCTCATCCATGCCATCTATCACATCCTGCAAACATGTTACAGTTTTAATCCCCGATTAACTGTTCCCCCGCCCTAATTGGCTAAAATTAATTAAAAGAAGAAGAATCGCAATATTTTCAAAATGCTTAAGTAGAGACCGATCTCCGGATTGGGCGAGAGGGGTGCCATAAAACCCTTCCCCTCTTGTAACCTGGCTCCCAAACCCAGATATGGTTATGACGGACTGGTTCCCTTCAATTTTTTTAAAACAAACAGCGCGGCAAGTGCTTCGAAATACGGTTCCTTGAGTGTCGGACCTTCAAAACTCAAGTGGCGACTCTGTATTTTTGAGCGCTTGCCACCTGCGCTCGCGCTCCTTCGATCCGGGCCCTTGCATTTTGGAAACCGGAATTTCCAGGGCATGCTGCCCACAGTGGCGACTCTGCTGGGGATGATCGAACCGATATTAATCCACAATTAGAGTTTAATACACTTGTGAACAATCCCTTAAAAGTCTGTCAAAACGGTTAGCTTCGCGCTGCCGAAGGTTGGAATGGTGATTTAACAGGACCTCGTGTCCGGCCATTCTAATCTGGGGCTTTTTTCGATTGTTCGCTTGCGTAGTTTCCTCTAAAGATGGACTGAATAAAGTGAGCCAAATTTGAAAAAGGCATTTTACGACTTTGCGATTCTTCTTCTCTTAATCAATTCTAGCATCTCATTTGCATCGATGTGGGATAAGCCTCGTTGGATCGTTTTGGCAATCCGGCACGGTTTACCGGAGCCCGGGGACCCCGAATGACCGACAACCTTCGACGATGATGGGTCATGCTACCGTTCGACTGTTACTCTGCGAAAAACGCGGGTAACGGGAGGTATATCTGTGGCCCTAGTCCAAGGAACCTGTTACAAACCAAAACCGGCCTTTTGCATATACAAAGCATTAGAACTCTCCAAATTAGGACAGGTACCCACAGGTTAAGATCTACTTGCATCTAACCCTCTGAATGCCTACGTGTTACTGCTTTCCTTATCGCATGAACTGTACATACACTGTTTTGCATAGGAGCATGCTTAAGGCTGTTTTGTCTTTCGAGTTTGTCTTGCGCTGTCTAAGACGTTGTTGGACCCGATGAGGAGTCGTTCATTCTGTTGAATGTTCGTTATCAATCGCAAAGTCCTTAGTTCAATGAGACTTTGAGAAATCAAAATTTACTACATCCTTGGCTCATGCCCATTTAAGGATTCAACCGACAATGTGGAACAACAAAATGGTGATGTCGTGTCGCCGGCGCCACCCAGGTTGAAGTGCGTTGTCACTATACACCGCCGTGTTCAAGGTTAAGGTGCCATGACATCAACACCGAGTTGTTCCAAATTCAAAGTCGAATCTTCAAAAGGGACTAGCCAAAGATTTAGTCTATTTTGACATCTTTTAGGATCTGTCGATCTACTCAGGGACACACCACCGAAAAGAATTCTGAGGATTCCGGCAACGTCTGAAACTCGTGAGGCAAACTTGTCTCTGGAACTGTGCATGCATACATTCTGTTCTGCGTAGGAGCATGTTTAGGGCGGCTTCTAGGTTGTCTCGCTTTCAAGTCTGTCTTATGCTTATTAGGACGCTGCTATAACCCGATGAAGAGTCGTGCATCTCGATGGTGCACGTTGTTAATTTTTCAAAGTCCTTAGATCAGCGAGACTTTGAGAAATCAAACCTTATTAAGTCCTTGGCTCATGCCTGATTGCGGATTCAACCGACAATAAGGAACCACAAAGTGTTGATGTCGTGATATTGATGTCATTTTGGTTATCGTGCTTCTCACGTACACCGCCCCGGCTAAAGCGCATTGTCGCTCACGCCACCCCGGTAAAGGTGTCACGCCATCAATACCGAGTTGTTCCAAGTTCAAAGTCGAATCTTCAAAAGGGACTAGTCGAAGACTTAGTCTGTTTTGGCATCTCTTAGGATCAGTTTGATCTATTCAAAGGATATACCCTCGAAAAGAAATCTGAGGATTTTGGCAGCGTCCGAACATCATGAGACAAGCTTGTCTCTAGTTTAAAGTCTAGAAGGACACTAACGACGATGATCTCGGCATTTTCGTTCTTTCAATTCTTTTAATAAACTGCTGAAAGGGCATCACTGAGCTTTCATTACTTTACTGTCAAAGCTTCGAGCCATTGCATCATCGGAAAGTACCGAAAAGAAGAGCCAAACCTGCTTAGAAGGGTCTGCCAGGGCTGTTACACCTTTGCTTCCAAGGTCATATCACCTACCTCGCTCATCAATTCGGAATGGCAGTACAAATGGAACTGGCTGAGCTCAAGAAAGCTGTAGAAGAATTGGGTCACAAGATGGACAAACAGATGATTATGGTCCAGGGACTCGTTGGCCTTGTTACTTCCACAGCCCCGCAGCCAGATATGGGGCTAGTCAAGGAACCTTCTCAAGCCTGCCACCCTCCAACGGTTGGAATCAAGCTGTGCTCAGGAGACATGTTCAAAGACCTGGCTGAGTTTCATGAGGCCAGGACTCACTCGAAGGAGGATGCTGATTCCTTGTTCAAAGCCTTTGCCAAAGGGGAGGACATGCTTAGTGTTGAATTCAACCCTGAAGGCAAAAGAATGCATCCTATTGATGAGTCAAACTGCAAAGCAGACAAGGGTTCCGCTTCGGATTCTCAGTTCACTCGCCGGAACCCACCAAGGACTTTCTCATGCTTCTCTACGCCCTTGGCCTCAATTTATGAAAAGCTTCTCGATGCTGGTTCCATCAAGCCCCTCAATCCAACTTCATTACCCAAAAATCCATCACCCAATTTCAAGCATAACCTCTATTGCACCTACCATCAAATGCCTGGCCATTCTACCAATGCCTGCTTCCGGCTTCGACATGCCGTTCAAGATCTCATCGATTGTGGCATCATCACAACTCCACCTCCATCAACAGCCGATATCAACCAAATTCGAAGCGCTCAAAGCCTCCGATCTCGAACACAACCCCGGAGTTTCTCTGTCTTAGAGGTATCTCTATCTGCAGTAATGGAGAAACTCGTCAAGTCTGGGCACCTCAAACTTTTGACCCCAACTTCTCCACCCAAAGTCTTTCCAGCCAACTATAATGCCAACCATTTTTGTGCCTTCCACCAAATGCCTGGCCATCTCACTGATAACTGCTTGCGTCTCCGACACGAGATCCAAGACCTAATTGACGACGGCACGATTCAAGTTCCACCAAAGCCCAATGTCATTTCCGACTCCTTGCCTCAGCACGAGTCTGACCCTCTGGTTGGTCAAATATCAATCAACTCTACTCAAATCAACCCGAGCTCCAAGCCGACTGTACCCATCCCGTCCGAGCCCGAGGACAGCCTGCCGGCTGCTGTTTGTGCGATTGGGACTTTCTCTGCCGACATCTGGTTTGACAGTGATGAGGGGCTTACAAATGAGAGGACTGACCAGCTGAGGTCCATTGATCAAAAGAGCACTGAGTAGGTTTGGTCGAAGAAGCTGAGGAGGCCAAAGTGCTGTTGCTTGGGCCTGACGCCCGCTGGATCCTACCTCTTTTTGTGGAAGCTATGGGTAGCTTTTTAACAATTGCATTTTCAAAACCGCGTCTAGTTCGCATTAGCGTTTTGTCTGAGTCTGACACAGAGTCTTTTGCGTTCGTCTAAGTCTAGCTCTGAGTCGGAGGTTGTGCCTCTTGGCCCTCCACGTCGTAGCTTTTGTTTCAAGTTTCGAGTCTACTGTACTTGGCAACCCCGAGGGTTTTTATGATATGCATCGTCTTGCTTCTACATGCTTCGCTGGCTTTTATATAAACTGTGTCGACCTTAACGACGAAGGGATAGATTTCGATGGGATCATCCCCAAGGAAATGTGTTCCCTCGCCGAAAGGGAAGACGAAAGGCATGCTCAGCCTATTTAAAGAAGAAGTAATTTCAAATAAACTTGAAAGACAAATACAACCTCCCGAAAGGTTCAATTGGTCCAAAGCCGCCCCCAGAGGAGCATTGTGCCCGGTCAGACAGGCTCGAAGAATTCATAGACGTCTTGGCATGATCTTACCAAGTCACGCCTCGCGTTTGATTTTGAGACAAAGAAGTATCAATCCCCTGCTACCGGGTGCCAATCCAAAAAGTAGAAGCACAGAAGGCTCCGGGCCTTGTACCATGTTAAAGCAATAATAGTGGCGTTCCGCCAAGTACAAATGAGAAAGTGTACAAAGCGGCCTGGAGCAAGACATTTCCAACCGAAGCACTCTTGTCTCTTTGTCATCAAAGCCATTTATCTGAGGCTACAACCAAAGGTCTTCGACCTCGACAGCAACAAATTCAATACCATGGTCGACCTGGATCAATTCAAAAGCAACTTTCCCTTGAGAGAAGCTCGTTGGGCTGAAAACCCCAAGGGTGGGCAGTTCCAAGCAAAAGTTAGAGCAGCCTGCTAGACCAAAACCTATGAAGGAGGTTTAGGCAAAAATGAATAGGCAATTTTCAAAAGCTCGCTAGATCGAAGACCCGAATGGGCGGTACTAGGCAAAAGTTAGAGCGTAAAAGGAGAGGTAAATACTCGAGAGTTAACTCTTGGCCTGAACTACGTTTTGACCTGATTCCCTAGCTTGGGATACGTAGGCAGTCTCTCTTTGGGACTCGGTCATACTCTGTCGAACCGTGGCCTGAACTACGTTTTGACCTGATTCCCTAGCTTGGGATACGTAGGCAGTCTTTCTTTGAGACTCGGTCACAATCTATCAATTGGATCCATGGTTGGCATTTTGGTACACATCAAAGGTCGAAGAGGATCGAAGATCAAGACAAGCTTCATTGGAGGAACCAGAAGGGGGAAAACCTTCGTCTTTCAATTTTATTACCGAACTGCATCTTCAATTTACAGGCTGAGCATAAGTCTTAAAAATAATTGAAGCATAAAAAACAGAACGAAATGCTAGAGGCCTTAACAGGCTCACAGTTTATTCTAAGTTCAGCGAAGTCTGGTGTAAGCTACCGCAGCGCGTTTGTTCGAGTGATGCGCGTTGGTCTCAAACCTGCGCATGCTTCTTGCAGCAGGCAGTAGCAGTTGGCTACTACCCTCGAATGTCGTTCCAGGGGCTTTTGTCAAGTCTTGTCATACCATGCAAGTCATATGGACTTAATGTGACTGCACGGGGGTGTCGGTTTCAGTCCAGGGCCTATACGAGTCATAATCTGCGTCTTATGTCCGTTTTTGCGACATTTTTCCAGTTTTTCAATCAATTGTCATGTCGGGATGCTTTTCTCGATTTTGTTTGTCCGTACAGGTCGTTTTGCCTTTTTGCGTCTCTCGTAAGTGTCAGTCTCACCTGTTTCAGGAATGTTGTGAGTTTTGGCACATTAATGCCCAAAATCTCATTATGTTCCGTGTGTCTAAGGGTTTGCATTGCACCCTGGGACTCTTTCTCCCTTTTCGTTTGAGCTAGACGAGTCTGTACATATATGTGCGCATCTGTGTGTCAATTCAAATTGTTCGTCAATGCAAATTAGATATTAGTGGTTAGTTTTTGCATTCTCTTCAACACTTGCAAAAGAAAGTCAATAAACTGGAAAACGCAATTGTAACATTGCTACCTTTAGTATCCGTAATCCGCAAGCAGCGGAATCTCTTGAAGCAGCAGGGGCACATCAGCCCAAGGCCAAGCAGAGCATCTCTGGGGCTCACCTATGGGGCATATCTGCCCAAGCATCGAAAAAAAGGGGGGGCACGCAGGTCTAATTCCAGTGCTCAAGCGTCAACTGGGGCACGCTGGTCCGCTGAACGTCTATCTATCTGGGTGCACATCTCAGAAGTAACAGACAGTACAGTAATGAGGCTCAATGGTAGTCCTTAGGTGTCATTGTCCTCCTAGGAGCCGCCCTTAGCTTGCATCTGCATTTTCAATATATTATACATGCCTTTGCATATTGTGTATGTTAAATGTCGAAAGCAGGAACCAAGAATGGTCGCCATCCTCTCGATTTGTTTTCCAAGGGATGCAATGCAATCTTCTGCAGAACAATCTGACGACGATCCATCCGTCCAATTTCCAATCAACGACGATCCATCCGTCCAATTTCAAGTCAACGACGATCCATCCGTCCAATTTCCAATCAACGACGGTCTGTCCGTCCAACTTCCAATTCAACCGATAGCGCATTTTCCAGCGGTCTTATTGCTCTGTCTCGGATGGTCCTTGATAAGGAGAATGGCTCTGATTCCCTACAGATGGAATTCAACCTGCCTGACGCGACCTACCCGTGATTGTTGGATTTCTTTGTGCCGAGGATAGTTTGATCCCCAGTAGCGATGGTCTATCGGTCCACGGCCGTAATTATCTCCCCAGCTGCAGTGCGCCTTGCTTCTATCCATGCTATCCACTGTTTATGCTACTTGGATCAATACAATGACAGCCGGTCCTGTCCAATCTTCAACGGCTCGATCACTTTTTATAGCGATCCGCCAGTTCAAATCAACGACAGCCGGTCCTGTCTAACCTCAACGGCTCGATCACTTTTAATAGCGATCCGCCAGTTCAAATCAACGACAGCCGGTCCTGTCCAACTTCCAATGGCTCGATCACTTTTTATAGCGATCCGCCAATTCAAATCAACGACAGCCGGTCCTGTCCAATCTTCAACCGCTCGATCACTTTTTATAGCGATTCGCCCTTTCAAATCAACGACAGCCGGTCCTGTCCAACTTCCAATGGCTCGATCACTTTTTATAGCGATCCGCCAATTCAAATCAACGACAGCCGGTCCTGTCCAATCTTCAACGGCTCGATCACTTTTTATAGTGATTCGCCCTTTCAAATCAACGACAGCCGGTCCTGTCCATTCTTCAACGGCTCGATCACTTTTTATAGCGATCCGCCAGTTCAAATCAACGACAGCCGGTCCTGTCCAATCTTCAACGGCTCGATCACTTTTTATAGCGATCCGCCAGTTCAAATCAACGACAGCCGGTCCTGTCCAACCTCAACGGCTCGATCACTTTTTATAGCGATCCGCCAGTTCAAATCAACGACAGCCGGTCCTGTCCAACTTCCAATGGCTCGATCACTTTTTATAGCGATCCGCCAATTCAAATCAACGACAGCCGGTCCTGTCCAATCTTCAACGGCTCGATCACTTTTTATAGCGATTCGCCCTTTCAAATCAACGACAGCCGGTCCTGTCCAACTTCCAATGGCTCGATCACTTTTTATAGCGATCCGCCAATTCAAATCAACGACAGCCGGTCCTGTCCAACCTCAACGGCTCGATCACTTTTTATAGCGATCCGCCAGTTCAAATCAACGACAGCCGGTCCTGTCCAACTTCCAATGGCTCGATCACTTTTTATAGCGATCCGCCAATTCAAATCAACGACAGCCGGTCCTGTCCAATCTTCAACGGCTCGATCACTTTTTATAGCGATTCGCCCTTTCAAATCAACGACAGCCGGTCCTGTCCAACTTCCAATGGCTCGATCACTTTTTATAGCGATCCGCCAATTCAAATCAACGACAGCCGGTCCTGTCCAATCTTCAACGGCTCGATCACTTTTTATAGCGATTCGCCCTTTCAAATCAACGACAGCCGGTCCTGTCCAACTTCCAATGGCTCGATCACTTTTTATAGCGATCCGCCAATTCAAATCAACGACAGCCGGTCCTGTCCAACCCCAATGGCTCGATCACTTTTTATAGCGATCCGCCAGTTCAAATCAACGACAGCCGGTCCTGTCCAATCTTCAACGGCTCGATCACTTTTTATAGCGATCCGCCAGTTCAAATCAACGACAGCCGGTCCTGTCCAGGCTTCAACAGTTTGATCATTTATACTGATGATCCTCCCATCCAGGCTTCAACAGTTTGATCATTTATACTGATGATCCTCCTATCCAGGCTTCAACAGTTTGATCATTTATACTGATGATCCTCCTATCCAGGCTTCAACAGTTTGATCATTTATACTGATGATCCTCCTATCCAGGCTTCAACAGTTTGATCATTTATACTGATGATCCTCTCATCCAGGCTTCAACAGTTTGATCATCTATACTGATGATCCTCCCATCCAGGCTTCAACAGTTTGATCATTTATACTGATGATCCTCTCATCCAGGCTTCAACAGTTTGATCATTTATACTGATGATCCTCCCATCCAGGCTTCAACAGTTTGGTCGTTTATACTGATGATCCTCCCATCCAGGCTCCAACGGCTCGATCATTTATACTGATGATCCTCCCGTCCAAGTTCCCAACGGCTTGATCACTCGGCACAATGATCTCCCCGTCCGCTTTCACCGACAGCTGATCCTGTCAATTCCCCCAACGGCTCGATCATTTATACTGATGATCCTCCCGTCCAAGTTCCCAACGGCTTGATCACTCGGCACAATGATCTCCCCGTCCGCTATCAACGACAGCCGGTCCTGTCAACCTCAACGGCTCGATCATTTATACTGATGATCCTCCCGTCCAAGTTCCCAACGGCTTGACCACTCGGCACAATGATCTCTCCGTCCGCCCTCACGACAGCCGGTCCTGTCAAATCCACAAACAACGACCAGAACATCGTTCGATGGTCCGTTCATCCGCAACTGATTGTTCCCTAGGAGAGTCCGTCTTGGCCTGTCCCGAACGACAATCACCCTCAATCTAGCCACAAGTGCATCTTCCAGCAGGCTTATTGCTCTGTCTCGGATGGTCTTTGATAAGGAGATTGGCTCTGATTCCCAACAGATGGAATTCAACCTGCCTGACACGACCTACCCGTGTTTGTTGGAATACTTTGTGCCGAGGATAGCTTGATCCCCAGCAACGACGGCCGGTCCCGTCAACATCTGCAGCGACAGCCTGTCCTGTCCAAATTCAATCAACAAGCGGCGATGCAATCGTCCACTTCTACTTCCATCTCCAGCGACGGTCCGTCCGTCCATTCAACCAATCAGGTTCTGTAAGTATGCTTGTCTACTTTGCTAGTATGTTCTGCTCTGGATTGCCTTGAGGGGTGTCTAGAAACCTTTGACGTTACTTGTACCAATTCAATGGTGCTCCAAGTGCCATCAAAGGGGGGCTACTGTAGACACCCCAATCTGGGCTTCCAGATTAGTTTATTTACGGTTTTTGATTCCCCGATGATGAAACGGATCAAGAACACCCCGGGAATGTCGAGTGTTTGAGCTTTGAGTGTTTGAAAAACCCTTGAACCTAACCTAGCCTAAGCCACTTCCAAAAGTCGAAAACCCTACTGACGCGTGCCAGGGCGCAATCATCGCGCGCCAGGGCGCAACCATCGCGCGCCCGGGCGCACTGTCGCGCGACAGACTAGAACCCTCGCGCAATGGTCAAACTTCCAGGTGGACAAAGTTTAACCGTTGACCCTCGCGCGACAGTTTGGAACCCTCGCGCGACGGTTCCAACCTGTCCCCATCACCTTTATTCAGCTGGGCAGCTTAATTACCAAGTAACCCCCAGCCAGCCTCGTGGCTGGCTGGCCTCCATTCTTTGGACCAGACCTGCCTTTCCATTAATGGAAGGTGCTCTCCCTATAAATCCCCCCATTTGTTCTCTTTCAAAGGGTTCCAAAAATTAAAAGCAAAAAGGCTCTAAACCTTGCCCCTCCCCCTTGTTCATCTTTCAAAAGGTTAACAAATTTTGGCAATCAAAGGGTCTTTGCTTTGTACTCTTTTAAGCTAATAAAAGAGATACAAAGACACCCTAAGAACAAAGCTTGTTCTTCCTCCTCCATTTTCACTTCTCAAGCAACCTCAATCCAATTCAAAGCTCAAACACTTTTCAAACCTCAAAGATCAAAGGTATAGCTTATTTTTGTTCTGCTCTCTGTTCTGATCCCTGAGGGGGGCTGGCAGGGTCAAGGCTGGTAATCAATACCAGTCCTGGCCCTAAAGCTAGCAAGGTTTCAAAAACTGTGGATCAAGCAAACCCTCGCGCGATGGTCCCACTCACTCGCGCGACAGTTCTGTTTGCACGAGAATGGACCACGTGGGGAAGGGGTGCTGGTCATTTCTTATTTTTGGTTATTTCCATAGCTGTTGTGTAGTTTATTTTGGTATTAAGTCACTGTGAAGCATGCTAATAACCATTTTACAGCTTTCTTTGGCTTAAAATTGCTAGCTTTGCACTTCAATATTTAGTTCTGTTCTGTTGGAGTACCCCTGGGATCGTTCTGGATCTGTCTCAGAACCCAGGACGTGCAAAACCAGACACTGGAAAGTTGGCTCGAACCATCGCGCGCTACACCCGAACCCTCGCGCGATAGTCGAATGGAGCGTTGACCAGTGTGCCAGGGCGCAATCGTCGCGCGCCAGGGCGCAACCATCGCGTGCCCGGGCGCACTGTCGCGCGACTGTTCGGAACCCTCGCGCGACGGTTCCATTCTGTTCCCGATCAGTGGCTGGCCTTGCATGTTTAACTTGGTTTTAGGCTATTATTTTGTCCCCACACTGTTTATGGGGTGTTTTGTTTATTTGTTAGGCTTTTCAGCCTTTAAACTATACATTATGACTGCATAAACTGTTTGGTTTGTCCTGGGTGTGCACTGGTCCTTCCAGAGCCCAGAGAGTTTAAACTGCTTGGTTTGTCCTGGGTGTGCACTGGTCCTTCCAGAGCCCAGAAGGTTTGAGAATAAGAGCTGTGGGCTAGGCTTACTGGCGCGCGCAGGTCTTGTAGTAGCGTGCGCAGGTTTGGTCAGCATGCATTGACTTGATCAGTGCATACTGGTTTCTTCCTGTGCACGACACTCCAAGACAGGAGCTTTCCAGTCTGTTTAAACTCCCACAGGAGTCTGTTCTCATCCTATACTAACTGCTCATCCATGCCATCTATCACATCCTGCAAACATGTTACAGTTTTAATCCCCGATTAACTGTTCCCCCGCCCTAATTGGCTAAAATTAATTAAAAGAAGAAGAATCGCAATGTTTTCAAAATGCTTAAGTAGAGACCGATCTCCGGATTGGGCGAGAGGGGTGCCATAAAACCCTTCCCCTCTCGTAACCTGGCTCCCGAACCCAGATATGGTTATGACGGACTGGTTCCCTTCAATTTTTTTAAAACAAACAGCGCGGCAAGTGCTTCGAAATACGGTTCCTTGAGTGTCGGACCTTCAAAACTCAAGTGGCGACTCTGTATTTTTGAGCGCTTGCCACCTGCGCTCGCGCTCCTTCGATCCGGGCCCTTGCATTTTGGAAACCGGAATTTCCAGGGCATGCTGCCCACACCGCGAATCCAGTCCAAATCAATCCAAACCGTTTGGTTAGGGTTTTTAGTAGTATGGTTTGGTCATGGTTTAAAAAAATTGAAAACCGTGTTATATGGTTTGGTTGGTGGATTCATGTTCATGGTTATGGTTCCAAACCGATCCGAACTGTATAATACATACACATATATATATATACACACACACACATAATTTAATTTAATTATGATTCATCAAATAAATATGAGAGCTTTAGTCAACTACTTTTCTAATTTATTGATCCTATTAAATTCACCGCGATATTTAGTTTTTCTTCTTTGTCAAGATAATTTAAATTAAATTTCTGCCACTCTTGCTTGAGTTGAGCCATTTTGTAATACACCTTTATAAGGAGTATATAAGTCCCACCAATAAAACAAAAAAAAACAAAACAAAGAAATACAAATGACCCAAAAAAAAATACTAGAGATATGGGAAGTGATCAACTTTGTCCAAGAACCAAAATGAGAGTTCTGTTGCAAAATCAGAGTGATCTCCATTTTGCAAAATTAAAAAAATTGCCTACACAACATTAGATCCGTTCTAGCAAAATCAGAGTGATCTCCATTAGTCGGCAATTGTGATATATAGAAGTTTTAATTTAAATTATCTTGGCAGAGAAGAAAAACTAAATATCGCGGTGAATTTAATAGGATCAATAAATTGGAAAAATAGTTGACTAAAGCTCTCATATTTATTTGGTGAATCATAATTAAATTAAATTAAATTGTGTGTATATATATATATACATTATACGGTTCGGATCGGTTTGGAACCATAACCGTGAATATGAATCCACGAACTAAACCATATAACGCGGTTTCCAATTTTTTTAAACCATGATCAAACCATACTACTAAGAACCCGAACCAAACCTTTCAGTTTGGATTGATTTGGACTGGATTCGCGATTTGACGGATTTTTTGCTCACCCCTAGTTAAAAGGACTTAACGGCAGACTAACGGCAGTTAGCAATTGGACCAAATTGAAACAAAATGGAAAGTACAGAGTGTAAATCGAGCCAAGTAAAACTACAGGAACCAAGTTGACACAAACACTTAACTACAGGGACCATTTCGATTTTTTTCCCTTTAAATATTCATGCCTTAGTCAAAAGTCCAAAAGACAAAACTGTCCTAATTCAAAGTAGTTCAGAAGCTAATATACAAGTTCCCAAAACAATTTCTTGGAATGATATCCAGTTACCCACAAGTTGGATTACAGAAAATGAAAGTTTCCCACAAGTAATACAAAATGACACAGTCAACCTTGATTATATTCAACAATATTTAGATGGTACTGTTAGGATCAGCTTTGACCAACAGAGACTCAATCCTCTTAGAATTAGAGAATTAAGCAGAACAAACAGTACTAAGAGTATACCTAGGCATAGTACATCCAGTATTCCTAGACAAGATTCAGAATTATTAAATCCAAGAGTCACTCTTAGAGGAATAGATTCCAGTTCTCAAATTAGTAAACCATGTTATTCAACACAGTCAAAATTAGATGATGAGGATACTCCTCAAGGATCCCCAACACAGTCCGATTTTGAATCAACTATTCCACAGTCTAACCCAATTGATAATTCCCTTAGAGTCTTGCACAAACCTTTTTCTATTAATCTTGCAAAATTACAAAAAGATTACAAGTCACTAAAAAATGAACAAAAAAGAGAAAAATTTCGTAACCAGTACAATAAGAAACAACGAACAAATATTCGTAGCCAATGGAAAGAGTTCATGAATGATACTAGAAGTCAAATTAAAATTTTTGATTATTTAAAAAATTATTTTGAAAAGAACATTAGCACTACGACAAAAGTCACCATACTAAAAACCAAAAAACCAAAGCAACCTGATGCTTCTTTGTCCATTCTTTCTCAGAATATAGAGTCAGTTCAAACTTTACAAAAACAGAGTACCATTGCTAGTACTAGTACCAGTACCCCTAGTATTTCATTACACGTTCTTACCAAAAGCAAGATTCCAATCCAAACTTTGCAAGAAGAAGTTAAAAAAGTAAAAGAAGAAATTATTTCTTTTAAAAAGACCCCACCAGAAGAATCTGATTCAGTAAATTGTGCAGAAACAACCACCCAACAAATCAATACTCATAAGTGGTACATCCAACCAAAATTAAAAATTCAAGATTATACAGTAGAAATTCCTACACTAATAGATTCAGGTGCAGATTTGAACTGTATTAAAGAAGAATTAATACCAGTCAAATATTATCATAAGACTACTGAACAATTGAGTTCTGCTAATGGTAGCCAAATGATAATTAATTATAAATTACCAAAAGTACATATTTGCCAGAATAATGTTTGCTTTAAGACATCCTTTCTATTAGTCAAAAATCTTACTGAAAACATAATTTTAGGAACCCCGTTTCTTACTTTACTATACCCATTTACAATAGATAATTTCGGAATGACTACTCAACCTTTTGATAAAAAAGTATTTTTTCCCTTTTTAGAAAAACAACAACAAAGACAGTTAAAACAATTAGATACTAAAAATAACCGGTTAGTACAATTGCAACAAGAAATTAAACAAAAGAGAATAGAACAACAATTGCAAGATCCAATAGTCACCCAACAAATTGATAATTTCAAAGAAAAATTAGAAAAAAGAAGTTTGTTCTAATCTCCCAAGTACTTTTTGGTATAGAAAAAAAACACATAATTACTCTTCCATATATTAAAACTTTTAGTGAAAAACAAATACCCACTAAGGCTAGGCCAATTCAAATGAATTTTGAGCTAATGGAAATCTGCAAACAAGAAATTAACAACCTGTTAGCAAATAACATTATTAAGAAAAGTAAATCTCATTAGTCATGCTCAGCTTTTTATGTGAATAAAAATGCTGAAATAGAAAGAGGAGTCCCAAGATTAGTAATTAATTACAAACCATTAAATGATGTATTAGAATGGATTAGATACACAATCCCCAATAAAAAAGATTTAATTAACAGAATTCATACAGCAGTCATATTTTCTAAATTTGATTTAAAAAGCGGATTTCGGCAAATTCAACTACACCCCAATGATACTTATAAGACAGCTTTTGTAACACCATTTGGTCATTATGAATGGAATGTAATGCCTTTTGGATTAAAAAATGCCCCAAGTGAGTTTCAGAATATAATGAATGAAATTTTCAACCCATTTAGTCACTTCATTATATTGATGATGTACTTGTATTTTCCAATTCTTTAGAAGAACACTGGAAACATTTAAAGTCATTCCTATGAATAATTAAGAAAAATGGATTAGTCATTTCTGCCCCAAAAATTAAATTATTTCAGACTAAAATAAGATTTTTAGCACATGACATTTACCACTCAACCATCACACCAATTAGTAGAGCCATTCAATTTGCTGATAAATTTCCAGATATAATTACTGACAAAAATCAATTACAAAGATTTTTAGGATCATTAAATTATGTAGCAGAATTCTACAAAGATCTTAGAACAATTTGTCAACCATTATTCGAAAGATTAAAAGATAATCCTCCTCCTTGGACGAACAATCATACTTCAATTATCCAAAAAGTCAAAAAATATGTTAAAATCTTACCTTGTCTTGGTATTCCTACTAACCACAGTTTCAAAATTATCCAGACTGATGCTTCTGATGCAGGTTATGGAGGAATTCTTCTACAACAGATAGATTCCTCGTCCCCAGAACAGCTTGTCCGATTTCATTCTGGAGTTTGGAATAAAACCTAGAAAAATTACAGTACAATTAAAAAAGAAATTTTAGCAATAGTTTTATGTGTTTCAAAGTTCCAAAATGATATATTAAATCAAAAAAATTTAATCAGAGTAGACTGTAAAAGTGCAAAATATGTTTTAGAACAAGATGTTCAAAATATTGCTAGTAAACAGATCTTTGCTAGATGGCAAGCTATTTTAAGTATTTTTGATTTTGATATTACATATATTAAAGGTAGTCAAAATTCAATCCCAGATTTTCTAACTCGAGAATTTCTCCTCAATAGTAGATAGTTATCATTTGCATGAGGGAGCAGTGAGAATTTAGCAAGTTAATCATTTTTGAGGGAGCAGTGAGCTTTGAGGGAGATGCATCCTAATCTATATTTTTACAGGAATGGCAGATCAGAAAAAGCAACTTGCCCTTCCACCAGCAAGATTAGCTAATCGATACCAACCACTCAATCAAGTTGCCAGCTACAAGTCAGCATTAGCCATAGCCTCCTCCTCCTCAGAACAGAAACAAATCTCTGACCCATTTGATTCACAAATTCAACTCAGTCAACCTAAAATTCCCTATCCAGCTAGAAAAACTGAATACATATTAAAACCCCAATCGTCCAACCTATTTCATATTGAACCTAGTCATGCCTCAATCACAGACCCTATCCAACTTGCCAAAGCTTATTTTCCACTTGATTGGCACTTTATCCCAGCTCACCCACAAAAAACCCTAGCTTATTATAAGGATATTCTATTCCACCACCAGTCAATAGTTATCAAACCAATCACTGATAGGAATAACCCAAGCATCACCATTTACCACTCATTCTATATTCACAATATCATCAGTCTAAAGGAATGGGGACACCCATTCCAACTCAAAGAACTTCCAAATCATCCAGTACCATATAGTTACTACGACTATATTGATGCATTCTCCAAAGTACTTTATTATGAAAATAGTAATTTCAGTCATTCCTGGTTTTTGTGTTTTGACCATAAATTCAAAACACAAATTCCATCTTGGTTCATCCGATGGTGGTCACAGCATGGAGCAACTCCAGAATTACTACCATCTGAATTAATTGACCAACTCAACTACTTCAAATCAGTATATCCCCTTGACCAACATACCAGTAAATTACCACCATTACTACTTTTTATGGCTAAATACAAGATCCCTTGGATTTTCAAATGGAGGTACCACATCCAGTCAGACTTACTTTCTCGCCAAATGCTAGTCAAATGGTGGGATGCGTATAAACATCAAAGAATAATTGATCAAGTTCAGCAAGAATTCCCAGTCAAAACCATGGCAACCAGGAGCAATCAATTACACGTTTGGGCACAGATACCAAGAGGGGGGCGGAAGCACAGATACAGTAGTAGAATAACTATAGAATAATATTGGTGATTGCTCAAGAACTACGGAATATCTTGGTATCAGAGCCACATTGAGGTTCTTGGTAGTTATTAATTACACTCTTCTTTATCTGTTTAAATTCTTGATTTTAGGATTTTAAACTGGTCGTCCGGTTCGTAATAGTACACGTTTGGGCACCCGGTAAAGCCACCCATCGTCTAGACACCGTTTTCACTTAAGCCGCCTCGTGTAGGTTCCCAGTAATTCCCGTTGGTAAGTCCCAGGGTAGGGCAGTTGAGGGTTTGGATTAGACCGAAATGGCATGTGTGTATGTGGCGGTATGTGCTAGCCCGGAATTGGGTATGTGTGAATAGGGGTATGTTCCAAAAAGTATCAATTACGAATTAGAATACTAGTTTGAAGTTTCTAAAATTAAAGAATAATGAATAGATTATTTAGGTGTAATTCTTCAGCCAGTTTTTCCTCTATGGCCTCGTTGTCAGAAAATCAGGATACAGTACATATAGAAGAAGGGAAAAAACCAAAGTTGAGATCCATTAGCAATATAACTTTAATAAGTAATCCTTTTGATAAATTGAAAAAAGAGTACAAGTCAAAAGAAAACAGAAACAATCGTGCTAAGTTTAGGAAAAAGTATGACAAAGAAAAAAGGACAAAAATAAAAGCTCATTGGAAAAAGTTTATTACTAAAACTGAGAATCAAATCCCATTTTTTGAATACTTAGAAAACCATTACAAAAGAGTAAATACTATTACAAAAGTAAGATGGAAAAAGTCAGATAATTCCATAGTCCACACAAGTCACCCCCCTTTAGACACCATAATTATAGATCACAAAGGCTCCATTGTTACTGCCTCACCATTTAAAATACCTAGTAAACCAGAAAACAGTCAAATATTGAACAAAATAATTATACTAATTAGTGTCTCAGTACCATTAGCAAACAATTAGATAAACTAGAAATTAAAATGGATGAATTATCAGTAAAATCCACCCTTTCAACCAGTAAATCTATTATAGAAAAACCCTTAATAAGACTCACTGAAAATAGAACAAAAATCCCTACAACAAAACACGATATTAATAAAATAGAAGAATTGTTAACCAAATTAACTATTAAAGCAGAATCATCGCAAATTAGCACCATTACTAAACATCCTAAAAAGCTTATTCTTAGTCAACAATCACAGTCTTCATCTGACAGTGACATATCCCAACTACAACAACAATTCTCTGCCCAGAAAGTAAATAAATTAGTTACACCAACATTTAATCCAACAAGTTTAACCAAAAATTGGTATTCTCACCCCACTCCACCTGATCTACAGTATGAAGAAATAACTCATCAATTTTCTGTATCTTCTAGTAAACTCTATGAATGGAATATTGATGGACTCAGTGAAAATCAAATTTTAGAAAAATTGAATCACATGTCAATGGTGGCAAATAGTTACTTAAGTAACCTTGACCATGGTCAACCTCAAATAGTAGAACTATTAACCTCCGGTTTTACGGGAATGCTAAAGGCATGGTGGGATAAGTACCTCTCCCATGAATCAAGACAAGAAATAATATACGCCACCCAAATAGGTGAAGATGGTCTCCCAATTTTCGATAATGAAATAGGATTAGGAGTACATGACGGAATTAACACATTAATCTATACTATAATTAAACATTTTGTTGGACAACCTAGTAACATTACCTCCAGAATTCATGACCAATTGAGTAATTTATACTGTCCAACATTAAGTGACTTTAGATGGTACAAAGATGTTTTCATGTCTAGAGTAATGCTCAGAGACGACTGCACAAAGTCATTTTGGAAAGAAAAATTTATTAATGGCCTTCCTAACCTATTTGCTCATAAGATTAGGGATGTCTTAAGTCAACCTACTGGAATAATTGAATATGATAAACTTACTTATGGTGACATAGTCAGCATTATTCAAAAAGAAGGACTACGAATGTGTATTGATATGAAAATTAATAAACAAGCACAGAAAGATAAGAATAAAGCTAAATATGAATTAGAAAATTTCTGTCAACAATATGGTTTACCCCCTATAGCCCCTTCTAGAAGTAAAAAGAAATCAAGTGTTGAAAAACAAAAATTCAAAAATATCCCAGAAATAAACCTCAATTCTCCAAAGATAAATATTATGAAAAACCAAGAAGTCACCAATCAAAGAACAAAAAGAAAATTACTACGAATGACAAAAGTCAAGTTACATGTTATAATTGCGGGAAAAAGGGACATTATAAAACAGAATGCAAAGTCAAAGAAAAAATCAATCAGCTAAATATCTCAGAAACCGAAAAGAAACATATTTTAGAAATTTTTAGATTAGCAAATACAACTGATTTGGAAGATAGTTTAGAAGAATCCGAATCATCTGAATATCACTCCCTAAATGACAGTTCTAATGATGATCCAATACAAATAGGATGCACTAATAATTGCTGTAATAAAAGTATAAGTACACTCAACAGAGAATTACCTGAAGAAGAATTACTAATTGATTTAATTAGTAAAATAGATGATTTTGAGTTAAAAAGACAATATATTGACAAACTCAAAAAGGTAATGATTCAGCAGAATAAAACACAACTACAATACACTAAACCAGTAATAAATCTCAATGCAACCATAGAAAGATTTAATAAAACCCACAAAGAAATCACTGTCCGAGATCTGGCACAAGAAATAAACCTCATTAAAACTGAAATAGCCAAATTAAAAGTAACAACCCAAAAATTAGAATTAGAATTCCAACCAAGAAAATTAAAATCTCCTAAAAGCAACTTATCCACTCCTGATGAATCCGAATCATCCAGTTCTAGTAATTCTAGATCCAACCATAGTAAAAATACGGAATATTTTATGGAAGGATTAGAAAACGAAAATGAAAATACCAGATTAAAAATAATAAATAACATAAACATCCAGAAATGGTATGCTGTAGACACCCCAATTTGGCCTAACGATTATTTCAAGTCCCACCTTGGGACAATCCCGATGATGAAATGGATACATTGATTGCTGATTGCTTCCTTGAGGACCTTAGGACTTTCGGTGAGAACTTTGACCACCTAGAGGACCCAATTCAAAGCCATACAGCCTTTCAGACAGAAATACAGAAGCCTAGGAGAATCCATCTGACGGCCGTAATATCGATCTAACGGCCATAACATCAATCCCTCGCCCGAGCAACCTGTTGCCAGCAAAATCTCCCTGAGAGATCAATCCCTCGGCCGCAAGATCTATCCTTTGGCCGAGACATCAATTCCACGGCCGTGACATCCTTTGCTCGGCCGCCAGATCGACCTTTTCCCAGACTCTGGAACGTTCTGTCAGACGTTTGGTTTGATCCAACTACACTACCTTTCCGATGCGTTCGGGCTACGTTCGGAGATCACGACGTAGAGTTTGAGATGCATTGCAATTGCAATTGCCATCTCGTGATTTGATTGGCCGGAGTGAGTCATCCCTATGCCTATATAAAGGGGCCTTTGGGTTCCGAATTAACACACAGAAATTGAGATACCCGCACACTCAATCAAACCTCGAAACTCTGCAGAAATACTCCCTCAACCCCATACTCCAAAAGCCCTAACCTTCCGAAGGCAGCCGTCAATCCGGCGATCAAACCCCGAAGTTCAAACCCTAACTCTAGGGTTCTCGATCAAGCAATCAATCAATCACGCTCAATCCAAAGCAAGCAAGCAACTGAGGGATCAAGGTGGTGAGGCCCAATGGCCTCTGGTTTGTCTATATTTACTGTATTCCTAACTAACCGTAGCATTTCGATTATCGGTTAATCTTTCTGTCTGGTGTGAGGAAGAACACCGACCGGGGTCGATCCCTCGGCCGGTACATCAAACCAGGAGGATCCCTCGGCCGTGACATCTATTCACCGGCCGCGAGATCCATCTCCCTGGGACATTTTGTTTGTTTTATCTGCTTTCTGATGCATGCTTATTTATCGCACTGGCTCACTTTGCTTACTGTTTAAAGGAATAATTAAACAGACTATGTGTTAGGATTAGACAAAACATCTATACGTCTTATGTTGAACGATTATGGGCCAGTCTCACGACTGGGCAAAGAGGGGTGCCTAACACCTTCCCCTTATTGTACTTTTGGCTCCTGTATCCAGAATCTCTATCTATTTTCCTAGTTTTAATAAATTGGGTGGCGACTCTATTTGATGATAACCGTTATCATGTGGCGATGTTCCTAGCCATGAGAATGTCCATGATTTTGGTTTATGAATAAGCAACCAATCGAGCAAACACAAACGTGATCAATCTGTATGGCGATGCCCCGCTTGGGAGGTGTCTACAGTTTTTGGCGACTCTGCTGGGGATTTGAGAGCCATAACCAAAAAGTTCAACATAAGACTAATACATGCCTTGTCTAATTCATTTATCATATGCATCGAGCGGGCAACCCGTTGAGTTCACCTGATATCCCGGCATGACACGGGCTATGTTGGGGGTTCCAGCAAACTCCACAGTCACTCGTACCTAGTGGTATATCAAAAAGGAAATCACCCAATCACCGCCTATGATGGGCTGGTGAGAGGATTGGTGCCCTTTGACAACGGAGCACCCTGAAACTACCAAAAAACCTTGCATGCTTTAGAAAGCCATAGAACTTATCAAATTAAGACAGGAACCTACAGGCTAGGAACCTACTTGCATTCTACTTGCGAAAGTTCTTCCTCACACCTTGTATTATTTGTTGTTGTATTAACTTTTTCTGTGCAGAAGGGTTGGGATTTTCAAACCCAAATCCTAACCCTACACAGGCCGAATACTGACTTCCAGGTATTCTATTTTTCAAGCAGGCACATTAGGTAGGTTAAAGAAGCAACCTCAGCCAGTTTTATACTCTTACAATACCCGAAGTCACGCCAAACAGAGGTCTTTACAGTCATCTCCTCAGTCGCCTTCGTCTGCCGAGACACCCTCACCGCAACGGTCCCAGTCAGTTTCAGGGACTTCGCGGTTTTCTCCCCAACAAAACCGATTATCTACTAGATTCCAAGCCTCACCAGACAATCTCCCTACCTACATCCCAAACATGGCAGATAATGATGCTACCATCACCGAGCTCCGAGCCCAAATTGCCTATTTACAAGCTGAGAAAGCAGCAAGAGATGTTGAAGACAAGAAAAATGAGGAAGAAGTAGAAAATCCTCATGAAATTATAGAAAACCCTGAATTGGCCAAACAGGTCAAAGAGATTAAGCACGCTTTGGCTCGCTCACAAGGAGACCAAATTCTAGATTTCGAAGGACTTTGCCTCTTTCCAGAATCTCAGCTGCCTGGACGGTTCAAAATGCCAAACATCGAGAAATTCAACGGGACTGGTAACCCTACCAGCCATGTCCGCCATGTCATCAACACTCTAAAGCCTATGGGCTTGACCGACGAGCTCATCGCTCAATTGTTTCAAAGAACCCTCACTGGAAGCGCCCTCGATTGGTTTCTCACTTTGGAATTTGTGCATTATCAAACTTGGCCTGAAATTGCTAACGCTTTTGTCAAGCAGTATGCGTACAATGTCCAAATTGAGCTTACTACCCGAGATTTGGAGATGACTAAACAAGAATCCAATGAGGATTTTGCTACATTTGTGGCAAGATGGAGAGAGAAGGCTGCCAAGATGAAAAGCCGCCCTTCCGAAGAAGATCAAGTGAGGATAGTTGTCAAGAACTTACAGCCTAAATACCTCACTCACATTTACACTCAGGCTATCACCGACTTCAAGCGTTTACACGCCACTGGATTACAAATCGAGGATGGGATCAAGTTGGGCCTCATTGGAAAAGAAGAAAACCCTCCACCCAGAAAAACATTTCCAAACCGAGCAGCTACTGCCTCCGTCAACATCCTTGACTCAGTCTTGCCACAAGACCCTTTTCAAACTAGCTCATCTAGAAACACGAATCGCCCTCGCCGTAATTTCAGCCCACTCTATATGACTCCGTCCCAAGCCTTAGCCATCCTAAGCCGTCAAGGGCATCTTAGGCTCTTGAATAATCCGTCTCCTCAGCCACCTTATGGCCCAAGCTATAATGCCAATAAGCAATGTGCTTACCATCAACACCCTGGACATGAGACAGACCACTGCATGCGTCTTCGTCATGACATCCAGGATCTTATCGATAGCCAAGTCATAAAACCTCCTAAGCCTAATGTATAAACCAATCCACTTCCCGCTCACAACAGCGAACCACCGCCTCAAAATATCAATCTCATAAGCCTATCTAATAGCCCCACATATAATCCTGCCCTACACATTATTCCAAATACCCGAGCCAAACCATCCCTAATCCTCTCCAAGAACGAGGAATGCTTTGCAACAGAGGGAGAACCCCACATCTATGTTATTGATGATGGGGATTGGTGGTTGGACATGCGTCAAGCCCTGCCGAATGATTGGAAGGTTGGAAGAATTGAGCCTGCTAACCCTTGGGGTACCCAAGAAGAAGAAGTGGGTCACCTCACCCGAAGTGGGAGGGTGTATAAACCGCCTAAACTGAGTGGGGAAAGTTCAACTTCAACACGAGTAATGGAAGAAGAGGAAGGAGAAGAAAGCCAAAGGACCGAACCTGAGGAAGACAGAGTGCTAAGGCAACTAAAGAAAATCCAAGCTGATATCTCTATTTGGGGATTGCTTATGTCCTCCTACGAACATCGCAACTCCTTCTTCAAAACCTTGGGGAAAGCCAAAGTTCCCATCGACATCACCCCCGAAGAACTCGTGGGTTTCATAATGGCGTCAAAAGCTCCAAAACCAACGATAGCTTTCACTGACAAGGACCTACCCCCTGAAGGGCCTGCACACAACAAACCTCTCTACATTTCACTTAAATGTCTCACCAAATGGATCCCATTGGTCTTGGTAGATAATGGGTCTGCTTTAAACGTATGTCCTCAAAGAACCCTCGACAAGCTAGGGGTAAACGCCACCGACGTACGCCCTTCAAGCCAAGGAGTAAGGGGATATGACAATTCAAAGAGAAGAGTGATTGGGTGTGTCACACTGCCAGTAGAAGTAGAGAAGATCAACAGGGATGTGGAGTTCCATGTGATGGATATACCGGCCACCTTCAATCTTTTATTAGGAAGGCCTTGGCTACATGACGCTGGGGCAGTACCTTCCACTTTACATCAGAAAGTCAAATTCGCGGTAGATGGAAGGGTTATAACCATTCTGGGGGATTCATCAATCCGGGCTCATTCTGATACGCCTGTCCAAGAGGTAGAAACTGAGGAAACCTTCCTTACTGGATTCAGTCTTGAGGAAGCCACTGCTGTGCAAGCCTTAATGGCTGAGAGAAACTTCTATGTAAGTGCCCCCGCCATATGGATGATGAAGAAGCAAAAATACCTCCCTGGTTTGGGTTTAGGCAAAAGATCACAAGGCATCTCGCAAATGATTGATCCTCCACATAATCAATACGCCTTTGGTCTTGGCTACACCCCGACAGAAGCCGAGGTAAAAAGGAAGAAAAACGTGGAAAAGGCTAAGGCAAGAGGAAGCAGGGTCAAAGAAGAGAAACTCGTGATCCCAAAAACGCTCAATGGCTGGTTTGTGAGGGAAGGAGAAGACTTTCCATTCTGTGGCTTCGCAGAGACATGGGAAGACGAAGTTACCAAGCAACGGTACCCTGGAATGCAAATCTTCTTTGATCAGGAATGGACCGACAGTGATTTGGAAGAAGAGCCAACTAATTCATCCCCTACTCCTGAAGACTGGATTGAAGTGCTAGCTGAATTTGACCTAAAGATTCTGTTTGGCAAAGAGGGTGAAGAAGAGTATAAAACTGCAAAAGGAAAAGGAACCACTCCTGAAATATCACAGTAAATCGCATGACAAAAACATTGCTTTCATTTCCTAAAGACAAGTTGGGACATATTTTGGGTCCCTGTTTGGGTATTATTTATGATTGAATAAATCCCCATTTTATCACTTCTATGCTTGACAAATGATTCTATCTTTAAAATGTGATTGTTATACACTACAATCTCTCTGCCAAAGATAAAAGGATTTCAAGAATCTAATTCTTTATGTTACCGACCAAAAGGAAAAGAGGGGACGAATTCTGGTTACTTAAAACTAGACTTTTTATCAAAACTCAAGAAAAAGACGCTATCTCCGTGAGAACACTTAGGGTTAGCTTGCCCATTGTGAAAGTACAAACACAATAGGAGATTCATAAAAACATCTCCATCAGGTTCCTCTCCAAAACACCAAAACCTTCTTGAGAGAAAAATGCTCGTTGGGTAAAATATACACCCAAGCAAAAGTAAGAGCAAAGCCTGCTAGGACAAAGGAAAAGCGAAAGCGCAGCCTAGGGAAAAGTTAAGGCATTCAAAGGAAAGCTCGCTAGGGACTCAACCTCTACCAGGTAACCTAGGCAAAATCTAGAGCATGAGAGAAAGGAAAACTAAGAGTGAAAACCCAACCCCCAAAGGTGGTAATCTTGGAACTACGTAAAAGGCCTGATTGGGATACGTAGGCAATCTCGCGTCGAGATGCGGCCCAAATATTTGGAGAGAAGAAAGATGATACCAAAAGGGTCTGTACTCAATGATAGGCATAGCTAACCTTGCGTATTGAGCTCACAAAAGATGAGTTAGTCATTTTCCAGGGAATTGACAAAAACAAAGGTATACAAGAATCATCATTCGTCCTCTCTGACTCAGAAGTCGTCGACATAAGGGACCAAGCATTCTAACAAAAACATGGCAAAGAGATTGCAGGAATAACAAAAGCAAATAAGAGAGCTTGAATCAAATGCAAGTGTAAGAAGGGAAAAATACCGTTTGGCTAATAGCAAAAGCCTAACTTTTTAAGGAAATGGAAGTAGCGGCCGAAGAATGGAACCCTCGGCCGAGTGATCCATTCCTCGGCCCAAGTTCAAATTCAGGCATTTACAAAACTCTGAAAAATATCTCATACATGCTGAAGATGCTTCAAATACAAACAAAAAATACAAAATGTCAAATTATCTGTTTTTAGAACTAACAACTACAGGTACAAAAAAAAAGAAGGGCTAGCTACTGCCCACGACCCCTCTTGGGCGCAGGACGAAAACGCTCAGGAACTGGGATACTGATCCTCTGTCCCTCGCCAGTCGCGGCATCTCCATCACCAGCTTCAGTACTCCCACCCTCGCTAACTCCAGCACTCTGGGTGACCGATACTGTCGGTACTCGCTCTGCTTCAAGCTGCAGAGACACAAGGATATAGGCATTTAGTTTCACATGGGACATGGGATGGAAAGGGAAGAGATCAAAGGATGCATACCGCAGCTATTCGACTGCGCTGCCGCCGAGCCAAAGCCTCTGCGCTCTGGAAAGCACGCAACCATTCCTGAAACACCCCAGCGGGCACCTGCAGAGGAAGCAACTGCATATAGTAAGCAAGGAATGCTGAAGGAAACCAAAACAGAATCTACAAATATTACCTGCTGGACCCCAACAGGAAGCACGTAGAACTGCGTGGTACATGGTGTCAGTGGCAAACGCTCCTCTTCTCCACTTGCATTATGGAAAGAAATGAAGCTGGGGGCCCGTGGCCAAACAGGAGGAGCAGCAGCAGCAGTAGTGATAGGAAGGGTCAAGGAGGCCAAACGAAAGGCTGAGTAGTCTCCTACTACGAGAAAACTCAGGGCTGGCTGTCTCTCAAGAGCAAGTAGCAAGCTATCCCCGGTCAAAAGATGGGTCGATCTCATGACAACTGGAGGAGGGAGAGGAACAAGCTGCAACGCCTCGGAACGTGGGAAGTACTGGCTCGCTACCCTCTCTCCGAGATACCAGGCTCTCGAAAATGGCCCCTCCAGAAGGAAATGCTGGCTGTCCAACGCTCGAGCTGAGGTCAACTCTAAAGGAGCCTCATCAAGTAGCACGCCCCATGGGTCAAAACGCACCTACAATAAGGGAAAGAGCATCAAAATGACGTAATGGAGAAATTACACGAAAATCAGAGGATAAGGAAGATGTCATACCTGATCCACCGTCAGACGATCCAAAACTCGCCTCCAAGCCAACAAGTCCATGGCAGGCGACCGTGACTTCCGAACTCCCTTCAACCAACGGGCCGCCCGCGGAACGAACCTAGGCTCTCTGTGCCCAGTCGGGGGAGGGAACTGCAACAAGTGCTCAAAAGCCCAGAGCTACAAGCAAAGACGAGGAACATGAATAACAAAGATAGAAACAACAAGAGAATAGCGCAGAAATCAAAATGTATACCTCAAGAATACGATGATGTCCGCCGAGCGACAAACTAACTCCTCGGGAGCAAGCACTGAGGTGCCCGTATAACGTGGCTAGGGCAGGAGTTCCCCAATCAAACTCTGCTATGGTCTCTAAATGCACCAAAGCAGCCAAGAACTGGACATGCACCGAATTCTCTTTGTTGCAAAACAGGGTCTGCCCAAGGAGATAAAGAAGGAAAGCCCGTACCAGCTGGGAAAGGGAAACCTCTGTCAGGATATCAGCTTGATCAAACTCTTCCCGAAGCCAGGTATAGGTAATGTGGCCACTCTCTGACACAATGGGAACCTTCCCCAAGAGATATCCAAGGGCACCCTTCCGCTCGTGGATCCGCGGGTCAATTGGAAGAGGATCGCCGCCAACCCTCAGGCCTGTGAGCAAAGCAAAGTCACCCGGAGTGATCGTCATCTCCCCAGCCTCCGGAAGGTGGAAAGTGTTGGTGGTATCCCACCACCGCTCGACCAAAGATGTGGTCAATCCCAACTCCGCCTTCGGAAGATGGAAACCAAGTATCAAGGGCTCGAAGCCAGCCAAAGCAACCGCATCCTTGGCTTCCTGAGGAAGCCTCCCATACCACTCAAACACTTGGGGGCAGCTTCCCCACACGCGCAGCCTCTCGTTTGCCTGACAAAATATGAAGAAGGAATCAAATACACAAGATATCGCCTATACAGGGGGCAACTTCTAGAACTTAAACCCCCTATCAAAATATCAAACTATCATTCTACAAAATCTTACATGCGAAAATCATTTGACAGGATAAAAATCTACCTCCCTGTTGGTAGAACCAAAGTGCTGCTCTGGCTCTCTGTGCAAGACCTCAGGTGGGATGTCACTGAGGGGAGGACGGTATCGCAAAGAACCACCACGCCCAACCAAGTGAACCTGAGGAGCGTAAGTGGCAACATCGAAAGGTGGAAGAATATCACTACCCACATCAGTGGAAACCTCGGGTTCAACCCCGGAAGGAATAGGTTGCGAGGAACTCCCCCCAGCAGCGGCCTTACGCCGACTTGAACACAGGACGCGGGAGCTTGAAACCCCGCCAAGAATCTCGGCTTCAACGGCCGGAGCCTTACCCGTGTCCCTAGGAACGGCGGGAATATCGGATGGTGGAGGAGAAGGCGGTATCGAAGCCATAGCAGCCAAAATCGTGGTGGCCGGAGGAACGACGGCGGGGAGATGGCAGCAGCCGACGAGGAGAGAGAGAGAGCGGTGGCGATCGTTTGGACGAGAGAAGAAGATGAGGAATAGAAAAGATTAAATGGGCCGTGAGATCGATTTAACTGAACTTAAATCGATTTCCTGGCTTTTGGCGTTCTCACGGCCGAGACATCCATTACTTGGCCGAGACATCAATTCTTCGGCCGAGGGATCGATCTCCTGGCCCCTTAATCAAATTCCCTCAGAAACAGCAGATTTTGCTCGGTGCACTAGCTCAAGCCATCATGACTTCCAAGTCCTCAACCAACCAAATAAGCCTTGGGGGCATTCCCAAGCCAATGAAACATGATCAAAACCAGCCTTGGGGGCATGCCCAAGCATCGAAGATCTCTCTCCACAAACTGCTGGCCAGCAAAACAAGACGCTCAGCAGCCCTGAGCTCAAAACTTCAACGGCTCTAAGCCCATTATCAACAGGCTCTGCGCCCTTTATCACAACTCAGCGGCTCAAAGCCTATTATTTCAAGTGGCTCCAAGCCATCATCTCAATAGGCTCGAAGCCTATCTCAACAGACTCTACGTCTACTATCACCCAGCGGCTCGAAGCCCTCGACTCAGCGGCTCTAAGCCCATTATCTCAACAGGCTCAAAGCCTATGTCTACCATCCCAGCGGCTCTGCGCCCATTACTTCAGCAGGCTCTACGTCTGAATTCACTCACCTGGCGGCTCTGAGCCCATCATTTCAACAGGCTCGAAGCCTTCGTCTACTGTCACTCAGCGGCTCCAAGCCCTCGACTCAGCAGCTCTACGCTCGCTATCACAACAACAGGCTCTATGCCTGTATGCAACCAACTCAGCGGCTCTAAGTCTTCAACACAGTAGGCTCTACGCCCGTCATCTCACCAAAGCGGCTTTACGCCTTCTATTCAGCGGCTCCAGGCCATCACCTCAATAGGCTCGAAGCCTATCTCAACAGACTCTACGTCTATTATCACCCACCGGCTCGAAGCCCTTTATCATAGCAGGCTCTACGCCCGTATCAATTCAGCGACCCTGTGCCCAACATCTCTATACAACTCAGCAGGCTCTACGCCCGTTATCTCGCCAAAGCGGCTCTACGCCTTCTACTCAGCGGCTCGAAGCCCATTACCTCAACAGGCTCGAAGCCTACATCTACCATCTCAACTGGTTCAAAACCATAAACCCAGCGGCTCGAAGCCATCAACTCAGCGGCTCAAAGCCCATTGCCTCAACACAGCAGGCTCTATGCCCGTTATCTCACCAAAGCGGCTCCAAGCCCGCTATCCCAATTGGCTCGAAGCCATAACCATCATCTCAGTGGCTCCAAGCCCTCGACTCAGCAGCTCTACGCTCGCTATCACAGCAACAGGTTCTATGCCTATAATCACCCAACTCAGCGGCTCCAAAGCCCCTTTATCTCAACTGGCTCAAAGCCGTAAACAAGCAATCTCAGCGGCTCGAAGCCCATTATCAAAAGGCTCTACGCCTGTTATCACAACTCAGCGGCTCAAGGCCCATTATCTCAACTGGCTCGAAGCCGTAAACAAGCAACAGGCTCTAAGCCGTCCCAGCAATCAAGACATTTATTCTCAGGCTCTACGCCTGAATGCTCAAAAATCTAACATTTTTGAATGCTCAAGCTCTACGCTTGGATGCCCAACCACTGTGTACTGGATGCTCAAGTTATACACTTGAATGCTCAAGCTCTACGCTTGGATGCCCAACCACTGCGTACTGGACGCTCAAAGCCTGTACTTTGAATGCTTGGATTCTGCCGTCCGAATGCTCGAGCTCTACGCTCTGAATGCTCAAGTCCGGAACTTGATAGAAGCTCTAAGCTTAAAACAAACACACACGCACGGGCCCGTGCACATTTGCATCAACATTTTCACATCGAGTCATCATCATATCTGTCCACATCTAACAACCATCATCACACATATACACTTTGCATATCTCTCATGAAACAGGTCAACCCTGCAATCAACCGGCACTATGCCTCGGTTTTATTTGATCGGCCCAACGCCTCGATCTTTTGGCTCCACGCCAACACTTATGATGGAAAAGCTCCGTGCGCAGACCATCAGAATGCAACCAGCTCTACGCTTCGGTTCAAATCACGTCAAGCTCTAAGCTCCGACAACTTAGGCCCTCGCCTTAAGACTGCATGCAGGCTCCACGCCTCAATCACTTCAGGCTCCACGCCTCAGTTCCCTCACCTCAGGCTCTTGCCTTATACCAGCTCCGCGCTTCGGTTCATCACGTCAAGCTCAAAGCTCTGACATCTCAGGCTCTCGCCTCACAATCAATACCAGCTCCGCGCTTCGGTCCCCTCAAGCTCTAAGCTCACCTCAGGCCTTCATCTCATAACCACAGCAGGCTCCACGCCTCAATCTAATTACCTCAGGCTCTTGCCTTATGGTCAACACCAGCTCCGCGCTTCGGTCCTAGTAAACACCTCAGGCTCTCGCCTTATGGTCAACACCAGCTCCGCGCTTCGGTCCTAGCAAACACTTCAGGCTCTTGCCTTATGGTCAACACCAGCTCCGCGCTTCGGTCCTAGCAAACACCTCAGGCTCTTGCCTTATGGTCAACACCAGCTCCGCGCTTCGGTCCTAGCAAACACCTCAGGCTCTTGCCTTATGATCAACACCAGCTCCGCGCTTCGGTCCTAGCAAGTCACCACAGGCTCTCGCCTTGTGATCAACACCAGCTCCGCGCTTCGGTTCTATCCAATCTCCTCAGGCTCTCGCCTCATGATCAACACCAGCTCCGCGCTTCGGTTCTATCCAATCCCCTCAGGCCTTCGCCTCAAGATTGCAACAGGCTCCACGCCTCGATTCCATCACTCTCCAGGCTCTCGCCTCATGACTACAACCGGCTCCGCGCCTCGGTTCCCTCATCACTAAAGCTCCATGCTCCAGCTACTGGCCCTGCGCCCCCTACATCTCAAAAGCAAACCGGCGTCCAACTCATCCCCAGCAGATGGTTTGGATTCCACCCCAACTACATCAATTCCTTCCAGCTCATTCGCAAGGATAGGCTACTCTACCGAGCTCCTTTCAGTCAAAGTAAGGATGATCAAGAAAAGCAAATGCACCTGCAGTGTACTGATCTACCCCAAAATACTAAGGAAGCTCTCCGCAAAAACTCCCCAGGCAGCCCTGCGCTCCTTCAACTATCTTCCGCTAAAACCCTGGCTCAGTCTAGGTACGTCACACTACGGCTTTTTTTAAGCCCTAAGGTACGTCTTCTGTCTCTAACCCTCCAAACTTTTTACTTTTCTTTTGCCCGAACTACGGTTGGTCTGAATTTCCCTTGTGGAATACGTAGGCAGCCTCCCGGCCCGACCATAACAAAACCTTTTTCGAAAACCCCTTGGAATAGTGGTTGGACCAAATTGAGTTGCTTTTTACAGCTTTGACTCTTACTCAAACATGTCTCGCGATCCGTCTGAGTTCAGTCAAAGAGGGGCATCTGTAGACACCCCAATTTGGCCTAACGATTATTTCAAGTCCCACCTTGGGACAATCCCGATGATGAAATGGATACATTGATTGCTGATTGCTTCCTTGAGGACCTTAGGACTTTCGGTGAGAACTTTGACCACCTAGAGGACCCAATTCAAAGCCATACAGCCTTTCAGACAGAAATACAGAAGCCTAGGAGAATCCATCTGACGGCCGTAATATCGATCTAACGGCCATAACATCAATCCCTCGCCCGAGCAACCTGTTGCCAGCAAAATCTCCCTGAGAGATCAATCCCTCGGCCGCAAGATCTATCCTTCGGCCGAGACATCAATTCCACGGCCGTGACATCCTTTGCTCGGCCGCCAGATCGACCTTTTCCCAGACTCTGGAACGTTCTGTCAGACGTTTGGTTTGATCCAACTACACTACCTTTCCGATGCGTTCGGGCTACGTTCGGAGATCACGACGTAGAGTTTGAGATGCATTGCAATTGCAATTGCCATCTCGTGATTTGATTGGCCGGAGTGAGTCATCCCTATGCCTATATAAAGGGGCCTTTGGGTTCCGAATTAACACACAGAAATTGAGATACCCGCACACTCAATCAAACCTCGAAACTCTGCAGAAATACTCCCTCAACCCCATACTCCAAAAGCCCTAACCTTCCGAAGGCAGCCGTCAATCCGGCGATCAAACCCCGAAGTTCAAACCCTAACTCTAGGGTTCTCGATCAAGCAATCAATCAATCACGCTCAATCCAAAGCAAGCAAGCAACTGAGGGATCAAGGTGGTGAGGCCCAACGGCCTCTGGTTTGTCTATATTTACTGTATTCCTAACTAACCGTAGCATTTCGATTATCGGTTAATCTTTCTGTCTGGTGTGAGGAAGAACACCGACCGGGGCTTCGATCCCTCGGCCGGTACATCAAACCAGGAGGATCCCTCGGCCGTGACATCTATTCACCGGCCGCGAGATCCATCTCCCTGGGACATTTTGTTTGTTTTATCTGCTTTCTGATGCATGCTTATTTATCGTACTGGCTCACTTTGCTTACTGTTTAAAGGAATAATTAAACAGACTATGTGTTAGGATTAGACAAAACATCTATACGTCTTATGTTGAACGATTATGGGCCAGTCTCACGACTGGGCAAAGAGGGGTGCCTAACACCTTCCCCTTATTGTACTTTTGGCTCCCGTATCCAGAATCTCTATCTATTTTCCTAGTTTTAATAAACTGGGTGGCGACTCTATTTGATGATAACCGTTATCATGTGGCGATGTTCCTAGCCATGGGAATGTCCATGATTTTGGTTTATGAATAAGCAACCAATCGAGCAAACACAAACGTGATCAATCTGTATGGCGATGCCCCGCTTGGGAGGTGTCTACATATGCAAAAGTCAAACTTATAATAAATGATTTTGTTATAGAAATAACAGCTCTAATTGACACTGGAGCAGATCTCAATTGTATTCAAGAAAATTTAATACCTGTTAAATATTATCAGTCAACAATAGAAATGCTAAGCTCAGCAAATGGTAGTAACATGAAAATAACATATAAGCTACCCAAAGTAATTGTTCAACAAAACAAAACAAATTTTATCACCTCTTTTGTTTTAGTAAAAAATTTATCTGATAAAGTAATATTAGGAGTACCCTTTATTTCTCTACTTTATCCATTTACAGTTTCTAGTAACAAGATTACTACTACTTTGAATAAACAAAATATACAGTTTGAATTCCTTACTAAACCAAGACAAAATGAATTACAACAACTCAAGACTTATTCAATTTATCCCACTAATGATTTCTTGGATTGTTCTACAGATGATGACTCAGAAAGGAATAGCTTTTGGAGCAATCACACTACCAGTCATTCCTGAGGGAACTAGTATTAAATTTAGAAAACTCAATTATTTAGAAAATATTGACGAAACCCAACAATGTCTTCTAGATGCTCTTTGGAACTTGTGTGGGGACTATCGTTATAATCTTAGTTATATAAATGCATTAAATAGTTTAAATTATTACTTTTGTGAGCAAAATAAAATTCGAGATAATAATGATAAATCTTTTGTCTCAGTAGTTACTGAATTACAACATTCAACTACTAAACTTTCAAAAGTCTCACGAGAAAATATTCAATTTAAAGCAAAAAATTATATTTTACAACATGAAATCAAAACTATTCAGCAACAATTTTCTCAACATTTGCATAGAGGGAGCAGTGAAATTGTAGAAAGCAACATCAGTAAACATTTGCATAGAGGGAGCAGTGAGAATGTAGAAAGAAATGAGCATAGAGGGAGCAGTGAGATTGTAGAAAGCAACATCAGTAAACATTTACATAGAGGGAGCAGTGAGAATGTAGAAAGAAATGAGCATAGAGGGAGCAGTGGGATTGTAGAAAGAAACATCAGTAACATGGTATTCCAGCTACCAGAGGCACTTAGCCATTTGCCTGTTCTTTTGTAAAATATTTCAACCAACCACCTGTCTCCCAAAAACCGATTATACTTTCCAAACAATTTCCCTATTGACCTAATTAGCCATATTCAATATCTGGGCAGACAAAGTGGTTACCATTTTCAAGAATTTCTATTTCAAACTCTTACTAAATTAACTACAAAAATAATTCCTGGCTTACAAATCACTTGGGAAACTCTTTATAGAGAAGACCAAGATCGAGTCAATTGTCCCAAAACCAACCCTCTTTGTACAAATATACCTTTAGAAAGAATTGATTGCCCTTGTCAACTAATTTTTAGCATTCCTAAAGCCTGCATTGATATGCAGTACTTTAAAAATATTTATGCTACTTACAAAAGTAAAATTATTGAAATTACTCCCATGACTCTTTTAGATCATGGATTTCTTAGACAAATCATTTTTACTGATCCGGAGCAAACAGACCAAGTCACCAGAAAAATGGCAGTCTGTGTTAATAACCTTTTCGCCAAATATGGAGATTTACTTTGCCACTTTCTGATCAAGAGTAAAATGCCTGAATGGACACATACTGGGAGCATAATACCAGCCCAGCATATTATGTATCTCTCAGCCAATTGGCCATTCAGCAGAATTCATCTCCCGATTCAACTTATTGAAGATGAGGTCCCATGGCCTTGTTCACAATCAACCAGAAGTCAAATCCGACATTATAGAGCTTGGTCAATTGCTTGCAAACTTGGAGATATTGATCATTACGCTGAATACTTAGAAGACAATTATAAATTAATTTGTGAAGATTCAATCCAGAAGATCAGATCTACTGAACCTATTGAAGAAGTTCCATTTATTTTCCATACTCATTTTGGAGAATTAGTGGCCAAATACCAAAGTCAACAAACCAGCAACACTTCGTCAACAGCATCCGATTTTTCTGCCAATGAAGACAATGGTCAAGATTATTGGGATAATTTGACATTGGAAGAAATGCACAACTTAGATAATTTGATGGAATTCTGAATAGAATTCTGAAGTCACCAAAAGCAAAAGTCATTATCAATTCTAAAAACCAATGGCATCTCTCAATAGTAAAATGAGTCATTGGCTTTTACTATTCACCCAAGACAAATGCAAGGACAAGAGTAAAAGCAATGGCATTTCTCAATGTTTGCTTTACTATTCACCCAAGACAAAGGAATCCTCCAACAGTAATCCAGTCATTCCTGCCAGAAAGAAGTCACATGGCCACAGTAAAAGCACTTTCCACCGAAAGTTGTCACATGGCCACAGTAAATCCACTCATGCTTTGTAAACAGTTTCTGGTTCCTTATTCTATAAAAGGAACCACAGATTCCAGTAGTAAGCACAGAAAAATATTTAGACAGTTTTTATTACTCTCTTCTCCCCCTTCTCTCTAAGTTTCAGGATACGAAGACATTGATCTTCATCCTCTTTCAATAAGTTTTCTTTCTTTTCTTTTATGTTGTACGCTTGTACATGATCCAGCATTATCTGGAATTATCCATGTATATACATGTTTTTATTCTATAGTTCTTCTACTACTGTATCTGTGCTTCCGCCCCCCTCTTGGTATCAATATATATATAGTAAGTTTCTAATGCGGACCTTCGCATCCAAGCAAAGTGCGGACCTTCCCTTTCCTGATTGAATTTTGATGATCCGAGCTACTCAATGTGTTCAGAATGTGATTTTAAGGGTACACGCGAGAAATCAGCAAAAAAAAAGACTGGGAAGGGCTTCATCCGAGCAGTTTTTGTTTATTTTTTATTGAACAGTTCAAATATAAACTGCTCAAATCAAGCCCTTCCCAGTCCTTTTTTTTGCCGATTTCTCGCGGGCACCTTAAAATCACGTTCTGAACACATTGAACGTCTCGGATCATAAAAATTCAATCGAGAAAGGGGAGAAATGTGGTGGTCCACACTTTGCTTGGATGCGGAGGTCCGCATTAGAAGCTTACTCATATATATATAATGGGATTTCGGAAGTTAAAATAAGTGATTCATAAGTATTAAACTGTGGGCTCTTTTCCAAAAAACATCACTACAACAAAAAAGGTCTAAGATGACAAAAAAAAATTGTCGGCAATTACATGCTTTTCGTCGTCGAAGTGATTGCCGACGAAAAAAAATTCTCGCCCGGTTCCTCAATCTATGTTTCATGCGGAAGACTCCTCACGACGAAAAATAGTTTTTCCTCGTCAATGGCTCCCCAAGGCAGACGAATTAATTCCTCGCCAATGGCTCCCCAAGGCAAACGAATTCCCCAAGGCTGACGAATTAATTTTTCGTCGGTATTTTTTTTTTGCGACAAAAAAAAAAATCAAAAAATTAATTTCTTGCTTTGCTCCGTCTTCCGCTTCTGCTGGGTTTCGAACCCGAAACATCTTGCCGCAGGCTCAACACCCTAACCACTACACCAGCACCCCAACATGTGTTTAAATGTCTAATATTTGTAATATATACTATTTTTCGTTCGTTTTTTTTTTTTTCCAAAACCACCACCACCACCACTACCCCACTCCCACCACCACTCAACCATTCCTACAACACCACTACCACCACTTCACCACAATCACTACTCCACCACCACTGCATCACCACCACCACCACCACGACAATCACTACTCCACCACACCACCACCACAATCAATAAGTCATTTGCTTTGTTCGGTTTGGAACTCAAAAACCAAAATTTTGGAAAAAGTAACTTTTGTACTTTTTCTCTTTCTAACTTTTCAATCATTACTCTCATTTCTCACTCTATCTCTCTCCACTTTTTACCTCTATCCACAATCATTACTCTCATTTCTCTCTCTACCTTTATTCAAAAACACTACTCAAAACCCACAACCGAACAAGGGCTAAGTGTCTTTTTCATTCGTTTAATTATGTTTTTTTCCCGATGGTATGGGGCTCGGCCTTGCCAGTGTACCACCCAAACTAGCCATTCCACCCCTCTTGAGCGTGAGAGTAAGGCTCCATTTGGATGAAAAAGACACTTAATGACTTATTTTTTGACATTATTCAAAAAAAAATTGCATTTGTTAATTTTGCATCAAATTTTTGTGACTTATTGATTCATCTCGATGAGAGGAATTGAAAAAGTATAAAATTTTAATCGAAACTTTAATTTTTTTTAAAAAGACAACAATAAGTCAAATTTTTTGTCTTTATTCAAAAAACTGGGAGTTTTTATCATATTTTTTTACTTTTCCGATTTCTCTCATAAAAAAAATCAATAAGTCACAAAAATTTGACGCAAAACCAACTAATGCGAATTTTTTTTGAATAAAGATGAAAAAAAATAAGTCACTTTCTTTTTCATCCAAATGGAGCCTAATTCTTGGGCTCCCTAGTGTTGTTATTAAAGAGTGGAGTGCCAAAATCAATAACATATATAATTTTGTATGTATACTAAATTTAATTTAAGCATTGAAATACATTTACTTAGTACATACTGAAATAATAAGAATTTGATGAAAAATAATGCTTTGCTTTGCTGATACCCGCCTCCAATTCCTTAACAAATACTCCAACCACATGACAACTTGTTGATAACATTGCAAAATCAAATATATATACACATTTGTTCAAAAATTTTAATTGTTCTTTTTATATTACATATATAATATATTTGAGTAATGATTTTATTATTTTAAATAATATGAATTTTTTAAATACGAAAATTTAATTAATTTTTCAATTGGCGACGAAATTTCAAATTTCATCGTCAAATAATTCCTTTTTGCCGATGAGAATATGAAAAAATTAATTACTTTTTGAATTGGCGACGAAATTTCAAAATTCGTCGTCGTTGAATGCCGAGGAAATTCAAATTTTGTCGCCGATGAGTACCCATTGACGACAAAATTTTAATTTCCTCGTTAAAAAGTCCCATTTGACGACAAAATTTTATTTCCTCGCAAAAAAAATCCCCTTTAACGACGAAATCCAATTTTCTCGCCATAAGGTACCATTTGGCGACGAAATTTAATTTCGTCACTAGCTTTCGTCGCGATAGACGATTTTTGTTGTAGTGCATAGAACGAAATATCAACCATATGTTGGATCTAGAATGTAAACTTTGTGGGCAGGGAGGGGTGCACATTTATCCGACCGGGCTTGCTTTACACAATAACAGGCTTGACATATATCTACCATAACCCATTCAATTAATAAATGAGTTCCACGTACCGGATATCCTCAAGACAAATCACATTAAGCTTTTATTTATGAAGCTCGTCATAAATTTAGCAAATTTCTGATATAAAAAAGTTTTCAAATCTCAAATTGCCCTCATGTAGTTTATGTTTTAAAAATTGCTAGGCGTTAGTTGGTTGAAAATGAGTGTTTAGTGCCTAGGCGGGGATTAAGCGCCGACTAGTTGGCTTTCTAATCTAAGCGTTCGATCATCGCCTAGCGCCTAGGCGGAGACTAGTCGGGTTTTTTTTTTTGCTAAGCAAAAAGAATTTATTAATCTTTATACAGGATTACAAAGATTAAAAGGATCAAGAACATACCAGCAAAAGCCACCCGAGACCTAAAAGAAGGCAAGACGCCAACTAAACACTAAAGAAATCCACATCCACAGAACCTCAATAGCCAAAAACCCAAACAAGTCTCACACCTTATACCTAAGCCCCCATCCACAACAAGCCGAAAAGCCAAACAAAAAAGAAATAGCCAAAACTAATCCAAATAAACAGCCAAAACCAAAGCCACATAGCTACTAAGCAAAACCAAAATAAGCCAAACACCTCAAACCCGCCCAATCTTGAGTTCAAAAAGCCATAGAGAGAGAGGCATCCTCCTCGAAAACAACATCGTCCTCCGAGATATCCTCTTCCTCAAAATCATCTAGGGCATGTATCCTTTCTTTTAACTCTTCCTCTTGCATTTAGATTATAATTCTTCCCTCCTTTAAGTTCAATACCCAAAGCCTTACCAATATCCAACATCTTACGAGCTTCCTTAAAGAACACTGAGGAATAAGAGTTCTTCTTATTATTATGCTTCAATTTATCGAACTTAGCCTCAATCTCCGCGAGATGCTTTTTCTTTTTAATTTTCCTCTCCGATCTTCTCACTCCCCTTCTCATTTTGAGGATAGCATCAGAGGATGATCTAATGCCGGGAATGTTACTCCCAACATTAGATTTTTTCCTAGGTCGCTCTTCAACTACATTTACTCCCCTGCTAGAAATAACATAATCCTCACTGAGAGAGGTCTCTCTTCTTTGACGATACTCCTCAAAAGACTAAGTGATACAACGTGAACTACCTTCCTTTTGGTTCAAATCTACAAGTAGATTAATTCCCTCCACTTGAGAAGCTCTTAAGGAGTTTTGAGAATCATGAGTAATCCCGGTTTCCAAGATTGGAATTGCACCCTTTGCTTGCACCAATTACGCCCTCCTCACTCTCCGGAGAGGACTCCGAAGATTCAGAATCGGCCACAACCAAATTGACTAGTCGGTTTTGGCGGCCGACTTTTAGAACAATGCTGTAGTCCACCTTTTTCTTTGTGAAACAAGATTCTTCAAAAGTAAAATAATGCCAAACTTTATGGGACGGAGGGAGTATTAGTTTGTTACGAGGGCCAGGTGAGCCGAATATTCATCTCCGGTACATTTAGCCCCTGAATATTCATCCCGATACACACTTCGTCTATTTTTTTCAGTAGATCTCAGTCCTTGGAGCGACTGGCATGAGGGACGGGATCTTAAAAGTGAACTCGTCCCGAATTTTAATTTACATGAAAATAACAAAAAAAAATCTCCATAATCCATCCCAATGAATTCATTAACAGTAAAAAAAATCCCAATGAATTCGAAATGCTCGACTATCACACACTCTGATTGTTTAAATGCAATTTTGCAGCTAGCGGGCCAGTTGAACCGCATTATGCGGATATTTATTTGTTGTACAACCTTCGGCAAGAACTCTCGAAGCTAGCTTTTTGAAGGTTATCCAAGGTTTGATCGCAAGGACGCGCACCAAGCCCACTGCCTAACTAAACGGGCGTTGATGTCCCCGTCCACAGCTCCAGCTGCATGGGGAATTGCTTTTTGGACCGGAGCAACTACTGACCATCACTTTTTGTTTAGTTAGCTCCTTTATGTATGTATATATTTGTTGTATTTTCCTGTACTCTCTAAACTGTTATCCTTTATCTATGCATTTCTATCATGTTCCAAAAAAATTGGTCTTTTCTAAGTAGTTGTGATTATGAGCATTAATGACATTTAAATATAGTTTGGTAGCGGATTCATGTTTACCATCATTATGCAAGGGTAGAATAGATCATGATTCCTTATAGGTGCTCGATCTAATCATTTAATTTTTCATTTGAATTTCAGGATAATGAGAAGTTAGATGATTGGATCGAGCACCTATAAGTATTAGATTGAGCTGATTTTTTGCGTAGAGCCGATTTTTCAAGTGGACCCTTGAAAAAATATTTTACATTTAATAAATGGTTTGAATCGTTTGGGTGGGGCCATAGTGAGCCTCACACCATGATCTGTGCACAAAATCTATGTACAGTTACTATGTGAGTATCATTTCTGTTTCAGAAATTCGGATACGTACAGTCAACACGCAGCACCTAAATGATCGGATATCATAAATAAAGCGTTCTTGTAATGTATGGCTTTTCTGTGTTTGTTGGGTTACCTTCTGTACTGTTAAAGGCACCAACTTTCCTAACCTTGAAAATAAAGCAAAACGCACTAAACTTTGATTCATTGTACCCAACTCGGATACGACACTTTGTTTGGTTTTTCTCTATAAAATAATCTCTTCAAATTTTTTGACTGGTTCGTCATTCGTATTTTTTCATTTTTAGTGATTTTTTGTCAATTTTTTTTTACTTATTTTATACTTTTTGGATGTGGATAACGTACCTCTATTCAAAAAGTAAAAGAGTTTGTCAAAATATTAAAAAAATTTACTAAAGACGAAAAAATACGCAAATCTATAGAACTTTTTTATATCAAAAATAAATCTCAAAATTTCAAACCAAACATAGTGTCGTGTTTCAACTTCACGTGGGTGCAGTGTCTATAAGGAGTTTTTCTATGAAGTGATATACACTTATTTACGGAGTCGTTGCAAAGAGACTATTCGCGGAGCTAAGTGATCTTAGGCGTCCGTTTCGGTATTGGACGGTCCGGAATAAAAATAATCTCTTAACGGTTAAGAGAATATTTTCAATCTGGATCGTCCAAAACACTTTTGGACGGCTGAGATTGAGCTCCGTAAACAAGATTTTCGCTTCTTTCTATGAATCCCAAAAGTGAGTTGTGAAAAGTATTTTCTAGTATTATTGCATATGGATACTTGCCACAACTCACTTTTGGGATACCATACATCAAAATGTTTTGATGTACCATAGGCGGACTAGTCTATAAGTGCATGGGCCATTGCATTCGTTCTTCAATAAAACTATTGTGGGCAACATGCCCTTAGGAAATTCCGGTTTCCAAACTTAGCGAAGGCATAGATTGCACGGATCGAGGGAGCACGAGCGTAGATGGCGAGCGCTCGGAATACAGAGTCGCCACTCGGGTTTGAAGGTCCGACACCCAAGGAATCGTATTTCAAAGCGCCTGCCGCGCTGTTTGATTTGAAAAAGTGAAGGAAACCAGTCCGTCATAACCATATCTGGGTTCGGGAGCCAGGTTACGAGAGGGGAAGGGTTTTTAGGCACCCTTCTTGCCCAATCTGGAGATCGGTCTCTACTTAGGCATTTTGTGAAAACTTTTTGTGATTCTTCTTTTATTAATCGATTTTTAGCCAATTAGGGCGGGGGAACAGTTAATCGGGGATTAAAACTGTAACATATTTGCAGGATGTGATCAAAGATGGCATGGATGGGTGGAAAGCTGAACAAATAAATGGAATAAGATCCAAACCAGTGATCAAGCATCAAAACTGTGCCTTGCATGAATTTGGCACAAACAATGGCCAACTTGCATGCATGGATCTACGTACATGCAAGCTGACCATCGCGCGTCAGACCCATACACTCGCGCGAGTGTTGATGCCTCACTCACAGTTTGAATTTTATCCCCTTCTGGGCTCTGGAAGGACCAGTGCTCACCAGGGGGCAAACCATGCAGTTTATACGTACTTAAAGTGAATAATTATTACAAACAGACATAAATAAATTGGAAATACAACCCCTAAACAGTGGGGGTAAATAAACAGAGGCCAGAGGCCAAGTTGCCCATGCAAGGGCAGCCACTGGAAATCAACTGACCATCGCGCGACAAAGTGATTTCATCGCGCGAGGGTCCTGACTGATTTTCAGGAATTGCTTTGCATGCTTGGGCTCTGATACATATTCAGAAGCAACCCAAGGGCATTCCAGACTAGACAGAAAGGAAATATAAGTTAAATCATGGATTTTAGCATACAACACTGTGACTTAATACAGAACATGCTATAAAAACAATTATGAACATAATAAAAATAAGAAATGACCGGCACCCATCCCCACGTGGACCAATCGCGTGCAGACATGACTGTTGCGCGCGGGAGTGGGTCCATCGCGCATGGGAGAGCTTGATCACAGCTTTTTATAACCCTGCTGACTTTAGGGCCAGGACTGGTATTGATTACCAGCCTTGGCCCTGCCAGCCTCCCCTCAGGAATCAAACAGGAAATAGGTAATAGTTTATACCTTTGCTTGGATGATTTTGAAATGGATTGAACAACGTGGTGTAGCTTGGAAAATAAGTGTATGGAGAACACAAAAGTGAAAGAGTAACAAGTGTGGTTGGGGTTTTGTGAGCTTTTTGCTTGATTTTTGGTAACCTTGGGCTTGAAAGACCAATGGGGGTATATATAGGAGGATAGGAGGTGCAAGGTGGGTGGAGAACTTGGTTAAACAACCAGCCAATAAGGCTGGTCAACCTCACTTGGTGGAGGAAATGGCCAACAAGGTGAGGGAGTGGTTGTGTGGGTGGAGCAACCCATGCAACCTGCAGAACACTATTCTGTCGACGAAAACGGGGTTCCAGCCCCACAGGCCACCTAATGATTACAAAGTCCAACTGGAAAAAGGTGAAAGTGACAGGCATTGACCATCGCACGATAAAGTGGGTTCGTCGCGCGAGGGTCAAAGGCTACTTTGACCAACACCTGGCAACCTCACCCACGCGCGAGTAAACCATAGCATCGCGCGACAGTCAAACCTTGGCTAGGGTTTTGACTTTAGAGTTTTAGGGATAGAAGGGGGGTAAAAAGGGTTCCACTCATTCCAAGTCCAATCCTTTCCATACTCAAGCCTGTTTTTGATCCGATTCATCATCGGGGAAACAAGAAACCGAAAAATAAAGTAAAACAATTAGGAGACCCAGATTGGGGTGTCTACAGTAGTCCCTCTTTGACGGCACGCGGAGCACCATTGACTGGTACGGGTAACGTCAAAGATTTCTAGACACCCATCGAATCCACCCAAAAGCCGATTAAATGGAAAATGCAGTCGAGTATATAAAAATACCGTGTACCAAAGGAGGGGGTTTAGAAGGTTGGACGGACAGACCGTCGCCGATTTGAAAGTGGATGGATGGATTGTCGCTGACTGATAGATGGACGAATTGATCGTCGCTGAATTGGACGGATTGATCATCGCTGAATTTGAAATTGGACGGATGGATCGTCGTTGACTGATAGATGGACGGATTGATCGTCGCTGATTGATATTGGACAGATTGATCATCGCTGATTTGCAAGATGGACGGATTGATCGTGGCTGAATTGGACGGATTGATCGTCGCTGAATTTGAAATTGGACGGATTGATCGTCGCTGATTTGCAAGATGGATGGATTGATTGTCGCTGATTGATAGGCGAACCTAAGTGTGCGCGGGCGGACCACTGCTGGGGATATAAAAACGCTCCGGATTGAGAGTATCAGCCTTAATACAATCAACTCAAATTGTTGCAAGACCATAACAAGAACTCATAGACCAAAATAAGGGATAAATGAGATCGGGCCAGGCCCAGAAGCTGAAATGGATCTGAGGCCCAAGGTGACCGTCGCGCGAGGGAGGCCTATCAAGGTCTGGACCTGAACAAGCCCAAACCCGGCCCAAACCTGTTCCATCCTTTAAACTTCCGCAGGACGTTACAGAGAACAGTTATCAGTCGATTCCGAAATTTCAAATTCCCCTCAACCTCAAACCCTCTCAATTCTCACCCAAAATTCTTGATTCCTCCACGAAAATCACACAATCCACGCGAGAGCACGCATCCATGGCTGATCACGGCAATGGATGAGGCGAAGGAGAGGTTGTTGATCGCCCAGAGGACCGAGGAAGGCCCATGGATATTGAAATAGGAGATCAACAGCCAACGGGGGCCATCGCAGAGGCCAGTGCAGTGATTACAGGCAGCGGTGATGGTGAACAAGGCCGCGAGCAGGTGGTAGGTGGCGGAGATGAGCATCGCGCGACAGAGGCATAGCCTCGCGCGATGGAGGAGGACGGGGCCGTGGGGGCTGCTGTTCAACCGTTGGACCCACGCACGGCCGTGGGAGGCTCGGTGGTGGCCAGGAGAACTTCTGGAGATGATGGTGGCAGTAGAGCCAGCGGTGATGATATCGAGCCGATCAGGTCCCCGCCGAAGGGCAAGGGGGCTATGACTGAGGAGACCGCGGGGGTTCCGGTTACATTCCGGGAGGAAGATGTGCTTTTTCAGCCAGCGGCGACATCGTCGAGCCATTGGCCAATCACAAAACACGATGTCGCCGAGCACTTGAGCGACGAGGCATTGGCCAAGCTTCTTGAGGACAACCCCACAATCGGGGAATTTGTTTTGAGGGCCAAAGAGGAGAGGGCGAGAGCAATTGCAGCCTCGGAGGCAGCGGAGAGGGCCGAGAGGGAGAGAAATGAGTGAAAGGAGCCCTTGAGGGATGCAGAGGCCGAGGAGAGGGCCGGAGCAGAGGCGCAGGGGCCTAGGGTTACTGCAGTGGCGGAGGCGAGGGCCATGAAACGCCCTATCTTTTCAGCGGAGGCGTACATACCTCCTACGCCACACCTATTTGTGCCGTCGGGTTTTGCGGCTTACGTGCCACAACAAAAGGATTACGATGCCGAGCTCGTGTTGAGGGACCCCAGGACTCACATTGCAACCACCTGGATGGAGGTATATTCTCGGAAAAAACCCCTTCGTAGTTCAACTTGATATTTGCTTGCATGTACTTGCTTAGAACAACATATGATACCCCCGAGTGGAAATAAGACATGTCGATATACTCTTTGTAATGTACATCCTGCATTGATTACCTAGAACTTGAAAATAGAAGCCCTGTATACTGACAATTTCCCATGTTGTTGATCTTTGTGTTTGAAACAGGCGAGAGCGAAACAAAGGGATATCCGCGACTTTGGGGGTGCGTGTAGGTCCCTGGAGTTGTACGAGGCTTTGCCGGAGAGGGTGAGGCGGTTAGTGGACGAGGCTGGCTTTGGGGAGTTCATACGGACGCTGACCCCGGTCAGAAATGACCATGAGGTTACAGTTGCACTTGTAGAGAGGTGGAGGGATACTACCAACACCTTCCACTTGCCTCCCGGGGAGTTGACGGTGACGCCCACAGACTTTGCGGCGATTACCGGGCTGAGAGTTGGAGGAGAGCCTATCCCGTTTGACTCGGGGATCCAGGAAGATAGGGCGGCTCTGGAGTGATTTCTGGGAGAGGTACCCAAGATTGAGGAGGGGATGGCAAGGTATGACCAGTTCATGGGGTATTTGAAGAAGGAGGTAACTAGCGACCAGGAGGCGGAGCAGATGGCCAGGGCATACCTGTTGTACCTCTTTGGTGCCACTCTGTATCCGAACAGACGGAGCAAGGTGCACCTGTCGTACTTACCAGCGTTGAGGGATCTGAGGATAGCCTCACGCTTTGACTGGGGCGGAGCAACTCTTGGTGCAGCTTTCAGCTTCTTGGGTGACTCGTTTAGGACGGGACAGAGCACCACTGGGTATTGGAGGGTCTGAGAGGTATAATTCTAACCATAACAAAGCATAATTTTGATTACACTTGTTCATTTGATTAGCCTGCTTGACTGCTTGATTTAGAACATCGTATATCCCGTGACTAATACTTATGCATGTCTGAACTTTGCACAGCTTTGGGCTTATGAAGTGTTGCGGATGTATCCGTCGAAATGCAAGCATCCAGACTTGAGCACCCTCCCCCGTGTGCTGATATGGAGCAAGGCGAATATGGGGACCAAGGAAAGGAGAGGTGATCTCAACGCCTTTAGGCTGTACCTGGACGAGCTCAAGGCCTCACAGGTATATCGCAAATCGCAACAATTAGATATGCATTCCTTTCTTTGATTTAATGCTGTCGCTGATCAATTATGCATATTGCTTGCTTGTGTTGTCTGCAGATCAACTGGAATCCTTGGAGAGCAGCAGGGCCGAAGCCTGAGTACTTGGCCAAGAGTAGAGCTGTTACTGCTAGCAGGGTGCTGCTGGAGTCAGCCTTTGGTTGGCAGTGGTACTTGGGGGACCGAGTGACTCGCCAGTCACTTGGTTACTCTGAGTTCCAGGTGCCAGGGCCACTTCCACTCCGGGCTTCGCACACAGGTGAGTACACGCGGGCTGAGCTGGAGAGGTACACGCGGCCGGACGCTGAGTTGACGCGCTTCCTATGTCCTGAAAGGGACTATGCTGCTTACCAGAGAGACTACTTGGCGAGTCTGCTGAGGATTCGAGGCTTCAGAGAAGTGCGGAGCCAGGCCCATGGAGCTGCTGAGGAGAGGAGAGCTGCTGGAGAGAGACAAAGAGGAGGTGAGGGCCGTGCGAGGTGAAACCTGAGTGGTCCTGTTGTAGGCGGACCCCTTGAGTTGTTGTGGAAGATCCCTGTGGTAGATCACCAAAGGAATCCAGCGGAGATACACCTTATGCTAGCCAGGGTTGAGCCCACCCCAGTGATCGTTCCGGTAAGACTTAGCTTCCATTTTTGCATTTCAATATACTTGAATTACGATTGAATAGCTTGATAATTCCCAAACCGTATGCAGTGCCAATCGAATGGGCGAACGAGGCCGTTCGCCGCATGCTGGCCTTGGAGAACGTGGTTAGAAAGGCGGCGAGCGGCATACCACTAGAGTTGCACTACCCGGCACCGCCCCCACTTCCAGCCCAGCAAGCTGCTGCTCAGAGGCCTCAGGTATATGAAACAATACATTCCTGCTTTCGATACTTACGATATGTACCTGCTTTTAATACATATACGATACGCATGCTTTGATTGCCTTTGATAGAATGTACCTGTATTCAAACATTTGATGTATACAACATGCACAATGTATACTAATGCTTTAAAATGAAATAACAATGCAGGCACAGGGGAGGGCGGCTCCTAGGAGGAAAAGCACATGGGACCTTCCACAGAAGAAGGCGGCAGCAAAGACTCTTGCACTTCCAGCCACCGCTACACGGCGACAGACCAGAAGCTTGCTACCTGTAGATGCTAGCCAAGAAGCAGCTAGACAGGCCGTTACGCGTGCTGAGCAGCGATATCGAATTATGATGCGTGAAAGACCATCCCAGGAGGAAAGGGATCCGAAGAGGGCAAGAGTGACCATGCCCGAGGCAACCGAGGTAGAGGGAGAAGAAGAGGAGGAGGAAGAAGAGGAGGGAGAAGAGGAGGAGGAAGAAGAGGAGGAGCAGCGTCCCTCCACTAGCAGCGGCTCTGACGACTCTGCTGATGACCCACCATACAAGAAAGATCCTCGGGAGTAGGAGGACGATGATGATAGTGACGACTGGCTTGGAGTGCGCTGAGGTCTATAGTGAAGCTTTATAGAGGGCCTGCATGCCTTGTATTGACATCAGATAGTAATTTTGGGGCCTGCGCGCCCTTTTGACTTGTGGGCGGATGTGCCCAAGTAGACATGATACTTTTGATTGGCCGAAGTGCCACACATTGTACTTGGCTTCATTGTTTTGACATTGATAGATCATGGTAGTTATAAAATTTGCATTTTGGCGATTTATCAACTCTTGTAATGTTAAAGAGCAAAGAAAAACCAACCGCTAATACCAAACTTGCATTGACAACGTAATGAGACTGCGCACAGACACACATGCATGTATAAATACGATTAGCTCACAAAGAAAAGGGAAATGTATCCCAGGGTACGACCATGATACGAGGATACGAGAAATATAATGAAATTTTGGGCATTAATGAGCCAAAATCCAAAATACCTTGCTAGAGACAAAACTGACACCTCTAAAAGGTCACATATGCATGACGTGACCTGTACCAATCGACGGAACTGAAGAAAATGCCCCGGAAATAGATTTAGACCGAGAAATGCTCAAAATAACACAAAAACGGCATAAAATCTTGAAAAATGACTCAATTATGTCCCGGACTGAAACCGACACCCCCATACAGTCACATAAGATCTAAGTGACCTGTACGGCATGACCAAACCTGGCTAAAACTTCCAGAACAAGTTTCGACCTCCCGAAATCCCAATTTGAACTTGAAATGGGCCTCCCGGGGTCCAAAATCTTCGTTAAATGCGACGTTTTGAATCCGATGCTTGGACACAGTCACATATACTCATAATGACTTGCTGAAATCATCAAAAGTGCACAAAGACCTTTGGAACGAAAAATGCCAAAATTTGGATAGTAGCTGCTGCAAACTGTCAAAATTGCAGGTGAACACTTGCGCGAGGGACTGGGTCCATCGCGCGATGAAGAGCTCTCTCGCGCGATGGAGTGAAACAGTCGCGCGATGATCAGACCCTGCTAGGCTGCCTTTGTTTGACCAGATCACTCCTTTAAGACTCAAGAGGTCCTGTCATCTCCCCAACGTCTTGCAGACTGTTCTGAAGTTGCAGAAGAGGGTGTCCTTGCATGGCAAGGTGTTAGGCCACCTTGCATGGAGTTAACCCTTGGCATGAGAACCGAGGATGATATTTCCGAAGCTTTGCCTATAAATGGATGGCATGTGCAGCAATGTAGGGCATACCCTTCCTTGTAAGCACAAACTCTCCCTCATCATAGAAATGGAAAGCCCGTTAGCAGCCAGACTCGACCCCTGGCTAATGTCAGAAATTGTTGATTGGGAGGGTCCCCGATCCCGAGGCCTAGCCTCAATCCATGATCTCCACCATGCAAGGCGATGCCCTGCGGTTCTTGAAGCAGCCATGAGCTACTGGGATCCAACTATGCATGTGTTTCGGTTCTACAACGACGAGATGTGCCCGACACTGGAGGAGTTCCAAGCATATCTTCGAGGCTTTGCCGACTCTCATGCTCTCGCTATTCCTCCTTTTCAAGAGGACATGGAGCACCTCTTGCGGATGAAGCTCAACATTTCCGAAGAGCTATCGGCAAGCATACTCCAAAACGATGAACTCAACATCATTCGCCTCATTGAACTGTATGGTCCGGAAGGAGGCCTTGGGGATTATGTTGGACCAGCTCAGCGACGCTTCGTGCTCTCAATTTGCGGGCTTGCCGCCTACATGCTGATTCCTGCCAATGGAAGGGTTAGTCCTAACTTGGTGAGCGTTGCCTCCCAAATGGTCTCCTGGAAGAATATCATGCCCATAGTCCTGGCGGAAACTCTCATGGGTTTAGACTTGGTCAAAAGTGGCCAAGTAGATTTGTTCAACGGATGTCCTCTCCTGCTCCAGGTAGGCTCTCACTCAACTCACCTTTTTCTATTGCTCACTTTCATTTTACCTCGACGCTCAGGTAAGGATCGCACAAGAAACCTCACTTGTTTTTTTTTTTTTTCACTCAGGCCATATCTGACTCCTTACTTGTTTTCACACTCATGTAGATTTGGCTCGCGGACAAAGTAGGCGTACTCGAAGCACCTGAAGCCAATTTCGAAAACTTCCCAAGATACTTGGTCGAGAGACCAATGGTGTATCCCGAGCTGCTCGTGGTGGAATGGTACGTCTTTTTGAATGACATGTACCCTGAAGACATTGTCTGGAGATGTCCTTGGTTGAATCTCCCGGAGATGACTGTGAACTCTGTAGGATTTGAAAGAGTGATGATTGCGGGATTGACAAGCTTCACTTTCTACATTCCAGGGCGCACACTCCGTCAATTAGGGATTAGCCAAGGGAACAGACGTTTTGGGAGAGAATTCTTCGAGCTCCCGGATTTTAATGCTTGTAACCTGCAAATCTATGGGTACAGCTGGGATGACAGGGAGTTGGAGGGACCGCTCCCGGACTCCATCACATGGCTGGAGAGTCATTACGTGAAGTGGCTTCACAAGGGGGTTAAAGCAAGATCAGGGGGATGTTTCTGAATCCCGTAGAAACCAAGTTTGTATTGAAAATAAGCTCAAAAACTGCTGGGTTGTTCGAGCTACTTGCTTTGCTTTTGAACGCTTGCTTTGTAAGCCGTATGGCCTTTATGCCTGGCTTGTTTAATGAAATAATGACTTGCACAATGGAATATCTGGACATCGTCTCCCTAAGGGCTCGAAATCATAATTAATCATGTGTTTTGAGCAAACAACGCTTCGACACAGTCATAAACATCCATAATGACCTACTGGAAGTGTTGGAAATCCAAAAACTGGCTCAGGACAAAACGTGAAAAATCACCCTCCAAAAGACAGTAGCTTGTTTTCCTGACCAAAATAAGCTGATCCATCGCGTGATGACAAGACACAATCGTGCGAGCATGACTCAATCGCGCGAGAAACCCACACTGTCGCGCGATGAAGATATCCAGTCACAGTTGCCAACTTTGACCCATTCGGAAATCAAAGAGCTGCAGGCCTTGTCATCACCCTTGGCCGTACTGGAGTCCTCTGGGACACCCCACAGGTGTACCCTTGAATTGAAGGGGGGGGGGGGGGGGGGGGGGGGTGCCACCTTGCCTTGATATTCCCCATGGTAAAGATAGGAAATTTCCTATCCTTTTGCTATAAAAGGAGATGTCCCTTTGAACGGAAGGTATCCTCAGAAAAGAAAGTCCCACATATCCTTCTCAATGGCAAATCACCTACCAACCCTAATTAGCCCATGGCTAGAAGAATTTGTTGCCAGCGATTGGCTATGCTTTTGGTCCCACGGGTTGGCAGCCTTCCGCTTCCTTCGGAGCATAAGGCTCCATCCTGAAATTTTGAGAGCTGCCCTATAGTTCTGGGACCCGGACGTTCGTGTGTTCAGATTCGGGGATAACGAGCTATGCCCGACCGTGGAGGAGTTCCAGGCATACCTCCAGGGTTTCGCCTCCAGCGTAATTGTCGTGCCGCCTTACAGAAAAAGCATGCCAAAACTTTTGAAAACCAGTCTGAATATCTCAAGGGGAGCAGTCGACAGTCTGCTGATTGGTGGGCAAATTAATATCATGCGCCTGATGGAGTGGTATGGGCCCGAAGGGGATCCAGAGGATACTGCCATGCAGGCTAGACGCCGATTTGCTCTATCGATCAGCGTACTAGCTGCATACTTGCTGGTGTCTCCGGATGGACGGGTTGATCCCTCCTTAGTGGATGTTGTCGCCCAGCTGGGCGCTCGAAGCAACGTGGTGCCAATGGTTCTCGCCGAAACTCTCATAGGTTTGGATTTGATAGTTAACGGTCAAACAAACATGTTTAGCGGTAGTCCACTCCTATTGCAGGTAAACCCTCACTCAGCTCACCTTTTTCTGGCTTTCACACATTCTGATTTTATCTCAACTCTCAGCTAAAGGCTATATCAGGGCTCCTCACTTGTTTTTTTCCACTCAAGCTTTATGTGGCTCCTTACTTGTCTTTTTCGCTCATACAGTTGTGGCTATCAGACAAACTTGGGCTGATTACAACTCCTGAAGCGAATTGGCCCCACTTGCCCACCCGAATGCATCAGCGATGGATGATTTACCCGGAGATGTCAGAAAATGAGTGGTACACCTTTATGAACGAGATGTCGCCGCATGAAATCGTCTGGAGGCACGAAGCACTGAATATCCCGGATATGGCCACAAACTCTGCAGGCTTTGAGAGGATGGTGATTGATGGGCTGTCCAGTTTCACATTCTACATTCCAAGGCGAATCCTTCGTCAGTTAGGCATGAATCAAGGTCTACACCGAGCTGGAATAGAAAACTTCCAAATTCCTGCCTTTACCGCCCAAAATCTGACTGGATATGAACATAACTGGGGTTTGAGACAACTCGGGGGAGCGGATCCTGTTTTCAGCACAGAACTCGTGCATCGCTACAAAGCATGGCTAAGAAAAGAAGTTGCAAGGAGACAAAATATAGGCTGACTTGCGACAAGACTCCAATGAACTAGAATAAACTGTGAGCCTGTTAGGGCCTCTAGCATTTCATTCTGTTTTTATGCTTAACTGTTTTTTAAAGACTTTGCTCAGCCTGTGTAATAGAAATAGTAGTTTGAATAAAAGCAAAAGATCTGGAACTTTCTCCTCTTTGGTCCAAATGTTGAACACCGCGCCGCTCTGAATTTTGAGACACATCCTGGAATGGGAAACCATGGATCAAGTTGATTGATTGTGACCGAATCTCACGGAGAGATTGCCTACGTATCCCTTTTCAAGGAATCAGGTCAAAACGTAGTTCATGCTAAGGTTCGCTTGTGTATTTTGGCTCTCCTTTTGCGCTCTAATTTTTGCCTAGAACTGCCTTTACAGGTTTTCAGTCTAGCGAGCTTTGATTGACTGCCCATTTATTTTTGCCTAGACTGCCCCCTTGGGTTTTCAGTCTAGCAGGCTTGCTCTAATTTTTGCTTGGAACCGCCCACCCTTGTGATTTTCGGCCTAACGAGCATCTCTCAGGGATAGTAACGTTTGAGTTGATCCAGGTTGACCAGAGTGTTGAACTCGTTGCCGTCCAGATCAATGAGTTGAGTCGCTCCACCCGAGAGGATGGTCTTGATGATGTAAGGTCCCGAGCGCTTCGGACGGAACTTACCACGTGGATCGAAAACGGGAGCCCAGATTTCCTTTGTAACCATATCCCCCTCAACCAAGTCTCGAGACTTCACTTTCTTGTTGAAAGCCCGAGCAATTCTGCATTGATACCCCTGAACATGATACAGGGCACGAAGCCTCCTTTCATCAAAGAGCATGAGTTCGACAAACCTCCCACTGAGCCATTCAGATTCCGTGAGTCCACATTCTGTTATGACCCTTAAAGACGGTACCTCAAGCTCGATGGGAAGCACAGCTTCCATCCCGTAGACAAGGGAGAATGGGGTTGCCCCCGTTGACGTTCGGATTGACGTTCGATACCCCCAAAGTGCTAGAAGCAGCTGCTCGTGCCAGTCCCTGGCGGACTCTGCAGATTTCTTGATGATTGTCTCGACGTTCTTGTTAGCTGTCTCGACTGCCCCATTCGTCTGAGGGCAATAGATTGTTGAATGATGGATCTGAATTTTGAACTCATCAAAAAGTTCCAACACCCTGCCTTTGAAGTGAGTCCCATTATCTGATACAAATGCCTGCGGGACACCGTATCGATAGATGATGTTCTTCCTGATGAACTGAGCGACTTGAACTGCAGTCAAGGTTTTGTAAGATTTAGCTTCTACCCACTTGGTGAAGTAATCTATTGCCACTAAAATGAACCGATGGCCATTCGAAGCGGAGGGCCTGATCATGCCGATAACATCGATGCCCCAAACAGCAAAGGGCTAAGGCGACGTCATGCCAAACAAATTGGAGGGAGGGACATGCATAAGATTGGCGTGGATCTGGCACTTGTGACAGCGGCACACATAATCCATACACTGGGATTCCATAGTGGACCAAAAGTAACCCTGTCGTAGGATCTTCCTGGCGAGCATGACACCACTCATGTGAGGACCACAGACTCCCTCATGAATATCTTCCATTATTCTGGCGGCTTCAGCGCCATCGACACAGAGCTTGTGCATCCCATAATGAGATCTTCGGTACAGCTTCCCTCCACAAATAATGTATTGGGCGGCCAACCTTCGCAACGCAGTTTGATCATTTTTAGTGACCTCAGACGGATACTTGCCACTCTCAATGAAGTTCCATATGTCATGGTACCAGGGTAGGCCATCGTTAACATCATCGACAGCGTTGATGTACTGGTAAGCGGGCAAGTCCCGCTGTTCAATAAGGATTGGTCGAAGCTTGACACCCAACGGAAGTTCGACCATGGAAGCTAAGGTTGCCAAGGTATCAGCAAACTGATTCTTCAAACGGGGAATGTGCGTGAATGTCACTTTGGTGAAACGAGGGATGAGATCCTCCAAGTCTTGATGATACAACTTCAATCGATCTTCCCGAACTTTCCAGTCCCCGTTGGCCTAAGAAACCACAAGATTGGAATCACTGATGACCTCGAGCTTCTTGACACCAAGTGTGAGTGCAGCTTCCATACCGACAATACAGGCCTCATACTCAGCTTGGTTGTTTGTGACGTCAAAATTCAATTTAAACGCAAGCGGAATATGTGAGCCATCGGGAGTTATCAACAACACCCCGATCCCATATCCTTTCTGATTAGTCGCCCCGTCAAAGTAAAGAGTCCACGTGTCCTCGACAACTGTTAGCACCTCCTCGTCTGGAAACACAAAATCCGAGTCCTCTAGCCCATCGACAGGATGGTCAGCTAGGAATTCTGCAACCGCATGCCCTTTGACGAACTTCCTTGTGACATACTCGAGATCAAATTCAGCTAGTAAGAGCAACCAACGTGCTAACTTACCAGTAAGCGCAGGCTTCTCAAATAGATACTTGAAAGGATCCATTCGAGAAATTAGCTTCACTGGGTAAGCCAGCATGTAGTGTCTCAACTTCTTAGAAGCCCAAATAAGAGCCCAACACGTCTTTTCAAGAGTAGTGTAACGTTCCTCAGCGCCAACCATCTTCTTACTTAAGTAGTAAATGGCCTTCTCGACTCCCTAATCTCCCTCTTGAGCTAGTAAACACCCTATAGACGAAGGATTTACAGGCAAGTAAAGTATCAGGGGCTTCCTGGGTACTGGTGGCATTAGAACCGAAGGGTTCTGCAAGTAATTCTGGATAGATGTGAAAGCCGCCTGACACATGTCTGTCCATACAAACGGGGTATTTTTCTTGAGTAGACAAAACATTGGCTTGCAAATTAAGGTTAACTTGGCGATGAATCTGCTGATGAACTGGACCTTTCCCAAAAAGCTGCGCACTCCCTTTTCAGACTCCGGTGGCTTTATCTCAAGCACTGCCTTGATCTTAGACGGATCGACCTCAATTCCACGAGAAGTGATCATGAAACCAAGCATTTTACCCGCTGTGACCCCAAAGGTGCATTTCTGAGGATTGAGACGCATACGGAACTTACGTAGCCTCTCGAAGAATTTCCTAAGCACAAGAATGTGGCCTTCTCGAGTTTTAGATTTAGCGATCATGTCATCGACGTAGACCTCAACCTTTTTGTGCATCATGTCATGCAAGATGGTTGTAGCAGCCCGCTGATAGATAGGTCCGACATTCTTCAAACCGAATGGCATGACCAGGTAGCAGTACGTTCCCCACTCAGTGATAAATGTGGTTTTCTCACGGTCCTCGAGCGCCATAAGAATCTGGTTGTAGCCTGAGAAGCCGTCCATGAACGAGAGCAAAGCATGCCCCGCAGTATTATCCACAAGCACATCAATGTGTGGCAAGGGAAAATCATCTTTAGGGCTTGCTTTGTTCAAATCCCTGAAATCAACACAGACTCAAATTTGTCCGTTCTTTTTAGGAACAGGAACAATATTGGCCACCCACGTGGGATACTGAGAGACCATGAGAAAACCAGCGTCAATCTGCTTAGTGACCTCTTCCTTGATTTTCTGAACCCAATCTGGTCTCATCCGTCGGAGCTTCTGTTTCACAGGTTTGGCATCCGGCAACAAAGGAATCCGATGCTCCACAATCTCAGGGTCGATGCCGGGCATGTCTCGATGAGACCATGCAAAGACATCGCTGAACTCAGTGAGTAGCTCCTTGAAATCACAATGCTCCTCTGGCGAAAGCGTGGAGCCCACTTGAACCATTCGGGGATCGTTCTCATCTTTCAAGTTTATAGAAACTACTTCTTCTTTTAATGGCTGAGCATGTCTTTCGTCTTCCCTTTCGATGAGGGCACAGATTTCCTTGGGAATATCCCCATCGAAATCTATCCCTTCATCGTCGGGATCGACACTGTTTATATAAAGATCATTGAAGTAGTCAGAAGATGCCTCATTCATTTCACAAGACCCAAGAGGGTCGCCAAGTACAAGGGAATCAAACTCAAAATAAAAGCTGTGACATGGAGGGCCTAGAGGCACAAACTCCGACTCGGAGCTGGACTTAGATGACGCAACAGACTCTGTATCAGACTCAGACTCAGAGGTGTCATCAATGCAAGTTAAGCGCGATTTGAAAATGCAATTTTTAATGCTACCCTTAGCTTCCACAATAAGGGAGGTAGGATCCTCGAGGGCGTCGGGCCCAAGCATGAGCACCTCGGCTTCTTCAGCTCCTTCGGCCAAACCCACTTGGGAGAACTCGTGGAACAGCAGCTCCAGACTCCCCTGATCAATGGATCCGAGCCAGTCAGTCTTGACCTTCACCTGACTAAGCTTTCTCTTGAATTCTGCCTTTGCTGGCTCTTCATCACTGCTTGACCAGGTGTCATCAGCAAAAACCTCATAACCAGGTAGCAGTTCCCCAGTTCGTGGATCAATAAATGGCTCGGCCTGTCCGGTGTAAGCAGCATTCCCCACCTCACGCACAAAATAGCTATCGGGATCGCCATAGAGGGTTCGAGGTTTTCCCGCATATTTCCTTCTTTTGGCATTTTTGGCAAAGGTGATATACCCCAAACCAAAGCGGCCCTCACATGAAGGAAAGGTAGGGAATTCCGGGACCCCTTGTTGGTGAATTCCTAAGCCCAGGCCAGGGAAAAAGGACATCCTTCTCATAATGTCCATCGCGACAGAGCTTATGATGAAGTTCCCGTCTACGTTGATGACCAAAACAGAGCTAGAGGTGTCAAAAGAGAAACCTTCCAAGGTCCACATCCTCTTCACCGTGCATGATTCCCAAGACGGGAGTCCCATCTTCTTTGAGCGGGCGGATTCCAGAGTCCCCGCAGATAGTTAAAGTACCAGTAGGCAGTCCCAAGATGACCTTTTGGTGGAGAGTAGATGGCACAGCCATGATGTCAGGTCGATGGAGCCACGGCCTGCCCAACAGAAGGTTGAAGGTAGCGGGAATGTCGACGACATGGAACTCGACGTCCATCTCAAAGCCCTCAGCATCGAGCTTGAGCATCAGGGTGCCCTCGACCACACGACGAGTGCCGTTGTATGCTTTGACAGCCAAGTTAGAAGGTGCAAAGTCTTTCTTAGCCAGTCCCAAACGGTAAGCAACCCTCATAGGGCAGACATTGATTGCCGAGCCATTGTCGATGAGAACGGTCGGAACCCAAAGTCCTGGACATTTGACGGTGATATGCAAGGGGCGATTATGGTCGACTCCTTCGACTGGCAGATCTTTATCAGTGAAGACCACGGTATGCTTGGAGGTTGGAGGGAGGATAAGAGATACCATCGCCTCAGGTGTAACATTAGCCTGAACCTTGAGGCGAGAAAGAGTGTGGCACAACTTCTGACGGTGTTCCTTGGAAGAACAAATTAGTCCCCAAATTGATATAGCAGCGGGAATCCGCTCAAGCTGTTGTTGAACCAAGTCAGCAGCTGGTAAGCCGGTTGATACCTCCAGTGGTGCAGACCTTGGGAAAGCAATGGGTTCGTTCCTTTGGTTAGAAGGGTTGGACGAACCTCCAGCCTGCAGATTCGCAGGTTGAAAAATTCGTCCACTCCTCGTAACGTTGTGAATGTTCCCCAAGGAGGGCACGACTTGAGGGTCTTCGTTCACATCCCAGAGATCAGCATGGACCTCTCCCAGTTTGCGCTTCCCTTTATCAGTGGCCGGCGCGGCAACAGGCACTTCCATGTCTAGCCCCAGGTCCTCAGCCTCTTTCAGTAGCAGCGAATCCCAAAAGTCCAAGTCCTTGACAGCGGCCACTTCAGCAACGGGCTCTGGATTCGTAATGAAAGGGACATCCCAGAGACCACCGTCGGCCAAAGAGCGATTGACAGCCTAGATTTCAGTCCCAACTTGAACATTGACTATATCGTCGACCTCCCAAAGATTAGCAGGGGGAACAAGGTCCGTGACCATGATGCAGCAATCCTCCGGAGAAGGAACCACAAGACGCGGAAATCGCTCGTCAAGGATATTGAGTGAAGGGTCATACTCAGCGTCAGACACCGAGTTGACGAGCCTGTCAATGGTAGAAGGGCGAAAGCATTCTCCTAGGACACGAGGCTCAACCTGAACGAGATCATCCTCCACGTAATGTTGCATGTAATCTGGTATGGCGTAGCCTTGGAGAGGGTTAGGGTCCAAATCCATGGGAACCTGCCAAATCGGCTCGGGGTCCCAGTAGTACTCTTCTTCAGGAACCAAAGGTTTAGCCTGCTGAAATAGCATATACAAGGAGAAGCCATCCAAAGGATCGAGCATTGCCGCTTCATGGCCGGCCATCCAGCCATCATACCAGGCTTGATCAAAAGGGAGATATTCAGGCTGTTGTGGGAATCCATCTAGCTCGAGACCTGACCACTCGTTGATTAAAGGGGTGGCGTAGTCCATGTTGTCAGCGATGGCCCAACCCGTGGCTTGCATGCTATTTTCTGAAAGAGGCTCATTAGGTCGAAACCGATCCAATAGACTAGGAGATGGGTTAGTGTCAGTTATGTTGAAATACGGGCCATCAAGTGAAGAGGCAGAATTGAGCTGCACAGCGGGAATTGACTAATGGAAGAGGTCGCTGATAGATGCGTTGAAGACAAACACCCCATTCTGCAAGCGTTCCGAAGGTGCATTAGTGTCGGAAAGCTGGCCTTCCTCTATGTGTATGTAGGAAACTTCGGCACAAGGTTCAAATGGAAGGGATACAACCGGCCTGGGTTGATCTGTTGAGATTATATGGCTGGTGGGGTCAAATACGGCGGAGTTGGGGTTGATTTTAGTGGGGCTAAGAGATATCTGGCTGATGTGTGGAACAACATTGTGCTTGGGAAGGGAGTTGGCAATGACGTTGGGTTTCTGAGGTGGTGGAGGTGTTGCAAGCGTGCCATCGTCAATGAGATCCTGAATCGCATGACGGAGGCGAAAGCAAGAGTCAGTGAGATGACCCGCCCATTGATGGTAGGCACAATAGAGGTTGGCCTTGAAGTTGGGTGATGGGTTTTTGGGTAAAGGAGTTGGATCCAGGGGTTTGAGATGCCTTGACTTGACCAACTTTTCCAAAACCAAGGACAGAGGTGCCTCGATAGCGAAAAAGCTGCGGGGTTGATTACGAGGCTGATTATTCTGCGGTGTCTGCACCTGGTTGACGTCCGCGATGTGATTGGCAATGTTGGAGGAAGTGGCATTAGTACCACTGGTTGCTGTGTTGGAGTAAGTTCCTCCCCCAAACAGCGCATTCGTATTCCCAGAATATGCCCGAGGCTTCGATTTGGGAGGGATAGAAGATTCCCCTTTTGCTAGAATCCCGCTTTGCCGCGCATCCTCGATGGCCAGGCCGGAGTCGAAGAAGGTTTCAAAGTTGGCGGATGCTTGAGCAAGAACCAAGTGCCTAGCATAGTCTGGCTGGAGGTTGCGAGAAATGATGCAGAGCTGATCTTTCTCACTGGGGCGCTCAGTCATTAGAGCGGCTTTGGCCCTCCACCTTTTGACGAAGTCCGCAAAGGACTCCTTAGCTTCCATCTTGGTGGATTCAAGTTCCCAAGTGGTCATTTTTAGTTGGGAATTGTAGCTGTATTGCGAAATAAACGCGGCCCCGATGTCCTCCCAAGTCCTCCTTTTGGCGATGTCGAGTGACAAAGACCAATGGAAAGCAGGGCCTGAGAGAGTCTGAGGGAAGAGCTGTGACATTGCCTCAGGCTCGACAGAGAGTTGCTTCATGGCGGCATGGTAACTGTAAAGATAAGTCTTGGGATCACCACTCCCGTCGAATTTTGCCAAGTCTGGCATTTTAAACTTCTCGGGAAGCTTGGCGTTGGGATATAGGCAAAGACGGTCCAGATCAATCCCCCCAGCGTTAATCTTCTCAGATTTGGAGACAGATTCCTCCAGCTTCGCCATCTTGGCCATAAGTGCGGCCATGTCGGGGTTTGGGGCTGGCTTTTCTTGATTCGGAGCAGACTTGCCACCTGCCAGATTTGCAGCAGGCATGTGAACTTCCCTAGGATTCTGCACAATAAGACGTCCTGCGTGGTTAGGATCTGGAACTAAAACGGGTTGTTCCTGGTCGGACTCATCGTCCTCGCCTTCCTCTTTGAGAGGAGGTGGAAGACAAGTGTTGGTAAGGTCATTCAGTCGGGCAATGTTGGCGTCTGTTTGAGCTGCCCTCTATTGCATGGCGGTGATGCTGTCTTGAAGGTTCATATGCATGGCTTCCAAGGTGAGTGGCTGTGGCTGCGGCTGATCTCCCATAATAGGCAGTTCGGAGGTGCTTGATGTAGACGATGGGGAGGCTGGTCGCCCTTCCTGTAAGATTGGTGGTGAATTTGACTGTGAGCCTGACTTAGAGCGGCCAAAAGTGTTTGTGGAGAGCTTTCTGTGGTGACTGACTGGGATTGTAGCCTGACAAGCCTTTGAATCGGATTCAGATGCAGACGTTCCCAAACGGGTTTGGCCACTCACTTCGATACTTTCCTTGGGGTGCAATGATTCAGAACTTGCAGCAAAGTAAAAGAAGACTCAATAGGGGTCCTGCAGAAACTTTAATCTAAATAAAAGACTAAAGCACAAGTGCAGCCAACGTCGTCAGGGTCGCCCTAGACTTTAGAGCTAGAAAACGAGTCTGTCTCAAGATGTTTGGATACTGCCTAAAGTCCTCAGAACTCTTTTCGAAGATGTACCCTTATTCGGAACAAGCGATCCTAAAGGATGTCAAAAGAAGTCTAAAGTGAATGGGCCATTGCATTTGTTCTTCAATAAAACTATTATAGGCAGCATGCCCTTAGGAAATTCCGGTTTCCCAACTTAGCGAAGGCATCGATTGCCCGGATCGAGGGAGCGCGAGTGCAGATGGCGAGCGCTCGGAATACAGAGTCGCCACTCGGGTTTGAAGGTCCGACACCCAAGGAACTGTATTTCGAAGCGCCTGCCGCGCTGTTTGATTTCAAAAAGTGAAGGAAACCAGTCCGTCATAACCATATCTGGGTTCGAGAGCCAGGTTACGAGAGGGGAAGGGTTTTTAAGGCACCCCTCTCGCCCAATTCGGAGATCGGTCTCTACTTAGGCATTTTGTGAAAACTTTTTGTGATTCTTCTTTTATTAATTGATTTTTAGCCAATTAGGGCGGGGGAACAGTTAATCGAGGATTAAAACTGTAACATATTTACAGGATGTGATCAAAGATGGCATGGATGGGTGGAAAGTTGAACAAATAAATGGAATAAGATCCAAACCAGTAATCAAGCATCAAAACTGTGCCTTGCATGAATTTGGCACAAACAATGGCCAACTTGCATGCATGGATCTACGTACATGCAAGATGACCATCGCGTGACAGACTCATACACTCGTGCGAGTGTTGATGCCTCACTCATAGTTTGAATTTTATCCCCTTCTGGTCTCTGGAAGGACCAGTGCTCACCAGGGGGCAAACCAAGCAGTTTATACGTACTGGAAGTGAATAATTATTACAAACAGGCAGAAATAAATTGGAAATACAACCCCTAAACAGTGGGGGTAAATAAACAGAGGCCAGAGGCCAAGTTGCCCATGCAAGGGCAGCCACTGGAAATCAACTGACCATCGCGCGACAAAGTGATATCATCGCGCGAGGGTCCTGACTGGATTTCCAGGAATTGCTTTGCATGCTTGGGCTCTGATACATATTCAGAAGCAACCCAAGGGCATTCCAGACTAGACAGAAAGGAAATCTAAGTTAAACCATGGATTTTAGCATACAACATTGTGACTTAATACAGAACATGCTATAAAAACAATTATGAACATAATAAAAATAAGAAATGACCGGCACCCATCCCCACGTGGACCAATCACGTGCAGACATGACTGTCGCGCGCGGGAGTTGGTCCATCGCGCGTGGGAGAGCTTGATCACAGCTTCTTGTAACCCTGCTGACTTTAGGGCCAGGACTGGTATTGATTACCAGCCTTGGTCCTGCCAGCCCCCCCTCAGGGATCAAACAGGAAATAGGTAATAGTTTATACCTTTGCTTGGATGATTTTGAAATGGGTTGAACAAGGTGGTGTAGCTTGAAAAATAAGTATATGGAAAACACAAGAGTGAAAGAGTAACAAGTGTGGTTGGGGTTTTGTGAGCTTTTTGCTTGATTTTTGGTAACCTTGTACTTGAAAGACCAATGGGGGTATATATAGGAGGAGATGAGGTGCAAGGTGGGTGGAGAACTTGGTTAAACAACCAGCCAACAAGGCTGGTTAACCTCACTTGGTGGAGGAAGTGGCCAACAAGGTGAGGGAGTGGTTGTGTGGGTGGAGCAACCCATGAAACCTGCAGAACACTGTTCTGTCGACGAAAACGGGGTTCCAGCCCCACAGGCCACCTGATGATTACAAAGTCTAGCTGGAAAAAGGTGAAAGTGACAGGCATTGACCATCACGCGATAAAGTGGGTTTGTCGCGCGAGTGAGAGTACAGTTGCGCGAGGGTCAAAGGCTACTTTGACCAACACCTAGCAACCTCACCCACGCGCGAGTAAACCATAGCATCGCGCGATAGTCAAACCTTGGCTAGGGTTTTGACTTTAGGGTTTTAGGGATAGAAGGGGGTAAAAAGGGTTCCACTCATTCCAAGTCCAATCCTTTCCATCCTCAAGCCTGTTTTTGATCCGATTCATCATCGGGGAAACAAGAAACCGAAAAATAAAGTAAAACAATTGGGAGACCCAGATTGGGGTGTCTACAACTATGGGCCAAATGCACACCGCTTTGTGGGGGGACTCATCTCGGGGTTCTACGCAAATGATCGGAGCCGCTCAATTTATTTCAAATATTTTTTAAGGATTCTTGTAAAAAATCAACTTAGTCGGATATCGGTAAGGGCTTGATCAGTTCTTTGATCGATTTTCTAAAAAAAAAATCAAGCAAAAAATTGATCAAGCCCTTACTAATATCCGATTGTGCTAATTTTTTACATGTATTCTTAAAAAAAAATATTTTAAACAAATTGAACGGCTTTGGTCATTTGTTTGGAATCCCAAAATGGATCCCGCACAATATTGTGTGCATTTGGTATATGCGTGTCAAATGGTCTATCCACAATTGGACTCTTAGCCTTTTAGGGATGCATGGGACTCCAATTAAGAACAGACGCAGAATTTCAACATTAGGTGAGTGACATATGACTCAGTGATGGAATTAGGATTTTGATTTGGGAGTGACGTTTTAATGGGAATCCACTTGTATTGCCATTTTATTTTTTTGTACAAATATAGAGAGAGTTAGTGTAAAGTAAGTGCAATTTTTGTACAATTAATTTTTTTTACAAGTATATGAAAGCTATTGAGATATATTCTTTTTACGATTAGAACCGTTCATCGTTCAAATTGCTTTTTTTTAACAGTTCGGTGAAATATCAAGTTGTTCGAATGCCGATAAAATGTATAATCCATAAGTACTATAAATTAACATGTACAATATTCATGAAATCAGGGGTGGCCTGAGCCACTCCCCTCTCAATGTAGTTCTACCCCTGCAAAGGTGGGAAAAGCTAAGGGAACACTTTCTTTGGTTTTGAGATTTTTTTTTGATGTAATGAGTGCAGAGAGATAGATAGAGAAATTTATTGAGAACCATGCAGAGAGTAATTTTTTTTTTCAAAACTTGCATGATAAAGGAACTAAAGAATGGGGACGGAGGGAGTATATAGGAAATTCTTAGCTCGCATGATAAAGGTCACCCTTGTGTAGTGAAATTCTTAGCTCCGTCTCTGCTCCCTCTCTCCTGGAAAATAAGTATTTTCCCTACAAAAATAAAAAAAATCCAACCCTTCACATATATGGAGATCCAAGTCTAATACTTTTAGCGGATTAAAAAATAAGAAATAAAAAAAGGTCTCACACTTTTCTTCTTACGCACATTACCTTCTTTCCAATCGATCGTCGTCATTTACTATCACTTTGTGCTGAATCGTTTGTTTTGCTTTTATATTGGTGGCAGTAGTGCACAGTTTGTTTTATATGCTTTCTGGTTCACTTTTGTTCCCTTTCTATCTAGCTAATAAAGGGCTTCTAATAAATTCCGTCGTTGGAAATTTGAGCATCTCCGTATATCTTGTTAGATATGTGGAAATTAGAACGACTTATTTTTGTAGGCCTCGTCGATATTATCACTAGTAAAAAAGTTATTTTGATCCGACATCGACAGATATCAAAATAAGTCATATTTGTTGTGCATCTTTTGTGTTTAGTTACCTATCGATGTCCTATTAGAATCATTTTATCCTGAATTGTTGATCGAAATATATATATATTTTTTATCGTGAATGCTCTTCTCTACAACTAAGAAAGCTTCGACTTTGGCATTTGAGACCGCTCAATTGTAGAGCTTGTTTAAGAGAGCATTAGAAAAAAGATTTATCCGACCGTTTTAGCCGAAGCCCAATTTTACGCTTCAATTGTGAGAGAGAGAGAGAGAGAGAGAGAGAGAGAGAGAGAGAGAGAGAGAGAGAGAGAGAGAGAGAGAGAGAGAGAGAGAGAGAGAGAGAGAGAGAGAGAGAGAGAGAGAGAGAGAGAGAGATTACCCCTGAAAAAATGGTCATGTGCCCAGCACATGATGATTTTCCGTCAAAAAAGATAAAGGAAGCCAACACAAGGTTGACATTGAAACCAATACCAAAATACAATTATATATTTGTTCAAATTAAAACGTGAAGGACCAAAGTGAATTTTTGCTTAAAGTCGAAGGGATATGACATAAATTTTCCCTATAATCTTTCATTATCCTGGAATCTAAATCAAAAGTTAGATAATTAGATCGAATACCTATAGGTATCAGATTGAGTTGATTTTTTGTGGGGGCCCTTAAAAAATATTTTACATTTAATGAACAACTTGGATCATTTGTATGTGACCTTTAGTGGACTCCACAACAAATTTGTACACAGAGACTTAAGCGAGAGAGAAAAGGAAATTGCACAATCGATAATTTTGCCTGCAAAGGAAGGGTGTGGGTTGGAAAATCACCTTTTTAAACATATGCATGAAACATCGTTACGGAAGACATGCAGCCCGTTCCGCTAAGATTCTTATTTTTTAAATACTTATTTTTCGCTTTACGAGACAGGTCATTCTTTCACAATACAAAACCTTTAATTCAAAAAATAAATACTTATTTCCCTTAACGAAACGGGGCTGCAGTGTTTTGTAGGGAAGTCTTCCTCTGTGGTAATCATAGGTGCACAAAAACATGGAAAGAGCATGGGAAATTGACGGCCCAGAACGTGTTTTGATAATTAATACCCGCCAAGAACATGCTGAGAATATTTGTTAATGCTGAAAATATCATTGGCGAATATTAATTATCAAAACACGTCATGGGCCGTCATTTTCCCTAAGACCATCCTATCAAAATTGCCAAAATAGCGGCATGCATCCTTCTTTGAAATTTTTTGATAAATACCGAAGGCATTCGTAGGGATTGCATACCTAGAGGAAGTTGGAAAGGAAATATTATTTTCTTTGTTGTTCAAAAATTTCTTTTAAAAGAAGTTGGAAATATTACTTTCTTTGCTCATCCATATTCTTACTCTTCTTCCCATGTTCTTTTTCTCCATTGATATTTCTCCTTACACACTTCTCCATCCACAGCCTGTATCTTTCTTGGTATCCAAACCCCAACCGTGGTTTGGAAGCCACTTTGTTCACTTGCAAGTTTTAAATTTTTTTTATATATATACACACATTCTCTCTATCTCCACGGTTCTCAATAAATTTCTCTATCTATTTCTCTGTACTAATTACCACTCAGTACATCAAAAAAAATTTCTAACAACTCAACCAAACAAAGTGTTCCCTTAGCTTTTTCCACCTTTGCAGGGTAGAACTACATTGAGAGGGGAGTGGCACTGGCCACCCCTAATTTCATGAATATTGTACTCCATTCGTCCATTTTTTAGAGTCCAGTATTTCATTTTGGGCTATTCCTTAATAAGTGTCCATTTGTAAAGTTAATAGGTAAAAGTTGGTGCATTTTCTATTTTGCTTCTAAAAGTGGATTCCATTTTGAAAAGTTAGTGAGTAAAAGTGTAATGATGATATCCCCATAGAGGGTAAATAGGGAAAGTGGAGATAAAAGTTGATGTGAAATATGTAATAATGATGTCTTTTTAATAAGTTGGAGTTACGAAGTAGGATACTTAAAAATGGACGAAGGGAGTACATGTTAATCTTATAGATTATGCATTTTATCGGTATTCAAACATCTTGATTTTTCACCCAACTGATAAAAAAAAAAGGAATTTGAATGATGAACGGTTCTAATCGTAAAAAGAATATCCTTGACAAATGGACTTCTTTGTCCTTTGCTCTCAAAAGTAGTCAGAGTCTTAATTTAACATTCCCAAATTGCCCTTTTATTGATTTTCTTTCCTAAATTGTTGATACGTATTCCCTCCCAACAGGCTTTTGCCATTCCCATTCTATGTTTTGTCTCTTTCTCTTCGATTTGACATCTCCATGACTAGGGTTTTTGGAGTACAAAGTTGACTGGAGCCCTTATCATATTCAAGGTATGCTATTCAAACTTTCTGCCGGAGTACTCTTTTTTTTTTTTTTTTTTTGCAGTGACCTATTTATTTCTTTTATTAGTGGCCTATTCATATTTTGTACTAAACTTGGGATGGCATGGTACATTCTCCAGTAGCTTGCCCCAGGGGCGGCAGAATACGAGAGGAATAGGGTACCAATTTTTTGGGTCTGTTCTAAACTTGTCTATTATGAGACTTTTTCCCTTTCTTATGCATATTTATGGTTTTATTGTTGTGAAAAAAATGTTTAAGTAAACTTTTATTTTTTGTGCGTCTTTATGCATGTACTTCAATTTTCTTTGTCATCATAAGATACCATAATCTTTTTTTAAAACATTTTTCTGATGTAGGTCGATTTTGTGAATAATCATGGATATTGACCAATGTATTGAAAGTCTTGGTGGAAGTTCCTGTGATCAAATTGATCAACAAGGAATCAATTTGGTTGGACAGTTTGGTTGGAAATTTCAGTCTCGTGATGAACTTCTTGATACTCTTCGAGAGTTTTTCTCAATGCAAGGATATGCAATATCTATCAAAAATTCCAAAATGGATAAATATTTGACCATTGGATGTGATAGGGGTGGTTGTTATCGAAATAAATGGAAGGTTCCCATAGAGCATCGACAAAGAAAAACGGCAACTCGTCTCATAAATTGTCCTTTTGAAATTCGTTGTAAGAGACGAGAGGATGGATTTTGGGAGGTTGAAGAAAAAAATAGCTCACACAATCATGAACCCTCAAGTGACATGTCTGGACATCCCTCTTGCCGTCGTTTGTCACAAGAAGAGATTACAACCATTGAAGATCTGACTAAATCGGGAGTGCCACCGCGCCAAATTCTTTCTTCACTGAGACAAAGGAATCCAAAGCTTCAAGCAATATCAAGAACAATCTACAACACGAAGGTGAAACTTCGAAAAGAACACTTAGCAGGGCGAAGTGTGATCCAGACATTGTTTGAAGAGCTTTGTCAAGGTGATTTTATTTTTGATGTTGCATATGACCAAGATGGGCATTTGACGCATCTTTTTTTTGCACACCCATCTTCAATCACAATGACCAAAAGCTATTCAAATGTTTTTGTGATGGATTGCACTTATAAGACAAATAAGTACAAGATGCCACTACTTGACATCATTGGAGTTTCAAGTTTTAATAGTTCATTCTATTCTTGTTTCGCCTTTTTGGCAAAGGAGGGAGAAGGAGACTATATTTGGGCTTTGCAAAATTTCAGCAAGATATTGGGTCCTACATGCCATCCTTCTGTGATTGTGTCGGATAGGGAATTGGCCTTGATGAATGCAATACGGGTGGTTTTTCCATCAACTGTAAATCTCTTGTGTGTGTGGCACATTGAGAAAAATATTTTGGCAAATTGTAAGTCTTACTTTGAAACTCAAGACAACTGGACCACATTTTTGACTACTTGGAATCAAGTGATAAGCTCTCAAGATGAACAAGCATTCAACGAAGCTTGGAAATTATTTGAGCTATTGTACAGGGAGAAGGAAAAAGTGTTGTGTTACATTAGAAAGACATGGCTTCCATATAAGGAGCGGTTTGTGCATGCATGGACTGAAAATTGTTCTCATTTTGGAAATCGTGTTTCTTCAAGAGCAGAAGGTGCACATGCAAAATTGAAACAATATTTGCAAGTTTCAACCGGTGATCTCCATCAAGTAAAGATCAAGATATGCCTTGCAATTGACAATGAGTTTAATGAGATAAAGGCGCAACTATCAAGTGAAAGGATTCGAATACCCCACAAATGCGATATCTATTTTTTTAAGGAACTTATCACTAATGTGTCGTCATTTGCTTTGGGTGAACTACTCAAACAATATGAAATGGTCAAGCATGGGACAATGCGTTCAACATGTACAGGACATTTCATGGCAAGTATGGGTCTTCCTTGTGCGCATAAGATGATTGGTTGGAAAGGTAAGGTAATACCCCTTGATGAAATACACACACAGTGGAGGATTGATAGAAGATATTTGGTTGTTCCTGATGTTAGAGAAACTAATGCGGAGGAATTCAAGAGGTTGGTTCATGTTTTAGAAGATAAATATCAAGAGTGGCCTCAAAGTCAAAAGGAATGTGTTCAGCAACAAATTTCTCAACTTATAAATCCATCTGTTCCATTGGTTCTTGAGCCAAATATTCTACCTCATAAAGGGCGTCCATCGGGGTCAAAGAAAGGTACTACCTCTACAAGGCGGAATGCTTCACAATTTGAGATTGTGGAGGCAACAAGAAAGTGTAGCATTTGTAAATGTGTTGGTCATAATAGTCGAACATGTAAGGAAAAAAGTGAGGCAAATATCATGAATTCTGATCATATAGTTACTCTTGAAGACATCGGGAGTAATGTGGATGTGCTCGGCATAAATTCACTTCCTACTTCCCTCGACTACTTTTTGTTGGATTGATGACCTGAGGTTAATTTTTTTTTTTTTGTACACTTTTTTTGTTGTACTATTTCTTTAAAATCAGTCAACTAAATTAAATTTTATTATTGCAGGTAATGAATTTTGTGATTTGAAGACAAATGTAGTGCTCAATTGAAGAATGTGTCTCTGAAATGGGCTTCCATTATTTCCAGGAGAGATATATTTTTGTTTTGTTGAGCTTAAAAGTACTAGCACTTGTATTTCATTGGGCAATGTTTTTTTTTTTTTTTGAGGATTGTGCTTAGGATTATATTTTCAGGAGAGTTGATATTTTCTGTTTTTGTTGAGCTTAAAAGTACTAGCAATTGATTCTTTTTTTCTTTTTTTTTTGATCCGCCAATTGATACTTTGTTGGGCAATGTTTTTTGAGGTTTGTTTTCAGAATTTTAGTCTGGATTTGGGATGAATGATTACACCAGTTGTTTCAGGTGAAAAAAATGGCCTTCCTATTGTGAGATGTTTTTCATGAAAATTTTCCTATTGTGATATGTTTGTTCTCTTTTAATTGAGCAGAAAAGTTAAAATTGAGACTCCTTTGATCTTGTGTTTGTTTATTAGGTGTGGGGGCAATACCACTCAAAGGAAAAAAAAGTGGGGAACAATATAAAAGGAAAAAATTGAAACACGGAAAAGGCTGTGAGTTTTTATACGTAGGGTTGGATTTGCTTAGCTGTCAGAAGACTTTGGGGTCTTCACTTTTGACGTTTTGTACAGCTAGAACAATGGCAGTCATTTTTAGGATTAGGAAAGGGCAATTTGGGAACCTTAAATTAAGGCTCTGACTACTTTTGAGAGCAAAGGACAAGGAAGTCCATTTGTCATGTACAGCATTTAATAGTCGTGGCAGTAAAAGAATCATTCGTGGCATTATCGGCTCCCTATCTTTAATAGCTTTCATATACTTGTACAAAAAAATTAATTGTACAAAAATTGCACTTAACTTTACACTTAACTCTCTCTATATTTGTACAAAAAAAATTGGCAATACAAGTGGACTCTTCACTTTGTAATTTCTTCACTTTGTAATTCGTCACGATAAGAAGAATCGAGAAAACATAAAAATATAAAGTTATTTTGAAATCAATTTAGACATGCAAGAAAGATAAACTTTTTATTTGCCTTATTGTCTGAATCTAGTGATTAAACTTTTGGGAAAAATTCGAAAAAACCCCTGAACTTTGAACTCAATGTCAAATAGGCACCTGAACTTAAATAAATTTCAATTGAACACCTGAACTTTCATTCCGTTATTCAATTTACTCCCTGCCGTCTCAATCTGTGACTTTCCTAACGGCAACCGTTGAGCTGGACACTAACAGACAAAACAAAACGTTAGAGGGAGAAATTGGAGGGAAACAACAGTGATCTGGCACCTTTTTAAGGCCCCGTTCGGCTAAATAAGCCTACTGGCTTATTTTTTGCCCTTATTCAAATTTTTTTGTATTTTTTATGCCTTGTTCTCTTTACAATTCAAAAAGAATTTTTACAAAAAATTCTCTCTAGATTCTCCATACTTCCAACATTTCACTCTCTATCTCTCTTCACTTATTATCTCTACTATTTTAAAAAAAAAATTTCAAACACCAATCCAAACATAGCAAGTTTTTCGTTATTTTTTTGGGGATTATTGCATCGTCATGACAAGAGAAATCTAAAAAGTAACAAATTACGATCGAAACCTAATTTTTTTGAATAAAGACAAAAATAAGCCAATAAGTCAATTTTTTCGTCTTTATTAAAAAAAATAGATTTCGATCATAATTTTTTACTTTTTAGATTCCTCTCGTTATGACGATGCAATAATCCCCAAAAAATTGACGAAAAACTAACAAATATGAAATTTTTTTTTGAATAAGGACAAAAAGTAAGCCAATAGGCTTATTTAGCCGAATGGGGCCTTAAAAAGGTGTCAGATCACTATTGTTTCCCTCCAATTTCTCCCTCTAACGTTTTGTTCTGTCTGTTAGTGTCCAGCTCAGCGGTTGCCGTTAGGAAAGTCACAGATTGAGACGGCAGGGGGTAAATTGAATAACGGAGTGAAAGTTCAGGTGTTCAATTGAAGTTTATTTAAGTTCAGGAGCCTATTTGACATTGGGTTCAAAGTTCTGGGGTTTTTTTGAATTTTTCCCTAAAGTTTTTGATCGAAAAGCTAACTTTTAATTAAATTAAGCTAGATAAATCCAGAACGCAAAAAAGCTAGCTTTTGATTAAAATATTTTACTTTTCAAATTCGTCTCATTTGAAGTACAACCGAATTCTATCAAAAGAGGAAAGAATTCATAAAATAAAAGAAAGTGAGAAACAGAAAACCATTTTTTACTTTACATAGTCCAAACATAGACTTAATCCAAAGGTTAGGATTAATTCATTATCTAAACTCATGTTTTTTTTTTTCCAGCCCTAATCTTAACTGAAGCGCTGCTCTAGGGGCACCAAATTACCTAACCGTGACTTCCCTCCATTATCTCTGCTTTCCATCCATCCCTCCCTCCTAAGGATGGAGCTAGCTAGGGCCCAAGTAGGGGCGGTCGCCCCTGCAAAGGACAAAAAAGAACTCCACTATTATATATATAGGAAAATAATCCCTATGAAAATATATAGGAAATTCTTAGCTCGCATAAAGGTCACCCATGTGTAGTGAAATTCTTAGCTCCGTCTCTGCTCCCTCCCTCTTGGAAAATAAGTGTTCCCCGCCACACCCCAAAAAAAAAAAAAAAACCAACCCTTCACATATATGGAGATCCAAGTCTTATACTTTTAGCGGATCAAAAAAATAAAAATAAAAAAGGTCTCATACTTTTCTTCTTACGCACATTACATTCTTTCCAACCGATCGTCGTCATTTACTATCACTTTGAGCTGAATCGTTTGTTTTGCTTTTATATTGGTGGCAGTAGTGCACAGTTTGTTTTATATGCTTTCTGGTTCACTTTTGTTCCCTTTCTATCTAGCTAATAAAGGGCTTCTAAATTCCGTCGTTGGAAATTAGACCATCTCCGTATATCTTGTTAGATATGTGGAAATTAGAACTGACTTATTTTGTAGGTCTCGTTGATATTATCACTCATAAAAAAGTTATTTTGATCCGACATCGACATGTATCAAAATAAGTCATATTTGTTGTATATTTTTTGTGTTTAGATACCTATCGATGTCCTATTAGGATCATTTTTATTGCCGATCGAAACAAATAATTTTTTTTTTTATCGTGAATGCTCTTCTCTAACACCGAGAAAGCTTCGACTTTGGCATTTGAGACCGCTCATAGTGTTGAGCTTGTTTAAGAGAGCATTAGAAAAAAGATTTATCTTTATCGAATATGTCCATATCGATGTCTGATCAAAATAGGTTACGGAGTATTTTTTTTTAGGATGAATCCTTAGTGAGTGACTCTGATTAATTTGGAATTACGAATATTAATCCCAATTCAAAAGACAGATCGAGTACTACAAAACAAAGCCACACACCCACCTTTACATCGTGCGTCTAAAGTGGCCTTACTTTCTCTCGATGCTTATACATGCATTTATATGGGTTGTGGATCATTTAGTGATTAATGGAGGAGGCCATGAGTAGTGAACAATCTGCACAGAATGAGCTGGTAGGAGGATTAGCGATATCCCAACTAGTCGGAGAAGAAGATCATGATCGTGATCGTGGTGGTGCTGAAGAAACTGGCCTGAAAAGGAGGTTGTGGGTCGAAACAAAGAAGCTGTGGCACCTAGTTGGTCCAACCATCCTCAGCCGCATTTGCGCTGCGACGTTGGCCGTCGTCACCCAAGCCTTTGCCGGCCACCTCGGCGATGTCGAGCTTGCTTCCATCTCCATCGTCAACACCGTTATTCTTGGCTTCAGTTTCGGACTCGTGGTATTTTTTATTTCACACACACTCATTAACATTAGCTAGCGTACGTGAAGCATGTATACATAATACATGACTAGTTGATCCAATTAGCTAGGCAGCATAACAAAGGTTGCTAAGTGTTATTTCCCCCCTCCCTTTGATAGCCATATGTTAGCGGGTTGCTTAGCTTTTTCTCCCTTATCTTTTCTTGGTGGCAAGTCATGTAGAGCCCTCTTTGTTATTAGTTACTACTCCCTCCGTCCCTTTTTAAATGTCCTGTTTCATAACTCCAACTTATTAAAAAGACATCATCATTATAACCTTCACATCAACTTTTTCCTCCACTTTTCCTACTTACCCATCATCATTACACTTTTACTCACTAACTTTTCAAAATGGAATCTACTTTTATGGACAAAATAGACAATTCACCAACTTTTACCCACTAACTTTACAAAATGGACAATTATTAAGGGACAGCCCAAAATGAAATACTGGACTGTAATAAAGGGACGGAGGGAGTAATATTTTAGAAATTCTCCACTTTACTTATGATTATTTTGACTTGTCGCTAAAAAACTTAAAATAAGTTGGAGATGAGTTTGGTATAACTTTTTATAAGCTAAAATAAAAGTTTGTTAAATAAGTTGTACATAGCTTATTATCAAGTAAATGTCTAGATTAACCTTAATCATTCTATAGAAAAACTCTCGAATTAAGTGCTTTCCTGTAAAACGTACTTCAGAACTCCAAATAAGCTGAAAAAAGCTGTAAATTGGAGCTTAAAATAGATTCACTTTTATTAGTCAAATAAGCTAGAAAAGATGATTTAGTTGTTACTCATAATTGATACTCAACAACATGCATTTATATTTTTAGGCTAGTGATTTTGCCACACCCTTTTTTGTTATTGTCACACCCTGCAAGTGTATTTTTGGGCAAAAATACACTTGCAGGATGTGGTAATAACAAAATAAGGGTGTGGCAATATCATTTTCCTATTTTTAAGTAAATAAGTGACGCATCAGAATTTACAAGAGAATAATTAGCGTACTATTCCAAACGAGATAAACACTCGAGTCCGCGAGCAAACCATGCGTACAAGAAAAATAGAGAGAAACTCTGTATATTATTGATGAAAAAGTTGAATATGAAATTAGGTTACAATGCCTTTTATAAGGCCTAATCCTAGAAACCCTAAAAACATGTCAAAAAAAAAGTGTCCCGGAAATTGGAGAAACTACCAAAATTGAAAATGGAAAATAAAAAGAAGACTTTTCCAACTGAAACCAACTTCTTTGGAATTATAATCTTTCCTAAAATAGCAAAAACTTCCAATCGAAGGCCTAAATGGAGGAATTGAGCTGAAATCCACCATCAATCATCATGACCTTTGGGTCATGTGACTTGACCGCATCGTGAAAATAAGTCAGCCCACAAAGTTTAGGCCCAATCCAAGCTCATCCGAATTTTGTCAAATCGGGTAATCCGCAATTGACGCTTGTTTGGGCTTTCGATGCTTCGACCGGTCCAATTGATCAATGAATTCAGTCGCTACTTGTTCTACATCAATAAGCTCAATAAAGGACCAGTAAATTGGGATGGAAGTAGTATCATAAACATATATATACATGTCCATCATCTATTTACGGTCTCAGAATTGGAAGCAAAAAAACTTCGATTCCCAAAATAAAATCACATGGTACAGATGATTCATCTGGTAACACATTGAAATAAATGTGGGCCATTAAAAATTCACATTATAGTTCCATTCAATTGTTAGGAATGTTGCATGAGAAATAAATTTTCAGAAAAAATGAAGTGAGGTTGAAGTAAAGAAAAATAAAATTTATTTCTATGTGTTTTCTCTTGATAAGGAATCTTACAAGAAAACTTAAATTTATTCATTTTGTCAGGATCAATTTTGCAGGAAAGTGTCATGAGAAAGTTGAAGTTGTTTGTCCCACAACTTTTTTGGTAACTAAAAATACAGAAAATTATGGAAAAGTTTTTTTTTTTGTTCTCATCATCTCCGTGCAATTGAACAAGGCCTACAGAACCATTTTTTAGTCCCGAGAAAATAGACTTTATGTATGTACAAATCGGAAAATTTTTTAGTGCCGAGCGGGTACCACGTGGTGTCCGCTCGCGCATCTGAGCCGTCCATTATATATTTGAACGGCTCAGATTTGAAGAGAGAAAGTGTTGGGGTGAGAAGAGAGAGAGAGTTTTAATCCGAGCCGTCCAAAAGTGTATTGGACGGCTCGGATGCGCCGAACGGTTACCACGTAGGATATACCCGCTCGGCACTGAAAAATCACTCGTACAAATCTTTTGTGTCATTTACTCTCTCTCTAAAACTATGTTCGGTCATGCAGACAGGGATGTCAAGTGCATTGGATACATTATGTGGGCAGGCTTTCGGGGCTAAGAGGTACCACATGTTGGGAATACACCTGCAACGATCATGCATAGTGCTTTTCTTATGCTGTTGCCTCTTACTGCCCATCTACATTTTCACAACCCCGATTCTGAAGCTGTTGGGCCAACCCCACGACGTGGCCGTCCAAAGTGGGCTCGTCGCCGTGTGGTCCATACCACAGCACATGAGCTTCGCGTTCGTGTTGCCGGCCTTCAAGTTCTTGCAGGCCCAGCTGAAGCCCTGGGTCTTCGCATGGGTCTCGATGGGGACACTCGGGGTTCACGTGGCTATTAGTTGGCTGTTTATGTACAAGTTTCGGCTTGGGGTGGTGGGGATTGCGGTTGCCATGGATCTTTCATGGTGGATTATGGTGGGGGGCATGTTTGGTTACGTTCTCTGCGGCGGTTGTCCGGAGACTTGGACCGGGTTTTCGGTGAAGGCCTTTTCCGGATTGTGGGACTTTTTCAAACTCTCTGCGGCTTCTGGTGTCATGATTTGGTATGATGCACTCTCTCCTTCTCTGTACGTTTTTGTTAAGTATTACTCCTACAACTTTCAGGGGAAAAAAGAAAGATGCTTAAAAGGGATTATATATATGGTTCTTCGTGCATGGGTCATTCTGAAGCTCTATATTGATGATAAAAAATTCACTTATTAGTTAGAGTTTGCTGTAATCATCAGCCATGCTGAAATACTGTTAATGAACATTAATTACTTGATTTGGAATACATCTATCTTTAGGATCCATTTATCGCAGCATGAATGTGTACCGAAAAGATATGATACGATAGGCGCTCACCATGATTTTTAAAATCTTGACCGTCCAAAACACTTTTGGACAATGAGATTGAGAGCGGTCGATGAGCGGTGAATGTTGAGCGGTGGAGGTAGACTTAATGATTGTATTATTGACTCATGCTATTGATCTGGAAATTATTTTGCAGCTTGGAGAATTGGTATTATAGAATATTAGTCCTGATGACTGGACATTTAAAGAACTCCACATTAGCTTTGGATGCCCTACTGGTGTGGTAAGTAATCTCATACGTCTTCCTCGATTAACTTCAAATAATTTCCATTACGTCATATTCAGAAATTTAATTACTACTTGCGTGACAAATATTAATTAAATTCCCTAGCTAGTGTTTTACTCCTATTTAATTTGCTCTATGAAAACGTTTTTGGCAGCATGAATGTGAATGCCTGGGAAATGATGATTCCTATTTCTTTCTTCGCAGCAATCGGGTATTAAATCTAATCTAATCTATTTTTACCAAATGCTGATCTTTGATCTCACCCTTTGTCTTTTGTTCCTTCCATTTCGTTGCTAATGCTATTATTATCCCATGTAGCACCATGTTTTTTTATAACTTATATCGACTAAATTCGGGATCCAATATTCCACCACCCACTCGAGGAAAACCCAATTAAAACTGGAATAAAGCTCCGTATAGATTGACCCATATGAGTTGATAGTACTTGAGAGGTTTTGAACCCAAAACCTTAAGACTTTGACTACTAGGCTAACCCCTTGAGATTAGCATGTAGCATCATGTTAGTGTCTATTATTGTTCAAATTAAAAGCTCACCAATCAAGAAAACTAATAGAATATACAATTGGGGGTATGATTTTTCATTTCCCTTTCATTAAAAAAAAAAAAACAACTCTTTTTTTCATGTCACTTAACCCCAAAAGTACTGCGCCTTTCAGTTGATCTTTCCCGATCTTCTTTCACACAAGGATGCTTATTTTGGCGTTCCACTTTTAGATGTAGGCGCTACACTTTTACCGTTAAATTACTAGTAACTTCATGTACAAAATAGATCGCCTGCGTACAAAAGTGGAGCGCGAAAATAAATTTCCTTCACACAAATACAAAAATCAATTCGTGAATCTGCTTATTTTTTTAGAATCATTCTTTAAGAATATGTCTTAGAACATGCATGTGTAATTTTACACTGAATATATAATAGTGGTGAACAGAGTAAGGGTTGCGAACGAGCTAGGGGCAGGAAATGGGAAGGGAGCAAAATTTGCAACAAAGGTGTCCGTGGGTCAATCCCTCTCAATTGGCATACTCTTCTCTCTCCTCATTATACTCTTCCATCACAAGCTTGCGATGATCTTCTCATCCAGTCACGATGTCATCCAAGCAGTTGGCAAGCTTTCTTACCTCTTGGCCTTGACCATCCTTTTCAACAGTGTTCAACCCATTTTATCTGGTATAATAATTACTGAACAATATATAAATTCGACTTAACAATATATAAATTCGACTTTTCTATAGTCTATGCCTTTTTTCCAAATGAAAGAATTAAAAAGTTTGATTTTCTAGACAAATTTTAAGTAATTAACAAGTGTGATCGAAATATTCAATTGACAGGGGTAGCCGTGGGTTCTGGTTGGCAATCATGGGTGGCTTATATAAATATAGGTTGCTACTACCTTATTGGAATCCCCGTGGGACTTTTTCTTGGGAGATTCTTCCACTTTGGTGTTCAGGTATGTGGTTGATCTGGGAATTTTGCAGGACACAATCGCAGTCGTTCAAAAGTACTTTCAACGGTCCGGATTTAAAAAAAAAACTCTTGCGTCCTGATCGTTGAAAATACTCGTGAACGGCTTGGATGTGCTCTGCAGGATGTGCTACAGGGACTGCCCTGCTGGATTTCTGATTCCTATGTTGGGGCCGTTTTAATTTGATTCTTAACTTGAATTAGCATTTCGTTGGATGTATTGTAGAGGTACAATTTTGAGTCTTTAGCAATTGGGTCTAAGAGATCGATCGACCTAAGAACGATCTTAGATAAGGGGTGTTGGATTTTTTAAAAATCATTGGGCAGACGAAATTATATAGTTCAATTTTTTTGAAAACTTGGCTATCAAAATTCTAAACAAATTTTGTTTGGGTAGGGGAGTCGTCCAACCTCATCCGCCTGTCCTTGATTCAACATATATTCGTGAAAGCAAAATGCCATGTATTAGTACCATTTATTTAATGTCTTTTACTCCATGATTGATTCTATTCTATTAAAATATTTTGAGTGACGAAATCAAAAGATACATATCGATCTTGCAGTTCGAAAAACCTTTTTTTGTTTAAGTGTGGAAAGACTGGTATTCACTATCATGAATTTCAATCATAGTAAAAAAACTCTTTTCCCAGTGTCGAATTTATTATTCAACAATAAGTGAAGCAACTTGTGTGAAATTATTGGAAAATGTTGTCTAAAGTTTTTTGATAATTTAGATGTTTGGAGTAACTTACAGATACCTAAAATGTTGTCAAAAGTTCCTAGCTAAAACTACGCTTAAACTATTACATTTATTTATTTGTCATGGTCGCGCGCAAGTTTCATAATTCAACAGTAGTATTAGAAACCAGGCATGATTAGCTCGGTAGATCACTCTTATACACTATTAGTTGGGCTTAGATCTTATGTCTAGTTTGATGTAATTCAGATACTTGTATTCTCTTACCGATAGGAATAAAACAGAGCAGTACTAGTAGAGTTTATGTGTTGCATTAATTACCAGCAATATTGTTTTAAAATGGGCCATTGACTATGATAAATGGTTTTAAAATATATGTTCATTATTCATAATGGCTTTTATTCCACCTGCTAAATTAACATGTACAGGGTATTTGGGGTGGTATGATTTTTGGCACGGCTGCGCAAACAACAATATTGGCCATCATAACAATATTGTGCGATTGGGAGAAAGAGGTAACATATCTATCGAATTTCTGGTAGCTAGCTTCTTGACAACTATAGGACGTTCCATATCAATGAAGGGTAGCATAGTAAATTTACAAAAAAACAGGGTGTCTTGATAAAATGGGGAATGCGAAAATCAACTCAAATATATAGATAGTGATTATTAACAACCAACTACTTTTCGTGGATGAATTTGCAGGCACAAAAAGCTGTTCTGCGGGTGAAGCGTTTGTCGAGTCCTAATCCAGATGATGATCACTTAATGGCTGAAAATTAACGACTACTACAACATTGTCCTCCTGAAAACAATTTCGTACTATTTTAATTGGATCTGTAGCTGCGTAGGGCCAGGCCTTAAAGGGGCTTATTGCATTGTAGATTGAATGAAATTTAGAGAACTCAATAAGATTTTAATGGAACTTGGAATAAAATCCAGCAAGCCTAATTAATAATATTTGAAAATAAATAATTTGAACCTGGGGAATAAAATCTTGCAGGCCTCTTAGTTAATTCTTGCTGCATAATACTACTAAACATTTCAAATGGTTGCAAGTTGGTGCCATACAGTCATAGCTGTGATGCACAATATATAATGAGATTTCGAAAGTTAAAATAAGTGATTCGTATTAAACTATGGGCTCTTTTCCAAAAAAATAGAACAAAATATCAACCATGTTGGATATAGAATGTAAACTTTGTGGGCAGAGAGAGGTGCACGTTTATCTGGCCGGGCTTGCTTTACACAATAACGGGCTTGGCATCTACCATAACCCATCTATCTATTCTAATAGCTATATCCGTGTCGTCGAAGATTTGTTGGCTCGAGATTTCCGCTACTTTCTTTGGGAGATGAAAAGGAAAGAAGGAACCGAGGGAAGCCCTGATATATTCAGGGAAAATGACAATCAAAGACGTGTTTTGATAATTAATATCCGCTAAAGATATTTTCAGCATTAACAAATGTTTTCAGTTTATCCTTGGCGGGTATTAATTATCAAAACACGTCCTGGACCGTTATTTTCCCAAGAAAATATCTCATTCTTTCTTTCTACAGTTCTCTTGCCTTGACTGATATAGATACAAACATGGGCCTAACCTTGCACTTGGGCCCAACTACAAAATTATAACTTAAAACATGACCCAAGAACCGAATAACATTTAGCCTACTTGCAAACATAGGCTAGGCCCCCGTTTCATTAAAATTATTATTTTTTAAGTACTTATTTCTCATTTTACGAGACAGGTCATTTTTTCACAATACATCACATTTGATTCCAAAAAAAGTAAGTATTTTAGTTAGTAGAACACACCCTTAATAATTCCAAAATACAAAATCACAACAATTTTAACAAGACTAGGTACAAAGGTAATCGATCCTAATTATTTAAACTCCAAGACCATCTTCGTTTTGGGACTCAAGTCTCAACCTTTTCTCTTTGCGGATGGTCCTCATAAATTTTTTTCTCAATTATTACCCTCATTTCTCTATCTATTGACCATTACCCAAAAGTTAAAATTCCAAAACGAACATAGTCCAATTGATCCAACTTTTGAACTTCAAATTCTAGATCATAGGATTTCAATCTTAACTATGAACAAGAAGATTTTGATTACGATTTTGAACCCCATTTGATCCTCTCTTTTTTTTACTCTCCGATTTTAGCACTCTTTTTCGCCCTTTGAAAACCCTAGTCGGTACATGTTGTCGATACTGTATTTGAAGTAATACAATTCTGATCTCGATTTTGGACCCTAGTTGCTATGTATTGGTATCTACGTTTCTGAAGTAATAATTAATTATTACTGAGACCCAGGCGCCGTAATACCATATATGTAAGGGTATCCACAATATTATAATAAAAAATTGATAACCAAAAGTTGCCACATCAGCTTTTGATTATTCATTTAAAAGATGGGAAAAATTCAAAAAAACCCCTGAACTTTGAACCTAATGTCAAATAGGCACCTGAACTTAAATAAACTTCAATTGAACACCTGAACTTTGAACCCAATGTCAAATAGGCACCTGAACTTAAATAAACTTCAATTGAACACCTGAACTTTTACTCCGTTATTCAATTTACCCCCTGCCATCTCAATCCATGGCTTTCCTAACGGCAACCGCTGAGCTGGGGTTAATTGGTTCTTGAAGTTGGTTATCATCCTTCAGGCACCACATGGGCCACGCAAATTCATTGGCCCTAGGCCTCATTTTATTTTATTTGTTGTTTCCTATCCTGTAAATGCAGCTCTTGTTGCATGTTTGGGGGATCTGAAATAAAAAAGAAAGGGAGCCAAATCTCTGCTTCTCTCATTCCAAAACCAAACATCTCTCATTCCATCCCAAGCCAAAAGGCCGAGAGAAAAGCTCTCATTTTGTTACTCATATAAAACCTCCTTGTTTCTCCAGAAAGAAACCACCCCCCCTCCCCCCCACAAAAAAAAAAAAAAATTTCTCATTCCCCGAACACAAGAAAAAATTGTCTCTACCACAAAAAAAAAAATCCTTTTCCCCAAACACCGCTGGTGCGAATCACCTTTTGGGTTCCGCAATGGATGCACAGTTTGTTCTCAGCATTTTGGGAGCTCTCGTTAGTACTACCAGTGGTGTTCATTGTGTGAGTTTGGACGATTTTTGGAAATGGTAAGGAATGGAGAATTTGAAGCTATGGAAGATAATATTGGGGGTGAGGACCACATGCTCTGTTTTAAGGCAGAGGAATCAGATCTAAAAATGGGAGAAATTTTCTAGGGTTTTGGATTTTTCCTCCAAAAAACCTATGACTCATCTCATTTCCCTCCCATTTGAGCCCAGTCATATGTATAACGTCTGTTAGTGTCCAGCTCAGCGGTTGCTGTTAGGAAAGTCACAGATTGAGACGACAGGGGGTAAATTGAATAACGGAGTAAAAGTTCAGGTGTTCAATTGAAGTTTATTTAAGTTTAGGTGCCTATTTGACATTGGGTTCAAAGTTCAGGTGTTCAATTGAAGTTTATTTAAGTTCAGGTGCCTATTTGACATTGGGTTCAAAGTTCAGGGGTTTTTTTGAATTTTTCTCTTAAAAGATTGCTAAGGTTAGCAATGTAGATGTGTACAATGGCATAATCAAAATTGGATAACCAAAACTTGTCATCTCATCTTTTCAAACTACAAAAAAATAGAACTGTGAACAGTAGAAAATAGTTTTGAAACTAATAATACGGAGTACTACTATTTACTAAAAATAGAAAGTAGTTTTTGAAACTTTTTTTGGGAAAAAAAAAACTGTTTTCTAAAAAAAACATTTTTTTACGTAAAATAATTTTTTTCCAAAATATTGTTCGAAAAGATAGGGAGAGAGGAAAAGCGAAGAAAGATAAAACATTTTTGTATAATGATTGGTATATTTAATTGAGAATATGTAGGGTCTATTAAATTTGGTTATTGTCAAAAGGTTGCAAGTTTTGGTTATCCAAAACCAAAAATTTGATTATTTCTTAAGAGGTTGTTAAGTTTGATTATAGTATTGTGAGCCATATTTAATTTGCATCAATATTGTTAACTTTAAAAAGTTTTTACTTTTGATTATAGCATTGTGGATACTCTAAGTTTTCATTTTTGGGTTTCTAATTAAGGTTGTTTTGTTGGGAGAAACTTGTAAAACAAAGAGAAGAGGGTGATCGAAGAGCGTGTTATCCTTATTGTTATTATATGTATAGTGGAATATTGATCATTCCATTCTCCCGGTGAAGTGGATACATAGTTCTTGTGCTAGATTGGCCGGAAAATAATTAGGCAAAGAATTCGACGGGAAGTACTAGATAGGCCAGAAAGTCGTTGGAATCAATAATATATCCACGAGAAATCGTTAAAAAAATGTTGAGTTTAGATAATAAATTTTTACTTTTCCAATTTTTCCCGTCGAAAGAATCAATAGTCCACAAAAAATTTGATTAAAACTAGTGAAAAAAATTGAACAAAGGCGAAAAAAAAAGGCAAAGCAGCCCTAAGTATGGAACTATTTTGTTGTAAATTATAGAACCAACAAGTGGAGACCAAATTTTAAAAAAAAAAAAAAACACTTTTTGATAGTACCAAATTATGAAAATGGATATAGCAGTACTTGGTCTAACAACGTGAAAACAATCTTGACTTCAACTAATCATTTGCGTCCGCATACGGATTCACATACACCAAAAAGGTCCCCATTAACGTGAAAAACAATCTTGACTTCGACTAATCATTTGCGTCCGCATATGGATTCACATACACCATACAGATTCACATACACCAAAAAGGTCCCCATTAACGTGAAAAATAATCTTGACTTCGACTAATCATTTGCGTCCGCATACGGATTCACATGCATACACCAAAAAGGTCCCCATTAGCATTCCCCTTACGGCATTAGCAGAACCTAACATTCTTTTGAAAATGACCATTTACCAAATCGTCAGTTCATGATATTTTTTTTTTGAATTTATGCTTAAAATTGTACAGTACTTGACTTTTTGTTTTGTCTTTATTAAAAAAAAAACGTGTTTTTAATTTTGCGCCAAACATTTATGGTTTATTGGTTCGGTTCGATGAGAGGCATCGGAAAAGTAAAACATTATGACATTTATCCAACAATTTTTCTAAATATTGAAGAAAAAAATTGGAAAAACCAGCAATTTAGACTTTTTCTTGGATATTTTTCCAAAAAAAAGATTGACATAAGTGCAAACGAATAAGACAATAGAAAAAAGTGAAATTGTGATGTTTTATTTGGTACTTGAAAGTGACATAAGTGCATACTAATGTCCAGATTCATATTAGATCCCTGCAATTTAGGAGCGCATAAATACACCCGAACACCCGCTTATTAAAAAAATGATCTCAAGATTTTGAGTACTTTGTTTGATTGAGTAGACATTTAAATTAAAAAAAGGTTTAGCAAGGAAAACATAAACATATTTCCAACAACTTAAATACTCTGTTTTCTCTTATATTTGAAAGTCTTGCCGTTTATATCTTTCAAAAGAACGACCACATAGAATTACAATTACTTATTGTATGATCAACATCAACTCTAGTAGGTCCTATTTGCACAAGACTTTGTTCCTGCTTTAAATGACATCCTAGCTAGTAGAAGACAAGCATGGTATCGCCAAAATAAGCCGAGGGCCACATAAATGGTTCCACACCTTGATATAGGGGAAAAAAACAAGAGAGATAACTTATTGATTCCCTATCGGTCAGTGGCGGAGTCACTTGAGGACGAGTGGGGGCACGACCCCCCACTGAATACTCTTTTTTTTTTTTCCTTCAAATTTTGTATTTTTTTGCCTATAAATTGGCTTCTTAAATTGTTCTTTGTTTAATCACTTTACTATATTTTGTATATCATTTCATTCTCAATTTTTTACCTCAAATATTACAATAATTCCACTACACTTGCTAAGTGAGATGTTTAATGAAAAAAAAAAGCCACCACTTATGATAAGTGTCCAAGATTGTATAATCTTGGTGCTTAAGTCCTCTAGATTGTAGCGTTCGTACATATAAGTTGGCGTTTTTATTCGATATTGCACGTAAGGTTGTTTTTTTGTTAGTTTCAGATAAAACATGGAATTAAGGCGGTTTTTAGCTCCATGGATGACTCTTGGAAGCATCCGAGTATCCGAGGCCAAATGGTGGCTCTCCACCAAGTCCCGACGGGTGTTTAATTGAGTGGCGAGAGGTGCTCGGGTCGTTGGAGGGCCGTTCGGACCAAGTACAGACCAAAGACAGAAATTTGCCAACCTAGTACCGGTACTAGGAAATGGCCAGTATTGGTACCCGCTTGCCAGAGATTTGATTTTCCAGCCCGTTGAAGCTTAGTATCGGTACTGAGAGTTTGCCAGTACCGGTACTGCCTGGGAAATATCTGCATTTTTGTTCACCTTTTTCAACTTTCCTTTTATGATATACTTGCTTCTTTTGGCAAGTTTTTGGAGATATTTCGTGATATGTGTGGAGAGAGAAACCCTATATATATATATATATATATACGGGACGGTTCAAGGGACACCCAAATAAACACCTAAAAAATACCCCAAATCTCAATCTCATAGTTCCCGATCAAATTTTTATGATCCGAACCGTTCAATGTGTGCAGAATGTGATTTTAAGGGTGCCCGCGAGAAATTAGCAAAATATATGACCGGGAAGTGCTTATTTTGATCAGTTTTTAATTGAACCGTTCATTAAATCTAAGTTAAAAACTGCTCAGATCAAGCCTTTTTCGGTCATTTTTTTTGCTAATTTCTCGCGGGTACCCTTAAAATTACGTTCTGATCACATTGAGCGGCTCGGATCATCAAAATTTGATCGGAAACTATGAGATGTTTTTTTAGGTGCCTAATTAGTTGTTTTCGGAACCGCCCCGATATATATATATATATATATCATCCTCTCCCACATAATATCTACCTAGCTTTTAACCTCAAGTCTTTAACATTTCCTAGAAAACTCCATAGCTTTGTTCAAGCTTTTCTAAACTATTTCCTTCAAGAACTCAAGTAAGCTTTGTTAGTTTGTTAATTTCTCAAGTACTAAAGTTGTTTGTATCGTTGAGATCCTTTATAATATCAAGTTAGTTTTCATTTTTATCGGTTAAACCTCATGTCTCATTTTCCTAGCATGCTTTATTCTTGCTTAATGGTTGAGTAGTCTTTTAGACTTGGTCATGGGGTGATCTCTCTCACATGGCTTAGTTGTTTCAATGATTTTTCTATGACTTGATCATGATTTTAGTAAGTAAAAGGCTTAAATTCTAATTTTTTGCCAAACCAAGGGGCTAATACCTTTTTTGACCGTGTGTTGGCCGGAGTTTTAACATTCGTCTTGCACACAGGGCCTGGGGTTTTTAACTCTCTTGGCGAGATTAAGTCATTTCCGAGCTAATATCATGATTATGCTTGACTTTTAACGTTGAGTGCTTTGGTTTCAAGATTGTCAACGTCTTGGACTTGAGTTGTTAGAAAGAAATGGTTAAATCGGTTAAGTCATCGGGCGGTTTGAGCCCCTAGACTTTGCCGCTTGTTTTAACTAAGTTCAAACTTCATTTCTAGTCTTTTTACCATAGTTTTCCACTTTCTAAAGCAAAACCGACAATTAGTCGTCTTTGATAAGCACCCAATATTGTAGATATTTGATGCGCCTAGTTCCGTGTTATGTCTTTTATTTTCTGTTTAGTTGCCTTTTGTAGTGTTTTTGCGCTTAAGATTTTCTATTGAAGCATTTCAGGTTTACGCAAATAAGTGGCTTGTTGAGTTGATTGGACAAACCTTGAGGGTAAGCACATAGGCGGTGCCTCGAAGGATTCATCCGTCGGGTGTCAAGACAAGGCACAAGGGCTTGAGCTGCATGAAGAAGACACGGTATCGATACGGACTTCAGCGTATCGATACGGTTTGAAAACAGAACCATTCCCGGGCTTCAGCATATCAATACAGTTTTCTGCGTATCGATACGGGTCATCTACGGAGAAACTTGGATTTTGAAGCAAGCCGTCTCGGTATCGATACGGGATTGGAGTATCGATACGAGAGAAGACCGACTTACGTTTTTGACAGCTGTCAACTTTCTTTAATTGGCAAGTTACCTCTTTATGCGTGAGAAAGATATTTCTGAGGAGAGAGAGTGTCTCTTGTATATAAATAGAGCCACCTTTCTCCCTCATTTGGATCTAGCTAATTACTTTCCTTAAACTTTCCTCTTTAATGTCTTGTTGAGTTTCAAAGTTTTTCTAGCCTAAATTCCTTAAGGACCTTGGTAAGTTTAAGTTGTTTGTTAATTTTCCAAGTACTAAAGTTGTTGCTACGGTTTAGATCCTTAATAATATCTAGTTCGTTTTCAATTCCATCGGTTTAATATGTTTATCTTTCCTAGCATGATTTCTAGTCTTTTCAATATGTGTGAGTAGTCGTTTGGCTAAGTCTTGGGCTAATCAATCCCAAGGACTTAGGTGGTTATTCGATTCTCAAATCTTCGTGCTTAAAATCATGGGTTTCGGAATAGATCCTAACTTGTATTTTTGGTCTAAACTAGGGGTGTAAACTACTTGGTAAGGTGTTTAGTCAAGCGGTCTTGGCAAGCGGCTTACCAAGGGATTGTGGCCTCCTATGTGTTTGATAAAAGTTTTCAACCAAGTTGGTTCGCCTCCGGTCAATCTCATCTTGTGAAAAACGCAGTTTTAAAGTTAAATCTTCCGGGCAAGAGCGCGCGGTCGTGACTCTTGCTTGAGTTATCATTGGGATTCAGTAACGGCCTTAGTCACGGGAGAGAAGATCCCTAGACTTGCCTTTTTAAGTTCATTAAAACTCATTTCTAGTCTTTCGTTTTAATTTTTATTCCGCTCAAAGGAAAAACTAAGTTGGCCGTCTCAAACGCCACCATCCATTACATAAACCTTCAATCCAATCTAAGCTGAATTCGATTCCTTGTGGGTACGATCCCGGTCTTCCGGATATTATGCTTCCAACGACTTAGCCCTACGCTTGGGGTTTAAAACCTTATCGAATGCAAGGTTTACGGAGCTAAGCATTTTTGGCGCCGTTGCCAGGGATTCTTATTATAGCTTATTTTGAAGGATCGACAAACCATTGTGAGTACTCCGTTTTCTTTTCTTTTCTTTTGTGTGTTGAACTCAAACTAGCAGATACCTCTAACTGAGCCATCAATTCGACTTGAGGTTTAACGAAGCTAAGTTGAGCGTCAATTGCCCTTTTTATTGCTTTACTTTTTATTTGTTGAACGTGGCGGTGGCATAACCCCACGGAATATTTTGTTGTTGAGAACGAGGCGGCGGCATAGCCCCTCTAGTCTGTTTAATTAGTTTGTGCAAGGTGTATGCTCAACGTTTATCGTAGTCCTTTATCGAAATGGTTGCATCGCTCTATTTCTCCTCCGAGGATTCGTAATATCACTCAGGCATACTCTCCACCACGTGAGTTATCACCTCTGTTAAGGCCAATGGCGGATCAACCACCAGCCCGTACGTTACGTGATTACCTAACACCGGAAAGAGGTCCGCATGTGTCACCTATAGCTATTCCGAATTGTACCGCTGCCAATGCATTTGCTTTCAAGCCAGAATATCACCGGGTTATACCAGAGTTTCGGGGCCGTGAACTTGAGGATCCTTATGCTCATATTCGGGAATTCGAGACCATTGTTAGCACATTCGTGACGGGGCCGGGACAGCTTGACCAAGCCCGTTTGAAATTGTTTCCTTTCTCACTTAAGGACAAGGCCAAGCAATGGTTCCATTCCTTGAAGCCTCGCTCCTTGTTAACTTGGTCCGAGGTTCAGGATGTGTTTACAACTAAGTTTTTTCCGGTTAGCCGAACCAAGCTTCTTATGGACCAAATTCAGAATTTCAAGCAGAAGGATGGGGAGGTCTTTTACAAGCTTTGGGAAAGGTACAAAGATTTGCTCGCGGCCATTCCGCACCACAATCTTCCCATGTACTTAGTGATCAACCATTTTTACTTGGGTTGTGATCAGCAGGCCAATCAACTTCTTGATACAATGGGAAGCGGTGACTTTATGGGGAAGGATCCCGATACCGCTTGGGAGTTTTTAGATGCTTTGGCGGAAAGGGCTCAAACTTGGCAATACATAGATCCGGGTGATCAAGCTATGAGGAATCAAGGACCAGGTGGCTCCGGCAAGTTCTCGGTGAACGAGCATAATGTTTTTGAGACAAAACTAGATGAGCTATCGACAAAATTGGATAAGATGAAGTTGGACGCGGTTCACGTCAAGGAAGTAAAAGAGGTTCGACAAATGGAGGAAGTGTGTGTGATTTGCGAGATCGTGGGCCATTCTACCGATAATTGCCCTACCATTCCCGCCCTTCGGCACCATTTTAGTCAACTCCCTCCGGAAGAAGCATGTGCATTGAACCAACGTTGGGATCCGTATTCCAATACTTACAATCCGAGGTTGCAGTCTAATCCGGCTTTCCGTTGGAATAATTAGAATGAGGCGGGTTCTTCATCAACTTCACAAGCACCTCCTCCCGCTCAGAATCAGAATTGGCGACAACCCCAACTCCAAGGTCCACCACGGTTTCCTGCAATTCAAGGTCCGCCCGGTTTTCAACCTCCGGGACAATTTCAAGGACAAAATCAGTTTCAACAACCACAACCATTTCCTCCGCGGCGATCTTTGGAGGACACTGAATACGTTATGTCAGATGCAAATAACCACCAACGATCAAACCACTCAAGCAATGAATGACATTCGGAATCAAATGGGTAAATTGACTACGGCCATTGGTGTTTTACAACAAGAGAGAGGAAAACTCCCTACTCAACCTGTGGTCAATCCACAAGGCCAACACTTCGCGCAAGGCTCTTCGGTGCCTTTCCCCGAGCAAGCGAAGGCCATTATCTCTTTGAGGAGTGGGAAGACGGTGGACAACGCTCAAGTGGAGCCGCCGGTCGCTCCTAGTTTCCTACCTTCTCCGACACCGTCAAAGCCAACTAGACCAAGTGAGGAACCTCCCAAGCAAGCTCCTTCAGAAGAAGAGAAAGGAAAGTCAAAGGAGGGAGATGTCCCACAAACTTTCACTGTTCCCGCACCTTATCCCAACCGCTTAAGGACGCCGGCCAAGCCAAATCTCAATACCGACATCTATGATGTGTTAAAGCAAGTAACCGTCAACCTCCCTTTGATCGATGCTATCAAGCAAATTCCGTCTTATGCCAAGTTCTTGAAGGACTTGTGTACTCACAAACGGAAGCTCCAAGTGCAAAAGAAGGTGTTTTTGACCGAGCAAGTTAGTTCACTTTTCGAGTCAACCCTTCCACCCAAGTATAATGATCCGGGGTGTCCTACTATTTCCATTACCATAGGGGGCAAGGTTGTTGAGAAAGCTCTCCTTGATTTGGGAGCGAGCGTTAATCTTTTACCATTCTCGGTTTATGAACAACTTGGATTGGGCGAGATGAAGCCAACTCGGGTGACTTTACAATTGGCGAATAAGAGTATTCGAATTCCCAAGGGGATGGTCGAAGATGTGCTAGTTCAAGTCGACCAATTTGTATACCCGGTTGACTTTGTGGTTCTAGACACTTGTCCGGTACCGGCGGCTCAATCATCCGTTCCAATTATTCTCGGACGACCTTTCTTAGCAACATCCGATGCCGTGATTCATTGCCGGGATGGTCGACTCAACATGAGCTTTGGTAATATGAAGATGCAAGTTAATATGTTCCATGTCGGGAGCCACATGGGGGATGATGAGGATGTTTATGGAGTGAGCATGATCGATTCACTTGTCCAGGACCATGTCAATGAGTTCATTTGCAAAGACGAGTTGGAAATAGCACTCACATCCGCCGAGATCGATTTTCTTGATGCACCCGAAGTGGCGTATATGTGTTCCTTACTAGATGAGGAGGAGGTGTGTGGGATTACCCCGTGGATTCTGAAATTTGAGGAGTTACCCCCTATTGAGAAGCGAGCCGTCCCGTCTAGTGTGGAACCACCAACGCTCGAGCTAAAACCGCTTCCGGATACACTCAAGTATGCCTATCTTGGCGATGGCCAAACATACCCGGTTGTGGTATCCTCTGCTCTAAGCGAACTTCAAGAGTTAGAATTGCTTATTTTGTTGCGGAAGCATTCCAAGGCAATCGGATGGTCTATAGCGGACATTAAGGGTATCGAAGCATCCCTTTGCTCCCATCATATTTACCTAGAGGATGATGCCAAGCCATCTCGCCAACCTCAACGGCGATTGAACCCAATAATGAAGGACGTTGTGCGAACGGAGGTGCTCAAACTCTTGGACGTCGGCATAATTTATCCGATTGCGGATTCTAAGTGGGTTAGCCCAATACAAGTGGTACCAAAGAAGTCCGGGGTGACGGTAGTGAGAAATGACAAGGATGAACTTATCCCAACGCGTGTCCAAACCGGTTGGAGAGTGTGTATAGACTACCGGAAGTTGAACGCAAGTACAAGAAAGGACCACTTTCCTCTTCCCTTCATAGATCAAATCTTGGAGAGGGTGGCCGGCCACAAGTTCTATTGCTTTTTAGACGGGTACTCCGGTTACAATCAAATAGAGGTGGCTTTGGAGGACCAAGAGAAGACAACGTTTACGTGTCCATTCGGGACCTTTGCTTATCGTCGTATGCCGTTCGGGCTTTGCAACGCCCCCGGTACCTTCTCAAGGTGTATTATGGGCCTATTTAGCGACATGGTGGAGAAGATCATGGAAGTTTTCATGGACGACTTCTCCGTTTTTGGCGATTCCTTCGAAGCTTGTCTTACCAACTTGGGGCTCGTATTGGCTCGGTGTGAGGAAAAGAACTTGGTCTTGAATTGGGAAAAATGTCACTTCATGGTGACCGAAGGCATCGTGCTTGGCCATATTGTGTCATCTAAAGGGATTGAAGTCGATCGGGCCAAGATTGACTTAATTGGGAACCTTCCGACACCGAGGTGCTTAAAGGACGTCCGATCCTTCTTGGGGCATGCCGGGTTCTATCGCCGATTCATAAAAGATTTTAGTTCCATTGCTCGACCGTTGTGCCATTTGCTCGCAAAGGATGTGCCGTTTGAGTGGACACCGGCGTGTGAGGCCGCTTTTGCCAAGCTCAAGTCAAGTCTTACCTCGCCACCTATCGTGCGGTCTCCAGATTGGGAGTTACCATTTGAACTTATGTGTGACGCGAGCGACTATGCCATCGGAGCGGTGTTGGGACAACGCCAAAGGAAGGAGCCGTATGTTATTTATTACGCTAGCAAGACTTTGAACGAGGCCCAAATGAATTATTCGACTACCGAGAAGGAGTTGTTAGCTATAGTCTTTGCACTTGACAAGTTCCGTTCTTACCTAGTTGGAGCCCCGATCACCGTGTATACCGATCATTCTGCCTTTAAATACCTTTTCACGAAGCAAGATGCTAAGGCGAGATTGATTAGATGGATTTTACTCCTACAAGAGTTTGACCTTACCATTAAAGACAAAAAGGGTGTCGAGAATGTGGTAGCTGACCACTTGTCTCGATTGGAGTTCGAAGACCACACTTCTCACATCCCTATTGGTGATTCCTTTCCCGATGAGCAACTTTTTGCAATCTCCACAACCCCGTGGTACGCCGACATTGTGAATTACTTGGTTACCGGCTTGATGCCTACTCAGTGGAATGTACAAGCGAGGCGTCGTTTTTTAGCGGAGGTGAAGCAGTTCTCTTTTGACGATCCGTATCTGTTCAAGTATTGTGCGGATCAAATTATCCGGAGGTGCGTTCCCGACTCCGAACATCGGAGTATCATGAATTTTTGCCACACGGAGGCTTGTGGCGGCCATTTTTCCTTCAAGAAAACTGCAGCTAAAGTTTTGCAATGCTGTTTCTATTGGCCTTCCTTGTTTAAAGACACGTTCGAGTTTGTTAGGACTTGTGAACGGTGTCAAGCCTTGGGGAAGATCACTCGGCGCAACGAGATGCCCCAAATTCCCATCCTAATCATTGAAGTTTTCGATTGCTGGGGCATAGATTTTATGGGGCCCTTCCCTACATCATTTGGCTTCCTTTACATTTTGCTTGCCGTTGATTATGTTAGCAAGTGGGTAGAGGCAATCCCAACTCGCACCAATGATGCCCAAGTCGTAGTTGAGTTTCTCCGGGAGTACATATTGGCACGGTTTGGGATGCCAAGAGCAATTATTAGTGACCAAGGCACGCATTTCTGCAATCGGTCATTCGCAGCCTTAATGAAGAAGTATGGAATTGTGCACAAGGTCTCAACGGCTTATCATCCTCAGACTAACGGACAGGCCGAGCTAGCCAATCGGGAGATAAAGGGCATTCTGGAGAAAACGGTTAATCCTACCCGCAAAGATTGGTCCCTTCGGTTGACCGACGCCTTGTGGGCTTACCGTACTGCTTATAAAACGGTGTTGGGAATGTCGCCTTATCGTCTCGTTTTTGGAAAGCCTTGCCATCTTCCGGTGGAATTGGAGCACAAAGCTTATTGGGCGATAAAGAAGATGAACGCCTCCATTCCGCTTGCCGGTGCTAAGAGGAAGCTTCAACTCAATGAACTTGAGGAGCTAAGGTATGATGCTTATGATCGCTCTAGTTCTTATAAAGCCAAAGTCAAGGCCATGCATGATAAAAACATTCTTAGAAAGGATTTTGTGATAGGCCAAAAAGTGCTTTTGTACAATTCTCGATTGCATGTGTTTGCTGGCAAGCTAAGGTCCCGTTGGGCCGGTCCTTATGTTGTAAAATCTGTCGCTCCTCACGGAGCCATAGAAATTGAGAATGAGTCCAATGGGAATGTGTTTAAAGTGAATGGACAACGGCTTAAGCCATTTCTTGGTTATATTGAAGTTGGGGAGCTCGACCAGGACTTGGGTACTCCCGTTTATTCCAATGCTCTTATTTCTTAGGTTGGTTTAAACTATATTTGCACGGGGAGCGAAAGCGTAACCGCTGAACTTAACTGTTTGTCGGACCCGGCCCCCGGGTAGGGGGTACCCACCATTGACTTGGGTATTTGTAGCTTCGCACGCCGCTACTAAAACAAGGATCGTGTGCCCAACTCCGGTTAGTAAGGGCAATGTTTAGTTTTGTACATATTAGCTTGTTTACTTAGTTCTGGGATTTTCACACTATGAGATTTCACTAATGCATCATTGTTAGGGCTTTAATTAGTTCTTCTTTGTAGTAGTTTACCGTTAATGATCCATGCTTTCCAGATATGTCCCTATCGGGGGCAGTTTAGGTCTGTGGGTGAGATTTGATACTCCCGTGCTTTGGCGCTAGGCTCTGTCTTGTCTCACCTTGTTTAGATCATAGGGAACGCTGGGCTTAATTGCTTGGCGAGGTCAAGCGGTGAATTTTACTTCAGGCATGATGTAACAAACTTGACGGTCTAGTATAGCCACCCGTGTCTTACCTCGCCGGTGAGACTCGGGAAGAAAAGTATGACTCGTAAGATTGCGTGAATATCGGGTGGTGTACCTTTTTGTTCCTTTTTGTTTACTTTTGGTTATTGGCGCCCGGATAACACGAGCCGGGCAGTTCTAATGTCAATTGTCTTGTGGAAGGTCTTTCTCTTAAGTCTTGCAGGGTTTATGTGCTACCACGCCAGCCTTGGTAGCTTGGGTCTAACGCTGAGGTGAATGAGGCATTCAGGGGCCCTAAGCATGGGTGCGGCTTTGCGCCGCGGTTGTAAGGCCAATAAAGCTTTGGATGTGACTAGCTGTGGTTCCGAGTGGGCAGAACCGAAAGAGTAAGCCCTGGAAGCATAAAACCTGACTGGAACGGGCAATTGGCATCAAAGCCTCCAACTTGGTCGAGGTATCCGGGGGTTGACATTCCCCCGTAGGTAACATCTTTTGTTCCCTCTCTATGCGTTCTTTTTCATGCTATGGGGGCATAGCATATCTTAAGTTGGGGGGAGGGTTATATATATGCTATATATATGTGTTTATTTGTTTTTCGGTTAACTTTTTTCATTTTTAGTAGGACAATCCTTCCGTTATTACAAAATTAGTGGATTAAAACAACTTGGCACATGCTGATGAAGTGTTGTTTTGCAAGAGTTCGTTAACGCAAATTTTGTATACCACAACTTGCATGAATGGACTAAGGTGGAATTCACGACGTTCGAGTATGTTTTGATCAAGTTTGGCTCATATCCCATTTTTGTTCTTCTTGCATTCATAGTTAGATAAATAATCTCATGTTCATGCCTAGATACGTGTGTTGTATAATTTGAATCGAATTGGAATCTATAGCGCACTTAGGATATGATACAAGGCATTTTTTGTATGATCAAGCCACATATGAGTCTCATTTGTCCTTTTGAATAAGCCAAGTCCGAGTCGTTCCTACTTTTAACCTTAGGAAACCAGATGTTTGGTTGGATTTGATTGCTTCTCGGTGGCTGAATTACTGGTTTCTCATGGTTTCGACAATGCTTTGGGTGTTTGTGAGTTGCATATGGGCGTTGGAATGAGCTAAAAGGGTTGGAAATTGAGGAGTGCAGGGGAAGCAGAAGCGTATCGATACGGTGTTCTGAGTATCGATACTCTATCACAACAGAAGGTTTTTGAGGCTTCAACGTATCGATACGGTTTGGAAAGAGAAGGTTTTTGAGAGTTCAGCGTATCGATACGGTTTTCTGTGTATCGATACGGGTCATCTACGGGTTGCAGGGGAAGACGTCTCGGTATCGATACGGTGTGAGCGTATCGATACGGTTCAATAATCTGGGTTTTTAAAACAGATCGGGGTCCGACCCTTGTCATTCCAAACACCCCTCTCTCTTTCTAAACCTCCATAGCCGCCGCCCCTCTCACAAAACCTAACCCCAAAAACCTCCAATCAACCACCAAATCTCACAAATCTTTCACCAAAGTCACTCCAAATCACCTTCTCTACAAGATTCAAGCAAGGAATCGAGGGTTTCAAGCACTATTCACCAAGAATCAAGGTATTTCGAATCCCTCTCTCTCTCTCTTCGTTTTTCCTTGTACCCACCACCAAAAACCCACAAAACTTCCATTTCTCTACCATATAAACCACCTACAATCAATTCCTACCACCAATTTCATCCCCACTTACCAAAAATCCGAAACCATAACTTCCCCTGTTCAAAGTTCTGAAATTTTTTGAAACAAATTGACAATGCCGAGGCTTAAGAGGGCTGCCAATAAACCCCCAAGGGTCCCGGTTGCCAATGTGGCATCCTCCTCTCGCCAACCCGAAATTCAGGAGGAGGATGAAGTTCTTCGAGATTTTGAGGAGGAGGAAGAGATGATGGCTAATCCAGAGCAGGGCCAGGTTGGTTCAAGGAGGAAACGGACCTCGGATGAGGTAAAGGCTGACAAACAAGCGAGGTGGGAGAGGAGCTTTATAAAAAGGGGGGTGAAAAACGAGCGCCACGTTGATGTGCAAAGTCTTGGGCCGAATCATATCTGTGTCCGGAGGATCACCGAACAAGGTTTGGCTTATTTCTTTCGTCAAAATCCTGGTTATATTAAGGGCATGGTGAGTGATTTCTATAAAAATGTGAAAGTCCCCGAGTTGGGGAAGATGTTTGATAAGGGTTCCCGGATCACTTCTAAGATTGGTTGGGTTACCGTTGTGGTAGACCCGGATATCATTGCTAGGGCTATAGATTATGCACGACCCCCTGCTGCGTCTATTAACTTGCCGAGGGGAGATTATGCCTCGAGGATTGAAGTGAATCAGGCTTTGTACACCAATCCGGCGGAAGCTAAACGGCCCCATGTTCCGGGGAAATTTAAAGAGGAATACCGTCTGATTAACCAATTTGTGCATTACAACTTGAACCCAAGGGGCACCGAGAACAAGCTGGCGAAGTCCGAGGGTGAGATGCTTTACTCTTTTATGGATCCTGGAACCGTGAAAGATTGGTCGAAGTACATTTTCCGTCAAATGGTAGAGTTTAAGTCCAATGCGCCCACTTACACGAGGATGCCATACCCGTGCATGATAACCAAAATTTGTATGGAAAAGGGTGTTCCGAGGGAGAATTATGAGAAGTGGGGAAAACTTGAGCCAGGGATTCTGAATAGCACTAGTTTGACAAAGAGTGTGTCGCAGACAAGGGGAGCTGGAGGAGCTGAGGGTGTGCTAGGTGGGAGTTACCTTACTACAATGCCTCCCAAACGTGCCAAGCAATCAGTGCGGCAAAAGCTACTGTTCTGCCAGGGAGTGGCAACAATGAATAGCCACCGAAAGCTGAAAAAGGAAATCCGGGAGAATACTAGGAGGCAGGAGAGGATCGACCACAAGCTGGATTACATGTTGTCAAGGCAAGAGGGGTCTACTAGTGAGCCGTATGTGCCGCCACCGGTTGTGGATGCCGAGGATAGTGATGATTTTGGAGAAGAGGAGCCGGAGTCAGGAGACGAGGAGTAGTTGGAGTTTTTGTTAAAACCCTAAACTTGGTCGGGGTGCGTGGTGGTTGACAGCCCACCTATCCTATCTTGTTTTTACTTTCATTAGTTTAGTTCGTATCTAGTAGTTTTAGGAAGCTTTTGGTGAGGCCTGTATGTGGCTAGTGACTGGGTGTTTTTGTAGGCGGTGATGGCTAAGGGTAGTTAAACCAAGCAAGCATATGGCTGTCACCCGTTATTTGCTAACCGTTCTTTTGTTCATCCAAGGTCAATATTAGCTAATGAAGTCCTTTGTCGATCTATAGTGCGCTTTCATTCCATTTTAATTCAACTTTTGACAATTTGCATATTTAGTGTGTGACATGCTTTCCTTTCGTACTTTAGCTTTAGACTTTGTGTCACGGAATCTGTTTAAAGGTGCTCTCCTCATATAAGGCATGGTTTTGTTTTTCTCCATTGCCTAGCTTCGAGCCCTTTTTCCTTGGGGATATGTTTTGTAGCGTGCAATTGCATATGTGTTGACCGTATCCCCCTTTTTGATAAGGATACGGATTTTCGTACTTGGTTTGGAACGTGCTCATTGCTTAGTTATCCATCAAAGTTTTCAGCTGTTAGTTGCGAAGGTTAAATAAATTTGCTCTTTGGAACTCTTGCTAGTTGAATACGGAATGCGCATGTGATGAGTTGTTTTATCGGAAGGATTGTCTAGTTAGTTTAATAGTATGTTTCTGTTACTCGGGACTAGCAACGCTCAAGTTGGGGGGTGTGATAAGCACCCAATATTGTAGATATTTGGTGCGCCTAGTTCCGTGTTATGTCTTTTATTTTCTGTTTATTGCCTTTTATAGTGTTTTTGCACGTAAGATTTTCTATTGAAGCATTTCAGGTTTACGCGAATAAGTGCGCTTGTTGAGTTGATTGGACAAACCTTGAGGGTAAGCACATAGGCGGTGCCTCGAAGGATTCATCCATCGGGTGTCAAGACAAGGCACAAGGGCTTGAGCTGCATGAAGAAGACACGGTATCGATACGGACTTCAGCGTATCGATACGGTTTGAAATCAGAAGGATTTCCCAGCTTCAGCGTATCGATACGGCAATCTGCGTATCGATACGGTTCAAAAACAGAACCATTCCCGGGCTTCAGCGTATCGATACGGTTTTTTGCGTATCGATACGGGTCATCTACGGAGAAACTTGGATTTTGAAGCAAGCCGTCTCGGTATCGATACGGGATTGGAGTATCGATACGAGAGAAGACCGACTTACGTTTTTGACAGCTGTCAACTTTCTTTAATTGGCAAGTTACCTCTTTATGCGTGAGAAAGATATTTCTGAGGAGAGAGAGTGTCTCTTGTATATAAATAGAGCCACCTTTCTCCCTCATTTGGATCTAGCTAATTACTTTCCTTAAACTTTCCTCCATTAATGTCTTGTTGAGTTTCAAAGTTTTTCTAGCCTAAATTCCTTAAGGACCTTGGTAAGTTTAAGTTGTTTGTTAATTTTCCAAGTACTAAAGTTGTTGCTACGGTTTAGATCCTTAATAATATCTAGTTCGTTTTCAATTCCATCGGTTTAATATGTTTATCTTTCCTAGCATGATTTCTAGTCTTTTCAATATGTGTGAGTAGTCGTTTGGCTAAGTCTTGGGCTAATCAATCCCAAGGACTTAGGTGGTTATTCGATTCTCAAATCTTCGTGCTTAAAATCATGGGTTTCGGAATAGATCCTAACTTGTATTTTTGGTCTAAACTAAGGGTGTAAACTACTTGGTAAGGTGTTTAGTCAAGCGGTCTTGGCAAGCGGCTTACCAAGGGATTGTGGCCTCCTATGTGTTTGATAAAAGTTTTCAACCAAGTTGGTTCGCCTCCGGTCAATCTCATCTTGTGAAAAACGCAGTTTTAAAGTTAAATCTTCCGGGCAAGAGCGCGCGATCGTGACTCTTGCTTGAGTTATCATTGGGAATCAGTAACGGCCTTAGTCACGGGAGAGAAGATCCCTAGACTTGCCTTTTTAAGTTCATTAAAACTCATTTCTAGTCTTTCGTTTTAATTTTTACTCCGCTCAAAGGAAAAACTCAGTTGGCCGTCTCAAACGCCACCATCCATTACATAAACCTTCAATCCAATCTAAGCTGAATTCGATTCCTTGTGGGTACGATCCCGGACTTCCGGATATTATGCTTCCAAAGACTTAGCCCTATGCTTGGGGTTTAAAACCTTATCGAAGGCAAGGTTTACGGAGCTAAGCAGTCTTAAACGCCAAAAACCTCACATAAAACCTACAATCTGAACTAGCTATATTCGAGCTCCCTGTGGTGCCATCCCGGTCTTAATGAGTTATTCTGCAAACGACTAGAAGTCCTACGCTTCGGGCTATTACATCCAGGAGTGCATCTTTCGCGTAAGCATTTTTGGCGCTGTTGCCGAGGAATTTCTTATTATAGCTTATTTGGAGGTTCGACAAACCACTTTAAGTATTTCGTTTAATTTTACTTTGAGCAACGAATAGTTATTCTAGCAGAAACCTCCAACCGATTATCTTATCAAAACTGAGGTGTAACGAAGCTAAAGTAAGCATCATTTGCCTTTTCTTTCATTGTTTATATAGTCGAGGTGGTGATTTAACTCCTTGAGATTGTTTTGAGAAGGAGGCGGCGACATAGCCCCCTCTAGTTTGGTTAACTAGTTTCGTGCAGGTTGTATGCCTGTGTACCATAGTCCTTTGTCGAATCGGCTACATCGATCTCCTTCTCCTCCGTGCAACCCAATGGCCAATCCACCAGTTCAATCATTGCGTGACTTTTTGAATCCAGAAAGGGCTCCTCATGTGTCTCCTATCGTGGTTCTAACCCCCACTGCTGCCAATACTTTTGCGTTCAAGCCGGATTATCTCCGGGTGATCCCCAAGTTCTAGGGCCGTGAGCTTGAAGACCCATACTCCCATATTTTAGAGTTTGAAACTACTGTCCACACGTTTTTGAGTGTTCTGGGATAGCTTGATCAAGCACCTCTGAGGCTGTTTCCCTTTTCTCTGAAAGACAAGGCCAAGCAGTGGTTCAACTCTTTGAAGCCCTGATCATTGGAAACTTGGGGTGATGTTCAAGATGTTTTCACCATGAAGTTCTTCCCGGCTAGCTGAACTAAGCTTCTGATGGGTCAAATCCACAATTTCAAGCAACGGGGCGGAGAGGCTTTCTACAAGTATTTGGAACGCTTCAAGGATTTGCTTATGGCTATTCCACATCATAATTTCCCCAAGTACCTATTGATCAACTACTTCTACTTGGGTTGTACTCAAGAGAGCCAACAACTCATTGATACGATGGGTAGTGGTGGCTTTATGGGAAAAAATCCCAATGACGCTTGGGAGTTTTTGGATGCTCTGGCGGAAAGGGCTTAGACTTGGCAATATACAAATCCGGGCGAGTGGGCGATGTTTAACCAAGGTCCTAGTGGTTCGGGTAAGTTCTCTATAAACGAGCATACCGCTTATGACACTAGTTTGGAAGAGTTAGCTCGGAAGTTGGAAAAGATGGAACTAAAAAGAGAGAAGGAAGTTAAGGTTATCAACCATGTGGAGGAGGTGTGTGTGATCTGTGAAATTTTGGGGCATTCCACCGATAACTATAAAAGCATTCCCGCTCTCAGAAATGCAATAAGTGCTTATGTATTGGAGGAGGTGAATGCATTGAATCAACATTATGATCTTTATCCTAAACCTTCAATGCGGGTTGGAAGCAGACTTCGGGCCCGCGTTGGAGCCAGCCAAATGAAGCTGGACCTTCTCAAGGTCTACCACAGTCTCAATCTCAAGCATGGCAGCAACCTCAGTTTCAAGGCCCACCACGGTTCCCAGCAATCCAAGGTCCTCCAGGATTTGTGCCTTCGGGGCCTTCTCACGATTCAAATCAGTTTCAGCAGCAACCGCCAAGGCTATCATTGGAGGATACCTTACAAGCCTTCATGCATAATCAGACTAACATTAACGAGCAAAATACCTTACTCTTGGGCGAACTCAAGAACCATGTGGGCAAGTTGACAAATTCTGTGGGCTTACTTCAATAGGAAAAGGGAAAGCTTCCTGCTCAACCTCAACCAAACCCTCAAGGCCTTCATGCCATTGGTAGCTCTTCGGTGATCTACCCTGAGCAGGTGAAGGCTATTATCACGTTGCGGAGTGGCAAAGCGGTGGACAATACCGTTGAGATGCCGCCGGTTGTACCAATTCCAACATCTTTGCTGGGGTCATCAAATCCAATGCTTGGGGAAACTCCCAAGCAAGCTCCCGAGCAAGAAGCAAGTGAACTACCACCACAGTAAGTTTCTCCAATTTCGGCATCGTACCCTCACCGGTTAAAGATGCCGGCCCAACCGGATTCACATACGGCAATCTACAAGTTTTTCAATCAAGTAAAGATCAACATTCCGGTTAATGCTATCAAGCAAATACCGTCCTATGCCAAATACTTAAAGATTTGTGTACACAAAAGCGCAAGCTCCAAGTCCAAAAGAAGGTATTTGTAACTGAGCAAGTCAGTTCTTTTTTCCAATCAAATTTGCCTCCTAGGTATAAAGATCCGGGGTGCCCCACAATATCCATAACTATTGGCGGCACGGTAGTCAAAAAGGCCCTACTTGATCTAGGGGCGAGCGTGAACTTATTGCCATTTTCGGTCTATAAACAGCTTGGTTTAGGCAAAATGAAGCCGACTCGGGTCACACTTCAATTGGTGGATAGGAGTGTTCGCGTTCCAAAAGGGATGGTGGAGGATGTTCTTGTACAAGTTGACCAGTTTGTGTATCCGGTGGTTTTTGTGGTTCTTGACACTTGTCCGATGCCGGTGGCTCAAGCATCCGTTTCGATCATTCTTGGTCGGCTGTTCTTAGCAACAGCCGATGCCGTGATTCATTGCTGGGATGGGCTGCTTAACATGAGCTTCGGGAATATGAAGATGCAAGTTAACATGTTCCACATTGGAAGCCAAATGGGAGATGATGAGGACGTTTGAGAGGTGAATTTGATCGATTCTTTGGTACAAGACCATGTTGATAATGTGCTGTATCAAGATCCGTTGGAGGTGTGTCTCACTTCCGAGGAAGCTTCATTCATAGATTCACTGGAAATCAACTATTTGTACTCTATACTTGATGGCGAGGAGCTTTGCCCGGAAAGTAATGAGCTTTATGGAGTGTTTCCATGGACACCTACTTTCGAAGAGTTGCCTCCTTTAGCATGCAAGACTCTTCCTTCAAGTGTTCAATTTCCGAAGCTTGATTTGAAAGTTTTGCCCGATACTCTTAAGTACGCCTTCCTTGGCTCCGATGAGATGTTCCCCGTTGTGATTTCATCTTCTTTAGAGAATCACCAAGAGTTTCAACTTCTGGAATTGTTAAAGCAGCACACGAAGGATATCGGGTGGTCAATTGCCAATATTAAAGGGATTGATCCTTCATTATGCACTCACCACATCTATCTTGAGGATAATATCAAACCGTCCCGCTAACATCAGCGCCGTTTAAATCCGATTATGAAAGAAGTGGTGAAAGCGGATGATGCAGAACGGAAATATGAAGAATATAAATTAATTACGCATTATTTTGAGTTTATTATTTTGTTAGGAAATTTCGTTTTAGTTGCCTCTTGTTTTGGCAACCTTATATTTCTTTCTAGTATTTGATTTCCTAGTCAAAGTAGAATTTTTTTTATTTTTGGTAATTTTTGTTAATTAATTGATTTTGCTTCCTTTTCGGACAAATCAATTAGGGTTAGGGTTTTTTCCTATATAATTAGTTGTAAGCCTTCGGGTTAAGGGAGTTGTTTTATGATTTGATTAATGAAAATTGAGATTATTTCTCATTATTGTGTGTTCATAGAGGGAGTACCTCTAGTTCATACTTGTTCGTGACTGTCCTTGTTGCGCGTTCTTCTATTCCAACACGCCTCCCTGCATCAGTTGGTATCAGAGCCTGCGCTCGATTCCGGATCATGGTGCGATAAGGATTTCGTTATGGTCATTATGCTGTTGCTAAAGATGTGTATGAATGAAGTAAAGCTGCACGAGAAGCACGAATGGAGGCGATGTTCCAACAACTTGAGCAGCATGTGATGGATGCGATTGGCGTCCTAACCGATCAAGTGGCTGCTATGGCTGTTGGGCGGAACCCACCTCGCCGTCGTCCGGTTCAACCTCGGTTTCCGAAAGAGGAGGAGGTGTCGGATGATATTTCTATCACCAAACCTTTGGCTGGTAACCATCAGTCGAGGGGGGGACAAAAGTGGATGAAGCTACCATCGAGTGGCCATTCACATCAAATATTATTTCAGATCCAGTACTGGATTGGAATAAGCCACCAGTTTTTGACAAAGAACCGGTGGAAAAAATTACAAAAGGAAAAAATAAAAAAATATTACAAAAAGAAGTTGTTACCATGTTTGAAGGTGGTGAAATTGGATGGAGTGGTCAATTCGTGGATCCTTTTGGGGAATATATTGGAGTTGCTATGAAGAAGAATATTTGGGTTGCGTACTAAGAGAAAATTGGGAAGAAAATTCTTACTTTTATTTTTTATAACTCTTCTTTATAGTTTGGGTTGGAGAAAATCAATTTGAAGTACAAGCTTGATGCGAACAAGGTTCGGCGTATTCAACTGTATAAACTCGAGGACAAGTTTCTTCAAGACGGGGAGAATGATGCAGAACGGAAATATGAAAAATATAAATTAATTACGCATTATTTTGAGTTTATTATTTTGTTAGGAAATTCCGTTTTAGTTGCCTCTTGTTTTGGCAACCTTATATTTCTTTCTAGTATTTGATTTCCTAGTCAAAGTAGAATTTTTTATTTTTGGTAATTTTTGTTAATTAATTGATTTTGCTTCCTTTTCGGACAAATCAATTAGGGTTATGGTTTTTTCCTATATAATAAGTTGTAAGCCTTCGGGCTAAGGGAGTTGTTTTATGATTTGATTAATGAAAATTGAGATTATTTCTCATTATTGTGTGTTCATAGAGGGAGTACCTCTAGTTCATACTTGTTCGTGATTGTCCTTGTTGCGCGTTCTTCTATTCCAACACGCCTCCCTGCATCAGCGGAGGTCTTGAAATTGTTGGACGTAGGCATTATCTACCTTATTGCTGACAGCAAATGAGTTAGCCCGATTCAAGTTGTTCCTAAGAAGTCCGGAGTCACGATGGTGGATAATGCCAATAATGAGCTAGTGCCAACTCGAGTCACCATCAATTGGCGTGTGTGCATTGATTACTGGAAGCTAAACTCCTATACTCGCAAGGACCATTTTCCTCTCCCGTTCATCGATCAAATCCTAGAGCGCATTGCTGGTCATGCTTTCTATTGTTTCCTCAATGGTTATTCGGGGTACAATCAAATTGCGGTCGCTCTGGACGATCAAGAAAAGACAACTTTCACTTGCCCCTACGGGACGTTTGCTTATCGGCGTTTGCCATTTGGTTTGTGCAATGCTCCCCACACTTTCTCACGATGCATGTTGGGTATATTCAGTGACATGGTGGAGCACATTGTCGAAGTGGTCATGGACGACTTTTCGGTCTTCGAGGGCTCCTTTGATGAGTGTTTGTTAAATTTTGGGAAGGTTTTAAAGAGATGCGAAGAGAAAAATCTTATGCTGAATTGGGAGAAATGTCATTTTATGGTTACACATGGCATCGTCTTAGGGCATATCGTATCAAAGAAGGGCATTGAGGTGGACAAGGCGAAGATAGACTCGATTGCTAATCTCCCGATGCCTAAGTGTGTGAAGGACATTTGTTACATCCTAGGCCATGCCGGTTTTTACCAGCGGTTCATTAAGGACTTTAGCGCGATCTCTCGTCCTTTGTGTCATCTTCTCTCTAAAGATGCACTTTTTGAATGGACCAGTGCTTACGAGGAAGCTTTTTAGAAATTGAAATCTAGCCTTACTTCTCCTCCTATCGTGCAAACTCCGGATTAGGATCTTCCGTTTGAGTTGATGTGCGATGCAAGTGACTACGCCGTGGGAACCGTTCTTGGGCAAAGGAAGGACAAGAGTCCTCATGTTATTTATTATGTGAGCAAGACACTTAATGAAGCGCAAATGAACTACTCGACTACTGAAAAGAAGTTGATCGCTATCGTTTTTGCCTTGGATAAATTCAGGTCGTACTTGGTGGGTTTCCCTATCACGGTCTTTACCGATCATGATGCTCTCAAATACCTTTTCACAAAGCAGGATGTAAAAGCATGGTTGATTCGTTGGATTTTGTTGCTCCAAGAATTCAACCTTAATATCAAAGACAAGAAAGGGGTGGAGAATGTGGTAGCTGACCACTTGTCGCGACTTGAGTTTGAGGACGGTACTTCCAATCTCCCAATTGTTGACACTTTTCCTGATGAGCAACTGTTTGGCATTTCTACTAGTCCTTGGTTCGCCGATATTGTCAACTACTTCGTAACGGGGCAACTACCGGGCCATTGGAGTGCACAAGGTTGGAGGCAGTTTCTAATTGAGGTGAAAAGATTCGTCTTTGATGATCCTTACCTTTTTAAATATTGCCTGGACCTCATAATCCGACAATGTGTTCTAGAGGAGGACCAAAGAGGGATCTTGCAATTTTGTCACTCAAAGGAGTGTGGTGGCCACTTCTCCCATACCAAGACCACCACCGAAATTTTGCAACGTGATTTTTACTGGCCAACTCTTGCGAAGGACATTTTCAATTATTGCAAAACATGCGAGGCATGCCAGAAGTTGGGTGCGGTGACTCGGAGGAATATGATGCCCCTCACCAACATCCTAATAGTTGAAGTGTTTGATTGCTGGGGGATTGATTTCATGGGGCCGTTCCCGATTTCTAATGGCTTTCTCTATATTCTCCTAGCGGTGGATTACGTCTCCAAATGGGTGGAGGCCATTGCTACCACGACGAATGATCACAAGGTGGTGCCGAAATTCCTTAAAGAAGGTTCGGGACACCCCGGGCCATTATTAGTTATCAAGGCACTCATTTCTGCAATCGGACATTTGAAGCTCTCATAAAGAAATATGGAATCATGCACAAGGTGTCTACCGCTTATCACCCTCAAACTAATGGCCAAGCCGAGCCTGCTAACCGAGAGGTAAAACACATTTTAGAGAAAACTGTCAATCCAAACGGGAAGGATTGGTCACTTCGCTTGACCAATGCTTTGTGGGCATACCGTACCGGCTATAAGACCGTTCTAGGCACTTTGCCTTATCGGCTTGTATACGGTAAGGCATGTCACCTCTTGGTGCAGTTGGAGTATAAGGCCTATTGGGCCATTGCAGCTTTGAACTTTCGATTGCCCACCGCCGACGCGCATCGCAAACTCTAACTCAATGAACTTGAAGACATTCGGAGGGATGCATATGACAACACAAAAATTTACAAGTCAAAAGTTAAGGATTTTCATGATAAGAATATTCAGGAAAAAAAACTTTGAAATTGGCCAAAAAGTGTTTTTGTACAACTCCAAGATCCATCTTTTTCCCAGGAAGTTGAGGTCACGTTGGGTTGGCCCCTTCATTGTGCACCAAGTGTTTCCTCATGGTGCAATTGAAGTTGCTAATTCGAATGTCTACGTTTTTAAAGTTAACGACCAAAGGTTTAAGCCAGTTTTGAAAAATTTTGCAAGAGAAGAGGTAACAGAGGACTTGGTCACTTCGGATTATTTAGATGATCTTGTTGCTTAGTTTGTTGGGTTTTATTTGCACGAGGAGCAAAAGCGTAACCACTGAACTTAACTGTTTGTTGGACCCAGCCCTCGGGTATGAGGTACCCAGCCCCCGGCTATGGGGTACCCACCATTGACTTGGATATATATAGCTCCGCACGCCGCTATTAAAAAAAGGATCGTGTGTCCAATTCCGGTTAGTAAGGGCAAATTTTAATATCAGTGACATAGGACTTTCATTAGTTCTTCTGATAGGAGTAATTCACAGTGCACCACTCATGTCTTCCAGATTAGCCCCGATGGGGGTGGTATAGATCTTAGGTTAGGCCTTGATATTCTCGTGCTCCACTACCACACTTGGCTCTATTTTGTTGCCTGCCTGGTTACGATCTTAGGGGACGCTAGACTTAATTGTTTGGTGGAGTCTAGCTGTGACTTGAACGCTCTGAGTTCTGATATTAAATCTGATTATTTTTGTACATTTGTAAATATTGGCTTTTGAGTTTTATGCATGTTTACTATGTCTTGGGATATTCACATGATAAGATTTCACCAATGCATCTTTGTATAGGACTTTAACTAGTTCTCTTTGTAGTAGTTTGCCGTTAACGATCCATGCTTTTCAGATATGCCCCTATCGGGGGCAGTTTAGGTCTTTTGGTGAGACTTGGTATTTCCGTGCTTTGGCACTAGGCTTTGTCTTGTCTCACTTTGTTTTGATCATAGGGGACGCTGGACTTAATTGCTTGGCGGGTTCAAGCGGTAAATTTTACTTCGGGCGTTGATGTAACATCTCTTGACAGTCTAGTATAGCCACCCGTTTCTTGCCTCTCTGGTGAAGAACAGGAAGAAAAGTATGACTTGTGTGATTGCGTGAAGATCGGGTGGTGTTTTTGATGTTTCTTTTGTATATATGTTTGTTTGGCGCCCAGATAACATGAGCCGGGGGTTCTAATGTCATTTGTCTCTAAGTAGGTAGTTCGAGCTTAAGTCTTTTGCAGGGTGTACGTGCTACTGATAAGCGCGTAAATGTTCATATTAGCCCCTCCTAATTTATCTTTGTTAAGTCTCATTTATATTATTATTTAGAGCTTAATGTTTAATTTGTGTATTGTAGGTATTTGAAGAGTTTGATACAAAAATATGCAAAGTTGAAATATTTAACGGTGTTCGACGTTGGGCGTTCGAATTCAATCAAGTGAAAGGTCTGGAATGCAATCGGAGTTCGCAAGTCAAATTCGCGGAGGATAGTTTCAATGTTCACTGAAAGAATTGGTAGGTGGGCCCAATGCTTCACAATTAGTTTGACAAAATTGTGGGCTTTCCAAAGGCAATCCTCGGCTTGTAATAAACAAAGAGAGAAATATAGGGATTTTATTGAAAGAGTCGGTGACTGTAGCTTATAAAAGCATCACACACAAACGAGACCGAGATCACTTTTCGAAGGCAGGGGACGAACGGGGCTGCTGAGACTTTTTGTTCTGATAGTTTTTTTCCGCGTTTTGTTCCTGTCAAGTTATTTAAAGCTTTGTTCAATTATTTGCACCCTGGTAATTCGTTTTAATTTCTGTTTTTTATAAAAGTTGTTCGTTGATTCTTGTTTAACTTAGATCTTTTGTTTATTTTTCATCTCATGTAGTAGAAATATGTTACAAATTAAGGTTTCTCGCGTTTCTAGTTTGATAATGAGTGAGTAGTCGTATAGGTAGGGTCGCGGGGTGATTAGCACACCGTGGCCAGGTCGGATATGTACTGCTCCTATTTTCAAATAATAAAGAAAAGGCAATTTTAAGTTACTGAAGAACATTCGTTGGACGAACCCGGGCATCGTCGGAGCCCATGTGAACGGGGGAATGGGGGTCCAAAACTCATTCTTCGCTGCGCATGAGTATACGGCAACCATAGGGTCTCGCATCTTGCGGGGTATCTTTTTCAATCTAAAATTAAACGTTTTTAAGAACTCCAAACAGAGCAGGTTAATCCGGACTGGTTACGAGTGCTATGAACCCTACGATCGTACCTCCTTTGAATTATTTGAAAAGAATAATTGTTTCCTTAAGTTTTAGTTAATCACAATCAAATCGATAAGGGGTGGCAACCTAAGAGCTAGTTTAAATAAGTAACAACCCGAGTTTTTAGTCAGCACACGTCACCGTCTCTGTGGATTCGACTCCGGACTTACCGGATATTATGCTACGTCGGTCTCCACCTTACGCTTGGGGCAACCCATTAATTTAGGACTAGGAAATCGTCAAGCAGCTACGTGTCGCGGTTGTTAGACCAATAAAGCTTTGGCTATGACCCTGTGTGACTAGCTATGGTTCCGTTGGAAGAGCCGAAGGAGTCGACCTTGGAAGCCGTTCAAATGACGAAAGGAGATGGTGATGCAAAAGCCTCCAACTTGGTCGAGGTATACAGGGGTTGACATTCCCCCGGAGGTACAATCTTTTGTTCTTTCCCTCTCATATATATATATCAGTCAGTCTCCCATGAGGGGGTCCTCATTTTAGTTAAAATGTGGACCTCCTCATTTCTCCTATTTTCCGATTGAACTTCGATGATCCGAGCTGCTCAATGTGTTTAGAACGTGATTTTAAAGGTACTCGCGAGAAATCAGCAAAAAAAAAGACCGGGAAGAGTTTCATCCGAGCAGTTTTTTTTGAACCATTCGATAAAAAATAAACAAAAACTGCTCGGATGAAGCCCTTTTCGGTCCTTTTTTTTGCTGATTTCTCGCGGGTACCCTTAAAATCACGTTTTGAACTCATTGAGCAGCTCGGATCATCGAAATTCGACCGGGAAATGGGAGGTCCGCATTTTATTAAAATGAGGTGGTACTTACGGGAGACGGACTGTATATATATATATATATCCCTCATAAAAACTATAAGAAAAAATTAGTTTTTAGTAATGCAATCCTACCATTTGTACAGAATTAGTGGAATTAAAACGACTTGGCACATGCTCATTGATTCTTAATTGGCAAGAGTTCGGTGTTTGATCTTAAGTGATTTTGTACATTTTAACTCATAAGCATGATTAAGGATGAGCAATTAGGTGTTGAGTGTGTTTTGAGCAAATTTTACCCATATCCCATTCATTTTTCATCATACATTCGTAGTTTAGGTAAATAATTCCATGTTCGTGCTTAAGTGTGTTTGATATCGTTGTTGAATCGTTTTGGAATCTATGGCGTACTTAGGAAGTGATACAAGGCATTCTTTGTTTGATTAAACCACAAATGTGTCCCCTCGTCCTATTTTGTATCCTTGTCCTTGTCCTACTCTTTACTCAATAACTTAGGGAGCCGTATGGGGTTGTTTGGAATGGTGTTCTACTGCTGTGAGGTGTTCTCAGAATGTTAGGAAGGTGTTGGGAATGAGTGGGTGTCAAATAGAAGAAGTGGGCAAATTTTAGAATTTTTCCAGCCCAGTACCGGTATTGTGAATTGGCCAGTACCGGTAACCGATTGGCAGAAGTTGGAAATCGAATTTAGGGACCCAGTATCGGTACTGGAAATTGGCCACTACCGGTACTCGTTAGGCAGATTTTAAAATTTTTTTGTCTCAATTTTCTCTCTCTTGGCCCACTATATAAACCCAAACCCATCTTTTTCAGCACATTCCACGAGCTAAACTCGAACCCTAGCCTTCTAAACTCAATTTCTCTCTCAAATCTCCATCAAAATCACTCAAATATTGCCCAAATCCTCCACAAACCTCCATCAACCTTCAAAACATCAATCATTCCTCAAGATCCAAGGCCGAATTCGAGGGTTTTGTAGTTGGGTTCTCCATTTTCAGTCTGAAATTTCTCCATGGATGAGGTAACTCGAAAATCTCTCTCTCTCTCTCTCTCTCTCTCTCTCTCTCTCTCTCTCTCTACATAGTTCGAAATCCTCCATACCCCCTCCATAGCTCCATCCTCTATCTTTCTAAGCTACTTTCCAACACACCAACACCACCGAAACTTGAAATTTCTCTACCACCCCTAGAATTCCGAAAACCCTAGCCCGAAATTTCTGAAATTTTGCTGGAGTGGATTGGTTTTGGGAATTAGATAGTTGCTGCTACTTTGTTTACTACTATTGGTGGTTGGCATTTTCGAGGTTAATTTCTATGTGAATCTGCTAGCTGTTGTTTGTTGAAATGGGGAGGTCCAAGAAGCTCATGTCGGATGGGATTAAGGCACACCATGGTGATACTGGTAAACCGTTCCTGTGGGCACACGCCCCAAAAATTTCATTTTTAGTGTGAAATCGAGTGCGCCCTTTTTTGGAAAGCGCGGCGAAACGCTTGCAATTTAGAGTCGCCACTCGGGTTTCGCGAAAAATCACCCAAGGAACCGAACTTGAAAACGTTTGCCACGTTTGTTTGATTTCGAAAAAGGCTTGTAGACTGGACCGTCATCACCTTCGATATCTGAGGTTCGGGAACCAGGTTACGAGAGAGGAAGGGTTTTATGGCACCCCTCTCGCCCAATCCGGGGATCGGTCTCTACTCAGGCATTTTGTAAAACATTTGCATTTCTCTCTCATTTATCATTTTAGCCAGTTAGGGCGGGGGAACAGTTAAAGGGGATTAAAGCGGTAACAAGTTTGCATTATGTGACAAAATGTGATGTATGTTTGATCTAAGCAAATATAATAGATTGAGAAACAAGCTCTTGTGAGTGTACAGAGCGAACTGGAACGTGTTTACCCAGCATGATACACACAAGACCAAGCCCGTATGCACTGGCCATGCCACTGCATACAGAGATGACCTGCGTGCGCCAACCTGGTACTGGCGCGCGCCAGTAGGCCCAAACCCATAGCTCTTGTAATCAACCATTTGGGCTCTGGAATGGACCAGTACACACCCAGGTTAAACCACACAGTTATATCAGCAATAATGTACAGTTACAGACAGCAGGAGAAAGGATCTAAGGAAATAAAAGGAATGAACACCCCATAAATAGTGTGGGGAAATAGCAAAGGCCTGGATCTGAGATCTATGCAAGGGCCAAGCCACTGGATCTTGACCTGACTGCCGTACGCCAGTGGTATAGGGCCGTACGCCAGTTAGGCTTCCGTCCAATGCTTTGGCTTTGCATCATCTGGGCTCTGGAACATGACCAGAATAATCCCAGAGGCCTTACTAAATAAGTGCAACAAGTAACTAGCTACACAGTTCTAAATACAGGAAACAGTAAACCCATTATTATCATACAATAAGGTGATCAAAGACGAAAGAAAGCAGAAAATAGATGATCGGTGATCCCCACGCTAGTAGCGCACATACTGCCATGACTGGCGTACGGCATTAGCTTACTGGTGTGCGCCACCTATCACTATAAACGATCTTTGAAGCTTTGCCAGCTTTGCCAGCTTTAGGGCCAAGACTGGTATTGATTACCAACCTTGGCACTGCCAGCCCCCCTCAGGGGTTAGAACAGATTGCAGAAACAAAGGTGGTATACCTTTGCTTGCGAGTTTGGAAGTGAGTTTGAACTTGAGCTTGAGGCTTGGGTAGTTGCTTCGTCCACAACCTCGCCTTCGAATGAGGTTGAATTACCCCGAGCGTAGGGCTAGGTCGTTGTCAGCATAAATACCGGAAAGTCCGGGATCGTACCCACAGAGATAATCTCTATAGCTAATTAGGATTTTTAGAAGCAAGTATTTCCGACGTTAAGATGGCCAACTATCGGTTTTGCTTTGACAATGGAAGAAAAAGACTAGAAACTTGGTTTTAATTAAGTTAAACAAGCGGCATGGCAATGGAACTACTATCTCCCGCAACTTAGGCCTTCGAACCATTCTCAACGAAAACTCGGTTGAATCGCACGGCTTAGGCTATCAACCGGAGGATTTAGCTATGAAACCATTAAAAGACTAGAAACGAAGTATGGAAAACAAGTGAGCTCTTTTGTTCTTTTGGCAAACACAAGCCGAGACATCGCTCACAGAACCATATGAGCGAGCATATGATCACCGGAGATTAACATCGACTAGTTTTGTTACATAAAAGCGAACCCTTCTCATTTTCCATACCAAACTTCGAGCCGAGAGTTGAGAAGGCAAGAAAAACATAAGTCACGAGACGATATTCGTCCCACGGCCAAGCCTAAACGACTACTCACTCATGATAAAAAGACTAGAAAGCATGGCAAAAATAGAAAACATGTTAAACCGATAGAAACGAAAATAAATTTGATTTATGTAAAGATCTCAACCGTAGCTACAACATTAATAAACGAGAAAACAATAAACAAGAAGGACTTACTAGAGTTCTTGAGAAAATTATCTAAGAAAGCTTGGAGAAGACAACAATGGAACTTAAAGCCTAAACTAACTAACTACTTTTTTACAAGTGAGAGAGAGAAGAGTATTTATACAACTCATCTTCTCTCCCAACAAATATCCTAAAAACATACCAAAAGTAGCAACTATAACATAAATGGAAAGTCCAAAAAGTAGCAAATATCTGGCCGGAAGCTCCCCGTATCGATACTATTTATGCAAAGTATCGATACCACGCAGCTATCCTCAAAATATCATTTCCCACGTAGCAACCCCGTATTGATACGGCCATTAATCCGTATCGATACGGATCCCTCTGATCTCCCACGAGACGAATGCGTATCGATACGCGGCTGCTTTCTCCAGATTTCCAGGCCAGCCTCAGCAGGCAGCTCCCAGCAACTTCCAGCTCCTCAGCATCTTATTAAGTAAAGACTACATTTTAAACCTTTCTTTTACCTTTTCTTTACTTTAATTTTATTTAATGAAAATAAAAAAGTACCCCCCATTTGGAAACAATGGCATTACCAGAATTTCAAGATTCCAATTAAATCAAAATGTCAACCCTCCACTTTTAGTACAAAACAGAAAACTGCACAATTTTCTCAAGAGAAAAAGGCTCGAAACATGACCTTGCTTTTCAAATAAAACCTTGCAACTTTGTAGTTACTTTTAGAAAAATTCAAGGATCAATTACCGCCATTTTTTATCTCGAAAATCGATACTTTTTCAGAAAGTCATTTTCCATACTTAGATAGATTTTAAGAGGCCGACAGGGTCTTCGGGTACTTGGAAGCACTTGGGCCATCCATGGCGTCAAACTACGCCTTATTTGCACGTTTTACCTGAAACACTAAAAACACACCTTACGTGCAATATCACTATAAAAGCTAAATAAACATAAGATAAAACAACGTAAGACGGGACTAGTCGCACCAAATATCTACAATGTTGGGTGCTCATCGGTAGTGAGTGTGAGGATGTTATGGACAGTGGAGTACTACTCCCTTGCTTTCTCTCTCAATGGATGAAAGGAAAACAAGGAAAAAAATAAGAAGAAGAAGAAACAAAGCTTTGGCTTTCTTAATTGTGCTAACCCCTTGCAAATGAATGCAAGGGGGGGTATTTATAGGCTAGAAAACAATTGAGAAGGGGCTGGGATCAGTTGGCATTAAGGCTTGTTTGGCCTTGAAGGAGCCTCCCATGCATTAAATGCATGGGACTTGGCTTGAAAGGCTTTGTAGGAGAGAAGGGGACAGCCCCGGCCGAATGCAATAATCAGGGAGTTGTAGCCTACATCGGGTGGCCACCAAAGTCTCATGTACGTGATCGCATAAAGTTGATTTGACTGGGATTGACCAGCGTGCGCCAGTTAATTACCTGCGTGCGCTAGTGGAAACTGAGCCAACGGTCGATGACTGACACGTGGCAGTTTACTAGTGCACGCCAGTATTGTAATGGCGTAAGCAGGTAGGGTTTTGCTATGGCCATTTGGTTCTGGCTTGAAGGGTTTGACGGGGGTTCAGAAGGGATTTGGATGAGGCTCGGGACGCTCAAAGCTCAAATACACCAACGAACTCGGGTTGTTCTTGACCTTAATCATCATTGGGGAATCAAAGACCGTAAGTAAACTAATCTGGACAGTCCAGAATAGGGTGTCTACAGTAGCCCCCCTTTGACGGCACTTGGAGCACCATTGACTTGGTGCAAGTAATGTCAAAGGTTTTCTATACACCCATCTAGGCCATTCAGAGCAGAACGTACGAATCAATGAAATCATGAAACTTAAAGAACCTGATTGACTAGATTGACCGTGCGGATAGATCGCCGCCACTGGGGATAATAATATATGCGGACAAACCGATGCTGATTTTGATCTTGATAGCCCAGTCTGGGCGGCTGCCTCAGCTAGGGAATGTAAGCAGGCAGGCGAACTCTACTGGGGAAATAGGTGAACTCTCCTGGGGAATAAGCCATTGCAGATGAACCGACTCCGTTGGGGAAAGATTTTGTTATACGGACGGGCGGAACCGTCGTTGATTTGAAATTGGACGGGCAAACCGTCGTTGATTTGAGATTGGACGGGCAAACCGTCGTTGATTTGAGAGTGGACGGGCGGACCGTCGTTGATTTGAGATTGGACGGGCGAACCGTCGTTGATTTGAGATTGGACGGGCAAACCGTCGTTGATTTGAAATTGGACAGGCGAACCGTCGTTGATTTGAGATTGGACGGGCGAACCGTCGTTGATTTGAAATTGGACGGGGGGACCGTCGTTGATTTGAAATTGGACGGGTGGACCATCGTTGACCTTAAGTCTTTAAAATTTCCTAGAAAACTCCATAGCTTTGTTCAAGCTTTTCTTATCTATTTCCTTCAAGAACTCAAGTAAGCTTTGTTAGTTTGTTAATTTCTCAAGTACTAAAGTTGTTCGTATCGTTGAGATCCTTTATAATATCAAGTTAGTTTTCGTTTTTATCGGTTAAATCTCATGTCTCATTTTCCTAGCATGCTTTATACTTGCTTAATGGCTGAGCAGTCTTTTAGGATTGGTCATGGGGTGATCTCTCTCCCATGGCTTAGTTGTTTTAATGGTTTTTCTATGACTTGGTCATGATTTTAGTAAGGAAAAGGCTTAAACTCTAATTTTTGGCCAAACCAAGGGGCTAATACCTTCTTTGACTGTGTGTTGGCCGGAGTTTTAACCTTCATCTTGCACACGGGGCCTGGGGTTTTTAATGCTCTCGGCGTTTGAGTTAAATGTCTTCTAAACGAGATTAAGTCATTTCCAAGCTAATACCATGATTATGCTTGAATTTTAACGTTGAGTGCTTTGGTTTCAAGATTGTCAACGTCTTGGACTTGAGTTGTTAGAAAGAAACGGTTAAATCGGCTAAGTCATCGGGCGGTTTGAGCCCCTAGACTTTGCCGCTTGTTTTAACTAAGTTCAAACCTCATTTCTAGTCTTTTTACCATAGTTTTGCACTTTCTAAAGCAAAACCGACAGTTAGTCGTCTTTAACGCTGAAAACCCCACATAAAACCTACAATCCGAACTAGCTATATTCGAGCTCCTTGTGGTTCCATCCTGGTCTTACCGAGTTATTCTGCAAAAGACTAGAAGCCCTACGGTTCGGGCTATTACATCCGGGAGTGCGCGCATCTTTCCGTCGTAAGTAACTTAACAATTTAAACTCTCCAATGCATAATGTCTAAATCATTGGTTATATGCATTATACTTTATTTATTATTCACAATTTTGAAAGTAGTATTGTCTTTAATTTGTCGATAGAATCCACAACGCGTGATGAAATTAGAGGTTTAAGTATAAAATTCGAAAAGAAATGTATATTTATTATTCACAATTTTGAAAGTAGTATTGTCTTTAATTTATCGATAGAACCCACAACGCGTGACGAAATTAGAGGTTTGAGTATAAAATTCGAAAAGAAATGTATATTTTTCTAATTGGATCAAGATTGCTATTAAAATTAATCTGTTGAGACAATTCAAACAATTGATTTGTTTTGATAGATTGTGGAATTACTACCTTTCTTAGTAAATGTGTTAGCTTTTTTTTTTTTTTTTTTACTATTACTTTTAGCACAAGCATTCTTTTATTATTTTGGTGTTGCTTATTATATATTTTTAATTTGTTGAAGTATGTTTAAAAAGTGCCCTACTATCGTTGCTTCCTGGCTACACCATCGGCTATCGTTTTTTAAAGAGAGAGTACGTATCTTGTTTTTTCGACCCAAGTTGGAATTAAGGCATCCATTCCCTGCCAAACTAACGGACCACTAAAGATGGAGAAATTGCATGAATGAATAGATCACCTTATTTATTTCTGTTGTGTGGTGAGGGATTTACGGCGCTTTGCAATGATTATGTAAGTAAAAAGCTTCTCTATGGCTTTCGCATTAATCGTCATTGCCCGGTTGTTTCCCATTTATTATTTGCGGATAATTCTGTTGTGTATTGCCAAGCTACGGAGCGAGATTGTGCTGCCCTTTATAATATTCTGGAGTTGTATGAAGCTGCTTCCGGTCAGAAAGTTAACAAAGACAAGTCGTCGGTTTTTTTCAGTCCAAACATCTCTCTTGAAGCTCGTCTTACATTAGCCAATCGTGTTGGGATCTCCATGGAAGCCAAAGAGGCTAAGTACTTAGGCCTCCCTGTCTTCCTTGGTAATTCCAAGCGTGAGCTTTTCTCATATGTGAAAGACCGTACGATTAAACGGTTAAGATCATGGACAGATTCAAGGCCAAACTCAGCTGGTAGGGAAGTCTTAATCAAATCAGTCCTCTTGACAATTCCGAGTTATGCTATGTCCTGTTTCCGGTTGCCCAAACAGCTCATGAATCAAATCTCTGCCGAGATCGCAAAATTTTGGTGGGGTTCGAAAGAAGGGGAACGCAAAATTCACTGGATAAAATGGGATAAGCTGAGTCGGTGTAAAGGCAAAGGTGGATTGGGGTTTCGTGACTTGGAAGCTTTTAACAGGGCCTTGATAGCTAAACAAGGGTGGAAATTGATTTCCGGTGAACCGTCTCTCTTCAAACGAATTTTCAAGGGCAAATACTTTCCCAACACGACTTTCTTCAATGCAAATGTAAGCAACCAGGCATCGTGGGCTTGGAAAAGCATTTGTTGGACTAGAGAGTTACTCAATAAAGGTTGGAGGTGGCAGGTTCGTTCAGGAAAAGACATTCGAATTTGGGAGGACCCTTGGCTGCCAAAACCACCGGCTTTCAAGGTCAGCCCGAGTTCAGTAAGGAGCAGCAACATAACTTATGTCTCTGATCTTATTGACGATTCCACAAAGACTTGGAAGATGCAGCTGATCAAAGAAAGTTTTAATGAGGAAGAGGCAGCCATTATCCTTTCTTTACCTATTAGTACCATGCAAAGAAGGGATCGCAGAGTATGGCACTATTCCCCAAATGATGTATTCACTGTAAAATCTGCTTATTGCTTGGAAAAAGAGAGCTTGATCAATGAGCTGGATAATCACGGAGCTCAATCTAGTTCTACTAATGTGATGACACAGATTTGGAAGAAATTATGGGGCTTGTCTATCCACCCAAAGATCAAATTTTTTGCTTGGAAGTGTTTCAATGAAGCTCTAGCAACAAACTCAGCCCTAACCGCAAGGAAGGTACGTTCTGATCCAATCTGCTCACTGTGTGGAAATGCAGAGGAATCTATTTGTCATTTGTTGTTCCGATGTGATTTTGCTTCAAAAGTGTGGATTCTTTCGCCTTTTCGCCTTAGACCTGAGGAACTTGAAGACTGTAGACATATGTCTGATTGGTGGCATTGTATTTGCGATCGTATCCGTTTAGCTCATCTCCCCTCTTCAACATTGGGTCTCGGCCTTTCTTATTGCTGGTGGATATGGAAAACCCGAAACGATTTGGTGTTTAATGGTACAAGTTGGCCTGCGGAGGCAGTTAATGGCAAGGCACAAGCAGATTTTATTGAGTTTCTAGAGGCTAATGTCAAGCCTTCCCCTACTCAAATGGCTTCTTCAAATCCTGAGACTTTGGTTTGGAGGAGACCTGATGAAGGCATGGTAAAAATTAATGTTGATGCAGCGGTATCAAAGGCAACGAGTACTATTGGAACAGGAGCAATTGCTCGGGATGCGAACGGCTCCATTTTGGGAATCTTTCTTAAGTCATATGAAGGATGTAGACACCCCAATCTGGGTCTCCCGTTTGTTTTACTTTATTTTTCAGTTTCTTGTTTCCCCGATGATGAGATCGAATCAAACAGGCTTGAATGAGGAATGGATTGGATTTGGAATCCTTCTTGAACCCTTTGAACCCTTTTTGAACCCCCAAAACCTTCAGTCAAAACCCTAACCGAGTTTGACTGTCACGCGATACTTATTGTTCCTCGCGCGATAGTCAGCTTGCCAGGTGTTGGTCAAAGTCAAAGGTTGACTGTTGACCCTCGCACGATGGTTCCAAACCCTCGCGCGACGATTCCACCTGTCCCCATCACCCTTGTCCAGCTGGATTTAGTGATCATCAGGGCCACATGGGCTGAAACCCCGTTTTCTCTGGCTGAACAGCGTTCTAGCAGACCTCACCCTCACACCCTCACAACCACCCCCACTCACCTTGTTGGCTAGCTTCTCCACCAAGTTGTGACCAGCCTTGTTGGCTGGTTGCAAAGCCGAGTTTGGCCACCACCTAGCCCACTCACTCTCCCTATATATACCCCCATTGGTTGTTCTTCCAAAGGGTTGGTTACAAAAGGTTACAAGGTTTCAAGTTTCTTCAAAATTACAAGGTCATCAAATCTAGCACAAAGTCACTAACCTTAACCACTTCCTAGTCTTTCAAATCCACTACACTCCCTTGCAAGGCTACATCACTCCATTCAAATCATTCCAAAAGCCATTCAAGCAAAGGTATAAAATTTACCCATTCCTGTTTTGATCCCTGAGGGGGGCTGACAGGGCCAAGGCTGGTAATCAATACCAGTCCTGGCCCTAAAGTCAGCAGAGTTACAAGAACCTGTAACTAGCCAAACCTTCGCGCGATGGACCCAAACACTCGCTCGACGTTTCTGTCTGCAAGAGAATGGTCCACGTGGGGAAGGGAAGCTGGTTATTTCTTGTTTTATTCATGGCCATCTCTGCTTTGGTCTTTATTTCCATATATAGATCACTGTTATGCATGATAAAAACAAGTCCAGTTTCCTTGTTCTTTGTTTTAGTCAGTCTGTTTGCCCTGGGGATGTTCCTGAATTTCTCAGAATCCCAAACATGCAAAGCAACTCCTGGGAGTCCAATCGAAACCCTCGCACGAGTCTTTCATTCTGTCGCGCGATGGTTCATTGATTTCCAGTGGCTGCCCTTGCATGGCTAAATTGGTTTCAAGTGGTCTTGTTCTTAGCTTGCTGCTTCAGTCAGTCTGGAATGCCCTTGGGATATCTCTGAACATGTCTCAGAGCCCCAAGCATGCAAAACAATTCCTGGAAGTCCAGTCAGAACACTCGCGCGAGTATTCCACTCTGTCGCGCGATGGTTTACTGATTTCCAGAAATGGCCCTTGCATGGGCAACTAAACCTTAGGCCTCTGCTTATTTCCCCCATTGTTTAGGGGCTGTTTTTCCATTTGCTTCTGTTGGCTTGTAACAATTAATTATTTTCCAGTACTTATGAACTGCTTGGTTTGCCTCCTGGGTGTGCACTGGTCCTTCCAGAGCCCAGAAGGGGATAAAATTCAAACTATTGGTGAAACACGAACTCTCGCGCGAGTGTATGGGTTTGTCGCGCGACGGTTTACTTGCATGCAGGTTGATCCATGCATGCAAGTTGGCCACTGTGTGTGACAAAATCATACCAAGCACTGTTTTGGTGTTTTATTGATATTTTGAACTTTATCCCATTTATTTCCTTAATATTTCATCCATCCATGCTATTCGTCACATCTTGCAAAACGTGTTACAGTTTTAATCCCCGATTAACTGTTCCCCCGCCCTAATTGGCTAAAATATGGTTAATAAAAGAAGAATCGTAAACATTTTCAAAATGCTCAAGTAGAGACCGATCTCCGGATTGGGCGAGAGGGGTGCCATAAAACCCTTCCCCTCTCGTAACCTGGCTCCCGAACCCAGATATGGTTATGACGGACTGGTGCCTTCACTTTTTCAAATCAAAAATAGCGCGGCAGGTGCTTCGAAATACGGTTCCTTGGGTGTCGGACCTTCAAAACCCGAGTGGCGACTCTGTATTCTTGAGCGCTTGCCTCTCCGCTCGCGCTCCCTCGATTCCCGCGAGGGCCCTTGCCCCGGAAGTTCGTCGGAAGGGGAACGGAATCCCTTCTCCGAGGGCATGCTGCCCACAAAGGACTCACCTCTCCACGGCTTGCGGAGGCTATGGCAATTAGAAATGGTATGAATTTGGGCATTGCTCTGAATGTAGGACGTATTCTCATTGAATCGGATGCGAAATCGATTGTCCGAAGCTTTTCCATGTCAAAAGATCCACCATCTGATATCGCAGTTTTGGTACAAGATTGTTTAGCATTGAAGGATTCGTTTCAGTTATGTGAATTTAGTTTTGTCAAACGTGATTGTAATAGGGCTGCACATGCTTGTGCAAAGAAAGCCCTTTCTTGTAGTTTGTCCGGTCTGTGGATAACTACCTTGCCCCCATGGGGTTCCTCTCTCTCTAATGTTTAGGCGTTTTTCCGCCTCTCAGATTTATAAAATCTTCTCCTTTTTGTCACACACACAAAAAAAAAAAAAAAAAAGATAACATCACCACATGCAAAAAAAATCAAGTGATTTGGACTATTACGACTCCATCTTACTTTTCACAAGATAAAACTACCTCTCCTTGGACCTTGCATCTACATAAGACTGCCCGACCGGCGGTTGACCTCTCTTTTTCACATCATAGTAGGTTGTTCGGTTAAATAAATTAAATGGCTTATTTTTTTGTCCTTATTTAAAATATTTTGGGTTTCGATCGTAATTTTTAATTTTTAGATTACTCTCGTCATAACGAAGCAATAATAAAAAAATGACGAAAAACTAACAAATATAAATAAATAAATAAATAATTGAATAAGGACAAAAAAAAAAAAGCCATTTAGCTTATTAGCCGAACAACTAAAAAGCAGTATTCAATGTCAATATTTCCATATCTCCCGTCAAATATTTCCATATCTCCTTACCCCACGCAGCAAACGCCAAACATGCTCTGGAATTTCAACTGGGTAACAAACCCTTTGACTAAACGACCGCATTCAATGTCCACTTGTTAAAGCTTCGAAACAGCCTGTAAAGAGCAAAATTGTTAAGTGCACTTGCCTTGTTGCAAAACTTCTGCGGTGCTCCCAAGTGGTATGAGAGCACCACCATACTCCCAATGAATATACATTATTGGATTGAAAATAGATAAATCACAGTCCTTGGATCGAAATCAAAAATCAAAAGTAGGGTGGTTTTGTTAAAAACGAGATGGTTTTGTGAATTTTTTACCAAAAAATGAAAGATTACTTACCACAGAAACATGCAACACTTACCATTAACTAAGGCAACATTTACCATCGTAAAAGGCAAAACTTACCACACAAATAGACAACCCTTATTACAACTTGATTTTTTCAATTTGATTTTTTGTAATATCTCATGTCAAGACAAAAATGGGATTATAAAAAGGTTGGCTATATAATAAGAAATAAAAATCTCCCCTACTGTAATATCTGAATTATTTACCATTTAATAGACTTTTTGCAAAAATTTAATATTATAGAATGAATTTTTTAATTAGCTCCAAAACACTCAGAAAAAAAATAAAAAAAATACCATGCCAAATCAAAACATTAGCATCCCACGTACGTATGGCCACCATCCATGTCAAAATAAAAAGTAATCTTTGAAATTGAAACGTACAATAATTCGTCTTTGTTGCTTTTTACTCTGCATAATACTCCAGTAGTTTTACTTAGAGAAAAAAAATACGATCTATACAAAAGAGAAAAAATACTTGGCAAAAACAAGAAAGAGGTTTTGGGAGGAGAACCAAGGGCAATTACCAGTCAACATATTTACAAATCAACGGTCTACATTTCAGTTTTTAAATCCAATGATCAAGAGCATGCTAGTACAATTTGGGAGTATGATGCTCCCAGACCACTTGGGATCATCAAAACTCCTGAGCATAATCTTCAATAAATTTTTTCTATTTATCTTTCTCCATTTATTACTTTGAAAAATCTTTCTCAAAATCCAAACCGAACATAGCCGTCGATTGCGATGATCAAAGTCCTCCAACACCACATGTTTATGTGGGTCTAATGAGCAAGTTTATGGATTATAGATGAACTAGTGTTTGTCCGTGCCTACGGCACTACGCATCCCAGTAGTGCCGTAGACACGGGCATTTTTGTAATATATTTTTGTTTTTTTATGCCAATGTCAGAAGTCGAGCAGTGGATAAAAAGAACCGATGGCATTTTTGTAATATATTTGCAAGAGTGTGGGTATTTTCTTAAGAGAGTTGGAGAGCACACTTCAACCCTTGGATTAAATGAATCTCAACCCTTCTTTCAACTTATGTTTGTGTGGTCCCCACACCCTTGTGTTTTATTAGGTAGATGTGTGATCCTAATCGCGTTAGAAATACTTTATGACCAACAGTGTCAGGTCATCACAAATGACGTAAAGAAGTACGTAGTATTTAAGAGTCCCACTTTGCAACCACTTGTTCTTTGGTTCACACAAAATGCACGATTAATTGTGACTTCTAGTGGTAGTAGTAGAGTCCTCCTTGAACTTCTCCTATGACTTCTTTTTTTTTTTTTTTAAGCTTTTTTCCAATGACTTCTGATTCCTAGTAATTTTTTCCACAAATATTGATTATGAAGGAATTAAGATTCAATTACATTGTTCTTAAAAAAAAAATAGTCCAGATGGATATTGATGATCTATTCAACTAATTCTTCTGATGTAAGATTTCGACATCGTTCATATTAAATGATCAACCCAAATGGAACCGTGGTACATAGCTAGACAAATTTTTGGGTCTTATTCGTCTCATCGGCTGGAGAGAAACCGTTTTTTCTTTTTCTTTTTTTTTTAATTAGTACATTACCGTGCATTTTGTTGTAAACTGCCATGTACACAAAATAGAGCTCCATATCGCTGAAATTTCAAAATTGAACTCTTCCTGCCCTTATTAAAATCTCATCAAACTAATCTTTGAAATCATTGAAATCGTTCTTTTTGATGGTTATTTGAGGGAAATAATGAGCCTTTTTTATTTAACTTTTAATCAAGGAGACATCATGTTTCCACTCCTCTCCTACTCACTTTGAAAAAGGAAGGCATCTCATTTATGAAAGTTATCATTTGATTAGATCCGTCATGTGAGTCCAATAGCTTTTGAGGCCTCGGATGACCTTTTATTTACTATATTTCACTTCGATGTTTTGTCAAGGATTTATTTTCCATTTATTTCAATTTGTTTTCCAGAGGGCTTAACTTATTATTATTATTTTTTTGGGTACATAGAGGACTTAACTTATTAAGGAGACATAATTATTGAACTTTTCAAACTAAAGTTTCCTAATCAGCTGGTGCTATCTCAGTTGGTTAGGATTCTTGCATCTCAATAAGAAGTTAGGAGTTCGTTGTGTCGTGGACTCTCACAATTGATTTAGTGTCCTGAAACACTTTATAGTACTTGATATTTTTTTTGGTCAATGGATAGAAGAAATCATATTACATCAGATAAGAAGTACATAGTACAAACTCTGAATACTATATCAATTGTATGAGTACACAAGATAATCAAGCTCAACAACTCAACCAATACAAATAAGCCCATTATAGGATAAAAAGAAAGGAAAAGCCCTCTAAGGGAAAAACACCCACACGCACAAGTGGGGAGACTCTTGAACTCTTAACCTCCTAGTGAGATGCAAGAGTCCTACCTAACTGAACTAGTCCCAGTTAATTTACTACTTGATATATAATATAAATGGTTAAGTTTCTTCAAATACACTCCAATTCAAGTTGCAGTTGCAACTTTCTAGATTTTGTTATTAAACTTTTCAAAATGCACAAACAATTAGGAATATTATATAAAAAGTCAAAGACTCAACAAACGAAATTGGACGGATGAAGTATTTAACACTAACATATGAACTTGCAATGACATATAACATACTTTTTAAAAAAAAATTTAATCTCCCTGTTAAGGTAACGAAGCGCATGGCCAAAGATGATTGGTGGAACGGGTTCCACCGTATTGAAGACATATATTTAACTAGCATGTATAGCATCCAAAATATTGTTACAAATGTGGTCACCATAGAATTATTGAACCCATCCAGCATCAAAATGAAAGGCTATGACAAACTCTAAAATTATTGTTCAAGTGAGAGTATGACAATAACTCAACAAATTAAAGAATTATTTTTGAGCTTATAGGTTCGACTCCTACCGCCAAAATTTTTTATAGGACTATTGAAAGTTTACTAGGGTTTTTTTTTAATACTATTGCATTACGGCGGTGTAGTGCTCTTCAATAGGCTTCGCTAAAATCCTACTGCTATGATCTTCTTCTTCTTTTCAACGGAAGAAGCAAATTCATTAATCAAGCCATACGGCATCTACAGATAACTCCGAATAAAGAATAGAGCATACGGCAAGTACAGATTTCCACCCAGATACAGAAAAATAAAGACACAGTACAAGAAAAGACTAAGAGACGAAATTAGTGTTTAGCGCCTATGCAAGAGCTAAATGCTCACTTTTTCACACCGTCAACATGGCCGGCTAACGTAGAGCTAGTACTCAGACACCACCGTCTCGGGATGGCGGAACTCCGTATCAAAGATAACATTGAACCTGTGGAAATCAGTTATCCGATCTGGGAAAACCAGATCGGAACAAAACCACCTGGGAAGACCCACCGGGACAAAAACCGGACCCAACATCCGGAAAGAAACCGAACCCAACATCCGGACAGAAACCGGCCTCAACATCCGGACCTACTGCTATGATCCAAACCATACGGTTTGTAGAATTCCTTTGAGTAGATCATTAAAAAAAATTTAAATTGATCGGATATTACCAACCCATTGGTGGAACAATATTTGTTAAACAATAATGAACGGGTCAGTATAATTTCAAAAGTTAGCGGCAAGACAAACCTATATTGATCATTAGTTTTACAGATGAGAGAAACTTATTCAAGGCGGAGCCGTAAACGAGTTATTCACGGCTCTGCACAATCTTAGCTGTCTATTTCGACAATCAATTGTCCGGATTTTAAAAAAACTATTTGCTAGAAAAGTTTAACTATTCTAGTGAATAGTTTTTCTAAAATCTGGACCATCCAAAACACTTTTGGACACGCGCGATTGAGCGCCGTAGACTTTGTTTATAGGTCGCTCCGTAAAGAAGTTTTTCTCTTTATAGATATACTAGTGCTAGCCCATGCCTACGGCACTACGCATCCCGGTTGGAAGGGGATGACAGTTGTGTGATTTAGGTGAAAACCATGGGCACTTAACCGGAAAGTGGGAGGATGCACTACAGCCTTTGGATCAAATGAATCTAAGCCGTTCCAACAACTTGTCCCCACACCCTTCTGTTTTGTAATAGAGATTGTTCAATAAACTTTCAAAATAGTTCACATTGCGATGGTAAAACTTCAGTTGACCCACCGACGCATATCAGTGCGCGCCACAAAACTTACTGTTCTCGGGGAACCGATGGCGCCGTAAGTCGAGGCAATTGAAGGCCATAAAAACAGAAGACTGACCATACGAAGCAAAGATAGCTTCTTGATCATTCGTGGTGCTGCACCCCACTATATTACCTCCGTCCCAAAATATTTATTCAGTTTGCAAAACGAGAACTAAAAAATAATATTCACCTTGTTTGGTTGAGCATTTTGAGAGTAACTTTTACTCTCGGCACAGTTTTCAATAAATTTCTCTCTCTATCTCTCTCCACTCATTACCACTCAACTCTCAAAAATAACTTTCTAAAAGTTCAACCAAACAAGGTGAATGTATTTCTTTTAATAAAAATTTAAATTTTTTTCATAAATTAAAAGAAATCATTGAAATCTAATAAGTTATTGTAAAAGTTTTGAATTTTTTTTTTTACTAAAATTGTATTATTTTTCATCCTCATAATGCGGAGCGCCGAATATTGTGGAAGGGAAGGAGTAAAATGTTTTAAATTTTGGTAGGGGCCGGCCCCGTGCCCCTATAGGTCCACCATTATGGTATTCATTTTCTTCTTTTCTTCCATGCCGTTTGCTCATTTTACTAATATCTTTGTAGAAGTCTTGAGATTAATAAAAGGGCTCATCTGAGTCTTCTCTCTCTCTCTCTCTCTCTCTCTCTCTCTCTCTCCGTATGAGTATATTTTGAAATTGATTCTGATCATTTTTCCCGAGGACGACAATATATATAACACGATGGTGTCGGTGAATAGGAACGGTGAAGAAGAACTCAACCAGCCCTTGGTAGACAGTACTTCTACTTCACCTTCAAACGGCGTGGGGCAAGGCCAAACCGATCAAGCAAAAGAAGAAGATTACAGGGAGAAATTAGACCTCAAGTCAAAGGTGTGGATTGAATCAAAGAAGCTATGGCATATAGTTGGCCCCTCCATCTTGAGCCGCGTCGCCACTTTCTCGATGAACATCATCACCATAGCCTTCGCCGGCCACCTCGGAGATCTCGAACTCGCTTCCTTCTCCATTGCTAACAATGTCATCGTCGGCTTCAATTTCGGCCTCCTGGTACCCTTTATTTCTCTCATTGATATCGATTTCTCAATTTTAGTATGCTATTTCAATATTGATTATCCCATAATGTTCATTTTATTTGGAAAAAACATGCATGTTTGTAATGGTAAAGGTGTGGAAAAATGAAGGGTCAGAATTTGTTCTCAGATTTCATAAATATTTCCACTGCCTGTTGGTTCTTATTTTTTAAATACTTATTTCTCATTTACGAGACTGATAATTCTCTCACAATGCACTATCTTTAATTCAAAAAATAAGTACTTATTTTAGTTAGTGAAACACACCCTGAGTCTATTTAGATTTTCAAGTATGAAAGTGTTAAAAGGAATGCAATCTTACATTATTTGGGTATGAAATGCGTGATCACTTAATATAATCTAAAGAGTTAAAGAGAACTGTCGAACTGTAAAGTCTCTACAAGAAGTACATTAAAAAAATGTTATACAGTACTCCTATGTTATTAATTTAAAATTTTGGCATATAATTTAGGGAAATGATTTTGCCACTCTTCTTTTTTTGTTAATGTCACTCCCATATACCAAAAATATACTTGCAGGGAAATGACGTTAACAAGAAAGGGAGTGACAAAATCAGCGGCCATAATTTAACATGGCTTTGGATTCTTTTCATATCACTTTTTCTTTTACTATGCACATTTATTATTGTTTGCCGCTGGGACTTGGGAGAGGAGCTTCCATCCTCATTTATTTTCTTATCTGCCATATCCATGAATTCCTACCCTTTTGGCAGTAAATAGTAATGGACCATTCTTTCATTAAGTATTATGTCTACTTATACGTGGACCTTAAAATTGAATGAGTGCTTTCTCTTCAAAAATGAGAAAACAGAGAAAGAAAAGTACCAATACACACAGTCCCCTACAACAAACCAAACAGAACAATATACACTCTGCTTCCATTTTTGTATTTTACTTTCTAAAACCATATACTTTGAGCACACGGACGATTCTTGGTTCGCGAAAAAATTTTAACTGCACATACACCTTTCTAGGGATTTTTTTACCTTGAGACTGAAATGTCACACAATTCGGTACTAGTGGGGACATATCTTTTCTTAAGATAACGCTTTACGCGTGATTCGATCCACAAAAATTTTCTTTTAAACTCCTAATTTTGTACTTAGATAATTATCTCAATGTTTTATTGTTGTGGCGTTGTCTCCAGTTATTATAGTTTACAGAATTCTATCGAATATTTCCAACCAAAAAACCCTTACAGATACTTCAGAAAAATACAGTAAATAACAGTCTCTGTTTTCGCTTCGAAAATAAGAACAAATTCAAAAACAGTGCTACCAAATAATATTTGTTCTGTTGATTGTGTTTATGCTTTGTTTTTTCTGATCCCTTCCTCATTGTGCGTATATCTCAATCATCAGTTGGGGATGGCGAGTGCATTAGAGACCTTATGTGGGCAAGCCTTCGGAGCCAAGAGGTACCACATGTTAGGCATATACATGCAAAGGTCGTGGATTGTGCTCTTCCTGTGCTGCTTCTTGCTACTGCCCCTCTACGTATTCGCAACCCCGTTGTTAAAGCTCATGGGACAAACCGACGACGTGGCGGAGCAAGCCGGGTTGGTGGCCTTGTGGTTGATTCCGCTCCACTTCAACTTCGCCTTCTTGTTTCCGTTGCAGAGGTTTCTTCAGAGCCAGCTGAGGACGGCGGTGCTGGCGTGGGTTTCGTTGGTGGTTTTGGTGATACACGTGGGGATTAGCTGGGTTTTCATATACTGGTTGGAGTTTGGAGTGGTGGGCGCCGCCGTGACCTTGGATGTGTCGTGGTGGCTGACGTTTTTTGGGCTGTTAGGATATACTCTTTTGGGTGGATGCCCAGATACTTGGTCTGGTTTCTCCATGGAAGCCTTCTCCGGACTTTGGGAGTTCGTCAAGCTCTCTGCTGCCTCTGGTGTCATGCTCTGGTAAACTTCTTCTATCCTTTCCCTACATAGTAGAGCCCTTATTCAGGGCAAGACTATTCCCACCACTCCCCTACTGCAGAGTTCAATTTCACTATCTGACTCAGCAATTAATGATCCGGAAGAGTCTTTTAAAATTCGGATCAACCGTCCAAAACACTTTTAGACGGTGAAATTGAGAGCGGTGGAGGAGCAGTGAGGATAGACTTTTTGCTTATCCAGTGTCTTTAGGCAGCCTTCAAGTTGTGCCGATATGCCAATATAGGTCTTTTTATCATTATACTTTAATGTGAGGTTCATACACTTAGCCTAGAGAACCATATATGTTGATTAGATGATTGCCCTAGTATTTTTTGAGGTGTACGTGTAAGTGTAAATTGATTCGGAAACCTGCATAGTTATCGCAAAAAATTACTAAGAAAGTGGCCAAGATCATGTGGCACTACTTCATAAGCACCGCATAACTTTCCTACGTAGTCATATATTAATATATACACATGCGTGTATAATACGTATATACTAATAACGAGAGTAAAATAACGAGAGTATTTTCCACTAGTCCGATCTTCTGTTTTGGTTTGAAGGTCATGGTTCTCTGTATTAGTTTACGCGTATCTCGACGATTTTTCTGTTCTTCGTCCGGTCAAAGGAAGAACATCCAAGTAGAAACTAAAAAATTCACAAATAATTTTTCTTTTACGGCCTGACTCTCTTAGAAATTCCCAAATTTCGAACTCAGGAGCACACGAAATGTATGAATTTTAGTGTTAAGTTGTTGTCACTTGAGCTACCTTGGGTTCGCGAGTCCCATCACCAGTTCAATAAACTTGCATACAGTATGGGGGTTGCCTCTGTGACGTGCTAAAAGCATAGGTTAATATGGAGTATTTGTTTTTTTTAAGTCAAATTCTCTTCGGTTGTTTACTTAAAAAATTACCAGCGCCGGCTCAGACTTATTGGGGGTCAGAAGCAAACTCCCAAAATACTAATAAATAGATAGAAATAAATGTACACGAAATTTACTAGATGGAAAGATGCATAATCTCGGCTGAATTCTTGCCCTGTCGCGCGTCGACCCAAAATACAAGGAGGAATCGTTGGAGGAGATCCAGGAAAGTTTGGTAAAGGTTTGGAAGGAAGTTTATGGGGGTAATAAGAGCATATGCATTAGGGGGCGTTTTCACTAAGTTTTTTTAAAATACGTAGGCTATTTTGCCATTTTGTTCACACATTAATTAACAAGTTTTGACATTTTAGCTTATTGTTCACACTAACTAACAACTTGTCAACAACAACTACTTCTTTCTTTTTACAAATTATTCACTACCGAAAATAATTTGATATTTCTCAACAAATTATTCACTACCGAAAATAATTTGATATTTCTCAACAAATTATTCACTACCGAAAATAGCTAACAATTTGATTGCAACAAATTTTTTCTCGAAACTTATTTACTACGGGATAGACCCCCTTAGTTTTTAGCCAAAAATATTTATGAACAGTGTATATTTTTGTTTAACTATTCTTATCTCTTTCAACACTACATCAATATTACAATTTATTTTCTCTCTCCTCTATGAAGATAGTACTTTTTTTTTCCTTTCCCCCTTTTAACAACTCACACAGAGAGAGAAAGAGAGTGACATTTGTGGGACCAAAACTCATAAAATGCTACTCCCTCCGTCTCGTTTTATAGTCCACAATTCTATTTTGGGTTGTCCCTTAATAAGTGTCTATTTCGTAAAATTTGTGAGTAAAATTTGATACTCCCTCCGTCCCATAAAGTTTGGCATTTTCAGGAATGCATGCCATTTTTAAATTGCATATATCTTTCAATCGATAATGTTTTAGGCGATTTTTTGAACTTTGTTTAATATAACAAATTAAAATCTATCAAACAAGATCCATATTGGTCATAAAAAACATTACGGATTAAAAGATATAGTTAATTTTCTCATAGGGCTGGAATAGTGAAAGTGCCAAACTTTATGGGACGGAGGTAGTACATTTTTTCATTTTGTCCCTAAAATTAGATTTCATTTTGAAAAGTAAGTGAGTAAAATGGTAATGATGATGTCTCCATAGAAATACGAGTGAGTAGGAAAAGTTATAATTTTTAAAGTGTAATGACAACGTTTCCATAAAATTAAGATTGGATTTATGATGTGAGACTCTTAAAAATGGACGGAGTGAATAGTATTTGATAGCTTGTGAATAGTTCCTGGGGGAGATTTGAGGCGATACTGTAGCTAAGGTACCTATCCCTTACAGAGCCCGGGGCGGATCACCTTTTTTTTATGTGTGGATATTTTTGCTGGCCAAAATACCTAATACGGCTTTTTACCTCATCTGCTGCACATTCTCAAAGTGGAGAGAGATGGATATAGAGCCGAGAGTAGGGCTGTAAATGAATTGGACCATTCGTGAACTGTTTGAGGCTCAATTCAGTAAGGGTTCGTTCGAGTTCGATTCGTCTGTTAAATTAACCAAACATGAACCTCAATGTTAGGCTCATTTGATAAATGAGCCGAGCCTGAACCTTATAGTATTTGGCTCAGTTAGGCTCGCGAACCTGTAATTAAATATAATTAATAATTTTTAGGGGTCTATTTGTAAATATAATAAATTTCAACGTTATATATATAAGGGTAAATTCCAGATACACCCCCTGTACTTTGGTCATTTTTCAACTACACCCCCTCTACTTCATTTTTAATCACTCGCACCCCTTGTACTTAAGACTGGTTTAGAACTGTTAGTATTTCCGTCCAAAATAACGAAAAAACAGGTAATGGCTTGTTGGCGGGAATTTTCCCTTCTAAAACATCTTTTCTAAGACCAAATTGCCCCCAAAACCCATTTACATCCAATATATACTGTGAGAGCCTCAGAGCCCTCACGTTAAAAATATTAGTATAATGATAATTCGTCACTACCATTAATTATTGGTCGCGGACGGAGTCACGAACATATTTTACAAGTCAATCGGCCAGGTATTTCAAATCTCTGTGTTCTGGATTTTTCCTTGAAATTCCGAGAATGGGGTTATTCTTAGAATAATTTATTTAGTGTACTGTGCGAATTTCATATTTTTCTGAGACCGAAACCCGGACAGCTTCTCGGCTACGCGTGCGCTCGGGCATCGGGGACCACTTGCGCATGCAAGGACACGTGTCACGCTTATAGACACATGGCATGGCCATTTGACACCTAGAATTACACTCATGCATGTGTAAATATATTTGATTATAACATTTTTTTTATCATCTTGGTAAAAACTAGTCAAACATGTATTTTAATTTTTGAGGGAGGGAGCTACGAAATTTGAAGAAAGAGGAGGAGGATGGTGTTCTCCACCCCCCACCTCAGTTCCACCACGAGCCACCACCTCCCATCACCATTCTCTCATCGGAAAACTTATTTTCTTGCCGGTAACTTCTTAAACTTTCCTGACAGCTTTCTGGACCATCACAAATTCGTATTTTGAGAAACCTTCTGCTATGATTCAATTTTTGAAGTCTTCATAACTTTTAAATTACGTTTAAAGACGAAGATTTTGATACCAAGAACATACAAAACCGATCAACACAGAATTAGTTATGATTTTCTGAATGTGGACTGATACACATGTTTCGAAATCTGGGCAGAGCCATCTTCTTTTTATTTCTGGGAACTATCCTATTAAGTTATGAATCTGATATTTTTACTGAGAATAATACTTTACATTACAAAACTTTGAGAGTTGGTTTCAATATTTTTGGAGTTGAAATGAATTAGTTATGGATTTTCTACGAAGACATGTTTGGCTGCCCTGTTTTTCTGTAGAACAGCTTGTTCTTTTGAAATTCGGAGAATATTTGGTTGATAACTAATCTTTCAATTTTTACAGTAGATACACATGGATGTTACGTAAGTTTGGGCGCTGGTTTGAGTATTTTTGGACCTTATATGAATAAGTTATGATTTTTCAAAGAAAGAGAATACGAATGTGTATTTCAGTCTTTTCGTTACTTTGGACGGAAATACTAATAGTTCCAAACCAGTCTTAAGTGCAAGGGGTGCGAGTGATTAAAAATGAAGTAGAGGGGGTGTAGTTGAAAAATGACCAAAGTACAGGGGGTGTATCTGGAATTTATCCTATATATAATTCAATACTTATTTCTCTCTCAAATTCTCTACGATCAATGACAGAGTTTGGGTTCGGTTGAGTTTAATGAGCCGAGCCGAACCAAACTTTAGTCTTGACAAGCTCAATTCGAGCTTAGATTCGGCTGAAGTCGGTTCGTTTGAGTTTAACAAGCCGAACTCGAGCCAAGATGTTCAGGCTCGAATCGAACCCGGGCCGAACTTAAGCCAGACTATTACCTTAACGAACCCGACCGAGCTGAACCCGAGCTTTGAAAAATGTTAATGAGTCAAACTCGAGCCAAGTTGTTCAGGCTCGAATCGAACAGAGTTCGGCTCGATTTGGCTCGTTTACAGCCCTAGCCGAGGGTAATCAATGGCAAGAAAATTTATTGAAAGTTGTGTCGAGGGAGAAAGGTTTTTGAGAACCCGATGCAAGTGGCCAAAGCGGAGTGTTTTAATTTGGATGCATCTGTCCGAACTGGGTGCATGAATTAATGGCAACTACTTCAATTGAATATACAAAAGTAGGGCACGTTCGATTGCAGAATAGGAGGGGCGACGTTAAGGATATTGGGGACCAATTTATTGCATTCTTTTTAAAGTTGATGATATCATTATCATCTATGATTAAGTGGACAGTTCAAATATTACCAAATTGAAGTGCAAAACCATGATAATAATATAACATAGATGAATATTTTAGTTACAGAAATTGAAGAATTCTTTGTTTGAACGCTCCAGAAAATATCTATTGGTACTTATTGTTTCTATTTTCATTGTTACCCATTACTAGCTAGGTCTGCATAAGCACGAACACAGTACTCGTAGGCAGATAGACAGTCACGACCTACGCATAGCGCGACTTGACTGATGTCTTTTTGTCCATGGATCAGGCCGGGCCTAGAATATTCTCACATGACTATGCGTAGGTCTTGACTGATGTCTTTTTGTCCATGGATCAGGCCGGGCCTAGAATATTCTCACATGACAAAGCATGCATAACTCAACACCACACGAAACATGATTAATAAACTGGTAGAGCTAAGTATGGCACATAGCACAATTAATTACAAAATAGCTAAGCCACGACCGACATGCATGATACGACACATTTGACACCTCTACTTACAAGAGCTTATCTAATATCATGGGAAAAGTGGTATCAGTTTCCGCCCTCTCCCCCTCATCTGAGTCATCTCCATGTTCATCCATTGGTAGCTAGAAACAATCCTCATCTAGCTCTTTATCACTGATTTATCCCATTGTAGCCAAACACACACTAACTTATAATTCAATTCAATGTCTCTATGTATTTTCGAACTTAATTCTATCTTTTTTTCCGTCCTCCTTAATAATATAATTTTTTTTTTTTCATTTCCTCGGTAAATTGAAGCACTATGATTAGATGCTGCAGTCATCCTATTGTAGAATAGGTTAGCTCTCAATGATTTAAATGGTAAGTAATTCCTTACGTGATTTATGGTGCAGTTTGGAGAACTGGTACTACAGAATATTGATAGTGATGACCGGTAATTTGAAAGATGCTACTCTAGCCGTGGATGCATTGTCTATATGGTACGTACATTATTATCATTTTTTTAATGGATTGGATCATTAATGTGAGCCCGGAAAAAAAAGGCCCAGAAATAGAAAAACTATACCTATGGTATGGATTTTCTTATCAATGTGTTTGGTTTTGATTTGACAGTATGAGCATCAATGGGTGGGAAATGATGATTCCTTTAGCTTTCTTCGCCGGGACAGGGTATGCTCTCCTTTCCAACCTCTTTTTTCTTCGTTGGATAGCTACTACTTCTACGATTTTCCGGCCACTTATAATGAGTAATTGACTGACGAAAAAGATAGTAAAGTCAAACGACAGGGAAAAAAACAAAAAACGACCAATAGATGAGATGACCATGCAGGGTCGGCTCAATGATTTTTAGTGTTCAAGGCCTAATAAAAAAAAGTATATCCTTAAAGAATTAATACTTAACAATTTTTACAACAACAATTATAATACGAGAAAATCAAACCAATATAAAGTTTTACTACTAATCATTACATGCGAATAGGATGGTGAGTTGGGCACTTCGGCTTATAGGATGATGGGTTGAGCTAACTCATTACCTTCAATTGAGCATTTTTTTTTTCTATTGGGCTTAAAAAGAGTCTTATTTAAACCCAAGTAATAAAAATATTGAAGTGCCCCTAAAATTTGGGACTTTTGGGATTGCCAAGGCCCAGGCCTCCCCTGCTAATAAGTAGTAATCCCTAATGCTACTGGTACCGACAGGTTTGATATTGATCCTGAACCAACAGCGGGGATCACTATGGGTCCCTCACGGATGATCCGAGTTGTTCAATAATTTATATAAAAAATGAGTGGTCCCGTGAAAAATCAACTCAATCTGATATGTACATGTGCTCCATCCAATCTTCCATTTTTGTATTCAGATTACAGGATCCTGAAATCTGAATGAAAAAAATGGAAAATTGGATCGAGCACCTGCACATATTGGATTTAGCTGATTTTTTACGAGCCCACTCAAATTTTTTTTTAATTATTGAATGGCTCAAATCATTCATACGGGACTCGTAGTGGGTCTCGCGGGACTATCCGTTCAGGATCGGTATAAAAGCTATCGGTACCCCTAGCAAATAACGGTCTTGCTAACCTTCACCCACTAGGCAGAGGTTAATATCCCAATAATATTTCCAAACAAGTTCGGATATTAATACACTTTTACAACTATTAATATACTTTTATCGGATATCAATTCACTTTTTACCTATTATCCTCCGCCTTAAGCATTTTCCTACTTTTATTTGTCTCCTTGCAAAAGATTGAAAGTTTCGTGTAAAGTTCACTAAAGCAAAAGAAACACGGAAGTTCATGTTTTGCCACAACCATCCACTTGTTGTATCCTTTCTTGACGACAATGATGTAAAGAAGTCCAATTTGGTAACCTTAAGAATCTATTTTTTACTTTTATTTTATGTTTCTTAAAGGTTAAGTAGTCTTTTTCCCCATTTTTGTTTGTTTTAGAGTAAATAGATGCATTCAAATATATACGAAGTTCAGTGTAAAGTCAACATTGAAATGTTGATTTCCATGAATTATCGTATTTGATGAATAAAATCAAGCTATTGATTGGCCAAAAAAAAAATAGAAGAGAGATTATTATATTTGGGACCTTTATTTTTTAATTTCTCTTGAAAAGATCTCATCTTTACCAAACAAAATGGTTTATTAATTAGTCAGAGCAAGGCAACAAGAAAAGGCTTATATATATCTCCAAGCTCGAAGGTTCGACTATAACTTTCAGCGAAAAACTCTTCGCATACTGCAATCCCAAACCCCTCGAAGCAAAATCATAACGGGGCCATTCGAAAAGGTCCATCCAAAGATTGTGTATCGGAATGATGACGATGATAACTATATAGTGTGTAGGCCTACCATAAAGTTAACACGTCGTAAAGTAAATCTATCAAAATTTGTTGTTAACATTAGATATAAATAAATCATAAAAGTTTGTCGCGTAATTGTAAGATGTATAAATTACATACCTAAAACTTGTTTTGCTAAGCTTGTATCATGATGAAATTTACAGAGTAAGGGTTGCAAATGAGCTAGGCGCGGGGAACGGGAAAGCAGCTAGATTTGCATCAATAGTATCCGTGGTACAATCCACCATTATCGGCATATTCTTTTGCGCACTGATAATGATGTTACATCGCCAGATAGCATTGATCTTCACATCTAGCACAGATGTCCTCGACGCAGTGGACAGTCTTTCTTTACTCTTGGCCATCACCATTCTTCTTAACAGCGTCCAACCAATCCTTTCTGGTGAATTGCTTATATTCGAATTTAAAACCATTTTGTTCGAGCAGTTTAATTTTACTTGTTCGTATGTTTATGTGTTTTATTTTTTGCAGGGGTGGCTGTTGGATCTGGGTGGCAATCGAAGGTTGCATACCTAAATTTGGGATGCTACTACCTTGTTGGGGTTCCTCTTGGAGTAGTTTTGGGTTGGGTATTTGACTTGGGAGTTAAGGTATGAGGATAAAATTACTTGAAATTAAAAGAAAATAATAAACCATATGGATTATTATCTTCAATGTCTGTTAGGATCGTCACACACACGCACACGATTTACGAGTATGAAACAGTAAAGAATTAACACAGAGATATACGTGGTTCCCCAAAACCGGGTACGTCCACGGGAGCGAGAGCGGCTGTTCTTTTTTATTATCACAGTTATGAACTAGGGTTTACAACATAGAGTATTTATAGCGACTCTATTCTAACCCTAACCTGGTATTTGGTCTTATCCCAAAAATACCCTTGTACGGTCGTACCATACCGCGGGGGGGGGCTACGCCCCCCCGCACCCCCCCAAACCTTTTGGGCCTTCGGCCCAACCAACTGAATCTACGATGGGCCAGTGCCTCGCTCCGTTCCGCTCCGCTTCGCTTCCCTCACTCCGCTCCGCTCCACTGCACTCCGCTCGGCACTGGCCTTTTACGAGAACATATGAGTCGCATATTCCAACAATGTCCTTATAATCAAATTATCAACTTTTATTGAATACTGGATTTGGACAAATATTAGGGCATCTGGGGAGGGATGATCCTCGGGGGAACAGCTGTACAAACAGTAATACTGGCGATCATTGTTATGGTGTGCAATTGGGAAAAGGAGGTAATTTTACTTATTGAATTGCAAGTTGTTAACCATTTGATTTACATCCATTGATGTACGTATATAGATCTTGAAACAAATTAATTCCCTCCTAATGGGTGAACTGCAGGCTGAGAACGCTACTATGCGTGTACAAAAGTGGTCAACTCCCAATACAGATAGTGAATCATAGCTTTCCGATGAACCTGATATTGAGCTGATAGAATTTACCGCTCCATCGGAGTTAATTCAAAGCTACGGGGTGGTGCATTTTTGTTGTCGTTATATTAAGTTTGTTAGTATACCGGGTTTTTTTTTCCCGATCAGATTACTGGGTATTTATTCCCTCTGCGAGAGGCTCTTTTAGAAATGTACCAGGTGAAACACTTCGTGCACAGCACAAATGTCATGCCGGTTGTTTGATTCGTAATTGCATAAAATAACTTTTGATTTAGTACAGTAAAGATTAGTTGCTGCTGGATGCAATGATATTTATCTAAGGTTTGGAAGAAGCTGAGAATCAGCAGGTAGCTAGATGTGAAATAGCCGTAGCTAGAACAATATCATAAATACTGATCAGATTAGAGCAGTAAAAGGCCTACAGGCTTTACATGTGCAGCTTACATATATATATTATAGGTGAACTCCTCGTGCTTAATTCGTATCCTTAGCTTCCTGTTCAATCATTATAAATTCCATTATAAATTATAAATTCCATATCCTTAGCTTCCTGTTCAATCATCTTTTTCATTCTCAAAACACCAGCATCATCATACTTAATGCCTAACTTAGTGCCTGTTATGATAGTTTCCTGAAGTTCCTCTGCAATCCTGTGCTGCTCCTGGTCAGGTGTATCAGCTATATAACCAGAGACATCCTGAGACGGGACTGAAGATCTGCTCGACTCAATCGAGACCATATCTTCACCGAAAAGTTGGCTCCTATTTTTATCGTTAACCTCCGTAGGCTGAAAATCCACCATTAAATTAATCCCTGCAATTTGAGATGCTCTGATATTGTTTCCAAAATCAAAGACTATGGGCTCATTCCACGCTTCCTTACCTTCATTAAACAGCTTCATTGGGTCAGTTACCACAGGGGCAGTATGACTCACTATCTTATCCCCTTGGGTCTTAACTCCTGTATCTTCAACCTCTTGGAAAAGAGAGGGCAGGCCCATTGAATCCTCCACAATAGAATCCAAACCATGAGTTGAAATAGAGTTGATATCATTTGATTCACTTCCTAAATCCACATCCTTCTCTGCGTCTCCCAAAGCTTCCTCAGACATCGACCTATCCACCTCATCTTCACTGTCCTCCATCGCATCCTTTGATTCTTCATCAGAATGCGAGGAAGAAGTTAGACTTGCTCTAGGAATTTGTTTCTCCGCATCATGGGGTTGGTCGCACGAATCTTCCATCACCTTAACTTTGTAGCTCTTACCTTCAACCTCAATGATAATCCACTCATCAATTTCCTTGAATATATTAGTGGTGATTAGAATCTTAGCCTCCGCAAAAGATGACATCTTCAATGTTGCTTCATCTGTAGATATGAATGAACCCCATAGTTCTCCAATAGACTTGAAAGGCATATCACTCCAAACATTCAGCGGGATACCATAACAACATAACCACACAAATCTTTCAGTGCACGCTGCCTGCCCATCCCATGGAATAGTTTCAGAGAACCACCTTTGAAGACAGCGCTCTTTAATCATATTCTCCATTTCATCTCTGCTAGGACACGTTAAAATCACAGATCGTCCACCTAACGCCCTAATTTCAATATTGTCTAAGCCCATCCCTTTCATCTGGCCCTTCAAATCATTGATTGAGATTAACTTGTGTAGTTTTGCCACCGCACTGCGGTATAACCACCCGTTTCCTATAGGTTTGAGTGATACCCTTCGACACCCTTGATTACTACATTCCAACCCCTTCTCTGTCACCTTCCCATCATTGCCGCTTTTATTTGTTTCACCTGAAACCATCTGGGCAAAGGATTTTCCATGAAAGAAGCTCTTTTGCCCACTTTTGACTGTATCACATTGAAGAACTTGATTCCTAAGGATCCCGTTAGCGCTCGAAGCCGCATCTGGTCGCTGTAAAAGAGGGATCTTCAAATCTGATTTGTTCTTACATTGGTCAAAAGATGCTTCTTTGACAAAAATCTTTTTGTCGCTAACCCACAGACCATTGGCTTTTGATATTGCAACCCCTGCTGAGACATGGCAATCATATCTAACAAAACCAAATTTCGAACCAATTCTTTTACTACGCTTGTTAGGAATAAAAGTATCTTTGACAACTCCATAATTAGAGAAAATTCTCCTGAGCCAATTTTGATTTACTTCCTCTGCCAAGTTGTCAATGAATAGAGTGAACAATGATTGAAAATTATTCCCTAACCCACCAATCTTGTTCCTCTGTTTGTCAGACACAGAAACCCAACCTCCCGCACTATGGTTCCCAATTGCCATAATCACATGGTTTGCATCAGAACATTTCACAATCGCAGAAAAGCAAAAATCCTTACCAACCGACAACCGGGATACAGAACAGAAAACTCCAGATTACATGCACGCATATGGATTTTTGTCTATACGCATGCAACCTAATTAAACATAGGGGGTTTACGCCTATCTAATCAGCAATTGACACATCATCAATTCACTAAAAACATTAAAATAAATGTTACATAGATAGTACTATTTTTAAGTAAACTTGGGTTAAAAATAAAATGGCCCACTTTAAACCCAGTTAAAAATAATAATTTCAGATTGCTAGTGGTTGACAATTGGTGGGATTAATTAAATCTGCTGATGCAACAAAATTGATTTTGTCGAACAAGACTTTTCCGAAATCTAAAACCTTTTTGCTTTACATATGCTGTGTAACAAGAAGTTGCAGCATCTTCTAGTACAGTTCTTCAAAAAACATGCCTTGACATGGCTCAACAGGGCCATTATACGCAGAAGCCTCGACATGTTGGTCACGTTTCGATCGGCAATTCTATATCACTCGATCTGATCATCCACGAATTGTTGCTCTACAAAATATTCTCCCTCCAATGTCTTACCACAATATTGATGCTCTGTTTTTCACCCAAGCTTCAATACGTGAGACTTTATTCGGTAATAATCCGATAAATTGTAGAACTCTTGCTTCCGTTCTTGTTCTTGTTCTTGTTGTGGTTTTCTCTTCTATTTTTTTCCTTTTCTGTTTCCCCTTCCTATTGTCTAACCCTATTAGTTACCAACCACTAGCAATCTGTAATTATTTTGTAACCGGGTTTAAAGAGGCCGGCCCCCCTTTTTCTTAACCTAGGTTTAGTTAAAAATGGTATCCTTATCAGATTTATTGATTTTTTAATGAATCGATGATGTGTTAATTGTTGATTAGTTTTTTTTTTATTTTTTGCCAATGTTGTATACATTAGAGGGGGTTAGCGGAGTGTTAGTCAACAGGGGGTCCAGAGGCTGTCTATAGCCCTGAACCTCAAATTCGCCTCCCGTGGGACTCGAACCTCCACCTCTACTGTGGAGGAAGAGCGAGACAACTAATTTCACTAGGAAGGGTTTCACAATTGTTTATTAGTTGGATATGCGTAATTTGTGAACTCCTATGTTTACATCCCACGTGTACATAATTTAATCAAATAGAAATGAATTAATTGCTCAAATGTTCATCTTTCTGTGTGCCCCACCGTTCGTGTCCCGATCCCCCAATGGATGTATCGGCTTGATCATCCCTGTTCGAACTAATTTTTTTTAGTAGGATTAAATCAGGATTGCTATGGGATTGACTAGTATCAAATCTTTTCAGAAAAATATTCCATATAGCTGAACTGCAGATGGAATCTATCTACACCTATCCTATCCTTCTATGATTCGGATCTTCTATGAGGATCTCTCTGTGAGAATTATGTAAGGTTTTTAATGTGGTGTTGTCAACACATCAATGAGTAGATCCAACGGCTCACAAATGCCCTTCTTTTTGTTTAACTAAACGTCGTCGTTTTATGGCATGATTCCGTAGCGGATCGAGCTGAACTCAAGCCAAGTTTGTTCAGGCTCGAATCGAACCCGAGCCGAACATAATAGGGTTCGGCTCGTTCAAAGCTCTACTTCTATAGTAAACAAAAGGGAGATTAGTGATAATATATGCCTTACGTGATGACAAGTGGCACTCACCCATCGATTAAGAATTCTTAGGATAATTTGTCGCACGTGTGAAGCTTGAAAGAATCTTTTTTTTTTTTATTACCAAAATTGATTATTTCATACTGACACTATTCACTACAAGAAAAAACACCATTCCCGACTAACGGTTTAGTCGGCAATTGTAGCCATTTTAGTCGGCAAAAGTCTTCCCCGACCAAAAATTTTGGTTGGCACATTAGTCGGTGGAAGAGAGTCGGAAAAGGTTGTTGCCGACTAAAAAAAGTTTAGTCGGCAAATGTATATACTTTAGCCGACTAACTCTTTAGTCGGCGAATGTGTTATTATTGGCCGACTAATTGTTTAGTCGGGTAATGTTTAACCATTAGCCGACTAATTATTTAGTCGGGGAATGTGTTCATATTGGCCGACTAATTGTTTAGTCGGGGAATGTGTACATATTGGCCGACTAATTGTTTAGTCGGGAAATGTTTACCCATTGGCCGACTAAATGTTTAGTCGGGGAATGTGTACATATTGGCTGACTAAGTGTTTAGTCGGGTATGAATATTTGCTGATTACAGGGAATGTATGCAAATTTGCCGACTAAAGTTTTAGTCGGGAAATGTGTGTACAATTCAACAAATTAGTACCCTATTGAATGTGCCTGTACCAATTGGTCAATATCCCATAATTTTTTCTCCATTCATTGTCCTATAAATTTGAGCAGCCCTTTACATCCACAAAATTGCATCATAATGTATTCAATAAAAAAAAAAATCCAAGAAATAATAAATCCAAATTTCCATAAATATAGGTGTCCACCAAATACTTAGAAAACAACTTGTATCCAAATTCCTAAAACACAAAATAACGACACGTCAACAACCACAAGGGGGAAATTAAAAAAAAATCCAAGCTCAATAACAAAATGTATCAAAACCTCAAAATACTAAAAAGTCCAACCCATTTGAATTAACCCCCAAATCTCCAATTGAAATCATGCATTTTCCCTTTTCTTTCTGTATCAATTATAGAAGGATTAAAGAAACCCATATCAGAGATTGTAGTTTGTGTATGAATTCTAAGGGGGTTGAAAAACCATATCACATAAACCATAGATAAAGTAGAGAGAAAATCATACCTAGTGAGAATTGAGCGGTGCGAGATCCGAATACTTTCAAATTGTCAAGACTTAAACCTGCCAAATGAAATCGTACATAAAGGATGAGTGAAGCATTCTGTCGAACACGAAAAAGGCAGTCAATTGTACCTAAAAAATCTAACTTTATAACTGATGGGTTATATCCTATTCAGATCAATTCTACCTCATCAATGGGTTCCAACTCTCAAGACCATATTTTAATCAAACAAAATCAGATTTTTGCACCTTACAATTTGTTTCCAGAATGTTACACTCAATTCCTGCCCTTTACACATAATTTCAGCTCTTGTAGGTTATTTCCAAAATTCAACAACCAAATTCTTGCATCTATACTACAGCTACAGCAAATTTAGCACTTAATAGAAGTGATTTCAACCTCTAAACTTCAATTCTAGCAGTTAGAACTTCAATTTCAGCATCACAACAGAAAACTTAAGGAACACAAAAAAATAGCAAGGTTCAACACTTGAAATGCCAAAAAAACAGCCATGTACAGCACTACATGGCTGTGATCAATGCCAAATTCAGTGGCTGTGATCTACACTTGAAAGCTTGAGCTAACTTTTACCTCCACTCTAAAGAACTTTTACCCTACTTTTCAATCCAAACCCACCCTAAATATAGGACAAGTATTAAGGTGTGTCCGACACATGTCCATATGTGTTGTTTTGGGTCGTGTCTTGTTTGTGACCGACATGGATACGTGAGGCATGTAGACGTGTCAGTGCTTCTTAGATTATACCGCATGTGAAGTGACATCAAGTTTCGCATTATGAATTCCTTGTATGTAGCTATATCAGCATTTCAACATGCTGCTCTCATGCATACAGCAGACCCAGAAGAACATATATGACATAGCGTCAGTCAAACCCATCCATATAGATCAGAGTGGAATAAAGACAGCATGATCCAATCCCAAAGATGGAGCTGCTGTGAGTAGTTTGGTTAGATTGATCACTAACCCCAGGGGTTCGTGATCTTATAACCAAACAGACAAAATAAAAATAAAAAACCAGACAAAATATCACTCTCACAACTCACCCTCACCAATTAATTCCACGTGCACACACTCACCCTAGCAAAGACAGCTAAGTCTATCCATGCATGGTTATCCATTAACTCTATTTTGTAGCATAAAAGTTAAAGCTACAAGACAAGTAAAACCGAATCCCATGTAAATTACAAACGACAATTTAAGAAAGTATCTTTGTTACAGAAAATAGCTTCTTTTTTCCTTCTTTTTTTTTAATACGGGGTGTTACACTCTTGGTCGGTTCAGCCGAACAGGGAAGAGACCCTGCTATTAGGGACCAAGGATGGTAGAATCTAGACTACTGATATGGTCTAGTAAGGCGGCTCAACGATTTACAGATGGACCTAAACCATTGACTACTCAAAACACCAAAATTCTATTTTGATTAATCACAAAATACAACCTAAGCAAATGCCTACTCAAGTCCCAAAACTCCTTTTCAAAAAATCAAAATCAAAATCACAAAATCAATTTCACACATCCATATCAGATAAAAAAAAACTATTGTACATTTCTGTACAGCCACCATCAAAACTTCAACCATACTCCCACCTTCTGATCAGAAACTAGAACTGAAAACCCAGCCGCCAAATTGGAAAACCCAGAAAACCCAAATTGATTTATTTGTTTAGAGCACTAAAAACCTAAATCGATTTGTTCATTTGGAGCACTGAAAAGCCAGATTGTAGCGGGGAGAGAGAGAGAGAGAGAGTACCTAGCAGGAGCGAGCGAGAGAGAGACACAACGGCTCGACCACAACTGGAGATGCAAAGTCGGAGGAGAGGAGTTTTCGTCGAGGGGGTTTGATTGACAGGAGCAGGAGGATCTGAGACCACAGTCGGAGGAGAGAGGGGTTTTTGTTGGGGGTGTGGTGCGGTGGCGGTGGCGGTGCTGAACGGTGGAGACCGCGACTGGAGAGAGGGGTTGAGCAAGGGTCAGAGGGTCGATTGGGAGAAGGATGGACGGATAGACGATGCGTGAGGGAGATGGGGGAAGTGTATAACCCGATGGGTTTGGATATGGTGTGACGGCGCCGTTTCGTATTATAAAAGACTTGCCGACTAAATAGTTAGTCGAAAATTACCTAAATCCCGCCATTACTTTCCGCGAAAATTTTGGATTGGCGCAAAAAAATTGTATCATTCCCGACCAAAAAATAATTAGTCGGTGATTTTTTGTCAGTGACTAAATATTTAGTCAGGAATAATTCTTTGAGTCGAGATGGCTTTTACTGCATCCAAAAACATTAAAGTCTTATAACACATCACCCGAGCCCCACTTGAGATTTTTTTGCGCGATCAGAACCATTTATCTTCTCTAATATTATCAGTTAGATCATTCTTACTAATATTACAGTTGATCTTTTTCTGTTAGACAATTGGTCGAACAAAAAATACTATTTTTCTATTGAATTCACATCTCGATAAAGGGATATTCTATACCTGATCGAGCCGCAAATTTACTGGAATGAATAATTCAACAAGTGCAACAAAATCAACGATCTTGATCGTCAAGAATGTCTTGTGATCTTGTGGCTACTATAATAACAAGTACAACATAAGAATTAGTTAACTATCAAATACATCAAACATATATATAGTTAAGGTAACTGCCAAGTCATTTTTTATAATGATCGATCTGAACCGTTACAATTTCACGTCTTACTTATTATAGCATTGTCACTAAAATCGAAGATCATTTGGTATTGGCGACCACGTTATCGAAAGACATTTAATGCGGTCGGAGACGTTTAAGTGTTATAGTGACCTAACCGAGCCCCGCCTGAGGTATTTTTTCACGATCGAAATCATCTATCTTTGACGTAATACGAATTTGAACATTTGTACCAAGAATGAAGTTAACTGCATATGGATAGGCACTTAATCGAACAACAAAATTCTTTACATTTAAGAATTTCTGTGCCGATAAAGGGGCTTTCTTGGCTCGATCGAGCCAAAATTTTATGAGAATCTTATGATTAAGAAGGAAAAAAAAAATGAGCGGTAGTGATCGGAAAGGTTGGATCGTGATCACTGTCATTGGAACAAATATTTCCTTTCTTTGAAATTTTTAAAAAGGGGGAAAAGTTGATATTCCATGACTAAATCTATTAATTGGGAAATCTATTTGATTTTTTAATTCGGATTAAATGATATTACCCGACTAAAATATATTTAGTCAGAAAATGTAATTTCGTTTTCTATTTTATTAAATTCGAAAAATGATATTTCCCGACTAAATTTAAAATTTAGTCGGCAAAAAAGGAATTACCGAATTAATTTTCTATTTCATTAAATTCGAAAAATGATATTTCAAGACTAAATTTAAATTTAGTCGGCAAAAAAGACAATTACCGACTAAATTTAGTTTAGTCGGAATTAATTTTGTATTTTAATAAATTTGAAAATTGATATTTCAAGACTAAACTTAAATTTAGTCGGCAAAAAAATGAATTACCGAATTAATTTTCTATTTCATTAAATTCGAAAAATGATATTTCATGACTAAATTTAAATTTAGTCGGCAAAAAAGACAATTACCGACTAAATTTTGTATTTTAATAAATTTGAAAAATGATATTTCAAGACTAAACTGAAATTTAGTCGGCAAAAAATGGAATTACCGACTAAATTTAGTTTAGTCGGAATTAATTTTCTATTTTAATAAATTCAAAAATGATATTTCACAACTAAATTTAAATTTAGTCGGCAGAAATATATGTTTGGCCGACGAAAATAATTTAGTCGGCAACTATTTATAATTTAACGACTAAAAATTATTTAGTCGGTGATTGGCTTATATTTGCCGACTAAATATTGTTTAGTCGGGAAAGTTTAGTCGGGAATTGTGTATTTTGTTGTAGTGATTATATACTGTACTAGTGCTTGCCCGTGCCTACGACACTACGCACTCTGGTAGTGCCGTAGGCACAGGCATTTTTGTAATATATTTTTGTTTTTTTATGCCAACGCTAGAAGCCGAGCAGTGGGTAAAAATAACCGATGACATTTTTGTAATATATTTGTAAGAGTGTGGGTGTTTTCTTAAGAGAGTTAGAGAGCACACATCAGCCCTTCGATCAAATGAATCTTAACCTTTCTTTCAACTTGATGTTTGTATGATCCCCACCCCCTTGTGTTTTATTAGGTAGATTACCTTGAGAAAATCAAGATCTCGAAAGGTGATGTGGGGTATCTCAACTTCCCAATCCCATTAGAAAATGTAAACTGTAAAACTTTGGAGTCATTAATTTGTAACCAAATCCCTAGAATATTCATGTTTAAAAATAGAATCGTAAGAATCACCAAAAATACCATTAATAAACTATCACCCAAATGTCTCATATTAATTAAAAGGCAATATGATTTGATCCTAACAGAATATTGGATATTCGGTGCATCATGCTTTGACTTCTATATATCTTCTTGTATGTTCCTGTCATCTGAAGTTCTAAAGTACTTTGGATTTTTATTACCTTATTGCATTACAGATAATAATTTGAAATAAAATTCTAAGGATCGGAAATAAATAAACAGTTTGGCTTTTTATTATCTTATTATCTTGTAATTTGATCTAAATTAATCATGAGCGAGCGGTCTTGGACTCTTTGTTCTTGAACAAACTACCTTGAAATAAGATGATGAATACGTCCTAAAATTATTACGTATTCACTATCTTTTCTTGTGTGTTTATTTATAAAAAAGGCATTGAGTTAAAGCAAATTAAAAAGATAGCTAGAGTTCAACGATTGTTCACCCCAACATGGCCATGGTCCTCCAAATGCTTAGCAATGCAAATATTGAAGTTTGAGATTTATTTCGAATATGACCTAAAATTTTTACGAAAATGACCTAAAAGTTTTAGTTTGAGATTTATTGTTTTTAGAATTTCTTTTAGTTTTGTAATATTTATTTCTTCTTGACAAGAGAAATTTAAAACTTAAAAAATTTATTATCAATAATTTTTTTTTTAAATCACTATAGCAAAAAATAATTCAAAACCAGACAAATTTGTTGAATTATTTTTGTCACTTTTGAACCTTTTCCTATTTAGGACCATAAATGTGTTTTTTTTCCTTATCCTATTCTTCTAACTGATATGAATAAATAATTCTACAAATTTTACGCAAAATTGACAATAATTTCATGAAAAATATAAATAACTTATGTCAAACTCCCCTTGGTATAAATTTCTGCTAACACATGAAAAGATCATTTAGTAAAAGATTAAGTCCTGGATACTTCGTATTATCAACCATATCAAAATAAAATTACTCCATATATATATACACACACTTACTTCGGCTCACAATTCATTGTGATAGGGTATAATATTCGTCTTGAGTAGGAAATAAACTGTGTTTACAAAATTAGAAATGAGATTCAGGATTAGTAGGTTTGCGCAAAGTAATACTATTATGTTTTGATCATCAGTTACTGCGCGCCCCAAGGGCATGGTAACTAATAATATCGCATACAACACCACCAGTGTGATTTCTCAGTAAGGGTACACGGTGTGATTTGTAAGAATAGAGAGGTGTGCAGTGTGATTTCATTAAAATGGAAGGGATATTTGTGAAATTTGTCTTAATAGATCAAATCATTCGGGTTGTTTGATAACCTAAATTCAGCACTTAAAATTGAATCAATTAAGTAATAAGTGATTCAGTAGGTTTGATAACCACATTTTACATTGCTTAACAAATTAAGTACTACTTAAAATGTAGGTTAAAAAGTTGAAAAAAATTAAGTAGTTTTGAGCTAGTACTTAATTCTGGCTAAATTTTTGTATATTTGCATTTAACCACCATATCACCACCACCACTATCACGCCGCCGCCTCCATTGCACAACCACCACTACAACCACCACCTCCACCACTCCACCACCACCACCACTACTACCACCACCACCACTACTCCACCACTCCAACCCACCACCACTACCACGCCGCTGCTGCCGCCACCATTGCACAACCACCACTTCACCGCCACCACTCACTGCCACCATTACACCACCATCACTCCGCCGCCACCCCACCATTACACCACCACTCCAACACCACCACCACTCCCACCCTTACCACTCCACCACCACCACCACCACCCCCTCGCTCCATCACCACCAACCCACCACCACCACCACAACAATCACCACTCCATTATTACCATAAGTACATTGTAATCATTAGTAATTTAAGAGAGAAACGAAACTAAAATTAATTCATCATTTTTTTATTTCAGTGCTTAATATATTTATCAAACAATTTTTCAGCTTAAAAAATTCAGCATTCAGCTTTCAGTACTTAATTTTTCAGCTTTCAATTTTCAGTTTTATCAAACAGCCCCTTCGCCTATGACTTGTGACTCGCAAACAAGAAGTAGATCTTTTTTTATGAAAATTGATATTCACACCATCTTTTTTGTTATTCATTTTTTTTATTAAAAAAATACATACACTTTTAATACTAAAAAACAAAAAGGAAGTGTAGATAACAAAAAAGGGAGTGTAAAGATCAATTCCCTTTTTATTTTGATTTTTTCTTGATTAAACCGTATAAATACCAAAAGAAATTGTGGTCATCTACGTACATGGTAAAGGCTGGATTCAAAAAAAGTAAAAGAATAACAAAACTACAATATTGTAATGGCAGAAAAAATTTCTTTCTATATCTATTTCAGATATATTTCATACTTCCCAAGTGTTTACTGCAGTACTCTTAATAGTCTTGTTTGGATTCAGTGATTTGTGATACGTACGTATCTTACAATTTGATACATCTTACTTTAAAGTTGGTAAGTATCTTTGAATGTTTATTATGTTTGAATAAATTGTACCATTTGTATATTATTCGATACGTATTGTACATACGATTCAATATATCGATCTAGCTAGTGTTATGTAGAACCAATTACAAACTCTTAAGCATATCATATACCATGAGTAAAGATCCTTGAGATATATCCATGATATCTATGAGGTGATATATAGGTGATACATTTTAAAATAGGTTACATAGTTGAAGACATAAATTTTATAACACGTACTTTCTTTCTAATATAGGCATTGGCTTTAGCTTACTATAACGATTCTTTTAACTTCATATTCAATGGGGAAAAAAAAATCTTATGACACACAATACGGATATAAATCCAATACACAAAACGCAAAGAATAAGATCGACAACCTAGCATTTTACCAAGACTCACAACAATGTTTGTCTTCGCCGACCTGATCATAGCCGAGAATTCCGGGTTTGGTCTCTAAAGGTCTCAAAATCTCTCTAATTCTTTCTGTGCATGATTTTGAATAAGGTTATCTCCGCTCGTTACTTTCATTTTTGTATTCATCTCCTTTCGCTCATTAGTCAAAATTCCTACAATCACCTAAAATCCATACCAAACAACAACCCCCGTTTCTCTCAAATCACGTGATGACGGAAAATCACATCAATTGCATCCTTCTAATGTCCGTGTTACTACTCCAACTCTCACAGTCCGCCGCCTTACCGCCGCCAACGCTGCCGCAATCGGAATACCAAATCCAACCAAAGCACAGATACATGCATCTTGAAACGATCCTCCTCCTCTGCACAATCGTCGTCATGGCCTTCGTCTTCGTCTACGTCATAAATTACTACTTCGTCGGCCCCCGCATGACCCGAACCACCTCCGCCGGCGCCGTCGGATTACTCACCGGCGACTCGCTCGACGCGGAAGTAATCAACTCGTTCCCTACTTTTGTCTACTCCGAGGTGAAGGCGCTCAAGATAGGCATGGGCGGGCTAGAATGCGCCGTGTGCTTAAATGAGTTCGAAGACGATGAGACCCTTCGTTTGCTACCGCACTGCAGCCACGCGTTCCACTCTGGTTGCATCGACAAGTGGCTTTTGTCACACGTCACGTGCCCGGTGTGCCGGGCCGACGTCACCGATCTGTTATACAGGATACGGAGTCCCTCCGACTCGGGAGGGGTATCCTGCGACGAATCGGTGAGAGAAACGAGTCACGAATCGAGGAGCCCGTATTCGGATGCGGTTGCTGATGAGTTTATTAGCATACCAATAGAAACTCCAATCACCAGATTCACCGCTAAGATGGGGACGTTGGACCAGATTGTACTGCCGAGTGGATCGGGGGGCGAGCCGGTGGCGGAACCGGGAGAAGAGTGGGACCGGTTCACGCTACGGTTGCCGGAGGAGGTTCAGAGCCGGTTGATGAGATCGAGGTTGAACCGGACGAGGAGTTGCGTGGGGTTCGGGCGGGCGAGGAGTTTGAAGAATGAGGATAGGAGTGGAAGCTTAGGAAACGGTCGGGTATATAAGAACTTCTTATATTCCGAACGGTCGGACCAGTCAGGGTCTACGAGGACCGCTGTCTCCGTCTCGAGCCGGCCGGTTCAGTTCTAATGTGAGTGATGGTGGAGGCGGAGGTGGTAGTGAAAGAGTGACTGTCGATGTTAATTCCAATTAATCTCGATCGTTCATTGCTTAGATAGGCTGCCGGATGACCCAACGGATGGCCCGGACAAGGTCCCCATTTGGTATCTGATATGTGGTACGTAGTATTGGAAAGAAAGATGGTTGGGTGAGTTCGCCTAGGATTCATTGTAGACACGTACGTATCTAACCAAGAGGGTTGGGGATAGAGGAAGGGGACAACCTTAAGGGACAGATCGAGGATCCCTCGATCGTTCTATGGTAAATTGGATGTATTTTTCTTGTACAAACGAGTTACTCAGTACTTAAGTGGGTTTGAAGCACTATTTTCCCTAAGAGATGAGAAATAAATGTTGTGATGTGATAGTAATGTTAGTTGAGGATGTCTTTATTAATTTATTTTTTTGCTTGTAGTTATCGACGACTTATAAATTAGAAGAGCGGCCGCCACTACTACAAAGATATCCAAAGATAGCTAGATAATGATCATCACGGTTTTTCACCATGATCTTTCACTTGTAATCTTGTCCAGAATCTAGGTCGATCGGAGATAATCAAAGTTTTGCATCTTTTAACCATAAAACTTGAAAAACTTCCACTAAAGTTGCATCAATTTGAGACTCGTTCGCAACCTAGGTGTGTCCGGACGAGAATTTTTCGATCATTAATACTTTGGTGACAACATTTGAGTACCATATTTTTGGATATCATATAATATTTCATCAATTTTGTGGGATGCGTGTCATTTGTCATGTAGTGAAGCACATTCTACCAATACATTGCTGACATATCACATAATACCGAAAATGTGTCACTCAAATCTGGTTGCCATAGCATTGCTCTTATCCGATTGCTCCGTTCTTTCCAAAATTCAAGCCACACCTCACAACACTAAACTTAGCAAAACTTTAGAAAATCTAATTTTTCTGCCCAGCGATCCGAAGTCCTAAGCTAGACTAATGAAAGTTAATTCTTATGAATCTTCCATTAGTTGGATTAACAATTTTCAAGTAAAGGGATGATTTGTTTTTTTATCTAGACAAATTAGCTAGGAGGGTGGAACGAGAACATAGATTTTTAATCTACGGTTGCTAAACAAATGCCCAAGAGAACTTGTTAGTGGACCCATGTTCAAAAGTTCAAAATTTTCTACTATCATGAAATAAATCGCGGTTTTTTTTTTTTTTTGGTGATTAATGAATTTTAGAGCTTCCTGAATATTTCTTTTTCGACGAACAAGAAATTGGACAAACAATTAAAAGTCCCTTTACCTTAGAAAAAAATGTCTCATCAGTAACAGGGACCTCTTATTTGACTAGATGGCAGAAAGGTCTCTATGATAGGAAAATCACTAGACAAAATTCCTATAATTGAATAATCTATCTATTTTAATTTAATAAATAAAGAGAGAGCATCAATTTGATGTCTCCCTATTTCGAAGTTCCGTCACAAAAATGATTTCCATCATTGTCCTGAAAAAAGAAAAAAATTACAATTCGATCCTTAAGACAAATTAACTGTTAGGAGCAAATTGGTAAAATTACTCACGATCAACTATCCCACTCTCCCATCCAACTCCCCGATCACACGTTTCAATTTCAACATACTTATTACCTGCACATACATCTGCGTGTGCCTAAATTGCTAGTATAACATAAGGAGAGGAAAAAATATCGCAGCTTGTATTATGGAACCCAAATAAAGTGGCTCAATAACTATCTAGTTCGGGTTTTATTATAAACCTACGATTCTGTATCTGGATTGGGAGTTGACCACTTTTCGATGCGCATAGTTGCTTTTTCAGCCTGCAACCAACCATTAAGATAAGAAAAGGATTGAAAATTAATTAATTGCTATGTTAGCGCCATGTAAAAAAGGTTAAACTTAAATAACTGTAAATGAAAATACCTCCTTTTCCCAATTGTACCACATAATAATGATGGCCAATATTACTGTTTGTATAGCCGTTCCACCGAAGATCATCCCTCCCCAAAGACCCTAATTTTGTCCAAAACCAATATAAAATGTCAACATGCTTTATTGTTTTCTTTTAAGTGCAAATGAAATGAAAACAACAAATATACACTATGAAAAAAAGTATATTTGCTGACGAAAAAAATGGTGACGAAATTTAATTTTTACTATAGGTGACGAAATAACAAGATTTTCGTCACCGAAAGTTACTATAGATGACAAAAAACAAAATTTTCGTCACCAAAAGTCACTTTTTCGTCACCTATAACATGATTTCGTCACCCTATAGTAACTTTTGGTGACGAAATTTTTTTTCTCGTCACCAAATATACTTTTTCTTGTAGTGATAATTTGTTTTTAAGAACTTTTCCGAAGACCGCTCTACCACTTGTTTTAAATTCCAATCATCCTAGCACCACAAACAAACAAGTGCACACCATACAGAAAGACGTACTCACAACATTTTTGTTTAAATTGTAACCAAACACGAACCATATTCAAGATTGTTTAGTGGTAGTTATGCTTATGATGGCTCATTCGCTTCAACAAGTTGAGAACCACACCTCAACGATCCCAAGTTATGCGAGTGTTTGTGCATTTGAATGTATATTTTGAGTGTGGTTCTAGGCTTGTCGAATTCGCCGATTGAGTCAATCCGTGTCAAGTGGGCCAATATATATGTTTTCATCTATCGATGAATCAAAAGGAAAGAGAAAGAACAAACACACCTCAACTCCCAAGTTAAATACGTACCCAACCCAAAACTACTCCAAGGGGAACAACGTACCAACAACGTAGTAGCATCCCAAATTAACGAATGCAACCTTCGCCTGTCATCCGGATCCAACGGCCACCTTGCAAAAGTTAAAGAAACGTCAAAGTTAAAAAATCTAAAGAAGTAAAAAATAATAATGAAATAAACTTTAGAGTATGAGAAATTGACCAGAAAGAACTGGTTGGATGCTATTGAGAAGAATGGAGATAGCCAAGAGTAAGGAAAGGTTGTCGACCGCCTCGAGGACATCAGCGCTGGATGTGAAGATCAAAGCAATTTGGTAATGGAATACCATTATGAGCGCGCAAAAGCATAAGCCGATGATGGTGGATTGCACCTAGAGATACTATCGTTGCAAATTTTGCTGCTTTTACATTTCCCGCACCCAACTCGTTTCCAACCCTTATTCTGTAAATTTCATCGGATACAAGTTTAGAAAAGCGACTTGTTGATAAGTAATGTAAGTATCTCACAATCAAAACTAGCTTAAAAAAGAATGCGTCTAATAGCAACAACCAAATTGGGTGGATATACGTTATCTCTATATATGGTAGCCAATACTATATGGATGGGTTGGTATTCTTGGACAATTGGTCTAAGCTCCTGAAGTAGTGGTCTATTGGGCCATTTAGCCCAAGCTATGTTTTTGTAATGTGGAGAAGAATGGAGATAGCCCAAGCTAGGCTATCTCCGCAAGCTTGACAAAGCTTTATGTGACTTCAAACAGGCCTGGAATTCCACCTTTTCTTCCTTTGTCTCTTTATGAAGATTGAAGGCTTCCATCACAGTCACTGTGTAACTCTCTTTCTAGCCACAACCATGAGCATTCTCTTAATCTCTATTATAAAACAGAAGGGTGTGGGGACAAGTTGTTAGAACGACTTAGATTCATTTGATCCAAAGGCTGTAGTGCATCCTCCAACTTCCCGGTTAAGTGCCCATGATTTTCACCTAAATCACACAACTGCCATCCCCTTTCAACCGGGATGCGTAGTGCCGTAGGCACGGGCTAGCACTAGTATATATATATATGGGGCGGTTCTGCAGACAACCAATTAAACACCTAAAAAAACACCCCAAATCTCAATCTCATAGTTTCCGATCAAATTTTTATGATCCGAACTGTTCAATATGTGCAGAATGTGATTTTAAGGATGCTTGTGAGAAATTAGCAAAAAATATGACCGGGAAGTGCTTGTTTTGAGCAGTTTTTAATTGAACCGTTCATCAAATCTAAGCTAAAATTGCTCAGATCAAGCCCTTCCCGGTCTTTTTTTTTGCTGATTTCTCTCAAATGCCCTTAAAATCACGTTCTGATCACATTGAGCGGCTCAGATCATTAAAATTTGATCGGGAACCATGAGGTATTTTTTTAGGTGTCTAGAATGCGCCGTGTGCTTAAATGATCATTAAAATTACGAACAAAATCTAATTTTTTTTAATAAAGACGAAAATAAGCCAATAAGCCAATTTTTTCGTCTTTATTAAAAAAAATAGATTTCAATCGTAATTTTTTACTTTTTAGATTCCTCTCGTCATGACAAAGCAATAATCCTCAAAAAATTCGACGAAAAACTAACCAATGCGGAAAAAAAATTGAATAAAGACAAAAAAAAAAGAAGCTAAATGGCTTATTTAGCCGAATGAGGCCTTAGTTTACATTGACAAGTAACGACTCAGTTTACATAGACAGGCCCGATTCTGGCATAGCTTCACCAGGTGACCGTCTAGAGCCCTCCAGTTTTGGGCCCAATTATTGGATCCCAAAATAGAAGAATATGTTAAATATTATGTAGTATGTCAAATATTTTCTAAATGATGAGAGTGTACGTAGTGTGGCGGTAAGATCTGTGCCCTTCAACCTTGAGATTTTGTGTTAATTCCATGAAGGCTTCATTTTATTCGCGCACATTGTTTGAAGTTGTGCAAAAAAATCATTCAAAATGGCATTGAGAGTCAAACTCGCTATCTAAGATACTGAAGACATGTTCAAAGCAGCATGCCACTAAACCACAAGACAATCTTACTTATCATATTGAACAACTAATTTATGTAGAAAAACATGAAAGGCTCTATTTTTATATCTTGCCTGCGGCCTCCAAAAACTAAGGGCCGAACTTGTACATAGATTAAATTATATCGTAAACATAGAGTTTACGCCTATCCAATCAACGATTGACACGTCATGGATTCAATTGATTAAATAGTATCCATATCAGATTTATTAGTAATATCAAAACCAAAACTAGAGCATACACCCTAAAACCACAACCATAACCAAAGCAATAGTTTTCATTTTATCTAAACCATAACAAAAACTACAGTTATCCGTTCGGTTCAATTTTTCACCCATACAGGTGGTCAACATTGAGATTAGGTGAACTATCATTGCTCGCCACCTCCGGGAGCGAGAGATCAAAAATTGATCGATTGAGAGAGAGACTGGAGGGAGAGAGGCGCAAGACTATGATCGCAACCCTTATACTGAGTCTTTTGATGTTATAGGTATTGCATAATTACCTTGTAGTTCGGTGACGGTTACGGTTTTGTTTCCAGCGCGGTTTACACATGAAAAGAAATCCTGAACCGAACCAACCGGTTGTTTTTTAAATGAAAAATAAAAACCAAAACCACAGTTAAAAAGTCAATTAAAAACCGCACCAATCGATTCGGTACTATTTGGATAATCAACCAACAAGATTGCCATCCCTAGACTAAAAGTCTTTGGGTAGAGGAGCCCACAAAAATGGCCTTCTCACATGTCTTGGGCTGGATTAGACACTTATGCTGGGAGAATCCAAGCCCATAGGTTTTCAAACCCCGGCCTGAGTCTGGACAAGTGCATACTCACATCGATGAAATCGATTAAACAACCCCGTACGGTGCACAGGGCAGCGGCATCAGTGTTCAACGGGCGTCGAAGAGAGAGAAAGAGAGGGTGAGAGATGGCGTCGAACGCAGCGGTGCCTTTTTGGAGGGCGGCGGGGATGACATACATAACGTACTCCAACATATGCGCGAACCTGGTGAGGAATTGCCTCAAAGAGCCTCACAAATCCGAAGCAATCAACCGAGAGAAGGTCCATTTCTCCGTCGCCAAATGGGTCGACGGAAAACCCCAGAAATCCAGTAATTACCCTTTTATCTTCCTCTTTTGTTAAATTGGAATTCTAGTCTGTTATCTGATTTCAGTTGCTGCCTCAGATCTAGGGCTTCTGTCAATGTCTTTTTTTGGGTTCTCTCTCTATAATTTTGTGATTGTGGTATCTTAATTTGGTTAGTGCCAGGGGTGAGCAAAAAATCTGTAAAACCGTGAATCCAGTCCAAACCAATCCAAACCGAAATGTTTGGTTCGGATTTTCAGTAGTATGGTTTGGTCATAATTTAAAAAAATTAGAAACCGCATTATATGGTTCAGTTTGTGGTTTCACATTTATGGTTATGGTTCCAAACCGATTCAAACCGCACAATACATACATACATATATATTTATAGTTATATATAATTTAATTATGGGTACTTTACTCAACTACTTTTCTAATTTATTGATCCTATTAATCTACTGCAATATTTAGTTTTCCTTCATTGCCAAGATGTTTAGTAGTTGGTATTCTTATTTGGTTCACTTTAGTGAATTATCACTATTTCATTTTCTGAGTTTAAGACTTGAAACAATTGTTGGTATTCTACACTTAATAAGTTGGTTGATATTAGTGTGTTTTGGTAATTTGAATGGAATTGGTTTTAATATATACAAGTTTTCTTTTAATTTATCTTCGTAAATTTATGTATTTTAAATTTTTTTTTGAAGATGATAGCTTAGTTCAAAGCAAACCGTGGTTTAAAACCGAAACCAAACTATATTTTAATGGTTTGGATTGGTTTGGTTCTATGGAATTTGTGGGTTGGTTTGGTTCTCCAAATTCATAATCCGTAGGTATTAGTTTGGTTCTTGGTTTACTATAAAACTGAACCAAACCAGACCAGACCATGCTCACCCCTAGTTAGTGCTATTTTTTTTTCTTGGTAAACAAGTGTCCGGACCAGCTTACGCATTGCTCGACTAATAATGGGGCCCACTTAAAGCCGGAGCAAAATGCTCCATATGAACTGGCCGGAGTTGATTACACACCTGAGAGATTTCGAATATGAGACCTTAGGGGAGCAAACCGCCAAGGCCCAAGCCTTGGCCACTTGGCAAACCCTTGGGGTTATTTGGTTAGTGCTATTGTTATGTATTCATGAGTTTTCTGGTCGGTCTTAGTGAGTCTCCCCAGTCCCAATGATGTTGAGTGACGGGATTTCGGTTTTATGGGTTTGGAGTGACATTTTAGGAGGTATTTTCTTTTATGCTTTGATGATTATGATGTTAAGTTCGACTAGCACCATACCTTGTTGAACTAGACAAGTATGCATTATGTAGTGTCGATATTCGGTTGATAATGAAACGTTTCCATTTGGGATTTTGCTCAAGTCTTCAGGAAAAGGGGCTGTCTATATATCTCTTATAGTTATCGGTGGCATCAACATATGTAGAAAAGTTTTATATGCCAGTTTTGAGGTTTTCTGGGCCCTTGGAAGGTATGAGTTGTCCACTGGTAGAAATGTGCCTCAATTTTCCTTGCTAGGCGCACAACATTCTGTTAGGGATTTCAGAAAAAGATAGTCAAAAGGACCGAAAAAATTGAAAAGTCACACACTAACAGACGAAGGAACTGAATATGTCAGCATCAGTGCCTCTGTGGCATTTCCCCTTTCCTCCTCATTCTCCTCAAGTACACGCGAGAATTCAAGATTACAGAAGATCATAAATTATGCTTAAGTATTCTAGCTACAGTAGAACATGATTTGTGTTACTCCTAGGAATGAATTACAGAGGTGGATTACCTTGACTGTGCAATAACGATGATTGGGTGCTCGCAACCCACTTAACCCACTTGTTAAGTGGGTTACCTTTACTATGTTGTACTATAATTTATTGCTACCTACTTAAACCTCCTTCTCCATTTGTCTTTGTGTTTCGGTAAAACTGGGAATAACCGAATATGTAGGAAAATAGTTTTTAAGGCGGCAAGAACTAGGGCGCCTATATAGTGAAAAGGTTTTACCTTGGCAAGGCTGGAAGCTAAGCAAAGTTAGCAAATGGGGCAACTTAGGGGAGAGGCTTTTTTCTAGTACCTTTTTTGGCCTTATAGGGTCTTTATTTCTCGTTTATAGGTATTTCTTGCTTCAAAGGTGATTAGAATAATTCATTCGCCCATGGAGCACTTTTCCTTCTATCCATAGTTTGAAAACTTTCTTTGAGAGTTTTCTGTAGGCGATAGTTACCTCTCATTGTTTCCAGTTTCCACACTTTCCATTTGTTAGATTTTCGTGGGTAATGTTAGAGCACCTCAATTATTTATTCCTTTGGAGGCACTGTTACTATGTGGATCCATGGTGCAGACATTGATCCTTGTAGGTGGTTTGGCATCACTGTATGAGTCATTTTTTAAGTGGACAATTGGGCCACATTAGTTCGTTGTTGTCTCGGATTGTGAGCTGAGATGTTGTCTTCTGCATGTAGTAGGTTGTAGTTTGCTGGATCTTTGAACTGGAAGTTTGGGATTCTATAGTTGAGCATGTGTGTAGCAGTGTTGAATAGTTTTGGGAGATGCAGCTCTTCTATTGTGCTAAAGAAGGAGAGTTTGTATGCAACTCAATTTAATTCAACTAGCTTTTGTTCCATTTATTCTATGTCAGCCGTATGAATTTGTACGAATGTTTCAAAGTATATCCTTGATTATGTGTAACTGTGTAAGGTCATCGTGTTCTCTTTTATCACCTTAACCTTGGTACTCCTCCATCTTCGTTTATTTCTACGACACATGTGTGGTCTGCCGGAAAAATCACTGCTGCTTACAGGTGCATTAATTGGTCTTCTGTGCACATGGCCATACAGCTTAGGTCATCGTGTTCTCTTTTATCACCTTAACCTTGGTACTCCTCCATCTTCGTTTATTTCTACGACACATGTGTGGTCTGCCGGAAAAATCACTGCTGCTTACAGGTGCATTAATTGGTCTTCTGTGCACATGGCCATACAGCCCATATTATCACCTGAGATTTTTCCTTGTTTTATCTTCAATTGTGTTGCCTGCCCTTTCTTTCTTCTCTCTTGTTATAGTCATTCTCCATCTCAACATCCTCATTTCATTTCCACTTTACATGTCCAAATTTGGTAAATGCTTCAGCAAGTCTTATTAGCTGGCCTGAAATTCGTGGGGAGGGAAAAGCTCTTATATATATGGCTTTAAGAAATGAACTTCAGAGAGAAGATGCATTGGCAATAAGGCAACGAAATGTGGGATTTGAAGTTATTTTAGGCTGCAGTGCATCTAGATTAGCTTTTCCTGTCGTCTTTGTTGAAGTATTGCATGTTGTACATTTCAGCATTGATGTTCCTTGGTACGACTTTATTTTTTCTGATGAACTATCGCACCTGTTTTGTTTGTCAGCGCTTCGTTCGGATACCCCTGAATAATGAGGCTGGAAGTTGGTGGTTGCCAAGTCTCTGGTAGGGAAATTTCTTTTGCACTGGAGAGTTGTTCTGTTTCATCAAGTATAGTGGTTATAGTTTATTTGGATTTGTAGTGTGCCTAAGCACTCAAGACAATGCTCATGCATCGTCAGGATTTTTACGTTGAACTATGGAACTTGTAATAATGCAGCTCCTGTTGCCGAATCCCCAATACTAATAGCTTGTTTGGTGGTAATGCGATTTTCATCTTCTCTTTTTGTCTTTTGTTGATCTGCAATTGGATTTCCATCTTGTCCGGGATTTATCAATGCCAACCCTCCCTTGACAGGATTTTGCCTTTTCTGTTTGATTTCTATTCTTGAATTTGTTTTCCATGTTTGAGGTTTCGTTAGCAAGTATGGCCTGCTTATACAAGTATGGCCTGCTTTTGATTTGGGTCTTTTTAATTAAGTATAAATATTTTGACGTGTTGGGGGTGGCAATAGGCCAAAGACAGCTCACCTCAAATCCTCAGGAGTACTATTTTGCTCATCACCTCTCCTCACCTCAAAAAACTTACTAGCAATTTTGGTTTGGCCAACTTTGAGGATATTGAGCATATATTGACTTACATTAATCATTGTGTACGCTATTTTTGTGAAAGGAGTATTTTTTTAAGCTTAATAATGTCAGAACATTTGTATCAATTCTGGTACTCTCCTCGTTCCAAAAAGTTGGATGCTTTCACTATTTCAGTCGTATGAAAAAATTGTCTATATCTTGTAATCTGTAATTGTTTTGATAAGCAATATGAATCGCTTGTTGGATAGATTTCAATTAATTATATTAAACAAAGTTTTGAAAATCACATAAAACATTATGAATTGAAAGATATACACAATTTAGAAATGGCACTCAATTCCAAAAGTCCAACATTTTGAGGAGGGGGCATAAAGAGAGTTTTTTCCCGGGCCCTAGCTATTGTCTAGGGCTCCCAAAAACTGGCCCGAATCAAGGCTCATCCGGATTAGAGAAAACAGGAAAGGACCAAAATTATAGATTTCATTTCATAAATGCCCTTAATGAAACCATAATGCCCAAAATCTTATCCAATCAGTTTATGACCTTAATGAAACCACAAATGCCTCTGTGTTTTGAATTGTTCATTAATCCCCACACTTCTTCATACAAAAAATGTTTAAAAGTTTTAGAAATTTCTATACTTGTTATATAATTAATACAGTAATAATATTACATGTAGTAGTAAACTCTTGAAATGCAGTGGGGCGAGCCCTCCGAACCCTACATACCTCCACCACTGCCTTCCTCCTTTAATTTTTATTTTATAATCGGATCTTCAAGCCAATTTGCGAGTTCCGCGTCCTGATGGCTGATGTTAACGGCCAATCAAACCCTTCAGTGGCCTCATGGTTTGGAGTGGTTGACCTTCGTGGGATGCAAACATGCGATCTCATATAAGGCAAACACTCGTTAACTTTCTGATGCACGCCCACTTGGGCCGATCTTCTCGGGGGAAGTGGAGCGTGTTGTCTCTTATCCCATCGGATAGGGGTCGTCGTAAGTTCTGGGCCAGCTGTCCAAGGTAGGTGTTCTGTAGAGCAGAGCAGGTATCCCCAGCAGACCAAGCTGAGCAGACCTGGCCCAGCTTGGTGGTCAGTTTGTACCCATCACTCCACGATCATAATGTGATGCGAAACGGGATCCATTACAGCCTCGTTCCGATGATCCAAACAATTCATTTTTGCTATTTTCACTGCGTTAAATGCTCTTGCGGACAATCAAAAGAATCAAGCATCAGTAAGTATTTGTGCGTCGAGATGTCCCAAAATAAACAACTCGCATTACAAATAATAATTGCAGGAAATATCCTCTCATAAGTGATGTAGCTTCATATGTCAAAAAAAAGTGATGTAGCTGGCCCCATAAAAACAAAACCCGGACTTTCCAGGTACGGCCCAAAAGATGGAGACAAAATGGGTCCACGGTTTTGGGCTCTTTTTAAATACAAACTGGTTTTTCCCCCCGCCGCGGTTTTTCCAGGCTTTTGAAAGGCCCATCTAAATCTTTGGGCCCACCGCATGTCTGTACTTGGAAAATGACAGCCTAGGACATGTTTTGATAGTTAATACCCGCCAATGACATATTGAGAACATTTGTTAATGCTGAAAATATTTTTGACGGGTATTAATCATCAAAACACGTCATTGGCCGTCATTTTCCCGTACTTTAAAATAGTATATATAGTAGGACCTCAAATACGTCACTTTGTCCAACCGAAACCAGACGACGAACAAACTTTTTTCTTTTTTGGTGTAATTAGATAAAAATTTGTTGCTTCACAAGAACCACCATATCAGTTCAAAGGTCCTCAAGGTTTTTTTTTTTTTTAGATTCCTTTCGTCATAACAAAGCAATAACCCTCAAAAAATCGACGAAAAACTAAAAAATGAGAAGAAAAAAAAATTGAATAAGAACAAAACAATAAATCAAATAACTTTTTTTAGCCGAATAAGCCCTTAATATGGTAATGCAGGAATAACCGAGCAATGATGTACTTTTCGTGCTTTTATATATATATACACACTAATCTTCTAATGAAGACCTAAAATGAGGACTACCCCATTTCTTCCCTTTCCCGATTGAATTTTGATGATCCGAGCCGCTCAATGTGTTCAGAACGTGATTTTAAGGGTACCCGCGAGAAATCGGCAAAAAAAATGACTGGGAAGGGCTTGATTTAAGCAGTTTTTATTTGAACCGTTCGATAAAAAATAAATAAAAACTGCTCGGATGAAGCCCTTCCCGGTCTTTTTTTTTGCTGAATTCAAGCGGGTACCCTTAAAATCACGTTCTGAACACATTGAGCGGCTCGGATCATCAAAATTCAATTGGAAAAGGGAGGTCCTCATTTTATTAAAATGAGGTGGTCCTCATTAGAAGGGGACTAATATATATATATATTGTGTAGTGGTGTGACATAGCTAGCAGCTGTCCCACTAGCTAGGTGTTTTTCGTGTAACATCATATTCAAATTAATGCATATATACAAATATGATTGGGTCATCCTTTTGTTGTGCAGGCAGGCATTACCTCATTTAATTCCTTATGTCTCCAAGATGACAACAAGATACATATGTATGTGGACTAAACAAATATAATGGGAGATCCTGGGCCCCATATATATGCTACTTTTTATTTTTGGCAATAACTAATGTAATGAAATCAATTGATGAAGCAAATCAACAAAGTTTCTGTTTGGGTCATGTGGTGTTTGATCGAGCGAGAATAAATTTGCATTCGTTTATATTGAGACTGTGGAGTCCGGGAGCTAATATATATGTGTGACGATATAGAATTGTATTGAGATAAGTATTCTTTCTTTTTTTCTATGAAGAATAGTATAAAGTTTATAAGGTGCAGAGAGAGAGAGAGAGAGAGAGAGAGAGAGAGAGAGGAGAGAGAAGATGTCCTAAAAAAAATAGAGAGGTAAAAGTGGAATTGGTGAGCAGCGGAGGAGAGCGAGGGATCCACTACTCTTGAGCGATGGTTATGGTACGCTTGTGTGTTTTTGTGAGAGCCCACTTTGGGAAAAGTGGGAATCAAGTCCCGCATCGGGAGCTCTAGAAAATATGAAATGGTATATAAGGATTCGCCCACCAATTACTCTACTATATAATTTGAGGTTAACTTTTTGAACCATGTGTTTAGGCTAAGGATGAAGTAGATCAACTGGGGTGAGTCGTTACAGTTTTACATATATAGTTTGTACACCACATTGCAATGTTTGATCTTAAGCAGAGTGAAATCTCTCCCTCCCATGCATTGATGTAGTTATACCGAGACACTATTCACAAGCAATCCTTTATTTTATTATTTCTCTCTCTCTCCTCTTCCCCATTCAATGTTCACCTGCAATTGTAATATTTTCTATTACTTAATGTATAGAGAGAAAACTATAGAGAGGCAGCTGTAGTGTGGAAGTAAAAAGTAAATAGGTAAAATAGATTTTGTACCTTTTTCAGTAGGGATTTCACCTAGTGTTGATGTACATGCTCTTATGGTACGCGTGTGTGTTTTTGTGAGAGCCCACTTTGGGAAAAGTGGGAATCAAGTCCCACATCGGGAGCTCTAGAAAATATGAAATGGCATATAAAGATTCGCCCACCAACTATTGTACAACTTGAGGTTAACTTTTTGAATCACGTGTTTAGGCTAAGGGTGAAGTAGATCAACTGGGATGGGTCGTTACAATTTTACATATATAGTTTGTACACCACATTGCAATGTTTGATCTTAAGCAGAGTGAAATCTCTCCCTCCTATGCATTGATGTAATTATTGAGACAAAACCATAAAGACTGCACTTGTTTGGTTGTCAATTTTGAGATATATTTTTGAGATAATACTAATGTTTTATAGGTTCTCATACAACTCAGAAATATTCTATCCAAAAAAATTGTAATTATCGAGATTACAAAGACTTTTTGACAATTGTCAATTTTGAGATAATAATGTTTTATAGGTTCTTATACAACTCGGAAATATTCTCTTCAAAAATTTTGTAGTTAACGAGATTACAAAGACTTTTTGACAACAAAGTTTGCGTATTTTTTCATCTTTACTCATTTTTTAACATTTTAACAAACTTTTTGACTTTTCGAATAAAAGTACGCTATATACAAGCTTCTGCTTTCGATAAGTCGAATTTGCGGACAAGTATATATCGTGGATCCCCTTTTTCGAACAAAATAAGATGGCAGACTTTTTCCTTTATTTCAAACCACTTTATACGTATATAGAAAAAACATAAACAAGCCACAATGGTAAAAATGTGTGAGACCTGATGCCGTTACAAAACCAAAATTTGAGTCATATTTCCCCCTATGGATATAGGATCCAAAAAGTAAAAATTAAGTAGAAAAATTAATTAAAAAAAATACTCCACTAAAAACAAAAAAAATACGGATGTCGAAATAGTCAAAAATTTTGTAAAGAATACTTATGAGATGGGGAACCAAACAATTAATAACTTTTTTGTGTGTGTAAAAGTGTTTATTTTGTAGCGACTTCCATTAGCTTGGATGAGATTTGTAGTATTTATTCTCAAAAAAATCGACAAGAATAAATTTAGGTGGGAGCTGCCACATTACGTAAGTTTACATTGCAGAATTATGAAAAAATTACACTTTGCACCTCATACTTTAAATGTTTCCTTATCCCATCATACTCCCTCCGTTCTATATTAAGAGTCCCACTTTCTCTCTCTTACCATTTTTCAAATCAAAAAATCAACTACTTCCGTGCATAATTTTTCAAATTTTTTCGTACCCTATTAAAGATCTCAATTAGTACTTTAATTTGGTGCGAAAAAATTCAAAAAATTATACACGGAAGTAGTTGATATTTTATTATTTTTTGATTTGAAAAATGGCACGACTTTTTGTGGTGGACTCTCAATATGGAATGGAGGGAGTACTTTTCTTGCTTTCTTACATTGGTTCTTGAAATGAATTTTTGCTTTCTAATTTGATCAACCAACTATATATCTAATTGACTAATTGTTCTCATTGTGCTCTTCATGCTCCAAATGCCCCTCCATTCTCTTGAAGAAAATAGCCACATTGGCACCATGCAAAATGAAGCCATGCAAAAGCGAAAGGTGTCAGTGTCTCATTAAATTATATACTCGATCCAAAGTAATGGTTGCAAACTAAAAACAACCAACAGAAACACCCCCCACACCTCAACACTAGCAAAAAAAAAAATACTATTTAAGATTTAGTCTTCAATTTTGGACCAATTCAATTTTTCATTGAATGTATCTTTTCGCTACTCTGTCTCATTTGGCCTCATAGTATGCTTCAATCTCTGGGGCTAGTGTTTGGTCTCCCCCTCGATGTACCACATGTCGAGTTTTAATAAAATTTTGTTGCCTATCACAAAAAAAGAAAAAGAAAAATTGTAATCTCATGATGTTAATGAATATATATCCGCTACATATATTTAAACACAGAACAAAAAAAAAAAAAATTTGCCTTGAAGGGTTGGCAGCGGTGGTGCTAGCCAAGAATGAGGGTGATATACAAAAGAATTTTTTCCCCATATGTCATCCCTCGATGTACGTTATACCACAATAACAAGACGAACCAAGAATGAAAAAGAGAAGAGTTAACCAAGGAGTAAGGCTAGGTTTAATGAGATCTGATTTTTGTATATTTTTGCCAACCATAATTTGGTACATATTGTACACCATGGGGGATGCTTAATTTGTACTCCCTCTGTCCCTTTTTAAGTGTTTAGTTTCGTAACTTCAACTTATTAAAAATATATCATCATTACACCTTTCACATCAACTTTTACCTCTATTTTATCTATTTACCCTTTTATGGAGACATCATTATTACACTTTTACTCACTAATTTTTCAAAATGAAATCCACTTTTATGGGCAAAATAGAAAATTCACCAACTTTTATCCATTAACTTTACAAAATAGACACTTATTAAGGGACAACCCAAAATAAAATACTGAACTCTAAAAAATGGACGGATAGAGTAGTAGACTATTATATATAATTATATATAATTAAAAAGAAAGTTGGGACCATTATACTTGGCACCAACTTCATGATTGGTGGATCCCTCTGAAAAATTCTAACGTGCAAACTAACCCAACAAAAAAAAAAAAAAGAAAAAAAAAGAGAGAGAATGGAAAACAAAAAAAAAGCAGGTTACCAGAATTTGAGGTAGACCAACAGCAAACACAAACACACACGCAAGAAAGAAAGAAAGAATTTGAGGTAGACCCCAATTCCATGGTTTATTGAATAATCCGAACAATCCATTTTAGTTAACTCAATTGATTAATTTTTATAATTTTTATTTAAATAGATCTCTAACGAATTCCCACTACATAAACATAACTAACTAAGGTGTTTGGGAGTTGATTACGTTTTAATTTTTTTACTATAAATTTTAGATTTTGAATTATGATCAAAATAGATTATGAAAATGAAAAAGTATTTAGATGACAGCAAAATAAAAATAAAAATTCAATAGAATTGAGTAAAATAAAATAAAATGTAAAAGTCCAGCACCCAAAAAACCCCATCAATCATTAAGCCATGAAAAACAAAAATAAAAATAAAAAAGAAACGTGTAAGCCGACGAAAACTTGTGCACGGGCACGGCGCTCACATGCACGCTAGACTTTTTGGCGCCGCCGTGCTTTGCGCTTGAACACGTGCCATTAGGACAAACAGATGGTTAAACACATGGAATTTACTCCCATCGTCCTCGTTTAATGGTCTTTCGTTCCATTCTAACCGTATAAAAAATGAGTCGTATCTTTGAATGGCAATCTCAATCCATATTTTGTAACCCGTCCAAATCTGCCCACTTGTAACCCAACCCGATCCGTCCATATTTATATGGGTTTAGATGAGTTAAAAATGGGTTCAATATGGATCTTATTCAAAACCCTTTTTTGTTTGACGGTCTAAATTAGCTTCCAACACATGCAAACAAAACTGCCAAACTGGCCGAATAAGGGTCGGCACCCACCGGAAATTCGATAACAACGCGTGCCATCTCTCTCTCTCTCTCATACTTCCAAAACCAGACACCTGTGTCTTCTTGTTCTGAATGCATACAACGTGCAGTCAAATGGAATATTTGGAACAAACGGAGCCGGCTTTCCTTGAAATAACGAACGTCGGTTTCTTCCGAATTCAAAAGTGCTAAACTAATTAAGATTTTAATTTTGAAGATATCATTAGTGTTAGGAATTTTTATATGTAATCGAGTGTCCGGGACCTCGATTAATTCCGGGGTCCTAAAATTAACAACCAGACAAATCCTCCGCTGATCCCAAAGTTTGGATTGTTTGGCTTCCGTAAAATTTGAGCATGCGACCTCATAAAATCGATAGTGTTAAGATCGAAACTCATAATTTTTTTTTAAAAACAAAAGAAGTAAAAAAAGATATCACGGATAAGGAACCGTGTCGGGGAGGGGGGTGTAAAAAAAAAAAAGAAGAAGAAGAAGAAGAAGAAGAAGGAGGAGGAAAACGGGTCGGGTTGGGCGGGTTTGGATTTGGCTTGACCCATATTCGACCCGACCCGTTTCAACCCGTTTATTATTTGACTCATATTTGACCCGCCTATATTTGACCTATGACCCATTTCAATCCACCCAAACCCGCCCATTTGCCATCTCTAGTTTTTATGTATCCTTATAGTTGATTTGCTGTTTGTTTTTAAAAGCGTAGGGATATTCTTGGTTACGTGAGAGTGACAAAGCCTGGGACATCAAATTAAGATTCAATTTGGCTTTAAAAGTAAAACAATGACTTTTTTTTTGTTTTTATTTAAAAAAATTCGTATTTGATAATTTTGCGTCAAACTTTTGTAACTTATCGATTCGTCTCGGCGAGAAGAATAGGAAAAGTAAAACATTTTGATCAAAACTCATAATTTTTTCCAAAAATATAAGAATAAGTAAAAAAAATTGACTTAATAACTTATTTTTGTCTTTATTCAAAAAATTATGTGTTTCAATCAAAAAATTTTACTTTTCCGATTCCTCTTGTCGAGAAGAATCAATAAATCACAAAAGTTTAATGCAAAACAAACAAATGCGAAAAAGTTCAAATAAAGACAAAAATAAATAAAAATTACTTAACTTTTCAATCCAAACCCACCTAAATTCTTCTAAAAATGAACTGACTTCTCTGCAGTGTTCTATAGTTGAATCTCGGTTGCTCATCCTGACAAGCAATAATTTATATATTTGTCAAAACATCTTACTTGCAAGAATAGTATATTCCCTGTAAGACACTACTGAAAAATCTAGACTATTAAGAATATACTTTGGTACGATTGCAATCACTTGGAGTAATGCTTTCTGCCTACGAGCCATTTCCTTCTAAAAACAAGTTTTCATAGTTTTTATTTCACTAATTTTGGCCTTTTCATTTTTTGCTGGTTCGGTTCACCATCGATCTTATTTTCTTTTTCTCTCAACTCTAGCCACCACAACTCATATTTCCCCTCCCCCTTGAGTTCCATACTCATGTGTGGCGGCAGGAGGGGAAGGCCATAGTACTATGGGGAAAGCATGACGGTATGATTTACTCGTTTTGTATTTGTTAAACGATTAGTTTGGCTTTGTCCGAGTTCTTTGTAATGATCTACGTTTTGTAAGTGCCACTGGAGGTTTATCAATACAATATTCTCACTTTTTAAATAATAATAATAATAATTTGGGAATTATTGTTTGTTCAAGACCATCACCCTAGGTTCAGTTTGGATGGCAGGAATCATAGATCAGGAATGGATAATCCTATTGAGGTGTTTGGTTCCTGTGGGAATGTTATGAAGGAAAAAAAATGATAAATTCTTATTCAAACGTTTGGTTCAACCATTGGAAGTTAGGGAATGAAATGTATTTTTAAGTAATTTTCCAAAAACACCCTTTAACAACTATTGCTAAATTATTCATACAGCAAACTTCCTACAAGACAATAAATAAACAAGAGTAGACTACGAAAAATTTCCAACCATTAGAAGTTTAGAACACTAACCAATAATTAAACAAACTTAAAAATGAATCATTGCAAAATAACTACTAGAACAAAAGAAAAAGGCGGGAATAGGGTGAGGGATTGGAGGGAAAATTGGAGGGATTTCCTTGAGTTGCTGATTTAAAAAAAATCAACGTGGGTGGGTATTGGGGGTAGAAGAGGTATTGAATTTTTTTTCCTTTTCCCCAAGTAATTAGATTACCCCGTAATCTTTGGATTCCCAGGGGTAGGGGAGGTTTGAGATTCCTCTTCTATTAAAGAATCTGATTGCTCCTAGATTAGGAGATCAGCAATCCTATTCTTATTCAATCACTACCCAAACATGAGAATCTCAGCATTCAGGAATCATATTCTCATTCCTTCTAAAGATGTCGATCATCCAAACACAGCCTTAATGTAACCAATCGAGTTTAGCTCATTTTGTTTATTTGCTTTCTTCAGAAAATAAGCAAATAAAAAGTAAAATGAGCAAGCGAACTACAGTAATTAACAGGGCTAGCTCACGACAAAAATATCATTAATTAGAGCTTATATAACGCGTTTGATTTGAAACGGGAAGTTAATCAAATAACGTGTTATCCGGAAATGCCTATCATATCAAAGGTTAATCAAAACAATCAAGTTTTGACTTTAGAAGATCAATACAGTACTGTATTATTGGAAGAAAGAATTGAAGTTGAGTTGAGTGTGCTTTTTATTTCTATCATCTCTAATGACCTACTACGGGTAACAGACGCAATGATTTTACTTTTTTTTATTTTCAATTTTTTAAATTTTGTAATGTACGTAGTAATTTGGAGGTTACCAACGGACTTGTAGTCCAATTTTTTAATGTAGCAATTTTGTCATTATCATTTTCCGATTGTTTATCGGATCCATTTTTTATCCCCCTCAAAATCTTTTTTCAAATTAGTTAATTCACTTAGCGTAAATTATTTAGGAAATGAGGTGAATCGGTTCCCGATCAAAAATCTGAACTATGGCCCCGTTCTGTTAAAGTTCTTATTTTTAAGTACTTATTTTTCACTTTACGAGACAGATCATTCTATTACAATTCATTACCTTTAATTCAAAAAAATAAGTACTTATTATTTGAAAAATACGTACTTATTCCTTAGGACCGTCCACATAAAGAATTTGCATTTGTCAGTTCGCACTCCCTTAATGCAATAATCAGTAATCAAATCGCTCCCTTCCAAGGAAAAAAAAAAAAGGGTCATAGAATCCTTTAAAACTACGATTTCGTTTTGTTTTGTTTTTATTGTTTTTGGCCATATTTTATTTTATAGTTAGTGTGGAGTTAGTGGAAAGTTAGTCAATAAGGGGGACTCCGAGACTATCCATAGCCCTGAAATCCCAAACACCGCCTCTCGTAGGACTCAAGCCTTGGTCTCCACGGAGAGGAAACATGAGCAAACCATCTCACCATACATGGTTTCTCAAAAAGAAATGATACACAAGTTTGTCATATATTACTAATATATGCCGGGTTGAACTCCTACGTATATATCAAAATAGTACTCCTTCATTAACGTTTTTTGATTGATATCACATCAATATACACAAGTTTTAGCTTAACTGTGAAATTATGATTAATTTGCAGTAAAAGCTAATAAATTACTATAAAAAGCTGAAAAATCTGCTTATATAAACCATAAAACCTGATCCCAAAAGCTATCCAAACCCAGCTTTAGGATTTGCTGAATTTTATTTCTCTTCTAACTTTACAAAATTCGTAGAATCCAAGAATCTTTGATTTATAAGTTTTGGTAAACACTCTAAACTGATTTTGCAAAAGCCAAAATTTCAAAATCTGCAAAAATAATTTCTTGTAAACACCCGCAAAGCCTTTAAAAAAGCCACACATAATTGCAGTTGTCTTGAGAAAAGAGGACACAAATCTCGTCGGAGGTGATCACAGAATTGCTTGTTTGTGTTGTCACATGGATTCCCCAGAGTATTTTCACCCTTTCTCCCCGTCTCTCTCTCTCCCTCTCTCTCTCTCTCTGTTCTTTTTTCTGTCGTCAGGGTGTCCGGACGTCCGGGTTATCTTACGCTCACCTCAATAATTTCCTCCCCGATTCTGTTAAAGACAGGCCATAAATGCCGAAAATTGGAAATTCATAAAAAAAAATTAATTAATTTCTTACAGCCTAATTCCAAAAATTGAACTTCTAATACTTATTCAATAGTGTGGACTGTGGAGAACAAACCTACCCAACCAAGCGGACTAGAAAATTAATAACATTGGGCTTCCCTCCCACTCTCTTTCTAAAAGACTGCACCCTTTTTTCCATATCTCGCAAGAATCTCTGCTACAGTACTAGCTAGTAGTACTATAATCAACAAACTCCATCTCATCGTCATCTTCCTACGCCAGTGTCCGACCATATTATTACCAAATGAAACCCAAGGATTCGTAATTTCGTATGGTAAATTGCTTTTCCCCCCTCCCCTGACAACCCACCCCCGACCCCACACCCCATTTCCTGGACTACCCCCAATTACCCCCACTTTTTAATTTCTTTATTTATTTAATTACTTTTATCTTATTTATTTAATTTATATAAATACACCATTTCTATATTAAAAAATATAATTCAAGAATTAAGTACTTCAATTTTCAATTCAGTTGAACCGGGGCGGAGATCGTATTTTTTTGATCATTTTATTCTAAATGGTCATAATAAATTTTTTGCTTTAAGGCCTTTCAACAAACACCCTAAGACTCATTATTTAGTTTCAAGGCTCTCTTAGGGTGTCCATTGAAAGGCGTTGGAGCCAAAAATTTATTAAGACTATTTAGGATAAAATGATCAGAAAAATAACATTTTTGCACTGGTTCAAACGAATTGAAAATTGGAACACTTATTTTTGTAACTATATTTTTTAATATATAAAGGACAAAAAAGGGAAGAAAAACAGTCGAATATTTTTTACAACTGTGGAGTAACCCGAGGCTAACACCCTAGAAAGTTCGTCAACAAGTCTGGCTTCATGCCGACTAAGGAAGGAATGGTGATTCTAACTGGACTCGTCTGACCATCCGACCTGGGACTTTCCTGGTTATTTCTATGTCAAACATAATCCACCAAAATTTAGAATAATGATTTTCAGTGAAAATTAACGACTTATTAATCTAAGAAAAAATATGTGGTTTTGGACTTCCCTCAAATGAAGAAAAAACAGATTTTTGAAATGTAAGAAATAATAGTTTGATTAGTAGCATGGTTACTTAGGCTTTCCTCACAGACTGTGTACACAAAAAATTTTAAGAACGTCGCAGCGAAAAATTCGGGGCGAAACAATGGATGACTACAACTTTTCAATTTTAGATAGTTGGTCATTTGAGAATGATATTCGTAGTGGGGAGAGCATCTCCCACAATAGTCGCGATTATACACCCGAATTTACCACCGACCAGGTTAGTTTTTACTTTTATTATTTTGCATATTCGTTATTTATGTTAAGACTGGTTAACGTTGTACTTATACATATTTGTTTATATATATATATATATATATATATTTATTTATTATTATTTTTTGAAAGTAGAGAAGATATGTTAGCTTGGTCGCGGAGCGTTGGTCTAAAATATATATCCTATGAGCCTAGAGCTATCTGTCAACTTTCCGTCCGTATTGATCATTGACGCCACGTACAAGACCAATGAGTATCGAAAACCACTATTAGAGGTTGTGGGTATCACATCCACATGGCGAACTTACTCGCTTATGTTCGCATATCTTAGTAATGAGAGAGAAAAGACACTGACATGGGCATTGGATACCTTAAAAAATTGGATGCTTCAAAAGGGGGCATCGTTGTCATTGGTGTTTGTTTCAGATCGGGCTTTAGCGCTTATGAACGCCATTGAAGCATGTTTTGACAATATGTACTCAATTATAATAAAATGAAATTTTGTTTAAATTTATTATTGTTCATTAGAAGTTATTTTTATTATTCATTGTTAAGACAAATTAATTAACTAATTAAAATAATATAAATTTATTAAATATAAAGTCAATTTTAATTGAAAATAGAATTTGAGTTAACCCAAAAAAAAAAAGAAGGGAGGTAAATGGGAAAAAAATAAATAAAGAAAATAACTGAAATTTTTTTTAAAAAAGATTCAACTGGAAAGAAAGAAAAGGAAATAAAGATTAAAAAAAAAGAAAAAAAATTCTAACGGAAAAGAAAGAAAAGGAAATAAAGAGGGAAAAAAAAAAAAGCAAACTGGAAAGAAAAGAAAGGGAGGAGCGGGGAGGGGTAATAGTGGAAATGGGGTGTGGGGTCGGGAGGGGTGGGGTGTCAGGGGGGTGGGAAAAGCAGGGCTCTGTCTCGGACCAGTTTGTGAACACCTTGGACTAATCTTTGTAGTTCCTCCTACAACCGTTTTACTTGCTTATGCATGGGGTAAGGTGACTCCAAGCGTCGCTAGCACGGAGAGAAAAAACATATGTATTTGAAGGACGGAATTAGCCTTGATCCCTTTGATTTTTTTTTGGTAAAGGGGCAAGAGGGTAATTCCAGGAAATTAGCCTTGATCCCCTTCAATGAATCAAAATCAAACTAAAGGAAAAACTATCGTTGCAAATAAATGGTTCCCTGATCAGAGTTGGGGGCACTGCTACGCCTTGGCCTCAACATATTATTGTGCTGTTTCAATAAGCTAGTCTCCTACAGTCCAAAAACGTGACCATAATAGTCTCTTTTGTAGACGTCGACACACACGTCTTGTAAAAAAATATCTTAATCAAATATCTTCTAAGTTTACTAGCGGAACAGATTTGTCCTGAAGAAATAAATGACAAGTATGACTTTTAAAATACTCTGCCCAGATAATTAGTTTCATCACCAGGGTATCAATATTCGATCAACACGATTTTTTAGAGGTGCATTCTATGCATCGAGATCTACAATAGGGAGGGCCCGGATTATATTTTCATGCTCGAAACAAAGCCCAAATGGTTGGCACACCGGGTCTTGCCATGCATTGGCAGGCCTCCAACTCTGCCCTGATCAAACACTATGGAGAAATTTTTGGGTGCAATTGTGCAAATTGCGTACCACGAGGCGGAACCCAGCGCGCGTTCGAGCCGTCCAAACGTGTTTTGAATGGCCCAGATCCAACCACTCTCTCTCCTCTTTCTCACTCTTTAAAATTAGGAAATTGACTTCTACTCTTCTCTTTTTACCACATACACTCTTTTTTTGTCTTTATTTGGTGTGAATTTACTTTATTGTCCCTTAATGTGTAAAAAAGTGAACTTATGAAAGGGTAAAAAGGTAAATTCACATGAACAAGGACCAAAAAAAGGAGTATATGTGGTAAAAAAAGGGAGTGTAGAAGTCAATTCCCTAAAATTATGGCCGTCCAAAAACACGTTTGGACGGTTCGGATGCGAGTTGGGTACCACATGAACTACACCCTATTTGCACCCAAAAACTTCTCTAACACTATTATATGTGACCTAATCAGAGGCCTCATGTGCCAAAAGATGCGAATTCCAAAGCGGTACTACAACGTTGCTGTAGAAACCATCTTCCTATGTATGGGGTCCCATTGTGAGCTTTTACCATCCTTTGTGATCCTGTGAATTTAATTACATGGGGACCATACGACAGTATGAACGTAAGATAAGGTTACCTCAGACCTCAAATTGCAATGCGTCAAAAAATTTCTGTCTCTCCCCTGTCGACTCTAATCTATCTCCATCTTCTAGGGATGAGATAATCAAGGTTCTAAATATCAAACGATCCGTATCGTATCGTATCGTATCAGACATGTAATGTAATCGAATTTCCGACATCTAATTCTGATATTTACTTAGTATTTGTTGTCTAAAACTATATGAAATCAACCGATATATGATTATATTATAGAAGCTGATGCCTGACCTGATAACAACCAGACACTCGAAAAATAGTTATATAGAGATTATTACCCTCCTAAATTTATTGATGCAATATCGCTGTGGATACTTCATAATCATCATATGATTAACTGAATTGTACTTCTCATGAGACTATGAATTAGTTTCTTTTTTTCTTTTTTTCACCATAGTTAGGACCTATACTAACCTATACTTACAAGAGAATAACTTAATCACGGAGGAACCGTGAATAAGTTATTTACGGAGGCGCTCAATCTCATCCGTTCAAAAATATTTTGGATGATTGATCATCCAAAATACTTTTGGACGATTGATCATCCAAAATACTTTTGGACGACCGAAATTGAGCTCCGTAATAACTTATTTATGGAGCTCCGTAAATAAGTTATTCTCTACTTACAAACATACTACAAAAATGGAAATCACCCCCAATAGTTGGCGGCGAGTCCACAATCGCCAGTCGCCACAAGAGTAAAGTGGGAGTTCCTTGCTAATTGCTATAGTTCTGACTCAAGATCGTCATGACCTACACTAAATCAACGATAACAAATAATAACAATCACTTTGTTTAATTCTCCGAATATTTTTTCCAAATTTTTTTTTGGCTGTTTTGTCATCCGTGTTTTTTTTTTTTTTGTCTTTAGTGATATTTTTCCAAAATAACGTACCTCTATTCAAAAAGTTAAAAAGTTAAAAAATTGAATAAAGACGAAAAAAATATGCAAATTTATAGAATTTTTTTATCTTAAAATTTATCTCAAAATTGACAACCAAACAAAATGAATAATAATAATAATAATAACAACGGAGATACCCAAAAGTTGAGCGTGTGTCCACAATCGCCACAAAAGGCAAGGTGGGGAGTTCCGGATTGGGAAATCCTGTAGGGCGCACACGGGCTATCGATCTTAACAATGAATGGTTGAGATGTGATTTTTATTTTTCCGGGAAAAAGTTTAACTTTTTCTCGAAAAAATTTCATTTAAATCTGGACCGTTGTAAACACTCACAAACGGATGTGATGCACCTTACATGCTCTTGCACTACAGGATTTCCGGATCCGGGGAGTTCCTAGAGTTCGAACTCAAGACTTCCTTAAGTCTGTATTACCATTTACCAGTTTACACTCAGGAAATTAACTTAAGGTGATGCCCAACTCAAGGAAAATAAAAGGGCTACTTGGTTTGGACTTTATCCTTCAAAATCTCTCTCTCTCTCACACACACACACACACACATATGGGTTTCTTTAGAGGAAACAGTTCTGAGGCCGTGAGCTCCCAACCTTTCCTGCCCTCTCAACCCTCTCCACAAATAAGTTAATTAATTTGTCTACATGTGAAACAAAAAGCAGTGAAGAGAAGATCAGAGTGAAATCTACGAAAGAGATAAGGTGCATGTGGGATCAAAGGAGGGCATATCAAAGCATCGATCGGTTAGGCCCCCCAAAACCCATATGGCATTAGAAACGGTGGAATACCCACAAGACCCGTTTGGCTTTCTTGGAATTTTTGATACCATTATGGACCATGGCAACAATATTATTGGAGCCAATTGGGATTCCTCGTCTTCTTCTGTGAGGCAAAATGTGATGGAATGTTGGGAATGTCCCAATTCTTCGCCTGAGGCTTGCACCGGTGACCGGTTCTTCGGTGGAGAGGGACCTCCGGTGGAAGCACCGTCGACCGAGGCGGTCCGGCGGCAGAAGAGGCGGCGGACGAAGAGCTCGAAGAACAAGGAAGAATTGGAGAGCCAGAGGATGACTCACATTGTAGTTGAGCGGAACCGCCGGAAACAGATGAATGAGTACCTCGCAGCCGTTCGGTCGTTGATGCCGGCTTCTTATGTTCAAAGGGTTAGTTCATTTTAGTCCAATGCACTTTCCCTCCCCCTAACGAAAGATTAATAAGTTCCCGTTCTGTTAAAATTCTTAATATTATTTATTTTCTATTTTACGAAACAGTAAGTATTCCTACTTATTTGCCTAAGTGTTTTTGGAGCAACGCTCCTTCTCCTTTTCCACCGCACAAGTTTGTGGCTTTTACACTAACTATTAATGCAGGGAAATGACCTAAAACATTAGTACGTGATGTTGCTCCGAGAGCATTGAATAGTCACACTCCTTTTTCTCTAACTTTCTAGTTAACATTAGATAATTACTACCCTTTTTTCCTCAATATCTGGAGCTTTCATTTACTTTAGCAACATAATCTACACATACTTCAAAGTCAAACTTTGAAGTTGCTTAATTTCTTACCCACTCCACCCTTTTGAGTTTCTTATTAGCCTTTGATTGCTAGACTGTATATACTAACTTAATTGTTAATATGTTTTCTGTTCTCATTTTGATGCTTTATCCAGAAATCTCTGCTTACTCGTATGCTTTATTCAAGTCAATAAAAAAAAAATATTCTAACAGGAAAATATAATAATTTCCCAAACAATGCTGTAAACAAAAAAGTCATTTACATGATTCCAAATGTAGCTTTTATTTTGCAAATTTCTCATCGCGATTGTCAATTTTCCCCCTCAGTAGAAAACTATTAAATCGTATTGTAGTGTTAATGGCGGCAACAAAATGCTAGTACATGAGTTAATGAGAGTTCCGTAACAACTAAATCAAATTAATAGTCTAATAAAGAAATGAGACGGAGTTCCGTAACAACTAAATCAAATTAATAGTCTAATAAAGAAATGAGACATCCGTTTTGGGAGGACAGAGCATGTGAAGTTGAAATTGGGGTCTGATAATCGTGTAATACTGGTCTAGACATCCGGTTATAAAAATAAAAAAAAAAACCTCGTGTAATGCCCTATAGAAATGAAGAGTAATACAAACAAGGAATATCACAATGATTACGTGGAAATTTGGTTGTGAGTGATTTGAAAGGGTAACTACTTTTTTTTTTTTTTCATTTTCAGCTTATTATCTTTTTGTCATTTTTCCTCTGTTTTTTGACGTTTCCAATTATGTACTACCATTCTTGAAATGCAGGGAGACCAAGCATCAATTATTGGAGGCGCTATTAATTTCGTGAAGGAGCTAGAACATCTTCTTCAAACCCTAGAAGCTCACAAGAGAACAACTCCCCAACAACAACAACAACATCCTCCTAACAACAATGGCCTATCCTCTACTTCCCTTTTCGCCGACTTCTTCGCCTTCCCTCAGTACTCGACAAGTTCGAAGAACAACTGTACTGATACCAGCTCACCGGCCGCGGCAGACAAGCCGCGGCCGGTGGCATTCGGCGACATAGAAGTGACGATGGTGGAGAGCCATGCGAGTCTGAAGGTACTTTCGAAGAGACGGCCCAGACAGCTATTGAAATTGGTGGCTGGGCTTCAGTGTCTCCGGCTCTCTGTCCTTCACCTCAGTGTTACCTCAGCTGACCAAATGGTTCTGTACTCACTCAGTGTCAAGGTTAGTCGTGGATAAATTAATCCCAATGGACTGGTTAAGCTCGGAACTAAATTTCAAGTTTCACTTACGAAGAGTTCAATTAAAGTCATTATAAAGCCCCATACGGACTAGTCCGAAATAGAAATTGGTAACAGGCGACGGGGAGTAGTCGAACTCTAAACCAAAGACTTCCTGTTGTCCCAGGTTGCCAGTTGACTCACACTTTCTCCACCGTTTTTTCTATTTGGCACTCCACATTTAGCCATTGACATCCCACATTTTGTCTTTAATTACCCTATGTGAAATTATCAAATTACTCTTTATTTTGATAACACGCGACGGGGAGTAGTCAAACTCTAAACCAAAGATTGACTTCCTCTCTAAACCAAAGACTTCCTGTTGTCTCAGGTTGCCAGTTGACTCACACTTTCGTCTCAGGTTGTCAGTTGACTCACACTTTCTCCACCGTAGATTATTTGGTATAGTACCTGATATATTTTTGGGCTATTAATACAAGAAAGTAATTTTGGCACTCCACATTTAGCTATTGACATCCCACATTTTGTCTTTAATTACCTTATGTGAAATTACCAAATTACTCTTTATTTTGTTAGTGTTCATCCACTTTAAAGGGTATTGTTATAATTTCAAATAAAAAAACAGAGACAAAAAGTGGAGTGCTAATAGTTAAAAGTTGAGTGCTAAAATCAATTTTCTAAACACAATTGACATTTTCTATGTCAAATTGTGCTCATAAAATTGTTACAACTTATGCTATAGTAACAATTGAGAAGCCAATTTTTTGTTTAGTTTCTCATCATTTTCCCACCAACTTATTTCTTCTTCGGCAAATGGCCGGGGTGCTTATCGGTTGTAACGCGGCGGTTCCTGATCCGCCACCCAAATCCTTTCATGCATTGTGGACGCACATAATTTGCCGGCCTCCCAACTAAAGATACCTCTCGGTAAACATGGCTCTGGCCGCCGCCTCTCTATTATCGATAGGCTCGGTATGCCGAGTAAGTACTTCCAATATTGGGCAGTGCTTCTCTTGTTATGCTAGATGGGATGCTTGCCTGGTCTGAGTCAATGACCCAACTTTTTTTACCAATGCTACATCTCCTGACTCTTGTATACATCTATTCACAAATTCATGCAGGTTGAGGATGGGTGCCGGCTGACGACGGTTGATGAAATCGCTGACGCTGTTAATCAGTTGCTTGGAAGAGTTGAGGAAGAAGCTGCTTTTGTATAGCTTAAAAGTACCTCCCCCCCCTGTCTGAACAATTGTGATGAGTTTAGCCTTTTTCTGCTGGGAAGAATTTCAATGTAGTTTGAGCCGGCCTTTATTTCTAATCAGTTTTTCATGGCATGCATATTAATTTCGGTGTACGATTTCGGAATTTTTTTCGCCCTACTTGGTAGTTCGTTAGACGCAGTTTGTCTACATTGAAAATTTCTCCCTGGCCTCTAGCGTTGACAGATGACTGAAATACAGCTAAGGCAGATGCCAGTCTAATCGGTATTGAGAGAATTGAAAAGGTTTTCGAAACAGAAACAATCACATGTGTTTCGCCAAGCTGTCTTGTTTTGGGACTTTAGATGTTTGCTCCACTCTAAGGTCTCTTGTCAATAATTCTTGGGGCCATCTCACTTCACGTGTAAGCGTATGAAACGTCTATGAAAGGGGTTGTGTAGGGATTAGTCCGAGGTGCGCGCAAACTGATTCGGGACATGGTAGGCTTACAACATCCTTATGGTGTGCTAGGCGAAGTGGTGGGCCCCAATACTGACGTGTAAGGATGTTGTAGGATTTTGTTGTGAGCCTAACATTTTTAAAAAAAAAAAAAAGAAAAGAAAGTGTGGTCTTTTATGCAACATCATTCTAGTACATTAATTGTTAGTGTACCAAATATATGCATGCAAAAAAATATCACATGGTAAAAGTTAACAGTGAGACAAGTCATCGGCAACACAACTTTGATTTTTGCATTCTGAAGTACTCCAATTCATTTTTCCTCTAATTTCCATAAACAAACCCAGACAAGAGAGCAAACAATCCAGTCACATGAAAAAAGGATCAAACATTCCAAATCTTGGGGCCGCTAAAGGGTTTGCCCTGTCACAAATTTCAGGGCCTCGAAATTAGTCGAGGTTCGCAAGTTGGTCCGGACATCTAGTTTTTTTATTATAAAAAAAGAAAAGAAAAAGGCATTGCACGATATATATAGTATTGTTGATAATCTAATCACTGGATGAATTCGATTTTACCGACCAAATCCTTCTAAATATTAAATATTCTACATTTATATATGTATGCATATATACACACACGTAAAAATATTCCAGTATTGAACTATATACTACTAGCTAACAAGAAGTCCAAACTTATTCGCGGATGCGGTAGAGGAAGATCAGGTAGCCGCTGATCATTACAAGCTCTGATAATATTTTGTCTCATTCTACTCCCAGGTAGCCACCATGTCATATCTGTTTGTATCTTTCCACCAATATATTCTCTATCTAAAAAGATTGGTATCAGCTTCATAGTTTATTGTTTGTATCTTTTCAGTTTCGGGTTGTTCTTTTGTCTTTCGGTTGCTTTGGAGTAGGTTGTTGGGTTTTATAAGTATTAAGCAGGTGCGCGGATTTTTTTGTTCGGTGTGGAGTAGTCATGGTTGGCATCTTGCCATTCTTTGGTTATAGTTTTCAGGTGACGTTTTGTCGGTGCATGTGTCCGTGATCATTTTAGTCCTTGTAATTCTTCTCAAAGATTAATAAGATCTTTTTTTTGCTAGTAAAAAAACGAGCTAAAGATTAATAAAATCTTTTTTTTTTTTGCTTGTAAAAAAAAATTATTACTGTGCTTATAATTCTTAATGAGAGAATCTTGATTCGATTAGAGTCAACATCCTCTCATCCGATGATTTCTCATGAAATAACTCATATGAAGCAAAGTAAGACTCACCAGTTATGATCCTATTCGATCATCCGAACCGTACATGCATCATGCTGGTTCAATATGTCTACGTTCTTGCTAAATATCAAATTCACCGGACATTGTTAGCCGTGTGAATAAATCATAATTGTTATGAGAGAAATGGACAGTAAAACTTGGAACATTCATTTCTTTCCAAATCCTATTCAAACTAACCTACCAAAAAAACCATTCGCTGCTTCTGTTATTTCCCCTCTCTCCCGGCCCCTTGGGATTTTCACTGCACTCTTCTGTTCTTTTCCCTCTCTCCCGGCCCCTTGGGATTTTCACTGCCCTCGATGGGTGTTTCCTTTCTCCGTAGAACTAACGCTTTTCTCGCTTTCACTAGCAAGTTTTTTTAAATGAGGGGGTCTCTCTCGGTTTTCAATTTGAGTGTGTGTTCCCCTCTTTAATGTCCTTTCTATCGACCTCCCCTTCATCACTGAGGTGCTGATTCAGATTTCGACAGTAATGTTGTTAATGATTCCTTGACGAAGGAAGGCGCCGATGGTGGTAGCGGACTAATGACGAATTAGATCGATTGGTTTGCCGGGCTCACTGCTATGAGTGCTTGGGTTTTTAATAAGTGTGAGTTTTTGTGTGTGTGTCGAAGTGCGAATAAGGTGGTTCATTCTTTGGCTATGAGATCGTAGTGCTTTTAGGTGCTTGTGCCTTGAAAGAAGCTTCCTCCTTCATGACTTTCTAGTCCTTTGATTAGGGACATACGCTATTTCTATGTGGTTATCATGAGTACCTATGTTTTCTATCGATAAAGTTATTACCATTTTGACCGCACACCAAAAAAGACCTAATCCTTCCTTTGTTTTGTTGAACAGAAAAACTAACCATTGCAGATGTTTAGATTGCATAATTTCAGAAAAATTTCTCATACACGGTGAAATTAACAAAAAAAAATGAATGGTTCAGATCATCAAACGAAACTTTACCTATTTCTATGTGGTTATCATGAGTACCTATGTTTTCTATCGATAAAGTTATTACCATTTTGACCGCACACCAAAAAAGACCTAATCCTTCCTTTGTTTTGTTGAACAGAAAAACTAACCAATGCAGATATTTAGATTGCATAATTTCTGAAAATTTTCTCATACATGCACGGTGAAACTAACAAAAAAATGAATGGTTCAGATCATCAAACGAAACTTTACACCTCCTATTACAAATCCCCTTATTAATAATCTAATGTAAAGATCCTAGTACCAATGGAATACCATGGCTACTCTAATATAAAATCTACTTCTCTTTTTTCTTCTTTTTTGGGTAACATATTCGTTTAATTTGGATTGGAGGCCCCAAATTCCAAAGGATTTTATTTCGTGCCTTTTCGTTATGGGGCTTTATCGAGGCTTTGACGACTGCCCAAACTCATCAAATTATCAAAACATGTATGATTGTGATTCCTTCTGATCTCTCTCTCTCTCTCGGTCTCTTCCGGGATTCCATTGATTGGCATTTTGAAAGAGATTACGAACTATAACACATAGATGCCTTGAGGAATTTCTTTTTTGTTTTTTTGGGGCAAAGGCCTCGTTCCCGAACGGCAAATAAGTACTTAATTTTTAAAAAACAATTTCAAGCTCAAAAATAATGAGCTTATTGAAATCTAAAAATATGCAATATGGATCTTGTTTGAAAGATCTCATTGAGATCTTTAATACGGTGCAAAAAAATTGAAAATTTATTTTTCATTTACATTATTTTTGAGTTTGAAAATGTGAAATAAGTACTTATTTTGTAAGAAGGTGTTCTAGAACGGGCTCTAAGTTTTGCCTTGAGGATTTTGGGACCCCTGTATTTTTACTATTGGTAGTAGATAGCATATGATATCAGGATTCTTTTGCTCTTTTTCGTCCCTCAGTCCTTTTCTGAAAGGGTAAATTGTGTTACCTCAGTTCTATGAAAGCATGTTTCCGTTTACATCACCAAGAGGTAGGTTAATTTGATTCTTTAATTTCGCCCTGAATGCTCATTTGTGCTCGTAGTACGCGGTGAGATCTTTTTTTCGTTGCGAATTTTGGGATGGAAATCGACAAGTTGGTTTAACCATATCTGAATAAAATGATTTTTTTACAGGTACTTTAATTAGAAACGTGTTTTAAACAACTTAAGACGGTTCCGGTCATTTCCGTTGGACGCCGGAGTGAACCTCACATAATCCGGCGTACATTAGATATACACCAGATGGGTACACACCCATTGTTTGGCTTTTTGTGTTGAAGTAGCATCCATGAAGTTTCATACATCAAAATCACTGGGGAAATCGAAAACAACAATAATCAAATAATGCGCTGGTTCCAAAACATCTGCTCGGTAGTCAAGTTTTGTACATGGGTTGGCCTTTGTAGTCTTAACCTGATACTTTGAAATTTATTCTTTCTTCGGGTCTCAAGTTCGGTTCCTATTGTCGACATTTCTTTGAGCCACCTCATCCTCACGCTTAAGCTTGTGAAACGGTTGTGAAAGTGGCTACAATAATTAGTCCGAGGTGCGTGTAAACTGGCCCAAAACACCCTTCATCGCCCAAAAAAAAAAAAAAAGGGATTAGTACTTGTGGGTTTTGCGATGTTGGACGAGAAATGACAACTCCTCCCCTGTTAAAAAAGAGACTGAAAAGGTTCTTGCGATGGAAGCGCAAACAGGGAAAAGCACTTCTGCTTTCAAATTGGTACAACAATAATTCTGTGGATGCGACCATACTAGATAGATGGGCACAAGACGCCTACTTTCTTTCGGATCCCTCATTATAAATTGAGGAAAAACTATTTCCGGATGAGGTGTTCCGCCTCCCGTTGTGGGTCCCACCGTGCTTTCATTGCGTTAATTTAAACCATTTATTTTATAGAGTTCACCAAATAGTGTATTAACGCAAAAATTCAGCTTTATAGGACATTCGTAGGTATATCAAAATTTGAATTTTTGTTTATAAAATGGACGGTCATGCACATTTTAGCTTAAAAACTATTGACAGAATCCAGGCCGTCCGTTTTATAAACCAAAATTCAAATTTTGATATACCTATAAATGTACGATAAAACTGATTTTTTTTGAATGAATATACTATTTTGCGAGCTCTACAAGATAAACAGTTTAGATTATCTCAATGAACGCACTACAGGGCCCACAAATGGCAGTGGCGTCCGGACGTAACTCACGCTCTTATACTAATTTTGAAATATTTTTCGAGTGACCTTGCAAAAAATAAGTTCAATCGGTTACCTCAAAATAGTTAATTCTATGTACCAATTTTTCATTCAGAATCTTGTATTTTGAATATAAAAAAAAATGGTACATCGGACCAAGCACTGCAGTTGCAGATATTTCAATTGATTAATTTTTCATCGAGCCACTTGAAATAATATTTTCAAATTAATGAACGATTCGGATTAAAAAAAAATATTTAATCTGAAAGTGACCCCTACATCCCGATCTGTGCAATCCATTGGTACCCATAGACGGGTTGAGCTTACAAACAGATTCTGATCAAAACAAAAAAGCTTACTACTAGTACGACTTACAATTATTATTATACCCTATTATCAAAATAGGACTCTGAATTTTTGTTTCATAGGACTCTGAATTTTTGATTGATTTATATCATAGGACTCTGAATTTTTGTTTCAGTATTGTGAGAAACAAGACTACTAGTATATTAAACCATACGCAGTTGGGGCACTCTATTTATCAAAGCTGTGAAAAGTACTTGGTTTTTATAGATTACCGCAGGAGAAATACTAATTTATATTTTCATTGAGGAAAGGTTAGCAAAGCTATATATATTTCCGTCTTTGATTTTGGGCTTATCAAGGGTGCTCGAAGCATTTTGCCTCGACTAATCCATCGGGTACATGCAGTTTCCCGTCCCATATGTACCGAGTAATTACCGGACCTAAATCCTGGAGGTAATCTCAAGGTTGAGTGAGTTATAGAATTTCACCATATGTCCACCCTTAAGTTTACTAATCTAGAGGGAAAAAATGGTCTTACTGACCGAACCTTGATTTTATTTTTTACCTAAAAGGAATTTTCAAGATGGCCTAGCTCTTCATACAACTTTGTAGCAGTTAAATTTCCAAAAGGTAAAAGCAAAATTTGAAAGCATGAAAATCCGTTCAGTTAAATAAGTCAACTGGCTTATTTTTAAAAAAAAATTGGTGGGAGGTCCACTGTAGCATGTTTGTAACCCACTAAGTCCACTAATCAAATCTCTAACCCACTAAGTCCACTAATAGGTATTTGGTAAGGCATGAAGTCCACTTCATTTAAAAGATAAATAATCCCTGACAGATTTACCCTTCCATTCAAATCCCATCCATTTAGCTCATTATCTCTCCATTATCCCTTCTAATTTTGTACTTATCCATTCAATCACGGGTATCTCTCTCTCGTCTCTCTCTATTTGAAATCACGTCAATCACGTTGTTGTACTTATATAACGTTATATAACAGTCGAAGATTCTCCTTTTCTGATACACTATATATAACGTTATTGTACATATATAACGTTATATATTCTCCTTTTTAAGAGTTAAGCCGCTGCGTGGACCAATAAATATAAGGTTGTCTATGGTTATATATGATTATGATTATATGTTTATGCATATATATGATCAAGTTTTAACAAGTATTATGTTGGATCAGTTTTGTATCTAACGTTATTGTACTGATATAACGTTGTATAACATTGTATATTCTGCTTTGTAGAGTTACATCTTGATCTCAACTGCTTTGTTGAATTTTTTTTGAGTTTCGCTGCACAAAAACTCTCATATAACATTATATTTTTACTTTATTGAATTGGTCCGCGCAGCAGCCTCAATGACTTGTTTCTACTAACAATAATACACAAAAAAAAAACGTAATACATGTGACAAAAAATAATCATATAACCTTATAACGTTATACATGAGATTTTGTCCTTTCTAACTCTAAAAAAATAAAAAGAGGAGATCTCGTAACTTCTTTCCCTTCGTCGCCGTCGCCTTCTTCACAGTCGACTTCACAGGTAACTAAATACTCTTCACCCCTTGAACAACTGCACAAATAACAGCCGTTAACAAAATTAGTATATAACCAACATTGATATAACCATATATACTATCAATCGAATCCCTAACTTAATTCAACCATACCATAACATTATATGTTCAGGTCTGTTAGGCCGCTGCGCGGACCAATTCATATAAGGTTATATATGGTTATGGTTTATTATTCTTTTATAGGGTTATATGGTTATAACGAGTAAGGAACAATATGGTTATATGGTTATATATTCAGATCATACATAACCTTATATGTTTTTTTGTTCTGCTTCTTATTTATGCAACCATACATCTTCACAGAACAAAATGACATTTTATAAACAACCAACAGGAGAATATATAACGTTATATAATTTGTTCTGCTTCTTATTTATGCAACCATACATCTTCACAGAACAAAATGACATTTTATAAACAACCAACAGGAGAATATATAACGTTATATAATGTTACACAATAACATATGAATGACATTACAATGTTATATGTTTACATCTGGGGGCGTGGGGGCAGGAGCCCCCACGGCACAAGAACTTGGGGTGTAATTTCAGCCATAGAACCCGACCTAGTTATATACATATAACCTTATATGAATTGGTCCGCGCAGCGGCCTAACAGATCTGAGTATATAACCATATATGTACCTAACAGCCACTAACGAAAGTACAAAAAATAAAACCCTAACAGATCTTAACATATAACCATATATGTTCCAACAGCAGGTAAACAAAAATACAACATACAAAACCCTAACAGAGAGGAATTCTTATGTTTTTACTGGTGTATAAACCCTTCAAATGCAAAGAACCATACCGAGGGACACAAGGCGACGAAGATCGAGTTATTTGTTACGATTTGGAAGGGCACCTGATGTTTTGAACAGATATATGATGACGAAGGTGTCAACGACGGTGGTAGCGGTGATGGAGGGTGGGAACTCGGCCATGGTGGTAGCGGCCATGGATGTCGACGAAGGGCGGCGAGGAGAAGGAGGAGTGCACCGCGGCGAGCAGGCGAGGAGGAGGAGGAGCAGGCGGCGAGCAGGCAGAGCAGGCGATGTGACGGCGAGGAGGAGGAGGAGCAGGCGGCGAGCAGGCGATGTGACGGCGACGGGAGGTGGGTGGCGATGGCGACGAGATCTTTGTCGTTGTTCGTTCTGAAATTGTGGGGGGGAGGCGGCGATGGGAGGTGGGTGGCGATGTTTGTCGCTGTTCGTTCTGAAATTGTGGGGGAGAGGCGGCGACGGGAGGTGGGTGGCGATGGCGAGTCGCTGTTCGTTCTGAAATTTTGGGGGGAGGGGGGGGTTGGGGGGAGGGGGGGAGGGTTTTGTACTGAAGGGAAGGATAAATTTTCGGGAGAGAAATCGGGAGAGATTTTAGGGATTAGAAATTTCAAACGTTTTTTTTTCAAATAGATAACAAAACGTGGCAAAAGATTTTTTAAAAATAGGGGTATATTAGACTAAACAGGTTTATTATATCCTGATTAGTAGGTTAGTGGACTTAAGGGGTTATAGAATTTAGAAGTGGACTTATGGGGTTTGGAATATGGTACAGTGGACCTGGGGAAAATTCCCCTTTTTTTGTCCTTATTCAAAATATTTTCGTATTTGTTAGTTTATCGTCAATTTTTTGGGGATTATTGCATCATCATGATGAGATGAATCTAAAAAGTAAAAAATTATGATCGAAATTCAATTTTTTTTAATAAAGACGAAAAAATTGACTTATTGGCTTATTTTTTTCTTTATTCAAAAAAATTATGTTTGAATCGAAATTTTTACTCTTTAGATTCATTTTGTCATGACGATGCAATAATCTCCAAAAAATTGACGATAAATGAACAAATACGAAAAAAAAATTGAATAAGAACAAAAAAATAAGCCAGTTGACTTATTTAGCGCAAATCAAAAGAAAGTAAGAAGAGAACCGTGAGAGAATTTGTTATATAACGTTTTCTAAATTTTTAACTGCAAAAGCTATGAGTACAATCAAAATTCGTCCACATGTTTAGTTAATTGTCAAACTAAACACAATACTTTTGCTGGCTATTATTAGGGACATAACATTTTTGAAGCCCTAATTTTCGCTATAAAATTGAAACCTTACGAACCAGTCTTATCTACTCGCTCATAAGAGTATTGCTATGAAGGACTCCTTTTCTTTTCATTGGGTACTATTTTTTTTTTTTCCCCAAATCAAAAAAGAGAAATAATACTATGAAAATAACATCGGTTTATAAAATGATCAACTACGCCGAAAATTTAATAACAAAAACCCACCAATGTAATTATAGGAGTAATAAAAAAAAGAAACTAATAACACGTTGAACAACCAACCAACGAACAATCCAAATGCGATTAAATTAAGCTCATCTGAGATTGACTCAAACGGTAACAGATCAGAATTCAAGGAGGATTCTCTCCGATTCACTGCATGGACTAGACCATCCTGTTGGCCCACTTTCGGGCCCATTTTAATGATCAAAATCGTTCACTTTTTAGATTTCGTCGAGATCAGTAACTGTCTCAAAAATTCACGTTGATCAAATATCGTTGCTAACTTGCTATAATTTCAGAGCACGTTTATATTGAAATAAATAGGTTGAATGGGATGTGATCCCGTGTTGTAATCCTTTCTTTCCCCAATATATATATGTGCTGTGAACTATACAAACGACATCCGACCAAGGTGATTTTTTACTAGGATTAATAGTCTCAACGAGATATAAAAAGTGAACGATCGTCGAAGTGAACTCTTATTGGGCCCAAAGGTGGGCAACAGGACGGTGAGCTGTATCCCAAAATTAAATATGTTTTTCTTTTTTGGTACAAAGGAAAATTAAATATGTTTTTGAAGCTCCCTTAAATCTTCCAAGCAAGGTTCCTAAGGTCGTTTGCAGCCGTGTTCTTTCTAGTCCCGTGACGCCAATTGGGGCCGGCTTTCCCACTTCGTTTTGCCTTTGTAAAGACCATTTGATGTTTTTGGATTGTTCGTTTTCCCACTTCGTTTCCAATTAGCCCATTGGGTCCGATGACAGCCCAGCCCTTTCAGTTAAGTTTACTCAAATGGTCTTTACACATTTGGGCTATCTTAACTTCTTCAACTATGCCAATGGCCTCTAGTTCATTTGACATCTCCTGATCCTTCTTATGTGAGAGGTCACGGTTAGAGTTTTGTCATAGGCATCTGGGATTCAGGGATTCAAAGCTATAGATAGCCTTTGAAACCTATTGTGAATTAACCTACTAACTCTCCGTTAACTCCCACTGATGTATACAATACAAGCGTTTGAGCAAGGAAAAAATTATAGTATTGTGTTTAATGTTATTTATAACTATGGGTAAAGTCTTGTTACTTTATTTACCCCTCATTATTTATGATTTAACATTAAATATAAAAGTTTTAATGAGAAAATGTTTGAGCATGGAAGGAAGTTTGAAAGTTTTTTTTTTAAAAACTTCCCCGTTCGTTTTGAAATTTTGGATTTGGATTTATAGGTAATGAGTGTAGAGAGAAATAGAATAATGATTGAAAATAGAGGTAATGATTGGAGAGAGAGAGAGAGAGAGAGAAATGAGAGTAATGATTAAAGAGAAATAGGATAATGATTAGAATCCAAAACCCAAAAACGAACGTTGTGTATTCTAAAAAGTTTAATGAAAAAAAGAAGAAAATAAACTTTATTAAGAGAATGCCATGTAGGAGAGAGAGTTAAGAAGAGAGCTTAATTTTATTTTTGGAAGCTACATTTGCTTAGTATATAGTATAGATTGGTAAAAAAAATAAAAGTTCTTAAGCTTACCTTGTTTCGCTAAGGGTTTTTAAAAAATAAGTACTTATTTGCAATTTTTAAACTTAAAAATAATATTTATGAAAATAATTTTTTGATTTTTTTTACACTGTTCAAAAGATCTCATCGAGATCTATAAAATAAGATTAATATTGCACAAAAAATTATTTCAGTAAGTTCATTATTTTTAAACTTCAAAATTACAAATAAGGACTTATTTTATAAGAACCCTTAGCGAAAATACCAAAAGTGAAAAGAAAGAAAAAAAAAAAGAAAAAAAAGAAGGTGCCACTCAATTGTGTCTGCTACATCATGTTTTGAATTTACGAAGTTCAATTATTTTTTGGGAGCCGTTAATGCCACGACAGGTTGTTTTAATGCCACAACAAAATCAGCTGAGGTTCCAATTTTACCCCGCTCCACTCTCTCTCTCTCTCTCTCCTCAGCTCCTTATCTCCTGATTCTATACCGGCCTCTTCACAGGGCAAAAACCCACTTCCATCTCCTTCCCATCTTCTCCTAGCCTTTCTTTCCTTGATTTCTTTGATTAAATACTTTCGTTTGTATTTTCTCATCGAACCTATTTCCATTGCCGAGAGGAAGAGGTCGAGAGTAAAACAAATAGTATCAAATCAAACAGAAAACCCAAAACCCATTTGTGACCAAATCGATTGTATTTTTCTAACCAAAACCCATTTGTGACCAAATCGGTCGTGGCACTAAAAAAAGATGTCGTGGCTTTATCTTTCTGATCACTTCCTCCTCCGTTTCCCCTCATCGAATTGGTGCGGCAACGATTCCGACGAGTGGAGGTGGTCTAGAGCAACTCCCAAACAGAGATCAAGGGCTTTGAAATGGATTCAGATCGAGTACACACTGTATATAGGGCGGGTACAGACGTCGCCGACTCGGCTTGGGCGGCATCTTAAGTCCAGCGGTGCCTGGCTATGCTAACCGGCTTTAGCATCGCTGGAAAACAAAAAAGCTGTAATAGGGCAAGTGATAACGGAGGAGGAGGAAGTGATCATAGAGAGAGAGAGGCCATCACGTTTGGTCGACGGATGAAGGGAGGCAGTAATGGTTGGGATCTGAAAGGTAGAGAGAGAAAGAGTTGTGAAATATGTTTTGACTTTAGAGCGAAGAGAGAGCGGGGTAAAATTGAAACTCAGCTGATTTTGTCGTGGCATTAAAACAACCTGTCGTGGCATTAACGGCTCCCTATTTTTTTCCATTAACTGTTACCGAGATGCTTCACCTACTAATTTAATTTTCTTTTGTTTAATATATATATATATATATATATAGACTTATCCACCTACTAACTTTTGGGTTGAATATAAAGTTTCTACTTTGTACAAACTTCGTAACTTGATCCGAATTCTCTTTCATTCCTAACACGTGAAGGCATTAAACTTTTCAAACCGCAATGAACACGATTATTAGGTGGGAAGATTAGTTTTGTTTGGATAAATCATTGTATCAGTATATTAGATTGACATCCAACCATGGTTTGTTGAACATAGTTAGACATCTAAAAGTTTAAAATTTGAGAAAAAATTAAAAATTAAATTGATAGAAATTGCCAAATTTGATTTTCCAATAAACTTAATTAATGCTTTTCTTCTTTTTTTTTTTCCTCCAAAAAAGCAAATCTTAGGAGCTGGTTTCTGTTAATTGGATTATTGATGAAGTGACAACTAATAGTCATAGGTTTGGCCTAGCTAATTATCCAAATACAAGTAAGGGAGAACTCTCTCGAGAGTTTAGAGAGAGAAAGAGAGTTGGGGCAGGCGGGAATTAATGAACTCAAGTTGGTGCGGCGAGTCTATCTCGAGAGTTGCTCTGCCCATACCTGCCCACTCCATCCACCCTCACGAGTGTGATCGATGGGTTCGGTTCCAGCATTTTGGTTGCAGGTGGCATTTTTGTCTCTCTTTTTTTTGTCTTCTGTTTTCTTTTTAGTTGTATTTTGTTCAATTATACCTTTTTTCAGTGTTAATATGTCTGGCAAAAGTTGATCTTGTTCATCAAAAAAGTTATCCAAATACGCTTGTATGGGGCAAGTTGGTTTGATGATTGAGGTAGTGGGTGTTTGGGCCTACGGGTACTTCAATTAATTCCATCCAAACCAGGACTAGAGAATTCACAAAAAATTACTTTCTTTTGATTTGACCCAAAGAATCAAACTCTAATCAATTTTGTCGAGAACAAATAGACCAACCAACTAGACTAACTCTGGAGACTGTGGTTGAGATAGTTGAAATTATATGAGTGTAGCTGTCTAATTAGAGAGCTCTGGAATTGATTTTAAGCAAAGTATTTGATCAGTTTTAATGCCAGAGCCGTGAATAGTTGTTTAAGGAGCTAATTGTGACCGTCTGTGTTTTGGACGGTCCGGATGTTAACGAAATTTTTTCGGAAAAGAGTTCATGAAAATTTAGACCATCAAACACTTTTGGATAGTCGCAATTGGTTGTCACCGTGAATAAGTTTCTCTCCTCAATAAATTGTGCATAAAATTCCCAGCAGAAACTGTAATCTTACTTCATCTTAAAGAATCCTAGCAGTCGGGGTTTTTTTTTATGATAAGTGCAATCCTAGCAGTTGTTATCATTAGAGATATTGAATATGGATGATGTAGATTTGTAGAACACATAGATGTCCAATTCCATGATCAGTTGGACCGTGCTAAGCTTCGAAGCTCAAACGATGCTTAATTTCAGGGGAAATGACGGCCAATGACGTGTTTTGGTAATTAATACCCACTAAGGACATTTTCAGCATTAACAAATGTTCTTAGCTTGTCCTTGGTGGGTATTAATTATCAAAACACATCATGACCGTCATTTTCCCTAATTTCAGATTACCTGATTTGGCAAAATTCGGACGAGCTCGAAATAGGCCCAAACTTGGTGGGCTGACTTATTTTTGCGCTCCGGTCAATACACACCATCCTAAATACGTGACCGATGGTATTTTTGGCTTAATTCCTTCGTTTAGGCCTTCAATTTACGTTTTTTGCTGTTTTAGGAAAGTTTCGATTCGTTAATAGTAATTCTTAGACCGTAATTCCTTTTTAGTTGGTTATTTTTTGAAAAGTTCTGTTTTTCTTTCCTGTTTTTAATTTTAGGAAAAACCCTAAATTTTGGGACTTTTATTTTTCAGCTTATTATTATTAGGGTTTCGGGTTACGCCTTATAAAAAGGACCGTAAACCTAATGTTTGTAGAGTTTCTCTCTTTCTTCCTTGCGCGCAAGGTTTGCTCGTTGCTACAAGTTATTTATCTCGTTTGGACTATTAGTACGCTATCTAGTCTCTCGTAAATTATGCTGTGTCACCAGAGCTACAAAAATTCATATCTCACCATAAAAAATCGTAAGTTGTTTATCTTCTTTGTTTTTGTTTTTTCTTGAAAAATAACTTTTCGCATTGCCAACAACTAAAATATAGTATATACGTACCATAAAACGACAAACAAACTTTTTTCTTGGTCTCGTGTTCGTGTTCTAAAATTTGTAAAATTGCCATGTCCGTATGTTGTACCTGTGGAGCCCTTTTGGATCTCTCTTTCAATCTCAATCTTTGGATCCATCCCCCTCTCTCCTATTAACCCTTGGATCCATCCTCCTCTCTCCTAAAATTATTTTGAAAACACCTAAAAACGTTGAAGTACAGCCTTTAGTTGTGGTAAGTATGTCTTATTTTATGGTAAGTATCAGTATAAAATATGGTAAGAAGAGTCAGTGTTCATAGTAAGTATAATGGCTGAAAAAATGAAAAACCACCTTACTTTTAGGAGGTGGTTTTGATCCAAGGCCTAGATTAACCTAAAACCTAATCTAATAGTTCATATTAAATGGGGGTATGATGCCCCAATATCACACTGGGGCATTATAGAAATTTTGGTGCTTTATAATTTCCTACAGTATGGGCAAAACTATATAGGACGCATTTACAATATTGTGACAATATGAAGTAACAGAGAGGGATCAAAAAAAAAAAAGAAGAGAGAGAGAGAGAGAGAGAGAGAAGTTACAGAGTAATGACAATTTACATAGCCAGTTTAGGCTCAGAAAATTTCATACCCGCTCCTTTCGTGGTGCTGATACTAGTAGCAATGGTTATTTCCCAGAACAGATATTACGTTCCATAAACAGGAACCCATCCGCGAATTCCTCTTCCGAGCGATGAATTGATCAGAAACTTCATACTTTATTTTTTTATAATCAGATATTCGGACCAATTTGCGCTCAATAAGACTTTGCATATCCGGCTGGAGTCTTCTCTACATTACCTTTATCTATAATTTCTCGAACTCAGTTAAAAAGGAAAAAAAAATTGCTCAAACTATTTACCACATTCACAGAGGCAGAATTGAACTCAAAGTCCTACCATGTCTTGGCGAAAAATACCTTCCCTTCCACCATATGAAAACGATCTCTTGAATGAAACAGGGCCGTTGATCACAGTCTGCGAAATCGAATCACTACCAATCACTCCATTCATCTTAGAATCCTTCAAATCTGGCATTTGAACAATACCCATATGGGATTGTGACGAATCATCTCCACAATCAGCAGAATTTTCAGTTACGGCTGATGAAAAATCCATAGAATTCCCACCGACCTTTGAATCCTCAAATCCCTTTATTTCATCACTTATATGTGGAAATGGAATTTCATCCTCTGTTTCAGCCCTGTTTTCACCCAATTCACCATTACTTACTGAGTTATCCATCTGGGTTCCTTCTCCAGTCGTTAAATCCAAAGAACTCTGTTCCTTTGAATCATCAACTTGCTTTCTTTCACCATCAACTGGTGTTAATCCAATACCATCCCCTGTTTCAGCCCTGTTTTCACCCAATTCTCCATTCCTCTCTGAAATTCCAATCTGGGTCTCTTCAATAGGCCTCAAATTCAAACCATTCTGCTCACCCGAGGCAGAAGGACTACTCGCACTCCAAGTGTTCGATAAAATGCTGGCACGACAGAGCGGACAGTTGGTGTGCGACCTCAACCAAGTATCAATACACGGAATATGAAACGCGTGATTACACTTGGGCAACAGCCGAAGACTCTCGTCTTCTTGAAACTCGCTCAAACACACCGAACAATCGCTCCCGTCGATCAAGACATCGCTTTTACGGTACTTAAACACCGCGATTTTGTTGATAACCGAAGGTTGTAGTCCGACCGTGTTGATAAACCAGATGGGATGGTCAGTTACTGGCCCTTGATTTTCGTCTACGACATCTTGGCCGTCGGATTCTAAACGGGTCCGACCGGAGCAATACTTGGCTATGACTAAATAGTAGCTGAGGAGGAGGAAGAAGCTGACTAGCACTGAAACAATGATGATCACGTGGGACGAGAGGTTTTGGCCTTCGTCGGTTGAAATACGCGGCGGTAGCGATGGTGGGGGCGGTGGTGGGAAGAAATAGAAGTGTGGATATGGGTAGCAACCATATGGACAGGTTGAGATTGGGTCACAGTATTCTGGACAGTCAGTTTGGTTAGTTGAAGTTGGGAAGAGCTTTCTGTGCTTCATGGCTGTTGAGGAACCATAAACCTTCTGTTTGGAGAGGGAAAAGAAAACTTGTCAGGCACTGGTGGTCATTGCAGAACTTATTATTATTTTTCTTTGGTAATGGTTCTTTTTCAAAGTTTTGGTGGAAGATTTTGATGGGTTTGGTTCTGTATGAATATCAGTGAAGAAGGTTGATGGTCACTCACAGTCCCATCACTTTTTGGAATTTTAGATTAGGGCCTGTTTGGATGGGTACTGTGAAGGGGAATGTGATATCCCCTTTTAGTCATGGGCCCAGCCTTAAGATCTCGTTTGAGAAGTAAAATGGAAGGGGATATTAGCTAAGCTTCGGATTATATTGTACCTCCTAATACCCTCGAGGGGGGATTATTTATGGGGAGGTTCTGAGTGTTATTACATAATACCCCCGGATAATACCTCATCTCTCCTCCATTTCAATTACAATACAACCTTATCTCCATTTTATCTCTCATCCAAATCAAGTATTATTTAATCTATCAGTCACATCAACGTAGACCCACCCTTCATATATAATACCTCCTACTATCTTATCTTCCTTCATAACTAATACCCCCAATTCTTATCCACATCCAAAGGGGCCCTTAGGTTTGTGTATAATATAGGGCTATATGTGATAATGTAAACATTGTCCTTGGTCCTCATACGTGATCATTTTTCTTAATGACCCGATGTCCGTGACACTTAAAGGTCAATGTTCTGAAGAGGTCGGTCGAATGATAGAATGACAACGAGTAAGAAGTTTACCCTCTCAAGCTCGCAAGGTTTATTCTTTCCATTAGAGAAAAGCTCTCAACTTCAGAATTTTGTCGTATTCTTAACTTTAGAATTTTTGACTTAATCGAGTGGTGCGTGAACTGGTTTGCAATGATCGAGTTCTTCTATCCCTAACTCTAGCACTCATCAGTGAGGAGTTGCATAACTAGTTTTATTCATGTTTGGTGGCAAGTCCAATCAACGTCTTTATCTGGAGTATAATTTTAGTTTGGTGGTTGCACTCTCAGTAGTTTTCGTGACTATGAAGTCTCGGGATTCAAGTCATAAAGGGTGGTCGACATCTATCAGTGAAATAGACATTTACCTGCCGAAGATCACCCTACATCTCACCCGTGAATGAAAATTAATAAATGCTCTTGAGCACCGTGGCATTCTCCGTTGTGGGCTCAATTATCAAGTGTGTGGCTCCCACACTAATGTGTGATGGATCCTTGAGCATCACGTAATTGTGCTTCAAAAATATTGAGAGATCACTCACCTACCTGTGACTTGTGAGGGTGCATGTTCAATGCTCAAGACCCATTTCTTTAATTTTATTTCCCAAAATCGGTTTGTAGCACCAATTTCTCCTACCAATGAGGGCCCGTTTATTTGACCGTTTGTGAGCATAAGATTAGAATATTTTATGTTCTTGATTAAACATGCATCGAATATATAATTTTGCAAAAGTGTTGGGATTTATAATTTCATAGTGAGTGTAGGTTTTATACAGTACGTTGTCGTATAATTTGATCAAAAATATAATTCTACGATATTGCGTATGCTACGAGAATATACGTACTTTCACTATGAATTCCATCAAACAAATGCACCCAGATGTTGTTAAACGTGGAAATGACTAATCTTTACCTCTGAACTATACAGTAGGTTTCTAAGCAGGTGTTACAAATGCACCCAGATGTTGTTAAACGTGGAAATGACCAATCTTTACCTTTGAACTATACAGTAGGTTTCTAAGCAGGTGTTACAAATGCACCCAGATGTTGTTAAACGTGGAAATGACCAATCTTTACCTTTGAACTATACAGTAAATGACCAATCATTACCTTTGAACTATACAGTAGGTTTCTAAGCAGGTGTTACAAATGCACCCAGATGTTGTTAAACGTGGAAATGACTAATCTTTACCTTTGAACTATACAGTAGGTTTCTAAGCAGGTGTTGGAACCGTGAAATTGAGTGCCAGCAGGTTAGGGTATCCACAATGCTATAATAAAAAATGGATAACCAAAAGTTGCTACATCAGTTTTTGATTATCCATTTAAGAGATTGCTAAGATTAGCAATATAGAAGTCCACAATGACATAATCAAAATTGAATAATCAAAAGTTGCCACATTACCTTTTTAAATTATAAAAATACTACTGTAATAACTGTGAACATAGAAATAGTTTTTTCTAAAAATAATTTTGAGACTAATAAAAACTATTTATTAGAAATAGACAATAATTTTTGAACTTTTTTTAAAAAAGAAAAACAACTTTTGTGTAATTACGGTTTTTGAAAAAATAGTTTTTATATAAGAAAAGGTTTTGGAAAAAACATTTTCCTATACAAAACAATTTTTCAAAAAAAAAAAAAGAACAATTTTTTTGTATAAAAATGTTTTTTTGAAAACAGTTAAAAGAATAATTTTTGGGGGAAAACAGTTTTTAAAAACCTAGCACTTACGGTTATGCCATTATGGATACTCTTAGTATTTAGTTCGAGTTTTGCAATCACTATACACTAATACACATATCCAAAGTGAAAAGTGATAGCTGGCACCCAAAACTGAACCCGTACCCCATGAATAATTGGGATGACCATTTCGTCCGACCCGTCCATTGGATATGGTTCTTGGTGTATCAGTAACTTAACTATACAAAGTTTGTGTTTTTACCTGACCCAAACCATGTATCCACAACATTATTTTTTTGATAGGCAAAATTTTATTAAAAACGGGGAGAGGAGAAAGGGAAATCCAACAAAAAGTTGGATAATACATCACAAGGACCGAAGCCCAACCCAAAAGGTCTAAAACGGGAGTCCAAAAATAATACAATCAAACCCACCCGAAACCCAAATAAACAACTAAACCTAAACAAAACAAACAGACCAAGAAAGACGCGCTCGGCAAATCCAACCCCACAAAACCCTAACCCGCCCCCAAACCGCCGCCGCACAAAACACCGTAAGCATCACCACCCAGCCAACACCACCACCCAACCGCCTCGCTCCCAGATGTAGAAGACCGGCGGCAGGAAGGAACCCAACAGACCCACCAAAGTAATACTAACGGCCTACGACGACAGAGAGGAGAACAAAGAGAGGGCAGTGGGAGAACATATCAACCGCCTAACACCGCCTCTCCACGAACCCCCAAGATCACGAACGCGAACAAAAGCTGGAACTATCACTGCCAAGCCAACCCCTTGTCTGGGCTACACCTCCGAAGCAATCGCCGACCGAAATCAGCACACAAAGACGACCAATAAATGCAGACCATTGGGGTCACATACCCTTCGCAGCCATACCTCCAAACTTCTGCCACCACCACGAAATCCATTTTGCCTACCAGTTTTGAAAAACTTGCAACAACAAAAAAAAAAACACAGAACCCCGACCACCTCCACCACCAATAACCGTAACCCAAGCCCCCGCCTGCCGGAACCAACCCCAAAACCACCCCCGGCCGGCGAACAATCCACACCCAGACAACAAACCAGCAACATCTGAGGCCCAGCGACCACCAACGGCCACCCACCACCAGCAAAATGAGCTCAAATATGGCAGATTGTGACCGAGAGCAGACCAATCGATGACATTATTATTTTAATTAATGAACAAACAAAGAAAAAGAAGAACAACTAAGTGTTAATTAAAACTAAAAAAATCAATCTGTTATACGGTATTATCATTTACCAGTCAACATAATTAAGCAAAATAACTGATAATTGTAACTTTCGCAAGTGTTTTAATCCTACCAGTAACAATATTCACTCATGATACTTAAAAAGAAACCAAAACAAAGCAACAAAGTGTCTAAGGTTGGAGCAACACTACCTTCAGGCTAGAGGCTACAATATATAGCTATATTTTATGTTTAGTACTACCATTAAGAAGTCCTAGAATGTGGTTCTTCTTGATTATCGCCTTATTAGGTTAAGTTTGGGTTCGGATTATTAAGTATGATGTATATGCTTTTTCATACCAAACTCAAACTGAGATCGGGCGGTATTTGAATTTCGAAATCAAAGATATAGAAACCCACTCCATATATAAGGGCGATTTGATTTGGGTATCCTTCTGTTTTGGGTGCAATTGACATCAGTACAATTTGATGTCCATGTTTTGGACCCCTTTTTTTTTTGGTATATAAAACATGTTTTGGACCTTTTGGTGGTGGCCTAAAATTCAAACGGATAAATTTCACTAACACCCCCTAAGGTTTGTTCTTCGGACAAATTCCCCCTCCACTTATGAAAAATAACTCTGCACCTCTTGAGGGTTATATTCACGTAGCACCTAGCCCCTCCGTTACTCAAGTACTGTTAGGTCAAGTAATGGATTTTGCTTATATCATCCGCTTGAATCCAAACATCACTTTCGACTGCAAAATGACGTAGAAGCCCTCAAAGACCAAGGCAAATGTAAAAATCGATAGGACACAATTGGAAAAAATCAGCCCAATGTTGGAACAGAAAATTTCGAATCAATCCAAAAACTGCCCCTTAGTTCCCGTTAAGGAGTACAACTTTTTTTCTTTACTTGCAAGTCTAGGAAGTAAAATGTGGGCCTCTCCTTGATGGTGCATTTTCTGGATTGAGCTAGAATTTTCGAAAATATGAGCCAATTACCTAGACCGGCCGGTAAATCCCTCTTGTTGGAAGCGATAAAATTGGCAAATTGGTTCCTTTACTATGGGGTTTTGGATTTGTAGCAGTATTTGCAAATTATTGAAACCAAGTAAACCGAATAGACCTGGTCCAATCACTACAACAAATTCTAGTTCTTGCTACGAAATTCTTTTTGACAAAATTAATTTTGTCACAATAAGTTCACTTGTTGTGACGAAATATAATTTTGTAGCATCAAGTCGCCGACAGTGGAGTTGTTGTGACAAAATCAATTTTGTTACGATATTTTGTCACAATAAGATTTTCCCGCCGGCTGGAATTGGATGTTGTCACGAAATATTTTTGTCACAAGAAGTTTGTCACAATAAAGGCATGTTTCGGATATACCATGACAAAATCATTTGTCACAACATTAAATTATTATTGCTACAATTCGTTTTGTTGCAAAAGATTTGGGATTGTACATATAGTGACAAAAAAAATTTCCTTGCTATTGCTATAGGTACTTGCAACAAAATTATTTGTCACAAGAGATGTATTTGTTGTGACAAAATTTCATGTGTGGCAACAAAGATACAAGGGAGAGCTATGGTGATGATACAAATTTCGTCACAATAGTTGGTCGCAATAGTTTTAGTCTTGCCACCAAATATTTTTGTCACCATAAATTTGAGGCAATAAAATTTTATTTAGATTAAGGTTGCAAAATAATTGGTCATAACAATGAATTACTATTACTGCAAAATATTTTGTGACAAAATCGTCATGATTGGACACATTTAGGTTTATAGGCAATACACCATTATAGTCAGGCCCAGCCTGAGAGGCTTAGGCCCGGTGCCTCAAATTTTGGCCCCAAAAGAGGGTCCCTGTTAAATAAAGTTATATATATATATATATATATTACTTGTTTGCAATACAAATTGTATAAGCTTCCTCGATTCAATGGTAAAATGAGGATTAATTACACATTGATTACATGCTTTGGTTGGGTTTGATTCCCACTCTAGATAGTTATTTTAAGTTTTTATTTGTCAAAAAATTAGGTTTTTGGAAAAATTAGTAGCTACTGGGATTTGAACTTGTGTCTAATAGATCACAAGTCAACACCCAAACAACTGAACCAAAGCATATTACTTATGAAATGTTTTCTAGTATATTTATATATAGACACTTGATCGGATGGGAAATATGATTTTATTTATAAATTTGAATCCTGATGAAGGAGCTTTCTAAACCCAATCAAGTCAAATTTACGTGAATAATTTAATCGACAAGCACAAAGAAATCAACGGTATTGATCCTCATGGTTGTGTCACAATCGCGTGGCTACTACACATTCAACTACAACACATGACTTAGTTTACTACCAAGTAATTGAACGTATAGATTCCAAAGGTCATTGCTGAGTCTATTTTTATAATGGGCGATCTAACCGTTAGAATTTCATATCTTACCAATTTCATCAGTGTCACCCAAATTGAAGATCATCGGACATCGGTAACCATGTGATCAGATATAACATTTAATTCTGGTGGTATTAAAGTCTTATAATGTACCACCTGATCACCGCCCGAGGTATTTCTTCGCAATCGGAACCGTCTATCTTTTGAATCTTGTAGAGGAGATCATTCATACCAATAATGAAGTTTATCGGACACTCGTAACACCTCATTGGAATAGTTTAGTCGTGCAAACTAATTAGACTCATATTTTTTCTATATAAAAGTGTTTCAATGAGGTAGTTGCAGTCATCCAACGGAACTGATTTTTTACAAGTCCACTCAAAAAAATATTTAAAAGTTAATGAACGGTTTGGATCACTTGTGCGGGGCTTTAAGGTGGGCCCCGTATTTTGGTCGGTACCCAGCGGTACCATTATGTATGTACTGACAGATTTTTTTGGATCAATAAAACCTTAATTTCAGATTTTTCCCATGAAAATTGAACGCTATAAGCTACACTAAAAAATTTCGCCGTCAAGGAGTTGACGATTTTTTCTCTGTCGGTTCTCCTATCACCGACTAAAATTTTGCGCGCTAAAGGAGTTAGCGATTTTTGCTCTGTCGGTTCTCCTATCACCCACGATTCCTTTAAATTCATTCTTAACACACCTCTTCAGTCTAGGGTTTTGAAGCTTCGGCGGATTTTGGTGGAAGAAGTTTTGATTGAGAGGAGTTTTCATCTCAAGGTAATCATATTCTCCCTCTTATCACCCACGATTCCCTTTAATTCGTTCTTAACACACCTCTTCAATCTAGAGTTTTGAAGCTTCGGCGGATTTCAGAGAGAAAAGTTTTGCTTGAGAGGAGTTTTCATCTCAAGGTAATCATATTCTCCATATTCTTCACATCTAATAGATATGTTTGCTCCTATTTATGGGTTTGAGTGCCTCAATAAGGGAATCTGTGTTTCCTTTTCTTTCTTTTATTCTGTGCGTGAATAATTGATCTCATATTTGCTTCCTACTTGGTTTGCTTTGTTCAATTCATTGGGCATTATAGTTTGGTCTTGCATTGTTCAATTCATTGGGCATTATAGTTTGGTCTTGCTTTTGGAAGTAGTAGAATTGTATCGTTCACTGCAGTCCCAAAAGAGACCAGTGAAATCGTTTTTAGGTGCACTGGATTTTGATCTTGTTCTAGGAAATAGTGGAGTCCTAGTGGCTTTGATATAATTCATATAAATTCTTATTTTAATTGCTCCAGGAAACGTGTCCCCTAATATGATGTGTCGTGTCACGTGTCCGTAATACATAGTTTATGGCAAATCCATTACTGGTTTGAGTTTTATCTTAGTAAATCATAATTGAAGGTTTGTCTTATTGATTCAAATTTGGGGCTTTCCTAATCTGTTCTCTCCATCAGTAACAAATTGGTGCCTGACCAAGGCCCATCTAATATAAGTAACACCCTATACTAACCTGGACTAGGTCACTTTTAGAACATGAATTCGACAACGGGTTTGAATGTGCAGAGAGGTGAAAGCCACATGTTTGATCAAATGCCTGTTTGATTTGCTATTTTCATTGGTAGGAATGAAAGTAGGTGGTGCATGATTTCGTCCTGTAGTACCATAAATATGTGAAGTACTTAAACATCATTCAAAGTGGGTTGTGTTTTTCGATTTCCTTTTGATATTTGAGTACACTGATTCTAAGAAATTTGGGGTCCAATTTGAACGGACCATAAATTTAGAATAGACCCACTAAAGTTCCTTTAAGATATGTACATGTATTTTTAAACCTCTCACTATTGGTGAGAGTAACACACTATGATACTCTCTTTCGCCCAAAAAAAAGGGCGTTAGTTTAAGCAAAGGTAAATTCTGTAAACTTCTTTCATTAGAAAATTAAAAGGGAGAGCCTATAAAGAGAAGGTGATCGGTAAAGTAGGAAAAGGATAGAATCTACATACCTTTTAGTAGAAATCCTTGCATCAGAGTGTTAGAACATGATTGTCAGTGATGAGTAATTTTTCTCAGAAGTGTTTTGTTTTGTGGGTTGAGGAAGGAAACTGTATTTTCTGTGTACGTAGGTGGAGCAGTTACCACAATGTGTATTGTTTAGTGTTTGGCTTAATTTGCCGCTAGAGGCCGGGGCACACGCGATGCGTGCGCAAATCAAATTTGCTTATTTTGTCGAAGTTTGATCCATATTTTGTCAAAATCCAACTTGGACACGCATCATGTGTGGCCCAGCCGGCCTCTAGTTAGCAATAAACTAAATCTGTTGGTAGGAGAAAAAGAAAAACATCTTTGGGTACAAACACCAACGACAAAAGACCAAATTCCTACTAACATTCTTTGGCTTTTGACTTCAGACAATGCCCAAATTCCTAGACTGATGATGGCCAACGGGAAAAATAATCCAAATCTGCTTTTGTTGTGGCAATAAGGCACCCACATGCTTAAGTGGTTACCTTGTGAGACATACCATAGATAGCTTGTAAAACCCCTAAAAAGTAGTTAAGTGAGTCCCATGCTTTGAATCTTGCATATTAGTTAGTGATTATTTGCTATCTAGTCAAATAGATTGACCGGTTGGAGTTTTTTCTATTGGATACTAGCATTTATGCACTACTTTATTATTTATGTTTCTCCACTTTCCCTCATTCGACTTAGATTTGTGTTTAGAATTGTACCCCAAGTTCATGGCCAATGGCTTAGTGTATAAATTATTATATTCGTTTTGTTGGTAATAAGGATAGATCATGGACAAAAGTTGGATGCAACTTAAGGACAGATGGTGTTCGACATACGTTGAAGGGGTGAGAGATTTTCTGCGGATTGCAAACAATTATGCTGGTTAGGGTGGCAAAATCCGATGTCCATGTAAAAATTGCAACAATGTGTACATTAGACAAATATATGAAGTTAAGCAACATTTGTTTTTGCATGGCATTTTGGAGGATTACTCTCCATGGATACATCATGGTGAACCTTCACAGTCGCGTGATCAGAATGAAGCTAATGAATTATGTGAAGAGGATGGGAGAGGTGACCGGGATGAGAACACGTATAATGAAAACAAAGAAAATATTCTTAACTAATTTAGGATTTACTCTTACTATTGCAGGTGGTTGAAAATTTTGAAGGGATAGCTACATGTTCTAACCCATTTGCAAAGGATTCAAATCCTTATGTTAGATTTGGTGTCTTAGGTTTTGGTTTGAACAATATTTCTTTTATTAGCTAAAAGGCAGTCTCGTATTGTTTATGATTGAGACAAATGACTATGTCATGGCTTGCTTTGCTTGTGATATCTTTTTTTGCAAATGTTTTGTTAGGAAATACTTGTTTAACATGGTTAATTTGTGTTTGGTTAATGAAAGTTGTGGAATTATCCATCCTCTAGTTGCTCAGCTGCTTGGGTACTGCTTGGGTACTATAGAACTGGACTGTCCTTTTTCCATGTTCTCCATTTTGTTACTATCCAGCTGCCAGCTGGTTGCTTCTATCTTAGTTACTGCTGTTACTGACTTTCCTTCCAAACTGCTATCAGTCACCAACTTTAACTGCCATTTCTCTTATAAGTGCAATTCAGAACTTGCTCCTGATGTTGTCTGCTAGTTTTGCTGCTGGATAGTTTTCTGTTGGATAGTGTTTTGCTAGTTTTGCTAGTACTGCTACAGCTGCTGCTACTGTACTGGTGGATAGTTTTCAGCTATTTTTGTTGCTACTGCTACTATCTATGTGTAATAGCTGCTGCTGCCTCGCTGCTGCCAGCAATATAAGTTTGCTGTTGTCTCGCTGCTGTTACAAGTCTGCCGTTTAAAACGAGATGCTCTATGTGTTTTCATCTGTTCTAGAAGCTGCTGCCACCTTTGCAACAGCTATTGGTGGTTCCTCCATGCTGTTCAATACTCCGGGCTGCTACCTTTGGTGATCCAGATTACATTACAATTCTTTGGAATGGTGCTATATCCCTTGTAGATGGTTAGGAAACAAATGTATCTCTTGATTTTATTTATTTGGTCTCCATCTCATTAGCTTGCTAGATTATAGTATTATCCTCCATGTAGCCACTTGGTGTGGATCTTCAATTTCCTCAATCTTTGTTTTGTTTTGTTTTTTCTCCTGGGGTATGCCCCTTGTAGGCTGTATATTCGATTATTCTCTTTTTTATTTCAAGTTGATTTACTCAAAAAAAAAATCACTTCATCGCAATTGCTCCTCTTATTGTGATGAAATATCTTGTACAGTTTTGTTGTGGCGAACTAGTTTTTTTTTGTCACAAATTGTGTCTGGACAATATTTTTGTGACAAAATTGTGCTTCTTGTGATGAAACTAATAATGATATTGTGACGAAATAATTGTCATTATTGTTTTATTTTTGTGATGAATGAGTCTTTTCTCACCACAAGCTTATGATGACAAAATTACCTTGCCAATAATAACAAATTTTTTTTGCCTCAACAACTTTCTAATGACAAAGTTCGAGTTTTTGCCCCAAAATTATTTGTCATCATAAGATTTTTATACCCTACAGAAATAACTTATTGTGACAAACGTCAGCCTAATGGTCACAAAAGAATTTTATATTACGACAAAATATTTTGTCACTACTACTAAAAATTTTTGTGACAAACTCTTGTGGTCACCATAACTTTTGGTTTCTTGTGACGGGTTGGAAAGTTTGTCACAACAAACTTATTACTACGGGCTTGTTGTGACAAAAATATTTTGTCATTGCAACAATGTTGTGACGAAAAACTAACAAGTAGTGACAAAATATTTTGTAGCAAAATCTAGAATTTGTTGTAGTGAATGTATCTATCATCCACGAAAATTCTACTGTGCAGAATTTTCGTTCACATACGCTTGATGCTAACGTGTACCAAACGACTTTTCCTCGATATTGATAAAAACGTGTTCAAGACCAAAGGTGATTAATTAATTAATTCCACGGTACTAATTAAGCTATGAAAACCCTAGAATTACCAATTTACCATAATAAACTCTGTAACTCCGCGAGTTAAGGTCCCTTCACGTAATGATTCCTTGTGTGGTACTCCTTAATGTGACGCAAAATGAAATTAAACCATTACGGATTCATTTGACGATCCGAATTGTTCATTTCGCAACGTCTCTCGATATATTTAACGCCCTTGCAAAAAATCAATTTTATTGGAAATAGATGGTTGGAGTTTGACGGTGTATTTTATTTCGCTTATGGCAGAAATTATTTTGCAAAAAGCTTTTACCGATTTCTGATCAACTTGATTTTTTGCGTAGACTTTAAACACACCAATGTTCCTACTAAATGAACAGTTTGGATCATGAATTAAGAATGTGATGAGTCCCGTTTTGTGTCACGTGACGAATCATATAAGGGTCACATGAGAGAATTTTGATTTGTAATTCATCTCCTTACTAGAAATCCCCCAAAATACACTAACCCGATCAGATAAGATTTCCAACACCTAGCAATTGTAAATTTGATGGAAATGATTCAAATGAACGATTTTACAAGTAAAATGAAATTTATGGAAATGATTTGGAGAAGAGAAATTCTTAGATGTTTGAGGGTCAACAACACGTTATCTGTATGAGAAAGCAGCTCTATTCGGATAAGCTTCGAGTCCAAACGTAAATTACTCCTAATCCTGTCCGATGATCATTCTTACCATATATATTTTGGGTAATGCTCATGATATATAACATCTCAGTCACCTTACAACTTCACCAAAGTTGATTGATTCTGATATATATTTTGTATATCTACAAGCGTAAAAATTTCCTGTCGTCAAATTTGTTTGTCTTCCCGATTTCTAGCAAATTAAGATGTATAGTTTACGCGGTTTTGCCTCATACCAATGGCGCAGCGTCCTGGCTAACGCTCGCAGATCGGGTAATTGCGATGGTTTGTTATACTGGCGCTCGGATGTTACTACACCAACAATCCATGGCTCCGCATTTGCGAGGAAGAATGCATGTTTACTCATTGACGATAGAAGAGTGCACAATGGCTCCAATGCAAAGATGTAATGTTGGCTAATTCTTTCTCCTTGTCGTTTTGGGTTTCGTTTTTTTATTTTTACTCGCGGGTAGTGTGGCACCACCATTGTAAACAAAGGATTGGGTTTCACTCCAGGCAATTAGACATCTAGTCAGAGCCGAGCAAAAGCGAAAGTTAAAGTTTGAGCCATTTTGCTAGATTATTATATATAGGGTATCAAAATCGGAGAGCCCCTTAAAATATGCAATTTTTTGGGGGCCTAAACCGAGTGCCTCTTTGACTTTAGCTCAAGTCCGGCTCTGGGTCTAGTCCAAAAAAGAATCGTGAGAAATGGCCAGTGGAGTATTTGCGGCCACACCACTATTGGATCCAGCCCTCTAACAGGAACCTGGATTTGATGTTTATTTGTTTTTCGAGAGAAGCCTGCCTCATTACAATCATATGAATGAGTTAGGTTTTGGTTGGCATGATGTGCAGGGAGAAATGCATGAGCAGAGCAAAACGCGTCGGGCCTGAGGTTCAATCTTCTCGCAAACCATTTCTCCCAACTTGGTATGTATGGATTTCCCAGCATTAATCCAGTCATTTTATTCAACTTAAACACGGCTATCACTACCAAAAACATATCATGTTTGATGTGGATACTGTACTGAATACGGTTGATGCAGGGCAAAATGGAGTTTAGGAGCAATACTATCTCTACTGACTTTTGGGAAGGAAAAATGGGAATGTTTTCTAAGGCTTGAAGGTATGAACTAGAAGTGGCAAATGAGCGGGTTGAAATGGGTCACGGGTCAAATATGAGCGGGTTAAATATGGGTCAATAGTAAATAGGTTGAAACGGGTTAGGTCGAATATGGGTCAAATCAAACCCAAATCCGCCCGCCCCACCCCGTTCCCTCTCCCCCCCCCCCCCCCCCCTTGTTTTTTTTCCTCCCCCCTCTCCCCGACACGGTTCCTTATCCGTGATATCTTTTTTTTACTTCTTTTGCTTTTTTTAAAAAAATTATGAGTTTCCATCTTAACACTATCGATTTTATGAGGTCGCATGCTCAAATTTTACAGAGGCCAAACAATCTAAACTTTGGGGTTAGCGGAGGATTTGTCCGGTTGTTAATTTTAGGACCCCGGAATTAGTCGAGGTCCCGGACACTCAATTACATATAAAAATTCCTAACACTAATGATATCTTCAAAATTAAAATCTTAAGTAGTTTAGCACTTTTGAATTCGGAGGAAACTGACGTTCGTTATTTCAATGAAAGCCGGCTCCGTTTGTTCCAAATTTTCCATTTGACTGCACGTTGTATGCATTCAGAACAAGAAGACACATGCAGATGTCTGGTTTTGGAAGTATGCGAGAGAGAGAGAGAGAGAGATGGCACGCGTTGTTATCGAATTTTCGGTGGGTGCCGAATGCCGATCCTTATTCGGCCAGTTTTGTTTGCATGTGTTGGAAGCTAGTAATTTAGACTGTCAAACAAAAAAGGGTTTTGAATAAGAAAACAAGTAAACTTAGGTCTTTTAAGTCCAACTCATATTGAACCCATTTTTAACCCACCTAAACTCATATAAATATGGGTTGATATGGGTGTAATCCATATCAACCCATTATATAATATGGGCGGGTTGTGTTGAGTTATAAGTGGACGGGTTACAAAATATGGGTTGGGATTGCCACCTCTAGTGAACCACATAGAATCCTGAGTTGATTTTCTTTCTTTTTATAACTAGATATCCTGACTAGCTTACGTGTACTTTGACTAATTTTGGAGTACCAATCCCACCAAATCCTGAGTTGATTTAATGATGTATAGATCTAACAATGTCTCTTCATCAATTAGTGAATTGCACTAAACATGACTAGGAGGTACTATTTCATGATGTGTTTCTTACTTAGTTTTGACACTCGACCTGTTTTACCGTTGCTTATTTAGGCCAAGTGGAGAATGTCGCGGAGGTGGTGGAAAAGGTAGCCACTGTGGCTGAGAAGGTGTCCGGTGAAGTGGCGGATGTGCTCCCGGAAGACTCAAAACTGAAAGATGCGGCTCAGCTAGTTGAATATGTTTCCAAGGAAGCCGAAAAGGATGCGCATTTGATTTTAAAACTCATTCACAAGGTCCAAGTGCATGCTGATACCGCGCGCGTACTCAATACTTGTTCACGAAATTAATGGAATTATGAAACTCTTGCTATAGAGACCGAAATGAATAAAATCATATGATATTCAAAAATATGCTCTCATATTTCAAATTATCGGAGTACTTTGAGAGAATAAATTCATCTCTACTTCAAGTACCCCAAAAGAAATATATTTGTTGTAGATGCTGTCTAGTACTGTTTCTGTATAAGCAACAAAATTGTGTGCAATGCAGGTGGATAAGTTGAAGCAAGAAGCAGTGGAGACGGTTGTTGAGCCAATTCGAAAACACGAGAAGCTCTTGGACGAAGAGAGTGGCGAAAAATAGAGACTCTTTACTTGTAAAATGGACACTCTGTCGTTGTAAATATATGTCCCTAGAAGGTAAATAAAAGCCGAAGGACGAAAAGCTAAGAAAGCTAATGTGTTAGAGATTGCTACAGGAGGAGACTATATACATGTGTATGAAAGTATTTGAATCAATTAATGTTTATGTATAGAAGTACCCGCGCTAAGCATTTATCTAATTAATAACTTAACCGATACTTGCCCAGGAAATTAATTACTGGAGAAAAACTGAAGATGAGATTGTGAAGGAATTAATTAAAGACCAACTTTTCTTTCTTTTGGCAGTGTAGCATTTTTGTGCTTCCTACCTCCCTCTCGATGTAACCCAGTCGAGCTTTATAAAAGTTTGTTTTGCTGATCAAAAAAAAAAAATTTTTGATTTTACCCTTGTGCGGTGCCATTTTGATTTAAAATCTTGCAAACCATAGCAGCTTTTTTCGGAATTTTGATGTGGACCATGTCCATATGTATATGTTTTGAGAAATCCGACGCTCATTCTTTTTACAGAAAAATCTTAAATAGTATCGCAAATTTCTAATTCAATGTCTTATAAGCACATGACTTTTTAAAATGTCAATTTTTTTGGAACTGGAATTTTCTTTTGGAACAGAAAATGAAGAAATAATACCCTGATACTATTAAATGGTCATCAGCCCAACCCCTCTCCCGGCTTCTTTCAAATTACAGAAAATTAATACTACTAATAGACTTATCCTACATGGTCAATTTTGATTCCGCAAGTTAGATTAATTATTGGGTCCTCCCAGAGTACGACTAAGTGGCGCTCCAGAGCCCATAATCACCAAAAAAATCATGCACGATCGACAATTACATATAGGGGCCTCATTTATTATGTGGTGGTGAGAGGCACTAGACCATCACTTTCACCATACTTCAAGAGCTCCTAATAATTATTGTTATTCCTAGCCTGTATAACTCATTCTCATTCCTCCGGGGCCACCTCTTCAATATTTCATCACAATTACCATCAAAACACCGAACCATAGCCAGCAATATTTCCGCCCAAACAAATCAAGATCCTCTAGCTAGTCTCATGCATGTGACACTCGTATGATGCAAAATAAAACCCACCATGATTTCACATGACGATTCAAGCCATTCATTTAGATGAACTCGTCGCATTCATCATCCATCCAAAAATTCAATTTGGTCATACATATATCAGTGAGGGAGTGTTCCAATTGTATCAAAGAGAAATAAACGGTCAACCACTCATAGTTCATTTCTCTTGTGGCAATTATGCTAGCTTCGTTTAAATAGATACTGAAAAGAGGGTTAAATGAGACACCTTTGGCCCGACGGTATCAAGAAATGCACTTGGGTACTAATTAGAGTAAGAAGATCAGGAGTTCAACTCCTATCTAAGGTGCTAATCTAATAATTAATACTAACTTTCGTCAAGAAAAAGCATTACCACGCCCAAACTACCACATGCAGCGGCAACACCGCAATCATAACTATTTGTTAATTTTGGGTGTTCCATTTTCAAAAGGCAAATGCTATCGAAAACTGAGCCAATTAACACAACGTACTGCGTATCAGTTTTAGTTGGATATATGCTATTCAATTGAATTCCACTAGTATGCATGGTGTTGGTTCAAATAAGAAAAGAAAGGGTAAACGTAAAATCAGTTTTGTCTGATTTTGTTTTTTGTTTAACAAGAACAAAAGCTTGGTTTAAGTATCATGTGGTCTTGAAATGAAAGTCATGAAGATATATTATTTTAGTAATTCAAATCATTTATGTGGTTAATCGCTATTTATCATTTGTGTCAAATATCGATAAATACTTAATCGGCTTCCCTTAGTGTAAAATAAGGTTTTTTTTGGGAATCGGGGATGGCATGTGCCCCTCCACATGTGTCACCAAAACTAAAGTTGGTATCCTCTTGAAGCCTCTTAGGAGGTAGCAAATCTCTCCGTTCGGCTAAATAAGCCAACTGGCTTATTTTTTTGTCCTTATTCAATTTTTTTTCGTATTTGTTAGTTTTTCGTCAATTTATTGGGGATTATTGTATCATCATGACAATAGGAATCTAAAAAGTAAAAAATTATGATCGAAAATCATTTTTTTTAATAAAGACGAAAAAATTGGCTTATTAGCTTATTTTTGTCTTTATTCAAAAAAATTAGGTTTCGATTGTAATTTTTTACTTTTTAGATTCCTTTTGTCATGATGATGCAATAATCTCCAAAAAAATTGACGAAAAACTAACAAATACGAAAAGAATTTGAATAAAGATAAAAAAAATAAGTCAGTTGACTTATTTAGCCGAACGGGTAAGTCTCCGACATTGACTACTAGGACAACCTTTGGTTTACCTTTGTATATTCTTTGATCTTCAACATTTATTAGAGGCACGATATTCAGCAGTTTTTTTTTAAACAAACAGCAATTCATTTCAAAGCCCGTAGGTAGGCCTGTCAACAGGCCGGATCAGATCCGGATCAGACAGATCCGATCCAGATCCGAATCCGATCCGAAAAAATTGGATCCGATCCGAAAACTTTTTTACTTCAAAATTTTTAGCAAAAATTAAAATTAAAAAATACAATTTTTTTTCAAAAAAAAATTATTTTCGTAAAAATAAAATAAAAAATAAAAATACAACTTCTTAAACATTTTTTTTTCAAAATAAAAAAATTACTGTTTTTTTAAAAAAATTTATAAAAAGTAAAAAAAAAAAAAAAATTCGGATTCGGATTGATAACGGATTTAATCCGAATCCGGTTACATCGGATTGAAGTTATCAGATTCGGATCGGATCCAATCGATTGACAGGCCTACCTGTAGGTAATACAACGATTCCATCACAAATACAAGAATGAACTGAGGTTGCCAATATGAGATTTTTCTATCTTGATAAAGTCTACGTACCACAAAAAAAATTCACCGTATCCAATATTTTGCGGGTCAGTACAGTTCAATCTAAACCATTTTGCAGGGTCTCAGAATACTTGTAATTTTTGTGGGTTAACATGATGAGGGGAAGTTTCTCAGCAACCAAACAGGACCAATCCAATTAGAACCACCTCAGCCACGTTTAAATTAAACGTAGTAAAAGACTACAGTCAACCAGAAAAACTAAAAATTAAAGAAAACTTCAATTCCAAGGATTCGGTCGCGTTGCGTGTAGCTTACAAGATTAGACTTGATCTCGGTATATATTTTGACTTTTCAGCCTTATAATATTGCCAATTTGATGGATGGACCAAAACCAAGAAAACGTGTTTGGACTTTGGATTCATCTATAAAAACTCATAGCCCAATTCACTACTGATCAAACCTCTTCCAATCTCCAATATCGATCTTTATCCCCGAGAAGATATCGAAATTTATGGCTATGCTCACGGCAAGATTCGTCGTTCCTTACGCCTTGATCACCGGTCTTCGCACCAGGCTCCATACCAAATCTCAGACTCTCAAATATTTCAGTCCCGTTTCTCATTCTAAAATCTTGAAACAGAAGTCCAGTTTTCTTGTTAATCAGCCGTCGCGTTATTCCACCAACGGGAAGAGGTAACCATTTCTACGTTCCGTTTCTTGATTGGCCGGATCGATTTATGAACCCATGTGTAATTAATTAATTTAAATGTTTTGGTTTAGTTCTTGTGAATGTTGAAAATAAGATCTATTATTGATGCAGGGACTTTGTTGTCTTCAACAATTTATTACCAAACGTTCCAGGACTTCCTTCAGGACCCCCTTCAAATTCTTGGTAAATTTAAGCGTATAAACATATGAATTATGTTCTCTTTCTTTTCATCTTTTGCACCCCATAATAATCATATTCCATGCGGGCATTCTGACAGGAAAAGTTGGATTCTGGGCGCAGTATTAACCATCATTCTACCCTTCATTACTCACAAATGGGGGCCATTACTCCAAATTACCAGTAAGCATCGATAATTAAACATTTTTATTTTTTCTTTCTTTTTTAATTTTGCGTGCAGATGGTACAAATTTTTTCTTGCATTGTACGTTTTCGACATTTGCGTTATGAATGAGATTTAAAAAACGTCAACTCATCTTGAATTTCTTATAAATTCATTCGCATTGTATTTTTGTGTTTAGCGAAAGTTTTTAATTGTAAGTTGAAATTACAGAGGAAATTGAAACTATGGTGGAGACAGTCGATCAAGTGGTGGAAGTCATTGAAGAGGTGGCGGAGGGAGTGGAGAAAGTGGCGGATGAGATCGGCGATGAGCTGGCGGAAGGTGGAAAGCTCAGAGGTGCCTTTGATTCCATTGAGAATGCTGCCAGGAAAGCAGCCAATGGAGCTCATTTAGTCGACCAAATCCTTGACAAGGTTTTTATATATTGCCTTCAAAATACGCTTTATTTATCTATCATGCAAAGCCGGTCCTGGGCATAAGCCCATCAAGCAGTGGCCTGGCGCCCCCAGTTTTCGGCCCCATAATAGAATCCTCAAAACTGAAATATATAAAATATTTTGTAGCTAGTCAAGTGGAGTATTTTGTAAATAGGACTGTTCAACGGTAAGATACACACACATGACACATATAATGATCAAAGCCGTTCAAAAATATGTTTTTAAGAGTTTCTACAAAAGATCAACTCATTTAAATATCAGTAAGGGCTTGATTGGTATTTGTTACTAAATTTGACAGGATAAAAACAGAATGAATGGATAAAGCCCCTTACCGTTATCCGAATGAGTAGATTTTTCATGGGAACTCTTCAAAACATGTTTTAAACTAATTAAACGGTTTTGATTATTAGCATGGGGCTCTGATTATTTTTGTGTGAAAATTTGTGTTAAAGATTGTGTCCATGGAACGGGCACCTATATATATATTAATCATGACCACGAGAGAATCTTATTTTTTTATTGCACATCAAATATGTATACCGTATACACGTAACAATGAAAGGCCCCATTTTTTTTTAACCCTGCTGAGCCTAGGGCCCCAAAACTTTTGTTGTTGGGTCATTACTATGGTAATGTCACTCCCCTTAATTAATTAAATGAAGACATGCATGCACACCTTCATGTGTGATGTAATTTTTTAACTGAATGTAATTTATTATAATTGACTAATTAGTCTATGTGGCCTAATTAGAAAAGCATCCTTAATTTGTCTTTCTGATCCACGTACGATGTAGTACAAGTTCTTAATATTTGCTTATTTGAATAAAATGCAGGTTGAAGAAGTAGATAAAGAGGTAGAGGAACTCATGAAACAAGTCAATCACCCAGCCAATGGCACGGAGAAATAAAATATGATCCAATTATTGACCTGCAATTTGTCATTAGGATCTTAATTTTTTAGATATCACAGAAAATGGTGTTCTCAACAGAACACAATGGATATATAGTTTGATAGGGACATAAGGCCCGATTTGGTGTACAAGATTTGTGTAATTTATTTGTACTTGAAATATTTTGTAATTATATTGATTTAATTGATTCAACTTTGTATAATTTCTTGGGTGTCCTACCTTCGGGACCCAATTTACGCAGGATTGAGCAAAATTGAGCTTGATATTTCAGGAAGCTGAATTTCTTTTTTCTTTTTCTTTTTCAATCAATAGTAGAGATCATTTACATCATATATGACGTACATAGTACAAACCTGAAACACTGCATCAATTGTGAGAGTCATTAATGTCACGACCTGGATTTTCAACATAAATTGAGTAATACATTTAAAATAAAAGAATCTCGCTCGCCATCGTATTCCCAAAATAGTATCCCACCTGTTTAAGTTACAGACAAGTCCCCCATTTAAATGAATATACAACTTTGGCATCTTGGCCCAAATGAGTTTAAACAAAGTTACAAACTTAGTCAAAAGATGATTCATGAATTATTAGTTACAAGGCCATCTTGACAAAAGCTAGACTACCATAAGATGAAGAAGTAACTAAGTGCAATAAGCTTTCAAAAACTTGTCCACATTCCAAGCATGCACGCATGATGCTACTGACCGGCGTTAGCACCTAAAAAGAAAGATTTTGTTGAGCTACAAAGCCCAGTAAGAAAATCTTAACCAATGTTATATGCAAACATGTTGACTAGTGCAGAGGAAGGGAAAGGGAAAGAAACAAAGCTCGGTACTTAACGATCAATCAATTTACAATCTAAATCTCGATTCCAATTACGTACACTAGCCACATGACTCAACCATTCAAGTATCCCAACTCAACTCACTAATCCAAACTCCCACCATCGGTGTTTCCACCCCTTGTGTTACCGTGCAACACCACGAGGATTACTGTGTTACCACCCCTTGCGTCACGGTGATCCCTACAACTCTAGATTACCGTATTTCCACCCCTTGCGTTACGAAACCCTACAAAGTCTCCGTATTACCACCTCTTGCGCTACGGGACTTCCCAAGCCAACTTTCGACCCAAACAACTAATTTCTCAAACGATTTACAACTAAGACTTTCCCACGTTCACATTCATCGACGTAACATCTTTAAGTATGCCAACAATATCACAAATGTATGATAAACAATCGCATGTTCCAACAATCAACGAATAATGCATTTAACAATGTTTAGCTAAGAGATTCCTTAGTCAACTCATACTAACGGAAGACCAACGGACAAGGATAGCATCGAAAGGTTAAAGGAAGTCGAATAGACGAGCTCAAGATAGATTAGGAGGTGTCCAAGGGGGTTTAGAAGTGATCGAGAGCCATAACAATCAACAAATAATCAACAGGAACAGAATCTGGAATTAAGCTCCCCGTATCGATACGGTAAAAATCCGTATCGATACGGGACAGGCTGTCGAAAATCGAAGGTATATAGTATCGATACAGAGCAAAATCTGTATCGATACGACGAGGTTTCGAGAGGCGATTTCTGCAGATTTTCAGAATATGAACTAAGACCAAATTCCAACAACCAACTGCTCGAATCCACACCAAAACAACAAGCAAACATATAAAAGAGGTCAAGAAGTTCCTACCTCGAGACAATGGACGATATTTACGCGTTATTGGACGAGCCCTAGACTTTCGAGCTTTGAAACTTCAATTCGAACTCAACCCAAGGATTTCCGAGCTTAGGAGCGTGATTGCAAGGCTTGAATGAGGTTGTTTCTTGAAGATTTCGGGTAGTGTGGTAGAGTTTTGAGTGAAAGGAGAGGAGAGAGTGGGAGAGCCGGTGGAGAGAGAGATGGGAGATGGTGAGAGAGAGAAAAGAGGAGATGCAAATTATCCTCTACACACTCACCTCCCCTATATATACTCCCAAATCATCAAACTACACATTCACCCCTCAAACTTCTATTTTATCACTTAAGTCTTCAAATCAATTATTCACCAAAAATCCATATTCTCTCAATTTAGAATTTAATAAGTATTTCGGAAATTAAAATTATTCGGGTCTCTACAATTAATATGACTAATTAAGGATCATTGGTTCCTTACATTTTTTACCTCGTCCACTGGTTCCTTCTAGAGGTGGCAAATGGGCGGGTTTGGACGGATTGAAACGGGTCACTGGTCAAATATGGGCGGGTCAAATAGTAATCGGGTTGAAACGGGTCGGGTCGAATATGGGTCAAGGCAAACCCAAACCCGCCCGGGTCGAATAACGAAATTAAGCTTGGAAATGAACTAAATTAAGATGGTCGAGTCAAAGGGATTGATTTACCCACAACTTAGCCATAAAACGGTTTCTTCATCTAACTCATGTGTGGACCGAAACCGTCCGGATTCCACTAGAAGAATTAAAAGCTGAAGACTACTTGTAACTCAACTCAAAGTTCTAATTAAAATTGAACTCATTTAACGCAAGTGAGAGACGAAAAAGGATCGTTCGCACGCGTAAGATTAATCAAGCACGTTGCATGAGGCGATAGACCTCATTGATCAAAGAAGCCACCAACCCCATGATCAAAGCTAGAAATCATGGGTTTAATCCATTTAAAACCTTGAGATTGAGCTAAAGTTAAAACGAAACCATTTAAACGACTAATTCATAGGGTGAACCTCACCCCATGACCGAACCGATTAACTACTCACTCATAAGAAAATGACTAGAAAGCATGTTAGAAATGGAAAACATGATTCACCGATAAAAACGAAAATAAACTTGATTTCTATAGAGATCTAATCCACACTAACAACTTTAAAACTCGAGAAATTAACGTACAAACAAAACTTAATTTCTTGAGTTGTTGAAGAATTAAAGACAAGAGCTTGAGAGCATTAACTATGGAGTTCTAGAAATTAAAAAGACTTAAAGTGTAAAAGATTACATAATGGCCAATAATGGCATAAAAAGCTATTTATAGGCTAAAACAATCAGCCATAAAATGGACCAAAAGGTCCCTAAAATATCCCAAAATAATGCCTAAAGTGGAAACTTTTCATAAATGGAAGGTTGAAAAAGTCTGCACAAATCTGCTGGTCGAAGGAGCAAGGTACCGGTACCTAAAAAATGAGGTATCGGTACCCAGCCAACTGTCTCGACTTTCAGCAAAATGGTACCGGTACCTCATTTTTGAGGTACCGATACCTCTGTCTGTTTTCTACAGTTTTGGGCAGCTTGGGCTACCATGCTTGGGCTTGTCCCGACGGCCTTCCATTGCTTGATTCCTTGATCAACGGGACGTGATGGAAGTATGCCTTGTGACCTTGGACCCTCGGATGCTCTCGAGGGCCATCCTCCATGCATTAAGCTCGATCACTTGAAGCTCTTTGGCACGTTCCTTGCCAAACTTGTCCTCCGGCCAATCTCCGAGGCTTCTTGTGATACCGTTAGGCTTTGGTGACAATCAAATGAGTACCGGCGGGCATTTGGACACTTGGTTCATCCCGGGACGTCGGTTGGCATTCAAAACCACCCTTTAAGCACGTTTGACCTGAAATGCTCACAAAAACACTTTACGAGCAAAATTGAATAAAAATGACGACTAAAGCATAGAAAAGCCACAAATTAGAGGATTAAAGCCCCAAGATCATACGATCTTGGGTGCTAATCACCGGTTCCCTTCATTTTCTGTCCTTTTCAAATATAACTTAGAGCTCGATTTTTTTTACCCCATCAACTACTTACACAGAAAATCCATCCATCCATTCAAAAAACAAGTATTCAACCTATTTTAGGCTTTAAAATGATGAAATTTAATGTTACTTTATTTTTGTCTCGTATTTTTTGGGAACAAAAATAAACAACGACAAGATAACTTCGACGAGGAGTCAGAGGCTAAAAAACCTTAAAGAAGTATTGAAGCAATTAGAGGCTAAAAAAACTTAAAGAATCAGGTTTTTCTTTTTCTTTTTTCCATTTCCAAACAGTAAATTTTTTTTACTTTTCCAATTCTTTTCGTCAAGACGAATCAATAACCCACAAAAATTCGGCACAAAATTAACAAATGCGAAAAGAAATTCAAATAAAGTCAAAATTCACAAATTTAAATTAAGTTTAAGAGAACGCATTAGGCCAAAATGTGGAATCAAAATGTGGTGGACTGATAGTGAGAGAGAGAGAGAGAGAGAGAAGAGAACGCATTAGGCCATTTGATTTTTCGTAAAATAATTTTTGGTTAGAAATTCTTCAAAATCAATGGTCTAAATCGCATTTCAGATCCGGGATGAAACCCATTTGAAAGGCACGACATGTGTTATTAATATATTCGAATGAATCTTAAGAAGCTACGGAGTATTTTAATGAGGTTGAGAGAGAGAGAGAGGTTACTGGGAAACCAAAGAGAGAGAGAGAGATTAAAAACGGGAATTTTTAGTTGGGAAAATCAGTTGAGTTAGGTGGGAGCAAATTAAAAATAAGGGCAATGGGTCTTCTAGTTTTAACCCATATTGAACCCATTTCCAACCCATCTAAACCCATAAAAATATGGGTTTATATGGGTTGAACCCATATAAACCCATTATTCAATATTGGCGGGTTGGGTTGGGTTATAAGTGGGCGGGTTTGGGCGGATTTTAAAATATGGGTTGAGATTGCCACCTCTAGTTCCTTCCATATATTTTTCCATTCATATGACTAATTAAGGATCATCAATTAACAACAATAATTAAAAGAGATCAAAGTTTGCTTGAATGACAACTGACAAGTATATTAGGTAGAAAAATGGACCAACTTGCATCTCCATGGGAGACTTCTCACAAATGCAGATTGAACGAATTGAGCGGTTTGGTTCATCCGCTTGAAGAAGTAGAGAAAGAGGTAGAGGCATTTTATGGAATTGATGATCAAACCAAAGAGACTGCTAAATAAGCAAGTCCACCGACATTGAAAATAAAAACCGAATCCTGTTGATGCATAAATGTAGATTATGATAAGATGCATTGAATTTTTTTTTTTCCCCAAAATAATAGGACTTGTATTATCAAAAAAACAACATAATTCATTAAAGTTTGAAATCATCCCAAGGGGAGTAAATAACCAAATAAGAGGTCTAGCTACCCAAGATCACCCACTAGAGCCTCGCAACCGAGCTTTGCCAGCTAATCGGTCATGACCGACCTTCAAACAGAGAGAGCAACATAAACTCTCACATGCAGCAAAGACAATCAAAACAACACCAGAACCCCACACCGGGGAGGAATAACTCTCATTAAAGGGAGAGAACGAAACCAACAAAATCCAAAACAAACAAAACCAAATAGAGACAGGAAAATAAAATTAAAAAACCCGATAGAGGACACTGTCGCCGGAGGCAATTTAATTGATTTTAGTAGATTGTGAATAGTACCTAAGATAAGAGTTTGATCGGAAGAGGAAGGGAAAGAATTTGAACATTTTTCCCTTGATTCTATTTATAATTTGAGAGCAATTTTGTTCACCTTCGGTGAGAGTGCTCACTCCGGTTTTGAATTCGATGATCAAATCTATTCACTTTGTTCAAATCATTTGTTAGAAGAAATTCAACTACATCGGACATTCGTGCTCGATCTTCAAACAGGACCAATCCAATTAGAACCACCTCAGCCACGTGTAAATTAACGTAGTAAAAGACTCAGTCAACCAGAAAAACTAAAAAAGGAAACTTCAATTCCAAGGATTCGGTCGCGTTGCGTGTAGCTTATAAGATTAGGCTTGATTTCGGTATATATTTTGACTTTTCAGCCTTATAAATGTTGACAATTTGATGGATGGACCAAAACCAAAAAAACGTGTTTGAACTTTGGATTCATCTATAAAAACTCATAGCCTATTTCACTACTGATCAAACCTCTTCCAATCTCCAATATCGATCTTTATCCCCGAGAAGATATCGAAATTCATGGCTATGCTCACGGCAAGATTCGTCGTTCCTTACGCTTTGATCACCGGTCTTCGCACCAGGCCCCATACCAAATCTCAGACTCTCAAATATTTCAGTCCCATTTCTCATTCGAAAATCTCGAAACAGAAGTCCTGTTTTCTTGTTAATCAGCCGTCGCGTTATTCCAGCAACGGGAAGAGGTAACCATTTCTTGATTGGCCGGATCGATTTATGAACCCATGTGTAATTAATTTACATGTTTTAGTTTAGTTCTTGTGAATGTTGAAAATAAGATCTATTATTGATGCAGGGACTTTGTTGTCTTCAGCAATCTATTACCAGACGTTCCAGGACTTCCTTCAGGACCCCCTTCAGATTCTTGGTAAATTTAAGCGTATAAACATATGAATTATGTTCGGTTTATTAACCTTTTTGGTCCCCAAAGTATTAGTTTCGTCCCATTTTCGTCTCCAATGTAAAAATTGGAGTCATTTAGTCCCCAACGTATTAATTTTGTACCAATCAAGTCCCCTAACCTAGTGCCGTGAGCCCCATCCGTTAAAATAAGGGGCATCCTTGTCATTCCCCACTCCAAATTTCTGTCCAAAAAAAAAAGAAAGAAGAAGAAGAAGAGATGGCTGTAAAACCCATCCCCCCCCCCCCAATTTGCATTTTCATCCATCTGGGTCTAGCTCCAATCAAACCCACCACATGGAATCCCCCATCCCATAATCCTCTCCAAACACAGCCCCAACAACCCCTTATGAATAAATCCTTGTCACATCAAGAATCTGATTCTGTTCAAGCCCAAATTACAACGCTAAATCGACACAATTTGGATTGCTGGCCAAATATAGTGTAAAATCTGACATTTATATATACATGCTTACATGCGCGTATATATATGTGTATCCATCAACATGTGTGCGTATATTATAGACAGGAAGAGAGAGAGAGAGAGAGAGGGATCGATGGAAAAAGCTCTGTCGCCGTTAACAGAGACGCACCGTTTCTTCGATAGCTTTCGTTGCGCCTCAAATTTGTTTATTTTTCATCTTGAGTTTCCTATTTTCTTCTTTGTCTCCCAATCGAGAAGCTTGTTGGATTGTACGAAATGGCCGTTAAGCTTTAACTGATGTTTGTTAATGGCGGAGTTGGTGACGTGTTGGGATTCTGGGAGTTTGGAGAGGATTGAGAGGAGAAACTCATCGGAGAGGAGAGAGAAGAGCTCGGGTCTAGGGTAAGGGTTTCATCGGGGTCCAACGGTGGGGTTGAGGAGTGGAGGCGCATTTTGAGAGCTGAATGGGTGAGGGCTTGTTGGTTGTTTAGCCAGAGGTGTTCCGGCCAGCTGCTCTGACGTTCTTCTGACGGCGGGTGGTGGTGGTTTGGTTTGGTTGAGCTGCTCTGGCATTTTCACAGATGCTTCAACCCCCAAAGCACTTTTCTCCTTTGACAGAAATTTAGGTGGGCGAAATGACAAAAATACCCTTCATTTTAACAGATGGGACTCACGGTGTTAGACTGGGGGACTTGATTGGTACAAAATTGATACGTTGGGGACTAAATGTTTCCAATTTTTACATTGGGGACGAAAATGGGACAAAACTAATATTTTGGGGACCAAAAAGGTTAATAAGCCAATTATGTTCTCTCTTTTTTTTATCAGCCAATTATGTTCTCTTTCTTTTCATCTTTTGCACCCCATAATAATCATATTTCATGTGGGCATTCTGATAGGAAAAGTTGGATTCTGGGCGCAGTAATAACCATCGTTCTACCCTTCATTACTTACAAATGGGGGCCATTACTCCAAATTACCAGTAAGCATCGATAATTAAACATTTTTCATTTTTTCTTTCTTTTTTAATTTTGCGTGCAGACGGTACAAAATTTTTCTTGCATTGTATGCTTTCGACATTTGCGTTATGAATGAGATTTTCAAACTTCAACCCATCTTGAATTTCTTATAAATTCATTCGCATTGTATTTTTGTGTTTAGCGAAAGTTTTTAATTGTAAGTTGAAATTACAGAGAAAATTGAAACTGTGGTGGAGACAGCCGATCAAGTGGCGGAAGTCATTGAAAAGGTGGCGGAGGAAGTGGAGAAAGTGGCGGACGAGATCGGGGATGAGCTGGCGGAAGGTGGAAAGCTCAGAGGTGCCTTTGATTCCATTGAGAATGCTGCCAGGAAAGCAGCCAATGGAGCTCATTTCGTCGATCAAATCCTTGACAAGGTTTTTATATATTGCCTTCAAAATACGCTTTATTTATCTATCATGCAAGGGGCCAGCAAGGCCGCTCTGGGTATAAGGCTATAAGCCCATCAGGCCACTGCCTGTCGCCCCCAGTTTTCGGCCCCATAATAGAACCCTCAATATTTAAAAATAAATAAATATTATGTATGTCAAGTATTTTGTAAATAGGATAGCTTTCAACGGTACGATACACACACTCACATATGGGCAAATGGTCGGAGCTGTTCAAAAACAAGTTTTTAAGAATTTTCTTAAATCATTATCAGTAAGGGCTTGATCGGTATTTGTTCCTAAATTTTACGGGACAAAAACAAAATGAATGGATCAAGCCCCTTACCATCATCCGAATGAGTTAATTTTTCACGAAAACTCTTCAAAACATGTTTTAAAACAAATTAAACGGTTTCGATTATTTGCGTGGAGGAACTCTTTAAAGATTGTGTCCATGGAACGGGCACCTATGTATATATTTTTTAAACATGACCACGAGAGAATCTTATTTTTTTATTGCACATCAAATATGTATACCGTATACACGTAACATTGAGAGGCCCCATTTTTTTTTTAACCCTGCTGAGCCTAGGGCCCCAAAAAATTTCTTGTTAGGTCATTACTTTGGTAATGTCACTCCCCTTAATTAATTAAATGAAGACATGCATTCACACCTTCATGTGTGATGTAATTTTTTAACTGAATGTAATTCATTATAATTGACTAATTAGTCTATGTGACCTAATTAGAAAAGCATCCTTAATTTGTCTTTCTGATCCACGTACGATGTAGTACAAGTTCTTAATATTTGCTTATTTGAATAAAATGCAGGTTGAAGAAGTAGATAAAGAGGTAGAGGAACTCATGAAACCAGTCAATCACCCAGCCAATGGCACGGAGAAATAAAATATGATCCAATTATTGACCTGCAATTTGTCATTAGGATCTTAATTTTTTAGATATCACAGAAAATGGTGCTCTCAACAGAACTCAATAAAAAAAAACGGGTTCATATAATTGAACACAATGGATATATAGTTTGATAGGGAAATAAGGCTCGATTTGGTGAATAAGATTTGTGTAATTTATTTGTACTTGAAATATTTTGTAATTATATTGATTTAATTGATTCAACTTTGTATAATTTCTTGGGTGTCCTATCTTCGGGATCCAATTTACGTAGGATTGAGCAAAATTGAGCTTGATATTTCTGGAAGCTGAATTTCTTTTTCTTTTTTTCCGATCGGTAGTAGAGATCATTTACATCATATATGACGTACACAATACAAATCTGAAACATAGCATCAATTCTGAGAGTCATTAATAAGACTAATTAAGGATCATTGGTTCCTTACATTTTTTACCTCGTCCACTGGTTCCTTCCATTTATTTTTCCATTCATATGACTAATTAAGGATCATCAATTAACAACAATAATTAAAAGAGTCATAGTTTGCTTGAATGACAAGTAGATTAGGTAGAAAAATGGACCAACTTGCATCTCCATGGGAGACTTCTCACAAAATAATAGAAAGGACCAACTTGCCTTCTGAGATATTGGAGTAACTTTATACAAATTGATCTAAGGCTAAGTTCTGCTATAAAAAAAAAAAGTTATGCTATGGGATTTTTGGGCTTTTTTCGTTTTGTCATTATTCAAAAAAAAATTGCTTTTGTTCGTTTTGCGACAAATTTTTTACTTCTATTGATTCGTCTCAACGAGAGGAATCGGAAAAGTAAATTTTTTCTATGATGCTATTTGTAAATGAATGGTGTTGGTTAGGGCTGCCTGCGGATTGGTCCGATTCACAATCCGATCCGCTCGCGGCGGATTGTCGTTTTCTCCCTCCGTCAACCGTCCATAGTGTTGTTTAGTTGGTTCGGTTTGGGCGGTTTCAGCGGATTTGAGCACGCAATTTTTTTTTTTTTATATTCACCAAAAATTTGAAAAATAAAGCCTCAAAACTTCAACTCCGCCACAAATTCAAAAAAGTCTAAACCAACATTACTTCAAATTAACTTACATTCATCCACCCTAAAGTTTAAAGATAAATTATTAGAGCATCTCCAATCCTTACCCCCTTTTTTTCACCCAAATTAATTTGGGTAGAAATTTGAGTCAAAAGTTTGATTTGTGTAAGACATCTCCAATGCTAAACTCATATTTGCATCCAAATCTATTACTGAATGACACACTTGTAATTAATGAGAGTGAAAATAGGCTTTGAAAAAAATGGGTATGAGTTTGAGTCTCCCCAATTTGGGTGAGAAAATGGGTATAACATTGTAGATGGGTTTTCAAGCTTTTTACTCAAATTTTGGGTATGAGTAATAAAATGGGTGAGGATTGGAGATGCTCTTTGTAACGCCCCGATTTTCGGAAATGTTAATTTAATCTTTTTCAAAAGATTTAGTAACCTTAAAAATAAATTTTCGTTAATTAATCTTCAAAACAGAGTTTAACAGCGGAAGTCCTAAAATTCGAATTAAAGATAGAAATAATTTGAGTCTTACAAACGAAGAAGTTAATCACTTAAGATTACATTTCTTGGAATTTGAAATCAGCACTAAAAATAAATCAGAGCATCTAAGGTTACGTGTACAAAAGTATGACAACTTAAGTTAACAAAAGGGGTAGAGTAGGACTCTAATTCTGATATGGATTCCAAGCTTCTTCTTGCCCAGTCTCAGCAACTAGTTTCTCTTCCTCGAAGTGCTGATCACCTCTCGTCCCTTATATACCTGGCATGAAACGCCAGGCCAAACAGCACTAAAATGAGTTTTGACACTCAGTAGATAAATCCTACCCGTTAACCTTACTCTACAAGTAAACACATTTATAATAAACGGAAGAAGAATTGAAAGCACAAAACTTGTTCATTGTCTAACCATCTACTTAAGTAGGTATCAGATTCTCAACTTCAATAACCATTCCAACATCTTAGTGATATCCCTCCTGTTAACCTCAGGACTAAGCCATCCTCATAATACTACGTATTTAGATTCATCTACTGTCATTCCCAAGAGACAAAACTAATCCGCGAGGGACATCATGGTTCTTGGGATCACAACTATTATTCTGTACATCGACTACCATGGTACATCTATAATTCTGTATATTTCATACCATAGTGTAACCATAATTCTGTATGTCGAGTACCATAGTGTGGATGCAATTATAATTCCGTACATTAAGCACCATAGCGCAACTATAATTCAGTACTCCAAGTACAATAGTGTAGCTATAATACAGTACATTAAGTACAATAGTGCATGACAACATCAGTCACCAGCCTCTTATACAGAGTCCCACCAATAACTTGTAGATCTCAACACATTTTCCTCTCTCCATCAACTTAGCAAAGTCTATGTGACCTTTCTACATACATACACCAATTCCATGAACCTAAATTCAATCTAGCTTGCTACAGTCTCAACATATTCATCAAATAGGTAAACTTGACAAACATAATACGAGCAATAATTTCAAAGACAACAATTGGTAAGAACATTTAAGCAACACACAAAGCGTTTAGCACATAGGTTCACTTTAGTACGTAAACTTTAATGCTTGAGGATTTAAAAGTTCTCTCGTAGGCCTTAGGATTACTCTGGTAAATAATTTAACAAAGTCAGTTTCTAAAAAAATAAAACGTGATTAGGCAACTAATGTGTTACGTATTTTAAACTACTCTCTCTTTTATTTACAAAATCTTTTTATTCATAGGATGGCACAAAACTTACATTTCCAATGTATTAACATTTTCTTTATAAACCAGATGTTACTAGCTATAATCGAACTAACTCAACTACAGAGTATCATCTAAATTAAATTCTTTATTTACTCTATTTCCTCCTAATGGTTACGTTTTCTTTCTGGAAATATAAAAATATTTTATTTTATTTTACTTATAAGTCTATTTCCCATGTAGTTTAATCTAGTATCAAATAATCATGGATCAGTAAATAATAATCTAATAGTAACAACATAACTCATGAATATCACCAATTTAAAAAAATAATAATAATATTAATAACTGTTCAAGAAGTACATTTCGGACCCGATATCGAAGATAGCAGCCAGCAGGCGTGAGGTCCATCGGTGGAGGCCATAAGGTTTGGTCAATAGCAAATCAGATTCAACACATAAGCAAATAAAACGTATTGGACAGAACTCGTAAGCTACGGCCTTAAATTAAGTTCGCACATTGCGGATGGACCCGGTTCGAAAGGGTTTTCTAGTTTCGGTTTTGTTTTGCGTGGGCTCAAGCTAAGCCCCGATTATATATATATATATGCTTCGATATCGAGATAATATACTTAGAGTTAAGGGGTAATGAAAAATCTACCTTGGTCCTTGAAATTTTAAGCTAAGAATGGATAAAAATAGCGGAGCTTGGTCGCGGCAACGGTAGTCTCCTCTTCTCTTTCTCTTTCCGTTTCTTCTTCTTTTCTCCTTCTTTTTCTTACTCTTTTCCCAGCAATTTCTCTCCCTAGCTCCCTCTCTCGGCAAGGTAAAACAAAAAAAAAAAAAGGAAAGAAAAAGGAGGGATAGCTTTTCTCTCTGGATGAAACAAAATAAGAAAGAACGAGCTGACAAGGAAGAACTAAATAAAAGAGGCAAGGTTGGATGATTTCTTGATCCTCTCTCACTTGCCCACTGCCGAAAAATAATGGGGAAAGGATATGGGGTGTATTAGTTTGGCTAGGTACAAATCTGGTGGGTAATGTGGTGTAGGATTTAAGGCTTAGACCCAAGGTTAGAAGAAAGCTTCTAGGAAGTGTGTTGAGTTCTTATTGGCTAGAAAAAAGGAAATGCCAAAAATGGCTAAGCACTGTGATGGAAGGAGTTGATGGGTTGATAGAAAGGGAGGTGATGGGTTAAGTTAGGCAGTAATGGAGTTTTGCGGGTGTCGGTTCAATTAGGATGATATGGTTCAGTTTGTTGGGGTCCTAGTTGTAAGGTCAAATACACTTAATTACATAAATCATTTTAATCAATTAATAATTTAGGAGTACGCTTACTAAATTTTATTCAAAAAAAATTAGGGTCAAAATTAGGGTCGTTACACTCTTAGACGTCAATAACACTCGAACTTGGAGGTGGACTGGAACATGAACTTGATTCAAATTCTAATGTACCAAAAAAATAGAGAAGGTTATTAACATTTTCAACATAAAACATAAAAAACATCATAGAATACATGTTTATTACTTTATTTACCTATGAAATTTTGTTCAAATTACTCAACATCATCCATAACTTTCGGAAGAGAAATTAATAGGAACATTGCGGATTAGGCGGATTAAGCGGAACGGAACCGATCCGGATCCGTCAGAATTATTATTTTTAGATCCGTATCCGTCCGTAGCATGCCTCAGTTTGGTACGAATTGGGCGGATTGAGCGGTTGTTCAAATTACTCAACATCATCCATAACTTTCGGATCAGAAATTAATAGGAACATTGCGGATTAGGCGGATTAAGCGGAACGGAACCGATCCGGATCCGTCAGAATTATTATTTTTAGATCCGTATCCGTCCGTAGCATGCCTCAGTTTGGTACGAATTGGGCGGATTGAGCGGTTGTTCAAATTACTCAACATCATCCATAACTTTCGGAAGAGAAATTAATAGGAACATTGCGGATTAGGCGGATTAAGCGGAACGGAACCGATCCGGATCCGTCAGAATTATTATTTTTAGATCCGTATCCGTCCGTAGCATGCCTCAGTTTGGTACGAATTGGGCGGATTGAGCGTTTTTCAAATTACTCAACATCATCCATAACTTTCGGATGAGAAATTAATAGGAACATTGCGGATTAGGCGGATTAAGCGGAACGGAACCGATCCGGATCAGTCAGAATTATTATTTTTAGATCCGTATCCGTCCGTAGCATGCCTCAGTTTGGTACGAATTGGGCGGATTGAGCGGTTCGATTTGTCACACCCTCGATTTTCAACATAAATATTACGTTACGTAGTCAAAACAATGATCCAAATTAATAGAACATAACGACGTGACGCATTGTAATTGAATCGGAGGAAACAAATATTTACATTGACGATGTAAATAATTTAATCTCTATAAATAATCTATCCATCGGATTGACAAAATAAAAAATTCGAGACAGATGGGATTTTAAAAAGGAAAAAAGAATGTGGGTCGTTCCGAAACCCGGGTCATTACCATTCCCTAGCGGCCCACGCCATCCATTTGAAATTGGTGAACTCGTAACGGCTAGCGCTCCCAATTCCAAACCCCCAAAATAGAAACTCCAAGTACTCCATTAATACCAAAACCCTTGTTCCCTCTCTCTTCACAATTCAGACCAAATCCCTCTTTCTCTCTCTCTCTCTCTCTCTCAAATCTCTCGATTTCCAGTCATCGCGAACTTGTTTCTTCCCTAATTTCTTTCAACCTCTGGGGCTCTCTCTCTCTCTCTGGTCTCTACTCGCAGTCGACTTCTAGGGTTTCGAACATCAAGCAAAAATGGATCTGTCCCAAGAAATCGACGACTACATCAAGGAGTCCATCGAACACGCCCTCGGCCTTCCCGTATCCACGCAAACTCTCGAGTCCAAACTCAATGCCTCCGAAGCGGCCTGCAACCGTCTCCGCCAACAGTGCCTCTACCTCCAGACCAGGCTCAAGGAGAAAGATGACGTCATCGACCGCTCTAGGGTTCGTAAAATTTCATCTGTTTTCACCGGAGATTTTAATTAGGGTTTTGTGAGTCTTTGATGATATATATATATTTTTTAATTGTACTTAGGCTGAATCGTGTATGAACGCGCAAGCGTTGAAGAAGTTTGTGGAGGAAAATCAGAAACTCGCAAAGGAATGTGAGAGCCTCTTGGGGCAGTGTCGGAGGTGGGAGAACGAGTGCTCGTTGTACGACCATGATAGGGAAGCATTGATGGATTTTGGGAACGAGGCGGACGAACGTGCTAAGGAGGCCGAGGTTCGGGTGCACGAGTTGGAGGGCGAGTTGAGCAGAGTGGTGGATGAATTGCAGTTTTACAAACATCAGTGCGAGATGCAGTCGGTAAATAACTATCACATTTACGTTTCATTTTCGATTTTATTTCCTTTCAGTAGATAACTCTTCAATTTCCATCAGTAGATTAGTGTTGACTTGGCTATAATCTAGGATGGCTATACTTGTTAACACCTGACATCCAAAACCAAGTATATAAATCCATGGCCCTGGACTAAAACTGCATGGTCGCAATTTCCGTCCAAGTTAACCGTCCAATTCACCTCAGAAGCACCCACTGCATACATATACCAATTCGATTTCTTGTTGTGGGAAAGAGAAAAGGTGTGAAATTGTGGGAGGACTCCTTCTGACAGCATCCTCAGGTTGCTGGACCGGTATCTTGAGAGCTTGACAGAGGAATTCAAATTAGTTAAGGATGGGGGTTTTGCTGATAAAGTATTTTTTGGTAAATGCTTAAATCAAAACGTACAATTTAAAAAGCCAACACGAATATATGCATGCATTTATATAGACAGCAAATAGGAAGATCGGCAATGCAAATCTCTCTTCGTCTTTGTTTTCTATGTATAGGATGTTAGTGGGTTAGTGAATTAGGTTACTTCTAAGTTCTAGGGCTACTGCTCCATTAGCTCAAACCCAATACTACACAACCAATAGTCAATTGCTTAGTTTATAATTGTAGTAATTGTAGCTTGTCCGGTTTTAATTTTGATTAATCTAGTGTTCATGTTGTATTTGCAAAAAGGTTCAGGAATCAAGGAGGAAAGAAGTAAAAGCTTTTCTGAACTGTACAACTTAGAACTCAAAGACGTTTGAATCAGATATTGCTAGTTTTGTTGCTTGCTAGAGTTGTACATTAATGTATAGCCACATATCAGAAACGAGGAAAAAATAATGGCAATGTAGCGAATCTTAAAATTTAAGTGAAAGATGAATGTATGTCGTAAGTTACCAATTCAATGACACCATCCAAGTCACCAACATAAGTAGCCATTACAATGGAGCTCAAAATATAGTAGGAGAGAGGAAGAACGACAAGGAGGGAAAAAAGTTCATCGAGTGGGTTCAATCATGGGATGAGTACAAGGGAAGTTCTAGTGGGCAAGAAAAGGAAAGTGGCGGTGGTGGTTGCAGGGAGAAGGGAGGAGAGGCGTATTAGCTTAATCAACATCCCTTGTGAAGTTTGATCTCATTTTTTGTGAAGTTTTAGACAATAGCTTAATCAACATCTTCGTTGGTAACATTATTCAACACAAACCCCACTGCTTTCATACTTTTCAGTCATTATAATATCTGCTCTAAACGGAGGTACCGTCACTGAAATAAGTAGTTCCTAATTTGTGAAAAAGTAACTTGAAATAGTCGGATGGCTGTCCGTGTAGTTTGCGGAAATGACTGATACTCCAGTTCTATATCAGGACCACATGGTTCATCCTCGCCCATCAGAAGCTAGTTTCTAGTCTTCTAACAGCAACATTGGAACTGGTCAGCCCATTGGTTGACCCACAAAGTTGGTTCTGTTTTTCTTCTTTCCCAAGATTCACTTCCAGGTCAGATCTTCATTTCACGAGAGAACTAATTGGATAAGTGCCAAAATCTGTTATATGTGACCAAAGAAACCACGAATAGGTTTAAGTTTTCTGGCAGGCCTGATTTGCATGAGCTTACACAGTAGATGAAGTCCTGTTATTTTTACTTACTTTCTCTTAGAAGCCTCATACGATCTACTGTTATTGGTTGGTGCGAAGTGGCATTTGGCAGGTTATTTCATAGTGTTAAGTTTTAGAAGTGGTTAGGAGGGAGTTTATGATATTTCAGTCCGTTCCTCTAGGTTTTCATGGATGTTAGAAATAGATAACATGTGAATTGTCATAAGGCTGCATCAGAAAACATTATTTTGTGTAACTGTAGTGTGAAACTATATATCTTGAACTTCTTGTAGTTAATTGTCTTTGATTTCTAGCAAACAACAGGTATAAGACGAATTTGGTGGAGAAAATTATGGACTCGGCTGTCTTATTGGGAAAATGGAACTTCGATTTTCAATAGTAACTGGATTTTTTAGTTGAAGCTTACCTCTGGTATCATGCAATTCCTTGCAAATGAACTTTACTCCCTCTCTCTCTCTTTGGGTAACAAATTTCATTTGCAAATCATAATGTATTGGTGTGATATGAGTGTATGAAACTGTTAAGCTTGTAAGAACGCAATCTCTAGGTGGTTATCACTAACACCTAGAGATTGGGGGTGCAGGTCAACGGGCGCGTCTGTGTTTTTAGGAACAGGGTCAGTTTCTCTGGTTGTAGAACTCTGGTTTTAGGCAGTCCGGCAGGCAGACTGGGGCGTCATCGGCAGTGGCGACGATGGCGGCGTCGATGATGATCTGTTTTATTTCTGTGGCAGCGTGCTGAGACTGGATTAGGGATAGGGTTGGGCCTCTTTTGGGTTTAGGTGTCTATCGGGCTGAGCCCAATAGGGTGGTGTTGGTGTCTTGCCAACACACAAGGTGTTTAGGTGCTTTTGATGTATTTTCTTATAAAAAGTGAGAGGTGAGGTGACACAATTCAGGCTTCTGCGAGCTCTAGAAGTAGGAGGGTTTTGGTCCCTTCTAAACTATCTCAATGCGGGACCTCTTTTGTTGTAATTCTACAGGAATTTTTATGATCCTAATAATATGGAAACCTTTTTTCGCTGATCAAAAAAAAAAATACTAACACAATTGCTTCTTTATCCAGACTGGTTTGATTCATATGAACCATCAGACAATTGAATCTTGTGCTTCTTTTGTTCACTTTTTAGTTCTCTTCACTTTCTCAGTTGACGATGGAATGCTGTTACTGTGCTGCATGCTTTGATTCTATACAGTGCTGACGCTAAATATTGTTAGGTTACTTATATATGAACGTTTGTGTGTGAGTCATGAACTTGATTCTTGAATAAACAGGTGGTCCACATTAAGTTGTGAACCCAGTTCTTCTCCTATTCCTTTTGTACCTTTACCTTGGTTGATGCTTTGCTATTAACTTCTGCAAAACTGGTGGTTTAATCCAACAATAAGTGGGGGCTGATGATTATTTGAACTTTGTTTTCCTCTTGTTGAAAGGTTGATTCTTCCAGAGAAGGTTCTGCAGTGGAACAACTTCTACTTGAGTCACTCATAACAACCATGGTTGGTAATGACGAAGTTACATCAACTGCACATGCCTTTTTACAGGCAAATAGTGGAGTAGATGTGTGCCAAAAGTTGCTCAATACCTGGAATAGGTGAGATGCTTCTCCGGCAATTGGACGCATCATAGCAGCACTTGCCTGCAAATACTTGCCAACTGTTTACTGAATATTTTATTCGTATTTGTTTTCCAGTCTGAAGCCTTCGACTCGGAAAATTCTGGCACTGGCTGCTCAAGTCAAGACTCTAGAGAATGATAAGGAACATCTGAGGTTTAATCTCGCTAGAGCAGAAGAGGAGGTAAGTAGCACGTGGTTGATTATTTATTCTATTAATGGCGCATTACCAATTGACAAACTGTTTTCTTCGATGTGCTTAGGTGAAAGTGTTGTTTGAGGAAAACGAAGTATTGCACAAGGAGAATAAAAGGTTGTTGAGGCACCAGAAAGAAAGGTGCCACCCTGGTTCCAGTGAAAAACGCACTGGTAGCGCTTCTGCGAAGGTGAGAAGGATAGAATACATCATTTGGCATTTTTATTTTTGATTTTTCTGTTGTTTTTTTGGGCTTGGCATGCTAAAAACGGTGGTAACATGATTTACTTGGCATCTGTGCAGGGGAACAAGCGGAAAACTAGCCCCCTGACGAGTAGCCCAATTGAGGGGAAAATCAATTTTGGTGACGGTGATTCGCCAAGAAAGCCTCTGTCACCCTTGCTACATAACTCCCCAGAGTCCAGAATGCACAAGAAGTAAAAATAGGAATTAGTTTTTGTTTGCTCCAACTTCTTTTCTATTTGTCTTTTTCAATTTTTTTTTTATCCTTAGGTAAATGTTGTATCCTAAATGTTACTTTTCTTGGTAACCTCTTATATAGGGCATTGGAAAGAAATCACATTCGGTTGGAACCACATGATTTGTGCGAAAGAATGATTTCACTTGGAAACAGTTTTTCTCTACAACACCTTTAACGTGAAAAATGTTTTGGTTTCTAATTGCATCGTCTATGAACATCTGCTGAATTGTCTGCTCAATGGATACCCATGGCGGATAATATTTCAGTCACATTATGTCAGTTATGCTTTCTTTTCTTTCTGGTTGTTGAACATTGCCTGGTAAATGTGTTCCCAATTTTCAGCTTGGATCATATGGTTAATAGATTACTTCCTTCTCTCAATTTGTTTTTGCACTTCCAAGTATTATAGTTACAGCGATAAGTGCTCGTGTTCTAAATGTAGCTCTTTAGAAATACATGCTAATGATATATGCTCAACTCAAGGACCCTTTCATTTCCACACAGACTTGAAGGCACAAGTTGTCATTTTTATGAGGAATTATTCATTCGCATTCACATTCACTATGGTACACGTGGTCCTACAGGATTTGTTTTTGTTTTCCTACAGCCCTCTTGGATTGAGGAATTTGATGACAAAATAAGAGAAATGGTTAGAATTTCTTGCCAAATCTCTCATTTGGAATCTTGGGGAACCCATTGTTCTGTTTAGAGATTTAAAGACCCAAAAGTATAGAGACCCAAAAAGCTCCAAATCTCTAAAAAGGACGATCAGCCTCTCCAAAATTTATTCGTAGAGTAAAAAAAGTTGAAAAAAAGAGAGGGGGTAAGTTACAAAATCTTCCATCAATATAGAAATTTGGTTTTCAAAATAGAGATATAAGAGACCTATCGAAGATGCTCCAGGATAGATCTTTTTCTTTTTCTTTTTCTTTTTTTTTCATGTTTCTTGTAACGGTGGAACAACATTGCAATTGTAAAACTACAATATGTAGCCGTATCAAAATGAGAACTTGAAAAAAAATGTTTTAGAGAAAAGAATTCAAATTTCGTTCAGCAATTTACTAGATAATCATGAGTTCTTTTAATTGGTGAAAAAAAAATTTAAATTTCTTTGGACAATAATGCATTCTATATAAATCTCATTTCGTTTAGCAGATAATCTTTTTTAAACAGAAATAGTATATCGTATTTTTTGTCTCGTCCAAAATTATTTTTTGAAGATAATTTAATTCTTGAGATAAATACTCTACTTGATACCCGATGAAGTCAATATATTGAGATTAACAAAATTGATGGTCTAAATCGCTAAATTAGGATACACTATTTTTGTACCAGTTTGTTTTTCCATTGTCTTTATTCCAACTAAATAAAAAATTAATTATTTTTATCACTACATGGATCTTGTTTAATAAATTTTAATTAATTTAATTAAACAAAGATTTTGAAATCATAAAAATTTTAATAAATTAAATTAAAAGATATCAATATTTAAAACTAAAACAAACTTCAAGAAAAAGAAAACAAATTAAGACTAGAAGGAATTCATTTACAAGTTTTGGAAAAAAATTTATTCTTTGCACTGTTCTCAATAAATTTATCTATCTATCTATCTTTTTTCACTCATTACATTAAAAAAATCTGAAAACTCAAAACCAGACAAAGTGTTTTTTGTTTTTTTGAAAAAAGAAGAAACAAAAAATGAAGCGAAGTCCTATTATAACATGAAATCCTTGGAGGCCGTCGTTTTACCTGTGTTGTGCTCTGAGTGAAAGCGTCTTTAAATTAAATTTCAAAATATTAAAAATTTACGAGAGTGGAAATTCAGAGTACAAACCTAATGCGATAATTAAGAGCGCAAACGCATTGACATGTTCACTTCACTGCTTGCTCGGCCCCCAAAAGGGTGGGAAATTATCTATAGCTCCCTTATCCAGAATGGCGCTCTAAAATAACGTAAACAGGACAGGCCTCTAAACCAAAATCGAGAATTCTTCACTTTCTTCCTCAGTTTCGTTTCAATGGAGCTTGTTCGCCTTCCATACTCTCCAACATCCTCTCAATTCTCCACCCAACAATTACTACAACTCCCCCAAACAAACCCCTTATCCTCTCTCCCCAAAGCCCCCCAATTTACCACCAACCCCTTCCCTCATCTCTCCATTCTTTCTCTCTCTACTTCCTCATTTCCTCTCTCCCACATACTTCCCCTCAAAACCCATAAACCCAGCAACCCTTTTATCTTCAGTGCCTCCTCATCTTCAACCCAATCCCAAGCTACCATTGAAACCCCAGAATTAACCGAGTCAACCCAGTCCCAACTCGCTGAAGGAGAAGATGAAGAAGCAGAAGTTGATGAAGCCACTCGGACTAGAGTCCTCGCCCAGAACATGCCATGGACGAGCACTGTCGATGACGTTCGTTCTCTATTTGAGAAATACGGCACCGTTGTGGACATAGAGGTTTGTTTCTATTTTTTTTTTTTGGTGAATTTGTTTCTATTATGCTGGTTTCTCTTTCTGGTTTATGTTTATTCTTGTTGTTCTGATTTTGGGTCTTTGCTTTTTTCTTTTTCTTTTTTGTTTGTGGGATTAAATTAAAAAGCTCTCGATGTATAACAAGAAAAGGGATACGAACAGGGGATTGGCTTTCGTTACTATGGGCTCACACGAGGAAGCTTTGTCAGCTCTCAACAACCTGCAATCCTATGTAAGAATATTGGCTTTGATTTGAGAATTGCTTGGGACACATTCAAGTTTACATCCATTATTACGTCCTCTCTCACAAGTGATGGTAGGGCCCACAACTTTATTTGGAGGGTCTCACCATCACTTGTGAGAGAATGTAAGAATGAATGTAAACTTGGAGGTGTGCCTAGCATTTTGGTGGAAGTATTCCCTTTTGCTTAGAAAACCTATTACCAATGTAGTTTCTGCTTTTAAATCAATGGAATTCCTCTTGAAATGCTAACCTAGTAGGACTAACTCCATCTATTCACTGCCAAAATGGCAATGCCAAAGCTATATTTTTGCTTGCTAGAGCGCCTAAATGCCAGGTTTTTGCAAAACATTTTGGTAGCCAACTAGCCATATATCTCTTAGACTTGGCCATAACAGCTGAGGATGATGTGGCAAAAATGGCATTGTCAAACCTTGTGCCAAATTATGCAGAATATTTGGCAATGCCAGGATTTGGCAAGAAATGGAGAAGCTTTCTACTACTATTCACTTGAGGGATTTCTGTGTTATCATGGTAGTAAGCTGAAGTTTGGTTTGTTAATGTGTTCTTTTTAGGAATTTGAGGGTCGAATTTTAAAGCTTGACTGGGCAAAGCCAAAGGAGAAAACTAATCCTGTTGCCCAGAAGCCCAAGCCGGCACCAATTCACAACTTATTTGTTGCAAATTTGCCATATCAGGCAAGAGCCAAAGATCTGAAGGAGTTTTTCAATTCTGAAAATGGCAATGCAGTTTCTGCAGATGTTATATTTCATGAGAATCCGAGAAGGTCAGCTGGGTATGGATTTGTTTCCTTCTATACCAAGCAGGAGGCTGAGGCAGCACTTTCTGCTTTTCAAGGAAAGGTAATTTGGGGTTTTGTTGACTCTGCCAAGTGAATTATGTACATTGGTGATTCCATATGTTGGCATGCTTATCTAGGGGCTGTTTGGTTGGGATTACGTATTTGGTTGCGTGTGTATTTTCTTCCCAAGAAATTAAGCAACCAAGCCCGAGAAACAAACTTATTTGCTTATGGCTTATTTTTTAGCAATAAGAAAATAAGCAAGCGAACCAAACGAACCCTGCGTGCCTGTTGGATTGTCAGTTAAATACTTGGAAGATTTTACCTGGTGTTTTCTGAGCAGTTATTGTTTCACAGTTGTTCATGGGAAGGCGAATTCGAGTAGCAAATAGTAAAAGATTTTTGAGACAAGGGACAAAGGCAACCATCCTATTAGAGAGTGCCTCAACAACCTTGAACCCTAACACTGAACGGTCAGAAGAAGCTGATGCAGCTTGATGGTGTATCTTTTGGGTGGCAATGAAGTTTTCTTCCTCTTGGTATGATTTTCATAGTGTCACGTTCAGTTTGCTTAAGCAAAAACCTAGATGACATTCGATTTACCTCAGTGGACTTTCCTCTAGTTTTGATCATTGGCTGTTATCGTGGTGTATTTTTTTTGTGCAAGTGAAATTGATAATAGAGTTTCTGAAGGAGTACTTGCTTTACCTAGATTGACTGCATGGTGAAGTCTTGGATGCATCTTAATTTTGCATTGTCAACCTCAATACCAATAGGTTGACTAGTACAGAAATTCATAATTTATTTACAAGGCTAGGTGCTAGCCAACGGTGGAAAGTAGTGCTTGAAAACAATTTTCTAGATACTTATCCATATTGATAATCAAGTCCTTTGGTTCTGACTTCTTACATTTGTATGTTTGGAAAAGAAACGTCTCTACTTCTTCTGTTTTTATCCATTTTGTGACATTGGAGCTGTATTTGTTACCCTCGGTGAAAGGCTCTCTTCTCTGCCTTGATAACATCAGCGTAGACATAAGGGCTGTGAAAATGTGAAAAGGATTCGAACAAATGAGCAATAAAATTTTCAAAGTCTTGTAGGTGGATGTCTTAGGGTGTCCTGGTGAGCATACTTGCACCTCAACTAATCCTTGGAGAACCAATCCCATTGCCCACTAGCGGGGCCCTAATTGAAGCTGGAGCAAAGTTCCGTATGGGATGGTCCAATAAGAGTTGATACTTGATAGCACCTGAGAGGTTTCAAATATGAGATCAGCTACATAGGACTAGATGCAAATAGAACATTTGTTTCCTATCCATCTAAAAGAGGGATACGAAACGGATGGCAAAATGATTACACATAGTGCAATCTGACTAATAAGAAAAGAGCTAACATGACTACATGAGTAACCAATGTACATATTACTGAAATACAAGCTTGAACCACCGAATGGCAGAAGTTGAGCTCCTCATGAAAGAGGTGGAATGATCTTGGGAACAGCCCTTATAGAATTCTGGAGCTGCACCTCATGGAAATCACAAACTGAAATTGAGAGATCACAGTTGAAGCCACAAACTGATCCAAATATCCCTCGTGGACAGCAATTTGCAGCATTTAAATAGCAGCCAAAAACAGCTCACAGCCGTAGAGCACACCATTGTGACTTGGAGATAGTAGCCAAGACAGAAACCAATGGCACACCATCAGTAGCCGTAGGAAACAACATCAACAGCAGTTAGCTGCAGTAGCAGGTAGCAGCAGTAGAAAACACCAAACAGCAGTAGCAGCACACTAGCAACCAAACAGCAGCACCCAAACAGCTCAACTACTGGTCTGCATTTTCTGGACAGCAAAAGTAGGAAAAGCAGCATAACAGCAGCTGCCTCACAGCAAAACAGAAGCAGACAGCAAAACAGAGGGAACAAACAACTAGGGACAGCCCCCTAGAAAAGCATAAACACTCCAAGGGACAACCCCCCAAGGATAGGTCAAAACTACCTGAAAATCAGCTAGAACAGCAAAATTAAGGAAATGAAAACTAAAAAGCTGCAGCCAAAGGAAAACAGCAGCAGCAATAACAAAACAGCAGAAGCTACTGCCTTCACATCCAAAACTGGATGCTTAGACACAGCAGAGGACACAGCAGCATATGTATGGATTATCAGCATATGACAGGTTACAAACACTGCAGAAATGCAGTTTATAGAAGTGGTTTGCAGAAGAAACCAAGACTGAAGTGGATACTAAATCACTCCAAGCCACACCCTTAGGACATGCCAAGAGAAATGCAGCAAACCAAAACAAAGAACCAAAAGGCCTAATCCTTTATCTACTCACCATACTACTCCCTCGAGGCCTAAAACACCAAAAACTGGGTCCCAACTCCCTCACCTCTCCCTCACAATATGACTCCCTCTAGATATTACCTCCTCTCACAAGAAATTTGGGGTTCAAGCACACAACTCACAGGTACACACATATAGTGGCACACACAATCCTCTAAGAAGGCACACAGATCACATGACACAGGTCTTGCCATCCAGAACCTCCATGAGCAGGTGCAAAACTCTCTAAATAGGAGCATTTGCACTTTAAGCATCCTGTCAAATCTGAAATTCCAGTAGGTAAACAAGTGAAATGCATGATAAATTAAAAGAAAAACAGTCACCAAGATTATATTATTAACCATTAATGTTCCACTCATTCACAACCCAGTCTGCATGAAGAGATTGAAGATTAGATAATGATAGAAGTCTTGCTCTAACCATGGAATAGATTTTGTGAACAACTACCTCACAAGAACAAGTTGTACCTTGGAATTTCCTCATGTTCCTCTCAATCCACACATGATAGGCAGAGGTAGTAAATACCAATTTGGTAATGACTGTTTTAATGGACTTGCCTTTTATGTTCGAGAGAAAATTGACCCAAGCAGCCCAAGATCTAGAGGGCCAGGAAACATGAAGTTTGGAAAGGTTAGTGTCCCACACTTGTTGAGAGAAGGGACAATTGAAGAAAAGATGGTCATGGCTTTTACTCCCAGAGCAGAAGCTACACTGTGGAGAGTGGTTGAGACCAAAAAGTGCTAGCCTATCTGCAGTGGGAGTCCCAAGCCTTAACCACCAGACCAACCCCTTGGGTATGGAAACCACAACACTTGAAGGAGTACCACAACACTTGAAGGAGTATAATGAGAAGCCTTGCTAGTAACGCTGATACAAATACAAAATTCAACTCATGGAACTCATCGATCGTCCCTTACACAATAAAAGTTACGCGTCTACATAAGGTATTCTTGTCATTCGAGTTATGAAGCATGGGTACTTAAAAAAAATGTCACACCCATGCTGACTACTTATTGAGTGTCGGTATTAGACGTGGTACTTCTAGATGCGCACAGGTGTATTAAATGCATGTGCAATCGTTTTTCCCTTTAATTTTTTTCCATACCCCAAAAGTACAAAGTACATGCTAGAGCTGTACCTGGTCAGGATGATAAATCTTTTATACGAGTTAGCTTGATGAGATTTCTTATTACGATTATCATGCTTTTAGAACTAAGCATTGGTGTGTAATTTCTTTGCGTAATGAGGTTAATTTTGTTTTGTACCTTGTGCCGTAAATCGGTAAATTGTTATCAATTTTCAAATTGTCATCCATAATGCATTTCTTCTAAGTATAAAAATACTTTTAAAGGACGCACCCTAGTTGCACCTGTTACCCAACTTTTTTAGAATTTGCCGTATTGACATACCCATATTTTAATGCAGTATCGTATGTACCTGTGCTTCATAGCATTGCAGTTGAACCATGGTAATTAAGATAGAATTGGTGCCTATCAAAAAAAAAAATTGGTTACTAGGAGGGCGTCAACTGATAGATAATAGACTACTTATAATGTAATTACACATAATGAAATATCAAACATAAAATTCGTATTTGTGTATTGAAGTGGTTACAGCTTCTGAATGGGTAGGCTTTTTCATTTTCATGCTTCAAAAAAAGTGAGTACATGTGACATATTTGTGTTTTTTTAAGGAAGTTTACGAGCATGTATTGCTTCTTTCTGGTATGATTTTGGATATTTAGATGATGCGTGCGCGTGTGTGCGCGCGCGCGCACATCTGCTCTCTGGAGGAGGAATGGATGTTGTTTTGTTTCAGATAAGATGGACAAGAGCATCCTGTATTTTAGACGAAGTTACTAGGGCTTGTGTGCAGTGTGCTGACTGCTGAGCTTATGTTCTTGTAAGAGCTTCCTCTTCCAATCGGAAGATGGCATATCTGTGATGCGTAGTGGTTGTCACTCGTGGATTACTAAGAAAATGGTACTCATCTTTCGGTAGAACAAAATGTTTAGAAGATTCTAGTTTCACGCTGAGTTCCCTACTGTTTGCTTCTAACTTCTCTATCATTTACGCTTCTGTCATGGATCGCATTGCTGAAGTTATTTATAGTGCATTGGCTTTACTTCTTTTTTTTGCCGATATTGTAGACATTAGCGGGGTGTTAGTTTGTTAGTCCGCAGGGGGTTCAGAGGCTGTCCATAGCCCTTAACCCCAAACCGCCCCTCGTGGGGCTCAAACCATGCCTCTAGTGAGGGAGGCTTACCAACTGAGGTAAGAGCTCATTGGCTTCACTTTTACTTATCAAAAATATGTGTATTGGCTTTATTAATGTTTTGCGTTGTAGTACTTGGTTTAAATAGTTTATACAATATACATACTTCATTTCGCGTTTCACTTTGGTCTACCCTCTTTTACAGCGTTTGAGACCCACTAGAAATGTAGTATGGGTTGGTACTTCCGAACTCATGAGAGGAGATGAGGAGAACCACCCCAGTTATCGAATTTCACCATGCCGGAAACTTTACGCACAGTGAAGCTGTACCTTCAATTTTGTGATCATACCTCTAGCTTTCCTCTATAGTTTCCGAACCTGCTTGTTGCTCTGTTGGGTTACCTGGAAGGCTTGAAATGGAAAAATGGCTTCTTACTTAGTTTATCGCATTCTTTTTCCAGTACACTTATGCCTGATGAAAATTAGAGTCCGAGAAAAATATTTCTTGCTGTAAGCTATATCTCTCAACTGTTGCATATCTGCTTTTCTGTTTTTCGTGATGTAATAGAGTCTCGGTGTTCAGAACAAAAGAGAAAGAAAATCGACGAGGTTCCGTTTGTAGAGGATTTTAAATGCACCATTCGTACTTTTAGAATGTTATAAATGAGTCCTGCTTTCTCTGTTCAACAACGCCTTTGAGAGTGGAAAACCAGAAAAAAAAAAAAAAAAAAAAGCGAGAAAATGTAGGTGAATGTTGAAACTCTACCTAAAAATTAGGTTAAGAGAAGAAAAGGGTTCCTTATTTGTTGGCACAAATCTTAGTCACAATCGTCCTAATAATACCTAATTAGGAAAATGAAATGTGTCAACGAAGGAATAACGACATTAACCAAGGGAATTGGATCCTCTCTGGTCCTTAATTTGGACAGGATGAGACAATTCAAATTTGGACCTTCTATTGCTGCAATTAATTATTCGGATTTGTTTAGAGATTCTTACCGGTAAGAGTGGTTATACCGATATAGGATCCAGGTTTTTTCTTTCTTTCTTTTCTGCCTTCCACCTATATGTGGGATCACTACCAATACATGAAGCCTGTGCTTACGGCTTTGGGTTTCACTATCATCTGTTCGGATGTCAAGTTCTTGTAACCATATGCATTTACTATGCCTTGGAAATTTTTGACTTTCGCTCCTTCAGCACATACAATCCTTGGATCTTGTAAATAACCTAATTCACTACTAATTTGTAAAAAAAAAAAACAGCTCAATAGTATACTCCTAAGGGGATGGGGAATGGGTACTGCTAAGCGGCATACGGGTGGGACAAGCCGAAAGGATATGAACTACTCCACCAAGCACTCGCGCTCCTGGCGAGAATCAAATTATCACCTTCCATGTGGGAGAGGTAAGAAAGTGTCATCGGACTATAAGCCCGTCGGCAACATAATGAATCATATCACATAAAAAGAGAGTGTCTGAAAAAGAAAGGGGAGAATACCAATGGTCCAATAGGACCAATACCAATAGCAATAGCATGGGGGACTGGCTGGCTGGCTGGCTTTTGAACTACTAATTAGGATGGGACAGAGTAGAGTTGGTCACAAATGAACTGGGAGCAGTTGGCTGAACCCAATGGATTACCCCAACCAGGGGCGGACCCACCATAGGGCACGTGGGGTCACGTGCCCCCACGCCTTTTTTTTAAAAAAAAATTTCCCGGAATTTTGTGTATATATATATTATATGTGCTAACATGTGCAATAAGCTTAAGTTTGGTGCAGTGGTAAGCAACCATCAACAAAGAACTCTGAGCGAGAGTTTGACTCCTCCCCCAGCCACTCGGTGGGTTTTTTTTTATTCTTTTTAAAAAATCCACAAACTCCCCTGCCACTCGGTGATTTTTTTTTTATTCTTTTTTCAAAATCCACTAAAACTCTTTCACAACTAAGGTTTCCCCATCCACTAAAACTCTTTCACAACCAAGGTTTCCTCCACTCCTCAACGTCTCCAATAATTTGTGTAGTACTCAATATGAACCCGCATATTGTATTTGTACATTTTTTGTCCCCGAAATTTGTACTTGTAGAGTTAATACTAGGAAAATAGATGATGAACATGTGATAATTTTGTTTTAACACATATAATCGAGGTGCGCAAATTTGCCCAAATTGCTTGTTATTAAAATGCATATATACTTTTAAATTATTACATTATCATGAATGCTAAAATTATTTTGGTGTGAATGTGTTTAACTGTAACTCACATATTAAGGCGTTACAAAGAAAATTGGTGCCCCCGCTATGTAAAATTTCTGGGTCCGTCACTGACCCCAACAGCCCCAACCAACAACGGACCCCATAGGTAGAAGGATGATCAATTTTCTGACACAGCTGAGAGAGGCTTTCATATTCATATGAGGATGTTCAGTGACGGCTTATTCTAGTATGACTTTTTAGACAAACGCCATTGTTTGTTAGGCTCATTTCTTTCTCAAAAATTCAAAGTGCAAAAAAGCTCGGAGTTTTTAGCTGAAATACTAACTTCTTAGCCCAAGGTTTTTAGGGAAGAGAAAAAACAACCATAATTGTGTTTGAAAGAGAAGAGATGTAGTAGTAAGTTGGAGTATTATTAGGTATTGATATCTAAAATTCTTAACAAATATTTTGGGACTACGGGAGTACCAAATTTCCGATATAAACTACCAAATCTAGATTTAAGCTATTGTGCTGTGTTTGAGGGATTATTTTTTCCTTTTTCAGATTTTGAGATTCTTACTTTTCAAAATCAATTTTGGAGTGTTTGACAAAAATTCTAAATAACGATTTCCGGATTCTACAGATTCTGAAAAGTTTAAAAAGGAATGAAATTCTCAAAATTTCATCTTGGGTAGCTTTTGGGATTCTGCAACACAAATTCTCAAAAAAATCAATGAAATCCTTATAATCTCGCAGCTGCAACAAATTAACACGTTTCTCTACTTTGACTAAAATCGGGAATTTAAAATCTACAGCATAATATGAAGCTAAAATCTAAGATTTTGCATCCACAATTATCGCTAACACGCCTATTCTCACTGAAGAAACATTATAAACTGTCCAGTTCGATTTCAAATCCACGGCCATCCAAACGGACCCTAAATGTATCCGTTCTGCTTCATGCTCTCCAAGCAATCCCCTTTGCAACCTAATTGGTTCAACCCGATAACCTAATTATGTAAGTTGGTTTTATAGTACTTCATTAGTTCATGTTTCGAATAACGTTTTTCAGTAACAACTTATGACATTTTATCAAGTTGTTCACACTCATCAACAAGTTATTGGTTAGTGGAAACAACTGGACATTTGACAATAAAATTTTCTTAACTTATTCCCTACCGGAAACACCCCTAAAGGATTTGTTTTCCTACAGCCCTTTTGGATTGAGGAATTTGATGACAAAATAAAAGAAATGGTTAGAATTTCTTGCCAAATCTCTCATTTGGAATCTTGGGGAACCCATTGTTCTGTTTAGAGATTTAAAGACCCAAAAGTATAGAGACCCAAAAAGCTCCAAATCTCTAAAAAGAACGATCAGCCTCTCCAAAATTTCTTCGTAGAGTAAAAAAAGTTGAAAAAAAAGAGGGGGTAAGTTACAAAATCTTCCATCAATATAGAAATTTGGTTTTCAAAATAGAGATATAAGAGACCTATCGAAGACGCTCCAGGATAGATTTTTTTTTTTTTCTCATGTTTCTTGTAACGGTGGAACAACATTGCAATTGTAAAACTACAATATGTAGCCGTATCAAAATGAGAACTTGAAAAAAAATGTTTTAGAGAAAAGAATTCAAATTTCGTCCAGCAATTTACTAGATAATCATGAGTTCTTTTAATTGGTGAAAAAAAATTTAAATTTCTTTGGACAATAATGCATTCTATATAAATCTCATTTCATTTAGCAGATAATCTTTTTTAAACAGAAATAGTATATCGTATTTTTTGTCTCGTCCAAAATTATTTTTTGAAGATAATTTAATTCTTGAGATAAATACTCTACTTGATACCCGATGAAGTCAATATATTGAGATTAACAAAATTGATGGTCTAAATCGCTAAATTAGGATACACTATTTTTGTACCAGTTTGTTTTTCCATTGTCTTTATTCCAACTAAATAAAAAATTAATTATTTTTATCACTACATGGATCTTGTTTAATAAATTTTAATTAATTTAATTAAACAAAGATTTTGAAATCATAAAAATTTTAATAAATTAAATTAAAAGATATCAATATTTAAAACTAAAACAAACTTCAAGAAAAAGAAAACAAATTAAGATAGAAGGAATTCATTTACAAGTTTTGGAAAAAAAATTATTCTTTTCTCAATAAATTTATCTATCTATCTATCTTTTTTCACTCATTACATAAAAAAAAAATCTAAAAACTCAAAACCAGACAAAGTGTTTTTTGTTTTTTTGAAAAAAGAAGAAACAAAAAATGAAGCCAAGTCCTATTATATCATGAAATCCTTGAAGGCCGTCGTTTTACCTGTGTTGTGCTCTGAGTGAAAGCGTCTATAATTAAATTTCAAAATATTTAAAATTTACGAGAGTGGAAATTCAGAGTGCAAACGTAATGCGATAATTGAGAGCGCAAACGCATTGACATGTTCACTTCACTGCTTGCTCGGCCCCCAAAAGGGTGGGAAATTATCTATAGCTCCCTTATCCAGAATGGCGCTCTAAGAGCAAGTTTATCAATACATAGGTATACTACATTGTGAACAGTTCACAATTCTACTTTAGCTATTAACTTTTTCTTTCACAACTACACTAATACTATCTATTTTACCTAACACCAATTAAAATATACATTTTTTCACTTTTTTCCTATTATTTTTTTTCCCCAAGAAGGGAGGAGAGAGAGAAAGAAACAATAAAAAAAAGAAAGGAGTGTGAATAGTGCTTAGGTAAAAGTGGCTAAGCCCTATTCATAAATGTATTTTACCTATCCTTTTACCTAATTTGGTGCAGAGATATTTTTTAAGTTTCTCCCCTCCAAAATAGCTAAAAAGCTATTTTACCAATACTAGTGTACATGCTCTAAAATAACCAGGACAGGCCCCTAAACCAAAATCGAGAATTCTTCACTTTCTTCCTCAGTTTCGTTTCAATGGCGCTTGTTCGCCTTCCATACTCTCCAACATCCTCTCAATTCTCCACCCAACAATTACTACAACTCCCCCAAACAAACCCCTTATCCTCTCTCCCCAAAGCCCCCCAATTTACCACCAACCCCTTCCCTCATCTCTCCATTCTTTCTCTCTCTACTTCCTCATTTCCTCTCTCCCACATACTTCCCCTCAAAACCCATAAACCCAGCAACCCTTTTATCTTCAGTGCCTCCTCATCTTCAACCCAATCCCAAGCTACCATTGAAACCCCAGAATTAAACGAGTCAACCCAGTCCCAACTTGCTGAAGGAGAAGATGAAGAAGCAGAAGTTGATGAAGCCACTCGGACTAGAGTCTTCGCCCAGAACATGCCATGGACGAGCACTGTCGATGACGTTCGTTCTCTATTTGAGAAATACGGCACCGTTGTGGACATAGAGGTTTGTTTCTAATTTTTTTTTTGGTGAATTTGTTTCTATTATGCTGGTTTCTCTTTCTGGTTTATATTTATTCTTGTTGTTCTGATTTTGGGTCTTTGCTTTTTTCTTTTTCTTTTTTGTTTGTGGGATTAAATTGAAAAGCTCTCGATGTATAACAAGAAAAGGAATACGAACAGGGGATTGGCTTTCGTTACTATGGGCTCACACGAGGAAGCTTTGTCAGCTCTCAACAACCTGCAATCCTATGTAAGAATATTGGCTTTGATTTGAGAATTGCTTGGGACACATTCAAGTTTACATCCATTATTACGTCCTCTCTCACAAGTGATGGTAGGGCCCACAACTTTATTTGGAGGGTCTCACCATCACTTGTGAGAGAGTGTAAGAATGAATGTAAACTTGGAGGTGTGCCTAGCATTTTGGTGGAAGTATTCCCTTTTGCTTTAGAAAACCTATTACCAATGTAGTTTCTGCTTTTAAATCAATGGAATTCCTCTTGAAATGCTAACCTAGTAGGACTAACTCCATCTATTCACTGCCAAAATGGCAATGCCAAAGCTATATTTTTGCTTGCTAGAGCGCCTAAATGCCAGGTTTTTGCAAAACATTTTGGTAGCCAACTAGCCATATATCTCTTAGACTTGGCCATAACAGCTGAGATGACGTGGCAAAAATGGCATTGTCAAACCTTGTGCCAAATTATTCAGAAGATTTGGCAATGCCAGGATTTGGCAAGAAATGGAGAAGCTTTCTACTACTATTCACTTGAGGGATTTCTGTGTTATCATGGTAGTAAGCTGAAGTTTGGTTTGTTAATGTGTTCTTTTTAGGAATTTGAGGGTCGAATTTTAAAGCTTGACTGGGCAAAGCCAAAGCAGAAAACTAATCCTGTTGCCCAGAAGCCCAAGCCGGCACCAAATAACAACTTATTTGTTGCAAATTTGCCATATAAGGCAAGAGCCAAAGATCTGAAGGAGTTTTTCAATTCTGAAAATGGCAATGCTGTTTCTGCAGATGTTATATTTCATGAGAATCTGAGAATGTCAGCTGGGTATGGATTTGTTTCCTTCTATACCAAGCAGGAGGCTGAGGCAGCACTTTCTGCTTTTCAAGGAAAGGTAATTTGGGGTTTTGTTGACTCTGCCAAGTGAATTATGTACATTGGTGATTCCATATGTTGGCATGCTTATCTAGGGGCCGTTTGGTTGGGATTACGTATTTGGTTGCGTGTGTATTTTCTTCCCAAGAAATTAAGCAACCAAGCTCGAGAAACAAACTTATTTGCTTATGGCTTATTTTTTAGCAATAAGAAAATAAGCAAGCGAACCAAACAAACCCTGCGTGCCTGTTGGATTGTCAGTTAAATACTTGGAAGATTTTACCTGGTGTTTTCTGAGCAGTTATTGTTTCACAGTTGTTCATGGGAAGGCGAATTCGAGTAGCAAATAGTAAAAGTTTTTTGAGACAAGGGACAAAGGCAACCATCCTATTAGAGAGTGCCTCAACAACCTTGAACCCTAACACTGAACGGTCAGAAGAAGCTGATGCAGCTTGATGATGTATCTTTTGGGTGGCAATGAAGTTTTCTTCCTCTTGGTATGATTTTCATAATGTCACGTTCAGTTTGCTTAAGCGAAAACCTAGATGACATTCGATTTACGTCAGTGGACTTTCCTCTAGTTTTGATCATTGGCTGTTATCGTGGTGTATTTTTTTTGTGTACGTGAAATTGATAATAGAGTTTCTGAAGGAGTACTTACTTTACCTAGATTGACTGCATGGTGAAGTCTTGGATGCATCTTAATTTTGCATTGTCAACCTCAATACCAATAGGTTGACTAGTACAGAAATTCATAATTTATTTACAAGGCTGGGTGCTAGCCAACGGTGGAAAGTAGTGCTTGAAAACAATTTTCTAGATACATATCCATATTCATAATCAAGTCCTTTGGTTCTGACTTCTTACATTTGTAAGTTAGGAAGAGAAACGTCTCTACTTCTTCTGTTTTTATCCATTTTGTGACATTGGAGCTGTATTTGTTACCCTCGGTGAAAGGCTCTCTTCTCTGCCTTGATAACATCAGCCTAGACATAAGGGCTGTGAAAATGTGAAAAAGGATTCGAACAAATGAGCAATAAATTTTTCAAAAGTCTCGTAGGTGGATGTCTTCGGGTGTCCGGGTGAGCTTACTTGCACCTCAACTAATCCTTGGAGGACCAATCCCTTTGTCCACTAGCGGGGCCCTAATTAAAGCTAGAGCAAAGTTCCGTATGGGATGGTCCAATAAGAGTTGATACTTGATAGCACCTGAGAGGTTTCAAATCTGAGATCTAGGAGGGAGTAAACCCCTAAGTCCCAAGTCTTAACCACCGGACCAACCCCTTGGGTATGGAAACCACAACACTTGAAGGAGTATAATGAGAAGCCTTGCTAGTAACGCTGATACAAATACAAAATTCAACTTATGGAACTCATCGATCGTCCCTTACACAATAAAAGTTACGCGTCTACATAAGGTATTCTTGTCATTCGAGTTATGAAGCATGGGTACTTAAAAAAAATGCCACACCCATGCTGACTACTTATTGAGTGTCGGTATTAGACGTGGTACTTCGAGTTGCGCACAGGTGTATTAAATGCATGCGCAATCGTTTTTCCCTTTAATTTTTTGCCATACCCCAAAAGTACAAAGTACATGCTAGAGCTGTACCTGGTCAGGATAATAAATCTTTTATACGAGTTAGCTTGATGAGATTTCTTATTACGATTATCATGCTTTTAGAACTCAGCATTGGTGTGTAATTTCTTTGCATAATGAGGTTAATTTTGTTTTGTACCTTGTGCCGTAAATTGGTAAATTGTTGTCAATTTTTGAATTGTCATCCATAATGCATTTCTTCTAAGTATAAAAATACTTTAAAAGGATGCACCCTAGTTGCGCCAGTTACCCAACTTTTTTAGAATTTTCCGTATTGACATACCCATATTTTAATGCAGTATCGTATGTACCTGGTGCCTATCAAAAAAAGAAGATAGAATTGGTTACTAGGAGGGCGTCAACTGATAGATAATAGACTACTTATAATGTAATTACACATAATGAAATATCAAACATAAAATTCGTATTTGTGTATTGAAGTGGTTACAGCTTCTGAATGGGTAGGCTTTTTCATTTTCATGCTTCAAAAAAAGTGAGTACATGTGACATATTTGTGTTTTTTTAAGGAAGTTTACGAGCACGTATTGCTTCTTTCTGTATGATTTTGGATATTTAGATGATGCGTGAACATGTGTGTGTGCGTGCGCACACGCACGTCTGCTCTCTGGAGGAGGAATGGATGTTGTTTTGTTTCAGATAAGATGGACAAGAGCATCCTGTATTTCAGACGAAGTTACTAGGGCTTGTGTGCAGTGTGCTGACTGCTGAGCTTATGTTCTTGTAAGAGCTTCCTCTTCCAATCGGAAGATGGCATATCTGTGATGCGTAGTGGTTGTCACTCGTGGATTACTAAGAAAATGGTACTCATCTTTCGGTGGAACAAAATGTTTAGAAGATTCTAGTTTCACGCTGAGTTCCCTACTGTTTGCTTCTAACTTCTCTATCATTTATGCTTCTGTCATGGATCGTATTGCTGAAGTTATTTATAGTGCATTGGCTTTACTTCTTTTTTTTGTCGATAATTGTAGACACTAGTGGGGTGTTAGTTTGTTAGTCCGCAGGGGGTTCAGAGGCTGTCCATAGCCCTTAACCCCAAACCGCCCCTCGCGGGGCTCAAACCATGCCTCCAGTGAGGGAGGCGTACCAACTGAGGTAAGAGCTCATTGGCTTCACTTTTACTTATCAAAAATATGTGTATTGGCTTTATTAATGTTTTGCTTTGTAGTACTTGGTTTAAATACGTAGTTTATACAATATACATACTTCTTTTCGCATTTCACTTTGGTCTACCCTCTTTACAGCGTTTGAGACCCACTAGAAATGTAGTATGGGTTGGTACTTCCGAACTCATGAGAGGAGATGAGGAGAACCACCCCAGTTATCGAATTTCACCATGCCGGAAACTTTACGCACAGTGAAGCTGTACCTTCAATTTTGTGATCATACCTCTAGCTTTCCTCTATAGTTTCCGAACCTGCTTGTTGCTCTGTTGGGTTACCTGGAAGGCTTGAATGGAAAAATGGCTTCTTACTTAGTTTATCGTGTTCTTTTTCCAGTACTCTTATGCCTGATGAAAATTAGAGTCCGAGAAAAATATTTCTTGCTGTAAGCTATATCTCTCAACTGTTGCATAGCTGCTTTTCTGTTTCTCGTGATGTAATAGAGTCTCGGTGTTCAGAACAAAAGAGAAAGAAGATGCATGAAAGAAAATCGACGAGATTCCATTTGTAGAGGATTTTAAATGCACCATTCGTACTTTTAGAATGCTATAAATGAGTCCTGCTTTCTCTGTTTAACAACGCCTTTGAGAGTGGAAAACCAGGAAAAAAAAGAAAAGAAAAGAAAAAAAAGCGAGAAAATGTAGGTGAATGTTGAAACTCTACCTAAAAATTAGGTTAAAAGAAAAGGGTTCCTTAATTGTTGGCGCAAATCTTAGTCACAATTGTCCTAATAATACCTAATTAGGAAAATGAAATGTGTCAACAAAGGAATGAAACGACATTAACCAAGGGAATTGGATCCTCTTTGGTCCTTAATTTGGACAGGACGAGACAATTCAAATTTGAACCTTCTATTGCTGCAATTAATTGTTTAGATTTGCTTAGAGATTCTTACCGGTAAGAGTGGTTAAACCTATTATCTGTTCGGATGTCAAGTTCTTGTAACCATATGCATTTACTATGCCTTGGAAATTTTTGAGTTTTGCCCCTTCAGCACATACAATCCTTGGGGCTTGTAAATAACCTAATTCACTACTAATTTGTAAAAAAAATAAAACAGCTCGATAGTACTCCTAAGGGGATGGGGAATGGGTACTGCTAAGCGGCATACGGGTGGGGCAAGCCGAAAGGATATTAACCATCCCACTAAGCACTCGCGCTCCTGGTGAGAATCAAACCCTCATCTTCTATGTGGGAGAGGTGAAGAAGTGTCATTGGACTATAAGCCCGTTGTTAACATAATGAATCATATCACATAAAAAGAGAGTGTCCGAAAAAGAAAGGGGAGAATACCAATAGCATGGGGACTGGCTGGCTGGCTGGCTTTTGAACTACTCCCTCCGTCCCTTTATTATGGTCCAGTATTCCATTTTGGGCTGTCCCTTAATAAGTGTCCATTTTGTAAAGTTAGTGGGTAAAAGTTGGTGAATTATCTATTTTGTCCCTAAAAGTAGATTCCATTTTGAAAAGTTAGTGAGTAAAAGTATAATGATGATGGGTAAGTAGGAAAAGTGGAGGAAAAAGTTGATGTGAAAGGTATAATGATGATGTCTTTTTAATAAGTTGGAGTTACGAAGCAGGACATTTAAAAAGGGACGGAGGGAGTACTAATTAGGATGGGACAGAGTAGAGTTGGTCACAAATGAACTGGGAGCAGTTGGCTGAACCCAATGGATTACCCCAACAGCCCCAACCAACTACGGACCCCATAGGTAGAAGAATGATCAATTTTCTGACCCAGCTGAGAGAGGCTTTCATTCGAGGATGTTCAGTGACAGCTTATTCTAGTACTCCCTCCGTTCCTTTTTAAGTGTTTTATTTCGTAATTTTAACTTATTAAAAAGACATTATCATTACACATTTCACATCAATTTTTACCTTCATTTTCTCTCCTTACCCTCTATGAAAACATCATTATTACATTTTTACTCACTAACTTTTCAAAATGAAATTTACTTTTAGGGGCAAAATAGAAAATTCACCAACTTTTACCCACTAACTTTACAAAATGGACACTTATTAAGGAACAGCCCAAAATGAAATACTGGACTCTTAAAAAGGGACGGAGGGAGTATGACTTTTTAGACAAACGCCATTGTTTGTTAGGCTCATTTCTTCCTCAAAAATTCGAAGTGTAAAAAAGCTGAGTTTTTAGCTGAAATACTCATCTACAACAATTAAGGAACAACCAGACATTTTACAATAACTTATGGGTTAGTGCAAACAACTTGACATTTTTCAATAATTTTTCACTCACATACTCATCTACAACTTATTGGTTAGTGGAAACAACTTGACATTTTAAACAACTTACTGGTTAGTGGAAACAACTAACGACTTGTTAATAACAATAAAATTTTCTTAACTTATTCCCTACCGGAAACACCCCTAAAGTCTATTAGATTCTGTTTCTGCTTCATAATCATTCGAGTTTGAGTTTTGTATTATGGTAGGCATTCATTTCATTCTCAAACAATTCCCTTGAGGAATAATTGACTCCTCTTTTTGCTTATTTTAAAAGCATTGCAAGAGCATCTTTAAACCCTTTATGCCTTTTTACACAGCTGTTCAGTTTTGCAAAATCCACAGGTCCTAAAACGTCATTATAGTTATAGGAATAAACCCTTTTTCAACAACCATGTCCCCTAATAAAACCAATAAAAGAAAAACTAAAAAAAAGAAAAGGAAAGGGCAGTAGCCAACCACTCTGGGGGGCACTAATGAGCATTAGGTACAGAGTCTGATTGAAGTCATCCCCAAGGTATGATAAGATGCTTTAACAAGATAATGAGAATTAGAGGTTTGCTCCCTTTTGAGTTTCAATTTCGAACTTTTTTTACGTGTTGCCAATTTTTATGAAGCTGGGATACTAGATAGTTCGGTCCCAATTTCAAGTGACCCTCCTACTGATAGACGGTGAAATTGATTCTCAATGTTAGGAAAGTAAATTGTCAAAAACCTACCTTGTATCAAAATATTGCCTTATTATGCCCTTATAGGCTACAAGCTTCGTGACTAAAAAATCTAAACAAATTGAGAAAACATGCATAATAAGGAAACATCGACTCATTAGGCCGGGAACATGAATAATAATCTAAACAAAACAGGAAATTAAGATGAATAAATAACTTAGACCAAACAGGAAAAATAATAATAAAGTCTAAAAAATATGGTAACATATATATATATTTTAAATATTGAGTCATTCTACCCCACTTTTGAACACTTCAGCGGGAATTAAGTTGATTTTCTCAACCAAACAGTTACTTACCCCATATTCCCTTTATACTACCGCTATTTAAGGATTCCTGCTTCCCCAATTCCCATTTGTGATATCAAACCCTCTCTCTCTCTCTCTCTCTCTCTCTCTCTCTAAAAAACAAAACAATGGCGAGTAGATATGAAGCCGGAGTAGTGTGTATTTTCTTGGTCCTGTGTTCAGCAGCTGTGCCGTGTTTGGCAACGGTTTACAAGGTGGGGGACTCAAATGGATGGATTATCGGTTCTAATTACCAAAGTTGGGCTAGTGGGAAGACTTTCGCAGTTGGTGACAGCCTCGGTATATACATATATACATGTTCTTAAGAAAATTGCTATGAACACACACAAATCCACACACACTCACGTAAATCGGAAATGCTGGAGACACGCCTCTCGGCCACTCACCGGACACTCCTCTCTCACACATTTATGAACTCCACACATCTACGGGCTCCACTGCTTGTGAGAGAGGAGTGTCGATCTAGAGAATGGTCGAAAGGCGTGTCTGTAACATGATTACACGAGTATGAGTATGTTTTTTGTATTTGTTGATACTTGATAGCATAATTGCATTTTAATTATCCCACACCCTCATAGCACAACTGACAGTTTTGTTACCAGAAGAAATGACCAATTAGTCGCCACGGCCAATGCTTAAATGATTGCTACAATCACTTTAAGCCCTGCAGACAAAATTGTTTTTTTATAAAAGTTCATGATGACTTCTCGCTCGATTCTCGACGCGTATCATTTAATTCTCCTCTCCTGCTATCTTTACGTATATCGTCTGCTACCACCATTTAAAACTTCTATATCAACCATATATCTCTGCTACCACTATTTAAAACTGATCTATATCAACCATATCTCTCACAAGACTGCATGTCCATTTCAAACGAGAGGTAGCGGGTTTAGACCGTGATGAAAAATATGGTTTCTTAATCATTTTCAAAAAGTTTGAGACACAATTACGTATGTCCCAGTTACAAAAGGAGCACATGCAGGCAAGAGATCGAGGCACTTATAACTTATCTTATACCTATCCAATCGATGTTGTGTCACTCCACCCTTTTTTTTTTTTTGTTAGTGAGGTTCACTTTTATCCGTCTATATATTAGGATGATGCTATGGTGTCCCCGGTCATTTTGGGGACACCGTAACTTTTGGCATAACAAAACCATTATAAGCATAACAAAAACCTAATACAAGCATAACAAAACCCAAACAAGGCATAACCAAAGAATATCCAAAAAACCAACCAAAGTATAACCAAATCCAACCAAGGCATAACAAACAAGTTATGCCTAAGTTATGCCTTGTTATGGTTCTGTTATACTTGTAATGGATTTTGGTTATACTCATAATGATTTTGTTATGCCAAAAGTTACGGTGTCCCCAAAATGACCGGGGACACCAAAGTCATTCCCTAGTATATATCTATGGTGTTTTTGTGATCGATCACTTTTGCGTAACGTACCCTTGAATGTAGGAGTATTTACCTATGAAACAACACCCCCTCAACTATTACCAAGTATCACTTCAGCCCCCAATACTAAATTTTACATCTTCGATCTCCATGCGAATTCTGTTTTAATTTTGGTTTTCTTCGTTCACCATTTTAGCTTAGCTTCCTACTAGAGAACTCTTACTTGTTCCATAACTGCTAATCTAATTTATTTTATTTTTTAATTGGCATATCTGATTTATTTTATTTTTTTATTAAAATTTGGGTAGTGTTCAACTATCCAAGTGGGCACACGGTGGACGAAGTAAGTTCAAGCGACTACAGCGCTTGCACCGCAGGTAACGCAATCAACACAGACAGCAGCGGCGCCACCACTGTCCCTCTCACTACAGCTGGCACGCATTACTTCATCTGTGGCGTTGCCGGTCACTGCACTAGTGGCATGAAGCTATCGGTCACTGTCGCTGCAGCTGCCGCCGGAGGCGGAGCCACCACCACAACACCATCGTCCGCAACACCGCCTCCCCCAACCACCACCACCACCACCACACCAACCACCACCACCACGCCAACAACCGGTACCACGGCATCTTCGGCTGGGAGTCTCTCCCCTCTTGTGGCCATGCTGATTACTTGGGTTGCATTGTTTAAGTTTGTTGTTCTTTCGTAATTTTGGCTAGGGTGCATATAAGCTTTTGCCAGGATAGAGGCAGTGCTCGCTCTCTCTCTCTTTCTCTCTCTCCATGTTGCTCTTCTTGTCTCTCCGCTTGTATCGAGATTATTCTATTTCTACTATAATGATTGAGTAGGTTATTTCTTATGATTACACCCACCCTCTGTGCTTGCAAAGTTAATCTCTCTTATAAAAAGGCGAGGTGATTTTTATGATTCAAAAATAAAGTATTGTCAGAGTATCATTTTTTTAAGGAAAAGACTACAATATACATCCTTTATTTGGGTACCCCCAAAATGTTATGAATTATAGAGAAAGTGTTACGAATCGTATTACTAAAAAGTTACGAATCGTATAAAGGCTACGAGATACATTAAAATGTTATGAATCATAATGAAAATGTTACGAATCGTACTGCTAAAAGGTTATGAATTCTAAAACAAAAGTTACGAAACACACTAAAATGTTATGAATGAACCATAAAATAAGTGCATATGGTACACCTTTTTAAGGGGTGTGTATCGTAGACTTTCCTTTTTGAAATGCTCTAATTCACCAATCTTTTCAAATTAGTTTGTGCGAAGATCGAATTGAAAATAATGCATTCAAATACTCTATTGTTTAATCCAAAATTTGCACGTCTTTTATAATTATATATAGTCAGTCCGTCTCCCCTGAGGGGTCCTCATTTTAGTTAAAATGTGGACCCCCCCCTTTTTCGATCGAATTTCGATGATCCGAGCCGCTCAATATTTTTATAACGTGATTTTAAGGTTACTCGGCAAAAAAAAAGACCAGAAAGGGCTTCATCCGAACAGTTCCGAACAATTTTTTATTGAACGGTTCAAATAAAACTGCTGAAATCAAGCCCTTCCAGGTCATTTTTTTTGCCGATTTCTAGCGGGTACCTTAAAATCACGTTCTGACCACATTGAGCGACTCAGATCATCGAAATTCGATCGGGAAAGAGGAGAAATGGAGAGGTCCGCATTTTAACTAAAATGAGGACCCCCCACGGGAGACGGACTGTATATATAGTAATGTTGCGTGGCGGAGGGAATATTATGGAAGGAATTCTTATAATGTTGCATGACTAGGCTCGATCATAACCTACTTTTTTCATGGGAAAATTAATGATCAAGTATTTAATAATATTTATATCTCATGACCGAAAGTTGGTAAACATCTTAAAGAGCTAAATTAATTAACACACGCTCAAGACCAACAAGCGTCCTATCCGTGCTATCCACGGGAACAAGAAAAAATCCTGTTCTGTCTATGTTATTTTTAATTGCGGGTAATTTTTATTTTTTTTGTTATTTACTTCTCATTATTCATTTACTATGATGTAACATTAAATGTAAAAGTTTTAATGAGAGAATATTTGAGCATGAAAAGAAAGTTTCCATATGTTGCATAACGATGATGTGATTTTTCTTGCATCCCTATATATATCCTCATAAAGCGATATACGAGTTTTATTTAAGAGTCATTTTTCATGATCCGATCCAATTGTTAATGGGAAACCCAAATTACGTACCTTGCCACCCCCTTGTACCATAAAAATGCAATATTAGATCAAATTTTGATTGAAAAATCCCTTTCTATTAACATATACTATATCCCGGAATAGTGTCCCGATCGAGCGAAAAAAATATATAACTAAATTAGATGGATCTTGCAAGTGGAGTGTGGTACAGTTGGTGTCTTCCTTATACTCTCATGCACATGGGCAGGGTTCGATTCCCGTAAGCATCTATTCCCAAGTCCCATACGATAGAGTAGATTAGGTTTAATGAATGACCAAAAAAAAAAAAAATTAGATGGATCTTCTTCTTTCTTCTGTCTACTTCCATATGGTCTTTGAATTAAATGTATATTATCGTTGTGAGATGCAACGAAATTTTGGATCAGTAGTCTTGGGGAGTCACCACGCGATGCCCCAACACCCTTATATATCACATATTATTGTGGAGTCCATACACTTAGTATTAAACTTCATATAAATGTGTGGTAGATTAGGATATTGGAGCACCATGTTGCCGTGGCTCAAGACTACCACATACTAGTAATTATTCCAGGATTTTGACGTTTTCATGATGATCCAAAGGAATATGGTGGAGCATGTCAAAGGGGAAAAGTGTAGGCATGGGTTTGTTGGAAAGCAAAAGTGAGTTGTTAATATAACCATCTTTTTCTCAATAATTTACATGATCTCAATTTCGTTGCCAAGCCTTTTTAACTTCCTCAATTTTGATAGATTATACAATTTTTCGTTTCTTTAAATTGTTTTATGTGATATGGCGTAGACGATTTGGAACACCAAACAAAATGGGTCCTTTTTAGTGGTTAAGTTTGTGAATTGTCAAGCGAGTGGCCGCGTTTGCATTTCTTTTTTACTGAGAAAAAAGTTAAATTTCATTCTCCTTGTGACCTTTTTATTTGTCTTTATTGATGTCAATTTATGATACGGCCACTTCGTTTGATTAATTATTCACGCTAAAATTTTATTTTAATTATTTAATATGAAAAATGACAAAAATAATAGTGTAAAAAAAGTGCATATGGTAGAACGGAAAGTTTAAAAATAAATTATCTAAGAAAAATAGAAAGGAAACAAAAAAGAAAGGACAATGCTGTTATAGAAAAATGGGTTTGGCAAAGAGTGTTTTGCCAACTTTAAAAAAAAAAACAAAAACAAAAATTAAGATGTGTTTCACTAACTAAAATAAGTACTCCGTATTAATTTGAAAAATAAGTACTTATTCTTTGAATTAAAGGTAATATATTGCGAGAGAATGACCTGTCTCGTAAAGCAAAAAATAAGTACTTAAAAAATAAGAACATTAGCGGAACGGAGCCTCGACCACACACATTTGTGGATGGGTCCAAGAGTTAAAGTCGTTCACTAATGTAAGGGCATTGCATTTATGTAAATACCTTGTCAAAAACTGTTTTTGAAGTGAACAATATTTAGTTCCAAATAAAGCCACTTGAAAATGGTCAATTTAACATGAGTCTCACTTGCGGATCAAAAAAAAAAAAACATGAGTCTCACTTGGAATATTTTAACAATCCAAATGGGTATATAAAGCTCAATTTGGTATTTGGTTTTGGGCCCAAGGGGTTTATAAGACGGAGGACCTGTGTATGTGGGTTTTGGCCCATGTGACCGACTGACCCGAACCGGACTCGGGTTGGGTAGGATATTGTTTCGTTATACAATAGAATAACCTACTCTTAGGCTAACCCCTTCCCAACCAACCACAATGTCAAACTCTCCTCAATAGGATTTAAACCTACAACCTCACAGATCAACTGTCTTGGATGGTTGGGTAGGGTTTGGGCTCGACCTGAAACTTAGTTCTTTTTAGGCCGGACTTGTTTTATGTAGTTTCTCTTGACTTGAAACAAGTTTCAGTTTCCAAAAGGTTGCTTCCATTTTTTTTTTGAAAAGAATCATTCATTCAACAAAAGCCCATCGGGCAAACAAATTCCTGAACAGATATAGGAAATAACCAAAGCAACCTAAACGTCGATCCGGCACTGACTGCCGAAGCAGGCCCCGCGATAACGCCAGTACATAAGAATCAATCTCGGTCTAGATTACAGAGGATTTAAAGAAATCCACAGCTCAAACCCTAAACAAATAAGCATCGCTGAAATTTGAAAGCAAAACAACAACAAATCAACTAAAATCTAATAGGTCTCATGGACAAAACCACAGAGTCACCGGCCTGAACAGAATGAGATTCGAAACACCACCGGACCACGGCGACCGAAGACCAGTCTTCATCCAGCCAACTGTTGCTCAGCCCAAACAAACACCACCAGACCACCACCAACCCCAACACCACCACCGAAACCCACCAGCCCTAAAACAAACATCTAGAGACAGAGACCACCAACCCCCGGACCATTCCTCAATAGGCGCCGGATTATTCGCCCACCACCATCACCCACCAGATCTGGAACACCCAGACTGGTACTGAATCGGATAGGGGGAAACCCGTCGATAGAAAAAGAAAACTGAAAAATCAGAAGAAAAACGGAAACCCCATACACCAACCGCACACCTTATTACGCTCGTCGCCGAACCAGGAACAAAACAGATCTGGAGACGATGGAAGAGGAACGGGCCAGAGGAGCCACCATCTGCCGGCAAAGCTGGTCGGAGGAACCCTTGCCGTCCTAACGAGCCGCCGTCCAAAACCTGCAGGTCATGGAAAACACAACGAAGAGAGAGAGGAGAGGCGAGGAGGGCAGGGGGGGAGCGGGGGGGTGGAGGGTGAGAGAGGCGGAGGCCCCCCCTCCCCCAAATCTGGATTCGGAAAAGCTCTCTCTCTCTCTCTCTAGTGGCGGCTCTTAATATTTCCAGATTGAGTGCTTGAAATTTCAATATTCAGAAGGTTGCTTCCATTTGTTAGTGCCCTTTCATCCCATTTGTTTGTGCCCTTTCATGGCCGATCAATGGCGCATTTTCGATTCTCAACCAGTCGCCTTTCCGTTTGAAATTGTAAAGTTATTTAGGCAAAGTACGAATTATCTGTCTCTGAGTTTTCATTTAGACCCATTCAGGATTTTCCAAGGCCCAATTAAGAAAAATTAGCCCAACAGTCGCTGAGGAAAACTAGATTTGGTTTTCAACAATCACTTAGCCCAACGGTCACTCAAACTAATGACAGATAGATAATGGTAGTTGATCGAAGTTAGTTGAAAATGGTGTCCATAGAAAATTATTGAAAAAAAATTGACATTGCAAATAATAATGCATCATTGCACAAACATCGTCGGCTTTGTTCGTTTAGCACATTGGGTATTTTAGTTTTGGTAGTGGGTGGAGAGATAAATATGGTAATGATTGGAGAAAGGGGTAATGAGTGGAGAGAGATAGAGAGATAAATGAAATTAATAATTGGAGAAATAGGATAATGATTGGAGAAAGATATAGGGTAATGATTGAAAAATAAAGTTAAAACAAAGTAAATATGCTAAACGAACAAGGCGGATTTTTTTGGCCAACCGTCACTATTCATGGTCATATTTTTTTTCTGGAATGACTCAAATCCATTTTGGCCAAATCACTTGACTTGCTCTAAGCACTCATCTGGCCCTCTTCGGCTTTTGCATTCTCTTATAATGTCATCTTTCAAATATCAAAACAAATACCAAAGAACAAACTTTTTCCTCATAATACATGCAAGCCCTAAGAAATTGCTTAGAGTAGTAGGACTGTAAGGCAGCGTTTCAATTTCTAGTAGCTATTTGTAGTCAAATTATTTTCACAAAACTAAAAGTTCTAGTCTAAGGGCCTGTTTGATAAAACTGAAAACTGAATCTGAATGCTGAAAAATTAAGTACTGAAAACTGAATGCTGAATTTCTTAAGCTAAAAAACTGTTTGGTAAACATATTAAGTACTGAAATAAAAAATAAAAAATAAATAATTTTAGTTTCGATAGATCTCTTTTAATTTACTAATGGCCAAAATGTACTTATAGTAAAGGTGGAATGGTGATTATGGTGGTGGTGGTGGTGGTGGTGGTGGTGGTGTAATGGTGGCGGTGAGTGGTGGTAGTGTAATGGTGGTGGTGGCGGTGGAGTGATGATGGTGGTGGCGGTGGAGTGATGATGGTATAATGGTGGCAATAAGTGGTGTCGGTGAAGTGATAGTTGTGCAATGGTGACATTGTGGTGGTGGTGGCGGCGGCAGTTTGGTAATGGTGGTAGTGGTGGTGATGGAGTGATAGGAGAGTGGTAGTGGTGGTGGTGTAGTGGTGATGGTGGAGTGGTAGAGGTGGTGGTGGGAGTTGTGGAGTGGTGGTGGTGGTGGTGAAGTGGTGGTGGAATGGTAGAAGTGGTGATGGGAATGATGGTGGTGGAGTGGTAGAGGTGGTGGTGAGAGTTGTGGAGTGGTGGTGGTGAAGGAGTGATGATGGTGGTGGTGGAGTGGTAGAAGTGGTGGTGGTAGAGTGGTGATGGTGGCAAAGTGGTGGTGGTGATGGTGGCGGAGTGGTTGTAGGAGTGGTGGTGGTTGTGGTGTTGGTGGTATGGTGATTAAATGCAAGAACACAAGAATTCAGCCAGAATTAAGTAGGTCAAATCTACTTATTTTTTTTCAACTTTTTAGCCTATATTTTAAGTAGCACTTAATTTGTTAAGTAATGTAAAATATCGTTATCAAACCCACTGAATCACTTATTACTTAATTGATTTAATTTTAAGTGCTGAATTTAGATTATCAAACAAGTCCTAAGGTAGGCCTAAACTCATTGATATGATTGACAGTTATGTTCCAAATAACCTCTAAATGTAGTAATGTGTCAAAAGCCCAACCGCATCACCCGAAGAACAAAATTGAACAGCTTTTACTTAGACAATACTGCTGCTGGGCCCTGCCGATGCAATGGCACATGGGGTGCAACGTGCAAAGCAAACAAAAGGAGTTCAAACAACAGCTGTGAAGCACGTGACACCTGTTAAAATCAGTCAGTCGTTTCCTTAGCTTTATAATTTTTCCAACGGAACGGCGCTTTCACGCGCAACCTGACAAAACCCACCACATGCCATGAAACAAAATACAGTACTAGTCGAAAAACTCTGCACACAATTACATTTAGAACTGTTCGATGCACAATTATGTTTGGAACTGTTTGATGTATGTTGACCCACGTACCTCTTGAACAACTCAGTCGTGTTTACTGCATTTGTCGTTGTGTCCAGTGTTTGTTTTAAAGTTGTGTTCCTAACAACATTAATGTTAGGAATTCTCTCTCTCCCCAAGTCGTATTCTTCATGGGTACTTGATAAGAGTCACACTCACATGGGATCTCTGCGATCCACAAAATCATAGTGTACTTCCGTCACAATCATAACGGATCACATTGCAAAGTAAGTAGATAACTACACAAATTATTAATACTATCCTCCAGGACCGGCAACAACATCATCCGTTACTCAAATTCAAAGACAATTGAACAAAAAAGATGACAAAATCACCATTAATTCAAGGAGAAACCAGAGAGATCATCATCATAAAATAATAATAAAACAAACAGACGAAAGAATCTGTAATAATAGACCAAACTGAAATCACCAACTACAAAAAACACAATAATGTGATAGTAATAATCATATCACCCACCCACCCACAGTCTCCACAAAGTAAAAAAGAAAATATACGCAAAACAACTACTACCAAATAAACCCTAACAAATCGTCGACTCCATCTAAACGAAGAAAACTCGAAATAAAATCAGATCTAGAGCAACAAACTCGCCGCGACGAACACGACAGCGGCGGATCCGGCGAAGGCGACTCTGTTGAGGGCGGGGGCGGCACTCTTGGAAGTGGAAGACGGAGACTCGCTCGGCGCGGAGATCGACGACGGCGTAATGGCGGGCGTGTGGGCGGGAGCGTGCACGGGGGCGGTGGGAGGAGCAGGCGGCGAGGCGACTGGAGAAGACTTCGGGGTTAGCGTAACGGGGGCGGGGGCGGGAGCCTTCACGGAGGGGGACGGCACGGCCGCCTTGGGAGACGCGGCGGGAGATTTGGACGGGGAGGATCCGGGAGCCTGGGCGAGGGCGGATCCGGCCAGCAAGGCGAGGAGAGAGACCAACACTAGGGTAGAGTAAGCCATTGTTGTGGTTTTCTCACTTTCTCTCTCTATAACAGAATGCAGGTGGGGCAGATGGTTTTTAGAGAGAGAGAGAGAGAGAAAGGGGGAGGTGGGGATGGGAAGGGATGGGGAGAGTATTTATATAGGTGGGGCGGTGGGGACAGGTTTGAGGGTTTTGGAGTGGGGTTTGAGGATAGGACTTAGGAGGAATGAATGTGTGGGGGATTAGTTTAGTTTAGTTTAATGTGACTAATCATGCATTGACAACTCAGCGACAGAGGATTATTACTATATTATGTGCATTAATTTTTTAATCATACTTCTCCGTACCAAATTATCTGCCCTAACGAAAAATTGTTGGACTTCTCTTTCCTCGTTATGCAATCTCGGACGTCTCTACATGTGAGAACGATGTAATCTCGGCCGTTCGATCTTTTTTCTATTCTCTGACTATTTTCCAATATGCCTTTTGACGGTCAATTGAACGGGCAGGTTAACTCGATGATAGAGAGAGAGAGAGAGAGAGAGAAAAGAACGGCCAAGGCTAACTCCTGGGTACCCTCGCATCCCACCCACAACCACGAGCGTGCCTTCGCCCCAGCAAATGAATGTGCAAATTTGCCAACGGGCACTTCCTCACCTCGCCTATCCTGTATGGAAGGTGCGAGTTCGATTCTCGCTAGGAGCATGAGTGTCTGATATGGTGATTGATGTTTTTTTTTGGACTTGTCCCACCAGTATACCGCTTAGCGATATCCCTTCTCCATCCCTTTACGAGTAGGCCACACAGACATCTATCGAGTAACAAATAAACTTCAGGTATCACGTGACAGTGTCCAGGCACATCGAATAATCACTCTTCAAATAGCATTGAACTCCAATCTGCGTAGATTATTGTCCATGGGACGATAGTTTTCGAAACCATACTTGTATAGCTAAAATTTAGGAGGAGAAAAATGCATAATTGACAAGTCATTTGTTTGTGTTACCCCTATGGATATTGACAGGGCATAATTGACATATTTTTTAAACTGTTTTTGTCTCTAATGAAAATTTTATTTTATCATAATTTTTTGCACGGTGTGGATTAACTCTGGGGAATCCAAGGCTCCATATGAAGCCAGCGTGGAGCCTCACATTTGCTCTTATGCGGCACTGACAATCTTGACATGAAAAATAACAGATTAAGTTATCCCTGTAAAAAAAGGGGAGTGTTTTTGACACTCAGTTTTAATTTGAGTGCCAAAATCAATTTCCAAAAAAACCCACTTCAACTGGATACTTTGTTGCACTTGCCATACGTAGAGGTGTTAAATGGCTCATGCCGGCCTAGGCCATTTAATTCTATGTCAAACGTGCTTCGTATCATGCCTAGCCCGACCAATTTATTACTCACATGGTTGCAGCCCATTTTTGGAATATGCTCGACCAAGCCCAGCCAAAGGGCATGCCTAACTCCACGTCGTGGCCCTAATTGGACTTTTTTTTTTATCGAGCATTGCAAAGACGAAAAATTAATCTTTTAAAAAATGGCAAGAGTAGTCTTTTTTTACTCCTTCCGTCCCTTTTTAATTGTCTATTTTCAAAATTTCAACTTTTTAAGAAGACATCATTATTACACATTTCACGTCAACTTTTATCTCCATTTTCCCTACTTATTCTTTATGGACTATGGAGACATCATCATTACACTTTTATTCACTAATTTTTCAAAATAAAATCTACTTTTATGGGCAAAATGAAAAATGTACCAATTTTTATCCACTAACTTTACAAAATAGACACAAAAGGACAGCCCAAAATAAAATACTAGATTATAAAAAAGGGGACGATAGGAGTATTGACAAAAAACAGTACTATCAAATAGTAAATAAAATAAAACAAAAAGATTAAAAATAAAAAATAAACATTTCATTGAGAATTCTAATTTCGTAATATAATGAATGTAAATAGGTAAAAGTAATAGGACATCACTACAGTTTGAGTAAATCCTAACTAGATTAGCACAAATTCAACTAGAACATTTGCAATTTTTAAACCTTAAGCAAAAAAGTTAGTACAACATAAATATAATACTTCTATACCTGTAATCGTTAACACTGACCCATCAATTATGGGACAAAAAGTCTATATACTCTACATCTACTTCCGTTATTAAGTATTCTCTATGTCTCTTTTTAAATGTCCTGTTTCGTAACTCTAACTTATTAAAGAGACATCATCATTACATATTTCACATCAACTTTTATCTCTATTTTCCATACTTACCCTCTATGGAGACATCATCATTACACTTTTACTCACTAACTTTTCAAAATAAAATCTACTTTTAGGGATAAAATGGAAAATGCACCAATTTTTACCTACTAACTTTACAAAATGGACACTTATTAAGAGACAGCCCAAAATGAAATATTGGACTCTAAAAAGAGACGGAAGGAGTACTATTTTATATCTTCAAATTTTTACTTGTGCCTATGCTTGTGTGGTGCCCTTGCCACGTGTCCCAAAACAGCAGCCCATCCTAGCCCACTAAAGGGATCATGTTGCTCTTAAACATGTTGTGCTTGTGCCGTGCCTTTGTCCGTTCGACTGGTTTGACACCTCTAGGCTCTAGCCATACGTTGTAATCACCTTTATATTTTCAAGACAAATGTAATTTGTTCATGTAGATAATGACGTCCGATTAAGCTAGTTTTATACATGAGCAACAAACTCGGCTAACCGAACCAAGTGAACAATTCCGATCACTTTTGAAACAAAAAGGGCCTTATTTGGAGAGCACAGCGGGTCTGCTCATAGCCGATACTACTGCTATGTCGGATCTGTGATTGGTGAATAAAACAAAACAAAATACATACAACACAATCAGCTAACCCGTACATCCAAAGTAGTTAACGTGAGGTGCGTAAACTCGCCCGAACACTTAAACTATCAAAAATATAAAAAAAAATCATTTTATGCTCCCATGAAAGAACATGTACATCTAACTATGTTTTCCTTTATTTAACAGCCCTAAAATCCATTAAAAAAAAATGCACAAACCAATAAATATTGGCCTACTTAAAAAAAAAAAGCTTATTTGCTGATATAAAAAAAGAAGAAGCTTATTTTGTATTAATCGCACGTACTTTGGAAACAGCAAGAAAGTTGAGAGTTTTTCTTTTAGAAAAGTAAGAACTTCAATAGACAATAAAACAGTGTACATGATAAACAATATATATGAAAATAAAGCTACACAATAAATAGAAAGTTTTCTTTCAACAATATCAATTGGAGTTTGTGATCACACACCCCTAGTTTTAGTACATAGTAAAACCCCAAATTACATTCTCATTCTCTTCAAAATTCACGTCACAGACTAACATCGTGACTAATTTTTCATTTAAAATATAAATTAATGATTGCTGAGATGAACAAACCATATGATTGCAGAAGCTTCTTTTGCAGACCGATTGCAGAGAAACCAGATCCAAAAAAAAAAAACGACACGCAAAGCGACAGCTGCATAAAATGAACTAATTCTCAGCATCTGTTCTCGATTTAGGCAAAACCCAACAGATGAACTTCTTTTTTCATTTTCATAAACTATCCATTTGCACACAAGATTTGGTATAAATTCCAAGCGGCATAGGGCAGGGCATGTGCAGTTGTGCACTCACCCACCAAAAGGGGGAAAAGGTGAACATGTGACAGCTATCTGCCTTTTTGCGCTATACTAACTGGTTTCAAATTCCAACTTTGCATGGCAAAAGCAAAACTAGGAAAAATGAGAAAGAGGCCACAACAGAACATGAGACTGGGGCTCATTGGCTGTTATTTAAAGAATAAGTATTTTGATGAGTCACGCACACCTATACATTTCATATGTATGGCTTTTTTTGGGGACCTAGGGATGCCTTAGGGCAGGGAGCCCTACGGCATGTGGTGCAACCGTCTATTTCGGCAATAGGCTACTCAAATTTTAATCCAAACAATCCGAACAATGAATGGCACAGATCTGTAAGAGCTAGGATTAAATTTGAGCTTGATTGGCCACACTACACAATGTAAGGTAGGTGGCTGCCTTCCCGCATCTCCAAATCCCTTGGTGTGCACTCCCTCTGTCCCATTTTGTTTGTTCATTTTTTATGACCGTGTCAATTTTCAATCGCTTGAATCTTTAATATGAGTCTCCAAAAATATGCAATATGATTCTTGCTTGATATTTCTTGATTAGTTCTATTGTATGAAGTTTTCAAAATCATAAAAAAAACACAATAGATTGAAAGATATAAGCATTTGAAAAACAACACATAATGGACAAAAAATTAGGACAAAGAAAGTAACATGTGTCTCAGCCAGTTTACTCGCACCACGACTAATCTTGGTAGACTAATCCCACTGTCCATACACAATCTCACATTATATATGCCTAGCCTTTCGTATCGACAAAAAGAAGTTTCATCACCATGATTGCGGCATTCGAGGTGTATTTGAGGGCTAAGCGTCTGAGGCCAACCAGGTAAGGAGCCCTTACATACCCACTTCCAAATACTTCGGATTTCTAGTTAAAAGTTTTAAAACCATTGTGAATAGAGTTTTTATTTTTATTTTAAGTAAATAGAGGGTGTTTGTTCTAACTGAATTTACCGGAATGTGACATCGAAAAGCTAATTCCAGAGGCATCGAAGATTCTCAAAAATCAGCTTCTACCAAGCTGAGAGGACAGATTCCAACTAGATTGACATAACTTCCAAAGAGAGAACAAAAATCGTAAACTGCATCACATAAGGTGCAGCAAGCACCTCATTATGTGCAGAGAGCATGCCAACATGTCCAGAATCAAGAACATTGCGCCATTGGAGTCTACTGAATTTTTATCTAGTTTGAAGAGAAGCTTGAATTTGATGTTATCTAATATGGCCGAATTTAAAACTCAAATTTCCAATTTCTGGTACCATTTTCATCATTCCACTCTTCAACAAAGTAAAGGAGGAGATTTCTTACCGATGTTTTCAAATTGGATTTTCCTTTGGAACATTCACCATTGCTGTGTTAGCCGAACGATGGCGCGGAGTTTTCAAAAGTGATTTTCCTAGTATTAGACAAAATTTAGTATTACATGTGACTTTGACTATAACAAGTTTAAAAAATTCAAACTTTATTCTGCGATCTGCAACTTAATTCGATACTACAGATCCTTCGTGTTATGGGAAAGGTGAAAATCCTATATCCACATAAACAATTATTTGAAGAACCTTCAATCTCAGTCATGTTCTAAACGGATGGAAACTGACCCTAACCAGGTACCTGATATCTCATGTCTTCGCCTCAAGAAGAATTGAAGAGAAAGGAGCAACATTGTATGTAGTTCCAACGTCAGGGACACCTTCAGGAACAAAATCATCAGGAGACTTAAGATTTGTGTCTACCTGAACAAAACAAAGAAGAAATGAAATACCAGAGAAAAACATTGGAAATGTTCAACCACTAAATGGTCATGGAAAAGATTGAACCCTCTAAACCAGTAGAAGAAACAAAAAGAATGGAAGTTCATGAAGAATTACTCGTGCGATCCCAATGGAAGATCAGTGGCTGAGCTATTTGGCAGTCATTAATTAGAGAGGGGTGTATTTGATAATTTTGATAAAGAGGCAATTATCACATGATTTCCAAAATATGAGAACTCGTCAAAAACAATTATAGAAGTCCATGTGCATTTCTTTCTTCCGCAAATAGTCTGTGAATGCACTTATGTTTTAGTTCATTCCTGGCAAGATAAATTTTTAGGTAGTAAAACAATTGGTATACTAGAGCTTTTTCCATTGAGAAAATTTGTGGAGCTGCCATTGACTGACTTAATTTTCTCCTGTCACGTGAGAACATGACAGTTATTCTAGATACGAGTACCAAGTCCCCCTAACAAGTGGCCCATAACGCCTTTAATCAATCATATTCAAGGACCAAGGTTTAAACTTCAGTGCTTTACAGAAAAATACCCTAGGGCTCAGTTTGGATGACCGGAATCTTCAGTGAGAATAGGAATGTGATTACTAGGAATCAAATTCCAAGGAATTTTATAGTGTGTGAATAGGAATATGATTATTAGGAATGAAATTCCTAGGACTACAATACCTGAAGTAATTTCATTTCAGTGTTTGGATTAATTCAGTAATCTTATGCAGGAATCAATTAGTTTGGAAATTTATCAAAGTCAATATTTCCTTTTTTAGTTGATTGAGCCAAGAATCCAAGATTCCCATGGGGTAAGGGAGGGATCAGATTCCCACTCAATCAGGTAATGTAATTCCTGGTCGGATGTGTCGTCAAGAATCACAATCATATTCCTTGTCTCTCCCAAAAATGGAAATCCTAAAAGTGTGGCATCACATTCCTATTCTTGTTCCTTCCAAAAACGTCAGAATCATGGAAGTATGGTGTCACATTCCCATTCCTCCTCAAGATTCCTGCCATCCAAACTGAGCCTAGGAGGCACCATCTGGTATTCACTTATAAAGGCATCAATGGAAGTGTCTCCAATTAGAAGCGAAAACAAAAAAGTAATCGTACATATATCCTAGAGATAGATGATACAAGGGGATTATGAGGTTAAGACAGCAGCTCTGTTGGAACCTGTTCTCAATGAGGGAAGAGAACTTACCACTCGGAACCAGCGTCTATTTTGTGGCGGTGACGGCATTGCAGTTTTAACATTATAGTCGTGTGCGTTGAATGCCAAATAGATATCTCCTCCATCTTTATCATGAAGTCTACAAACAAATGTTTCAGTAGAAGTTTGTGAGAGTCTTTTAAGAAAAGATTAAATACAGACAATGTCCAATGATTCTGACAGAGGAAACTATATTTGGTAGCATTACTGAAAACTGTCTAGAATTACCTTCTCGTTACTGCATGGGTATACGCAGAATAATTTAGACATATCATGTTTAGATGCAACAAGCAAGCAATGGCTTATTTACAAAGAGAGAACATAGAAAATGGGGTGTAGCCAGTGCACAAAGCTCCCACATATGCAGAGTCCCGAAAAGGGTTGATGTACAAAATGAAAACGAATTCACTAAACCAAAATGCTAATAGCAAGGGGCGGACTAAGCCAAGGCACAGGAGGGTCACGTGACCCTCCTGAAACTATCAGAATATTTGTTTTGAACAAAAAATGTAAGTAGTATATATTAAATTACCCAAAACATAGCAAGTATGGTGTCTTGTACCAGCAGTAAGTGCTTGGGCCACAAGGCGAGTGGCGTGGGTTCGAGCCCTTCTAGCGTCGTCCAACTTTCTTTTTTATTTGATGATGCTTAAATGGTAAACAAAAAATCTTTCAAAACTTTCAGCTAATGAGAGTTGAACCCTGCCCAACAAGGACTTATGTAGTAGCAATACCGCAAAGCCACAAGTACCTTTGCACCTGTTAAAGCATCCAACTCAAAACCAATTGGTAATGAAGGGAGAGGCAACCCAGGCTCATATACTAGTTTTTGAGGTGATAAATAACTCATGTGGGACAAATTCCAACACTCCCGCATGTGCAACCCCCCGACTCACACTTGGAGAGGTTAACAAAAGATCCGGAACATATAAATCACAACGAAACAAAGTGCAGCTATGGCACAAATGGGAGGCAGCCCAGGCTCATATACTAATTTTCGAGTTGATAAATAACTCATGTGGGACAAATTCCAACAGCACCTATTACACAACTAAATGTAATATATAATAAAGTACAAATACAGAAACACAAATATTCCATTAAATTTTTTCTTAATGTTATTCAGTATCCTTCGTTTAAGTACTTTTACTAAGGTTATGCTTGATAGGTGACCCCTCTGTATGAGATTTCTAGATCCGCCGCTGCTAGTATAGCTAGGAAGGACCATCCTAAAAGGAGTTCAGTGAATGCATTTAGACATCTGTCCATATATCCAAAGACCGAAAGAGAAAACGAGAAGATAATATCTTGGCCCTTGTGTATGTGTACGCAACAAGACCAATACGTAACGTAAATATACAGATATAGAAGAACAAAGGAACCGAAATATTTACTCAAAAGTTGCATTCTGATTCCTAGGGTTTTCAAAGTAATAATCAACCAATTAATTTGCTTCAAAAACCAATCAAAGCGAATTGAGGATGCCGATGCCAATGCAGACTACCAAGATGTCATGCCCAAGTATAAAATTTGCATCTTGATTTTTGCAACATAATAGCAAGATAATTCTAATAGAACAGTGTTTTTCCTTACGTAAATGCAAGAAATTTGCTCTCAGGATTGTCCCATTGGTCTTCATGCCATGTCACCTCACTCTGCGGAAATGAAAAGGTTTCATGAGGAATACAAGAAGCAAAAGCAACCATGCAGATAGGAAAAATAAATGGCTACATGGACAAAGTTTTAATATAAGAAAGAACCAAAACAGGTACCATATCTGGCTAAAATGCATGGACGTAACAAGTATTTTATTGCGAGTCATAGATAACAAGTATGATACCAATCACACAGGCTTTCTTATTTCTTAACAGAAGCGTTGTAATTTATAAGTACAGCAAGTCAAGTTCATCCAAGTAGAGGTATTCCAAGTTAAAAAGTTAACACCTAAAGTAGCTGGCAGAAGGCTATCTGGAGCGGAAATGAAAGTGCACACATATCTAACGAGAACAAAAATTCTGAAAATACCCAGGGAAGACTTATGTGGGGCACCTTTTGGGTGTGGGATGCTAAAAGCCATAAGTAGGTATGATCGGATCAATCGAGAGTGTCCTGTGGATGACGTTTTGTGCTGTCCGATAGTATTCTTCTCCGCAAAAGTGGTCAGGATACTTTCTCCTGTCTTCCAAATTCTATTTCTGAATAATAGAAGGAAAATAGAAGTTGAGGAGATTCTGAGCGAGCGCCTGCACATTATGGACCTTTTTTTTCTCGATAGAGATCATATGGATGAGGTCGAAGACTTTTTTTATGGGTTGAGTTGGATTCTGCCGGGAATCATCCAGATCAACCACTTTGAATGGGGTGCGAGCGAGATAGATTCAAATTCCTTTCATTCAAGGTGCATTGTCAACTACTCTATCCCACATCTAGATGAGGCCAGACTGATAGCCTCCAGTGGGCCATTGTATAAATTGGCAATATGGATATGATATGGTCGTCAAAGGAAAGGGCTGCCATATACTTAATTCACAATTTTTTCCTTCAACCCCAAAGAAAATTTCTTGGTTATCTTTTTGTTCCATAGATATTTGAATGCAAGGTGGTTGCAACATCATGAGAATTTGAGTTGATAGCTTAAGAAGGATAACACAAATTGAACAACTGCAGTACTTCAATGAACGCCCTAATTTGTAGCCCTCCAGAAGAGGGGCCCTTAAGTGACTGGTAGTCAAAAAAACTATCTTCACAGACAGATAAGCTCAAAGATTTACCATGCCGATAAAATTTTCACGTCCAAATGCACGGCGAGATCTGCGGAACTTTATCATCTCCGAGAAAAACCTAAAGTGACCACTCTTCCGTGCCTCCAACTGTCTTATTACAAACATATCTTTAGTGATAATACTTGGATAAAAGCTATCAGGAAAAATGGAAGATTTCACGAACCTGCCCCCACTGGAAATTGTTTAAAGAAGTATCATGTCCATAACTGTTGTTATTTCCATAGCGAGTATGCCCGTACTCATCTCCCATTAGCATCATTGGTGTTCCCTATTACATTCAACCACATCAAGAGGGTTCTATGAGCTTCATTAGTTCTCCTTTGTAAACAGGATAGCCGGACAATGTTAAGTTGCCAATAAAAATGCAGACAAATACAAAAAGAAAATCCGATGAATACATTAGCGGCATAGTGCCTGAAATTTTAGTGAAGACAGATTGTCGTTGGCCACATCAAGCACCAAACTTTATCTTTTTGGAGAACTCTAAAGATGATATGGGAAGACATATTACATAGGCAAATAAAAAAACATGGAAATGCACAAAATCAAACTGCAGACAGTGTTCATAGGAACAAGTTGAACCAGATGTCAGCAAAACCCGAAAGAGAATAGACAGGTAACTTCCTAATGGTTTCACATACATTACAAGGCACTTTCTTCTAGACATAGATAGTTACGCAACTCCGTAAATTTCTATATAGCTTTGTGACACTATAACGAACAAATAAAAATCGAGTCTTATAAAAGACACCACTCTATGAGGGAAGTCCCCGGGTCGAGTCTTTGCGAGTTCAACAAATGCCTGACGCAATTATGTCGGCCATCATCATCTTCATTAGTAAACAAAACAATGTGAAAAGTCCTACACTGTTTTGATCAGTTTGAAATAGAGAAGAATGACAACTTGGACTGCACATAACTTCAAAACAGTTCCACTCTACAACACCAACAATGTATACTACGGTTCAAGTAGTCCAATTCTTCTATGCCTTCCAATAAGAAAAAACTAAATCAATCAGAACCAAGCCCAACGGATGACCAATGAATGGTACACGCTTCGTAACTAGCCTCATTAACATGAACTTTCATTTAAACAGGGTTATTGTATCATATAGATGGAATTTCAATAGCCTTCGTGTGGAAAACCAAAAACGAAAAGATGCAACTTTACACCAATTACCATTAAGGAAGATGTTCAAACTGCTAGAATTCAGAGGATGGAGTGACTTATTGTTAAAACCTCCTATGAATGATAAAAGTTTCTAACCAGGGATAACTTCAGCCATAAAAACAGTTAAAAGGAGTTCCTTTTCTCCTAAGCTATCTGAAAAGACACAATTAAGTTTTCAAGCTTTATCCTTCAAATATCTGTGTGAGATGAGGACAAAAAACCTTTTTAAAATTTAGGGAGCATTTCCATTCAAATTGAAAAGAGACAAGGGACTCTGACTCAAAAAGATCATCCCTATCATCAGGGCACATATGAACATACACATTATTCCCGACAACAAAAGGCCGTTAAAGCCCCCGAATTATTAACAAATTCGTCGGAGGGACAACAAATAATAAAATTGTTGGATGGGTGACACGTCAAATTGGCTGGCAAATATATATACCTGGGATATCATTAGTGCCATATGGAAGTTCTTCATTTGCCGGAAGCGTAGAGCTTTAACATTGGCATCAGAAGTTTCACCTGTTCAACAGATACAGAAGGAATGACCCACATAGGAATGTTGGAAAGAGAAGCAAAATATGGGTTCAGTAACTATATAAGCTCAATAAGCACACAATTGAAGATTGTTTGAGGTCTTCACACCTCTTTACATAAAGGGCACACGTTAACTATAGCAAGTATATGCTATGCAAATCACGAAACAGGAAAACATAAAGAGAAAAAAAAAAACTTGTCAAGAAAATTATTTAGGTTCGAACCATACAGAATTTGCCAAATGGTAAGAAATAGAAATTATTTCAATACTAAATCAAGACAAGGGAAATGGGTTCCCAATAGTGAAAGGCCCTTCCCAAGAACATTGACAAAATATTAGTCTATAGAAAACATATATAAGGTTCATTAAAGGTCAATGTATATTAAAAACTCTATACCAAATGTCCAACTAATCAATTGGGGAAGGGAACTCAACCCCAAAAGCTAGCTTTTGAAGTGAGGGTGCACTCACCTTATATACTTTATATTACTTTGGTACCCAAGCGATGTGGGACTTCGCTTCACAAAGGTAATAAGAAACAGTAGTAGTGGATATGGAGACAGCAAAACCGGTAGGGACAAAGCCATGGAACGTAAAATAATAAAGGAAAAGAACAAGTGACTTAACTATTTTCTATTCTCTTCCCCTCTCTCTTTTCCTTCTACTTCTCGGATTTTCCTACTCTCAAATCATTCTTCTCTTGCAAAAAACGAAATCGAATACCTCTTGTAGTTCTTTCATAGCTTGTGTTTCGAGTGGTAATTTTTTTTTCCTCGGAAAATTTCAAGTTGTAATTGAGATGAGTTGAAACCGTACACTCTATCTATGTTGAAACAATTCGTTTTCTTCAAAAGGTATGGTAATGTTTCAGTGGGAACTGGAATATCAATTTCCATTGATGCTTGTGTCAAAACAAAGAAACTGAACTACTTACCCAAAAAGAAAAAGAAGAAACTGAACTGTCTTTGCCAAATGCAATTTTATTCCTTGCTAGCAGGTGATAAGAAAATGCAGCACCACATGACTGCTGTTGTAAGCAACAGTCAGGAAAGACTGATTCAGTAACAAAAACTAGGGCGAAAATGGAAATATAGATGATGCAGGATTGCACTTATAAAGGTATAGCTAATAACAGAAGATTTGCAAGGTCAGATCAGCTAATAACAGAAAATTGTGGTCTCCTTATGTGGCCATCTCACTACTTGCAAGGGGGAATCAGCTAATAACAGAAACTCGTGGTCTCCTTATGTGAACATCTCACTCAGGACTAGACGAATAGTCTTATACATTAGGATTCCAATGCCTAGAAACAATACACAATAAACAACTTTTCATAGTTACACAGCATGTTGTCACAAAAGGTTATGAAGTAGGAAATTCCTGATTCTACCTTCGCAACCACAATTCCAGCTAAAATTATCATTGCTTCCATCATTGCCACCTTCTCCATTGGCATCATTATGCTACGACACCGAGAAATGAGATCATGAAAATGCCATTCAGAGTTTAAAAATCTATCTAGAGGGCTTTTGTCTGATTTTGCTACTACACCTTAGAATTGTATGAAACAAGGTCATACAACGTAAACCCATCATGTGCGATAACAAAGTTGATGCTGTGGTATGGCTTGCGTTTATTCACCTGCGCGGAGTAATAGGTTGACATCAAAGTGAAAAAGTCAATAACAAGATATGAGTGAGTTTTCAGAAATTAAACCAATGAATATAGCAAAAAGAGAAAAATGCAATACTGCACAGTGAGGTAGTATACTATGATGGACAACCTACAAATGTTAAACAGGGAACAGTATGTTTAATTTATGCGACATGCAGTACCCAGCCATTTTCTGAGAAGTCCTATACTTCATTATTATCAAAGAAGTGTAGAAGAAGATTCAAAATGCTAATTACACTCACTTTATATAAATCAGCAGAACCAGCGACCCGAGTAGCGAAACTGCCCTTCATACCAGCATCACCCTAATTTTGAAAAACGATTTTAGTTACAGTATTGCCATGCAATATATTGGAAATTATGTATTTTTCCCTTGGAAGGACCTTTGCTAGGTCCAATACGATAATTTAACAAAGGAACAACAGGGTAGTGCACCAATGAAGAGAAGCCCAGATAAAATTGAAATACAGATTAATGAGGTCTGAGACAGTGCTCATCGCTCTAGTGTCCCCAGGTTTGGTTTTGGAAAATAAATGTCCCCAGTTCTTGTAGATTTGGATAGTGATGTGCTCCCTCCTTAAACTACTAACAACTATGTATTACGGACAAGGTAGGGGACACGCACACAGATACAGGAGACAACAATTCTAAAAGAAAGGTGACACAGACATGATAGGGCCTGGAAATTTTTTAAGATAAATCTTTCAGTTATGCAAATCCACTTCGTAACTACTAAACATTTAGGTTAGGACTCCTATCCAATTGCAGTATCAACTGATTGTGTATGTCTATGACACCAATACTTTTGAAATTACAAACATTTTACCCCGAAAAAAAGCTTTTACTATTTATAAAAACCACCCAATCGTGGCCCCGGCGTGTCCCCAACATGAAAAATAGTATAGTTTAAGAGATACGAGAAGTGGCATGTCCCATACGTGCCTCCTCATGTCCCCGCCATCTCGAGTGTCCCCGAAGTGTCCGACACAGATACAACAATCTCTAGGAGTGTCGGTGCTTCATAAAATGATAGCTATAAACATGGTTTCCCAATTCTTAATACCATAAATATGTTTTCAAAGCATGATCGTATTAATATGGATGAAAATAATCAAGAACGACTGATCCACAACATTCTTTGCAGCAAATCAACCATTTCTCTTAATAAAGAAGCTCAAATATCCATTTTTCTTAATAAAGGAGCTCAAAATACCCATTTTTCTGCCAACCAACTACAGACTACCTGTCCTAGGCATTGTTGTAAGTTGGAGCCTTGTGCGCTGCAACACTGGGAACAACCCCCTTTTTAAATATTGAATGTACTTGTGTTCAAGTTGTTTCTCACTAATTGTGGATTCAGATAGTTCTCCCAAACTCAAAATTGTTCTCTCCAATATTCTTTTCTAAAAATACTCCTTTCAAGTAAAGACAGATGTTTTGAGATGCTTATATTTGGCACAAAATTCATATAACCAAAAATAATTGTAGAACACCCAAAAGCTTAAGCTACCAGGTGGAGAGGCCCCAACATCATAAAAAGTGATCACCCATTTCATAACCAAGCATTGTGGGATTTTATTTCCTTGACATCCCTCTATTCGAGGTATGTCACGTGTAGCCTCATTTTACGTCTATTGTCGTGCAACATCTTGTTGGGTCTACCATCGTCGGGTGTGGATTGGAATTTTTTCTTAAATGTGGGGTGGAATGGCCCCGCTCTGATACCATTTCGGAACTTTATATCCAACCCAAAAGCTTAAGCTATTAGGCGGAGATGCCCCAATATTATCTTAAGTGATCACCCATTCCATACCCAAGCAATGTGGGCTTGTATTCCTTAACAATAATCATAAGAATTTTCCTTCTTTTTTTTTTTTTCTCTCAATGCATTCATCTTTAATGATCCAAACCTCTAGAAGTTTTGAGAATCAGGGTCCAGATAACTTTTCGGTGCATTCCACCTAATGTAGGAATACAGAATCAAGAGACAATAGCATATCAGTAATAAAGTTGTACCATTATGATTTACTTAACAAGCTTTCCTAGACTCACAGAAAGGGAGCGTTTATCATGTATGACCATGTAACTGCCAAATTGAGTTTTCCACTGCATCTATGTGCATGTGCTATATCGTTTAAATACCTTCATCACAAATAAGTACCCATCGTACTTAGTAATTAAAATCTGATCTTCTTAAACTTCATTTTAGTTCACAATTTCCACACCCAAGTTCGTGTTCATATGGTGCAAATATGGCCACAATGTAGAGACTTCTTCCTGACTGCCAACCTTGATGAATAATGCAAGAACTAGGGAACATTATGCAATACCTGTTTAGATAAACTACAGAAGGCATAACCATAATGAGTATAGCCTCTTTAATCTACCAGCAAACAAACAAATTTAGAAGGCAAATTGAATGAGTAGATCATTTTAAACCAGATTTCAACAAAACATCCTTTGAGGAATAAGTATCATTGAGATCATCTTAAGGAAATTAAGTGCAATCAAAACCGCCTAGTAAAAGGAGAAAGATGTACGGATTGGCAAAACACAGAACGACTGACGAGAAGTCCAGTACAGAATCAGGACTTGGGCATCAAGAAGCACTAACAAACTTTGAGGGATATTGTTGTGAAACTCCTGTCAAGTGAATAATTGTCAACTTGTTTCTTAAAATCTCATTGTTGGTATTCCTGGCTAATTGACTACTATAGTCCATGACTCCATCTCAACTCCCAACAATGAAGTAACGTGAATGATCTTCCAAGTGCTAATTTAAGAGGATTTTCACCTTTATAAACTTCCTTATATCATCACGATACTTGCCATTCCATTCAGCCCACCTGCAAAAGGAATAGTTAAAATAAGGTGTCCATGTCTGACAATAGCTAATACGCACTTCCAATGAACAAGAATTACTCCCTTCTGCTCTTCACTTTTCTTTTTGGTGAATAGGGTTTGTTTATGAGTTTGAGAAAGGAGCAGACTCCATATAATTCAAACAATCAAAAGTACTCTCGAAAGAAAATACAGCTATGCATAAGTTACCGATCCCAGTTTGGAAATTTCCCAACAAGATAAAGGCCTCCACAGTCCCAAGGTTCAGCAATAATTTTACACCTTGACAATACAGTATCCTTGGCAATTGCCTGCTCCACAAAACAATAATGACTCGCATGTTAGAGATGCTACAAGCTTACAACAATATCCTGTTCCCTAACAAACTCCAAAAGCTAGCTTAGGTAATTGAATCCCCACATAAGCCTGTTAGAATGTGTTCATTCATTAGACCTACATAGGGTCATTTCATAAATAGGAGAGTGAGGGGAGGAAATTAGAAGTAGTTGCATGTTTTCTTCAAGTCACATAAAACATACTCTTCAAAAGAATACAAATGCATTACTACATGTAGGTAAATATACAGGTAAACCCATGCAAAGATGACCCACCCGAATAAGAGGAGGAGCATTAAGTGGAGAGCCATCTGTGCCTCGACAAAGAACACTGGCAAGGTCAAAGCGGAAACCATCCACATGATAGTCAACAACCCTTCAATAAGTTCAAAGAAAAGAGTTAAAATCTAGGTAAAACTACAGGTAAAATGGAAGCAAAAGACCAAGATAAAGACACAATATTTGCAACGCTTGCATAAAGAAATGGATACATTTACCAGATCGCTAAATTGGTAGGCTGTCATAATGGAGAATATCTATTGCATAAGTGTTTTCTATTAATGGAAACATGTCTTTGCTCAAACAGCTCCACCAGAGTATACAAATACTAAAGCAAAACAACTTGTTAATGACAATTATCCAGACACATATGGCATGCTCTCGTTAGCTATCATTTATGAGACCTTAAATAAGTGTCAAGGTTAATGTCTGAATCATACAACAAAAACACAAGCAAAAGTTGTTCAATGAATTCGATGACTCTTTTTGCATACCAGTGTCTTAAGCTGTCAAGTATAAGTTCCATGACCAGAGGGTGGTTGCAGTTCAATGTATTTCCTGCATATCAACAGAAAACTGCAATTGAGCATTTTGTTATCTCAAAAGAATAATGTTAGAATATAGTATTGGTATTAGTCCCACATTGGTTAATGTATGTTATGATTTTCCATTATATAAATAAGAGTTGATTGTGTTAGGGTTAGAAAACACAACACCCTATACACTTTTCCTTCTTTCTCTCACAACATGGTATCAGAGCTAGGGTTTCGGAGAATTTGTTCCCCCTTATTTGTGCCATAAGTGCACTGTTGTTTGTTGTGATCCAAGTGTTATGGATCCTTTGTTTACCTCTCCACGTGCGAGTCAGGGGTCGCACGTGCGGGGGAGTGTTGGAGTTTGTCCCACATTGGTTAAATATATATGAGCCAGGACGGCCTCTCCACTTCTTGCCAATTGGTTTGGAGTGGTACCTTAGATATACAAAACCCTAGCTGCCACCATCTACTGCCATCATCATCTCACCATGAAACCCTAAAAATCACAACCCTAATCCTAGCCTCTATCTTAACCCTAATCTCTTCCACCCATCGAAATCCCAAATCGGTCACTTAACTGAAATCTATAGCCATTAACCACTGTTCACCGATTATTGTTCACTGTCGACACTGTTCACATATATACTGTTCATCATCGGTACTATTCACTTATTATTATTACTGTACATCGTCGTTACTATTCATCGTTGTTTAGTACTTGGCTGGTCATATCTGATCTCTGGTTCTGCTTTTGGTTGTCGAAGGTATATTCGTATTGGTATTGTTGGTAGTTGTTTGATGCTTATTTTTAGTTGGTGGTTGATCCGTTGGTTGTCTCTTATTGCACGGTGACATATTTGCAATGAAATCTGATTCTGCTTCCGCTGTCTCTGGTGGGTGTGGTTCTTCATTCAGCATGGTCATGGTCGCAGCCGTGATTCTGGGTATCGTGGTCGGGTTTTTGGCCATGTTTTTGGTGAGTATGGTAACATATATTGTTTTGTCGTCTATTTCGTTGACGTTGGTAGTTGGTTGAAGGTAGTTAAAGTTGGTTGTTGAAGTCGTTCGTTGATCGTTGAAATCGTTCGTTGGTCGTTGAATTCGTTCGTTGTTCCTTAGTCGTTGAATTTGTTCGTTGATTCGTTGGTCATTGAAATTATTTCGTTGAAGTCGTTTCGTTCGTTGAAGTCGTTGAAATCATTGAAGTCGTTTCGTTCGATGAAGTCGTTTTGTTTGTTGAAATCGTTTTGTTCGTTGAAGTCGTTTCGTTCATTGAAGTTGTTTCGTTGGTTGAAGTTATTCGTTGGTTGTTGCTATTGAAAGTTATTCCATTGTTTTAACAAGTTGGTTGTTTTTCGTTATTGCTGTTAGTAGTTGAAGTAATTGTTTCGTTGGTTGCTATGTAACAAGCTGGAGAGTCTCCAGCTTGAGGGGGAGTGTTAGAATATAGTATTGGTATTAGTCCCACATTGGTTAATGTATGTTATGATTTTCCATTATATAAATAAGAGTTGATTGTGTTAGGGTTAGAAAACACAACACCCTATACACTTTTCCTTCTTTCTCTCACAACAAATAATAAATGTTGTTCATGGCATTCAAAAGGTAGGCTAATGTTATTGCGTTACCTTTAGCACAAATTAAAAGATTCTGTTGTAAGTCATAACGATATTACTTAATCAAGAATATTGATGACTAAATCAGCCGTCCAAATTAATGACGGAAGTACCTTAAAGTTGACAAATTCAATTTATTCAAACAACAAATTGCTTTTTAGAAGTCAAAAGGCAGAAAGATAAACAAGATCATTAGCTAAACTAATGATTCATGTATTAATTGAACCCTGTAAATCATTCATGAACAAGCAACAAGTTAATTTCACAATTTTAGTAGTCTTACTTTATTGTTTGCACGATTTGAAAGCCGATGCTCTGGACTATCAATGAAGGAAGCATGGTAATGTGCACATAAATTGATTTGGGTCTCTAGGCCTGCCCTCTCTGATGCCATTTGGCTTTGATTTGGGGGCACGGTTCTACAACAAAACGTCCCTGTAGCTCCTCGGTTCTTGGAGGTTTAGGGGGGCCACTGTTTCAGTGGTATTCTGAGAAATGAAGGAAGCATGGTAATGTGCACATAAATTGATTTGGGTCTCTAGGCCTGCCCTCTCTGATGCCATTTGGCTTTGATTTGGGGGCACGGTTCTACAACAAAACGTCCCTGTAGCTCCTCAGTTCTTGGAGGTTTAGGGGGGCCACTGTTTTAGTGGTATTCTGAGAGCAGCCACTTTGTGCATATATTGCCAAAGGTTAGGTCTGTCTCCAATCATCCCCCGCCCATACCCCCAATGATTGGGGACTAGATGGGTTATGCTATGTTGTTATGTTGTAGTAGTCTTACTTTAGTGAGGAATAACTGGTTGTCTTTCTCGGAATGTGGAAAACTTTGTTTATTCAGCAGACCTAACACTGTAAGCACACTTCAGGATTTGAACAAAAAGAGGTACATCCTCAAGTCTATGCCAGTGTACCAAACAATCCAAACTTTGCAAGCGGCTTCCCAAATTTACTGATGGATTATACTATGGGAATTTCGCATTCCCTTCAATTGATGCAACAATACATGGATAGTTTCTCCTTTCTGGAGGTTTACCCAGCTTTTAAATGCCACTAAACTAGCAGTGATATTTCCTCAATTAGGAACACGGGAATAAACACAATCGCATGTTGAAGAAAGAGAACTTTTTGCCCCGTGTATTTACTACTACTGTAATTGAATAGGCCCTGCATGCTTTGATAGTGGATGTTTTCTTTATATCGAATGGATCCATGCGGAGAGTTTTAATATTGTTTGGTGTACTTGAAGGACAACATGTATGAATAACCATTAGGGAAGTTCAGTGTCCAATTGTAAGTTGAATTTGGTTTGCTTTCAAATCACCCATTAAGCTGCACTCTCTTTTGCTGTTAAGCTGAATCTGCGTTTTTGGTCTTCGATTTTGATGATTTCGACCTAGTTCTCCATCTTATTATTTTCTGTAATTTTTACGAGAGGTACCCATATGTGTCTATTAGTTTGTGTCCAAAAATTGGAGTAAGATTCCAAGAGAATAATTTTAAACAATTCGATTACTAATCTGCATTCTGTTACTCAAGATGTTGAATTCTGCATACTTGGTCTGTGTTCTTCTTAATTGTAAGCATAGTTCTTGACCTCATAAATTCATGAATAATTTTGATAACATTTGTATATGAGTCATATTTATGTGATAAAATTCTCAAGACCTAAAACGTACATAAATTCATCAAGTGAGGGTTGGTTAAATCGGTCATTTGAGGAATCATTCATCTACATCATTCTCATGAGTTTTTGTTAAATTGTTAGGGGTTTTTTTGTTCTTGTACCTTTGTCCCTATATATACAAAGTGTAAGAGAGGGAAACCTAATTTGGGTTGGCTCTCATTTTTCCCCAAACTTTACATGGTATCAGAGCACCGATTACCTGGTGACTCCCGTTGATCTTTGCCCTCGTCGGTCAACCTAGGCAATTACCGACAGGCCTTTGTTCCAGAACTGTTGTTTTGGAGCTTCGAAAATCAGTCCTCAGGTGAGTACGAACTCGATCTGTGGGGTTTTCGATTTTTTCCAGGCTGTACAAAGTGGTTCGTACAGCACGCAGTAGCTTTCTCCCTTCGAAGACCTCCGACGACCACCAGCAGCTCTCGCCGGATCTCGCCGCAGCTCCGACGACCTTCGCCGGACCTTCGCTGGCCTTCATCAGACTTTGACAAGTCCTTAGAAGGGCTGATCTGTGTTCGCTGGCCTTTTTTCTGACTTCCGACAGCCTCGCCGGACAATCGTCAGCCTTCGCCTGACTCGCCTGACCTCCGACATCTTCGTCGGACCTCCGACGACTTTATCCAGTCTGTATTTCGAAGTTACAAGGTATCTTCTGACCTCTGCTCTGCACCCAGTACTTTTCGACCCCCACCGGAGGTTACCCAGTGACTTCCGACCCTCGCCGGAGCTCCGTCAGCCTCCGGCGACCACCGACGAACATCGCCGGATATCCTATCACCTCCGGTGACCTTCATAGCATCTCCGGTGACTGCTTTTATTGACAGAAATTGCACAGAACCTTTAATCTGCTCTGTTCGGCACTGTTCATGCACTATTGGGCACTGTTCATGCACTGTTCCACTCATTTCTGGAATGGGACAGACTCTCAAAACTCAATTTACTCTCTTTTTGCTCTGGGTGTGAACTTTTGAGGTATTTCAAGTTATTTGAGTACTATTTTGCACTGTTTTGTACTCCTAGGGCTGTTTGGAAGAATTTGCTACTATTTTGTACTGTTTGGATGCTAAGTTGACTGGGTTTGATCCATTTTGGTTGAGCTGGCGAAATTCTGCATTTGTTGGGTATTATTCTACACTGTTTGAGGTTGTTTTCGTAGTCTTTTTCTGCCTTTTCTGTTGGTATGGCGGAGTATCGCAAGCATGCTTCAGTCGGGGCTCTTTCTCAGGGAGAGTTACAAACTCTCAGGCGCCTAATAGCTAAGCTTGACATTCCGTCTACCACAGCTTCCACTACTACCTCCTTTGCAATAGCTAAACTTGACATTCCGTCTACTACAGCTACCACTACTACCTTCTTTGCTCACACAGGTATCCAACCTAGTGCATCTACTGCCTCCTCTTCTCTTCCTTGGATAATAGATTCTGGTGCTACAAATCATATGACAGGTTGTTCATCTGTTTTTGACTCCTACTCTACATGTTCCGGTAAGGATAAAGTTCGAGTCGCAGATGGATCCCTATCTGCTATTTCAGGAAAAGGTTCCATTCGCCACTCTCCAACCATCTCACTTTCTTCAGTTCTTCATGTTCCAAATTTTTCTACTAACTCCTCTCTGTTAGTAGTCTTACTCATTCCTTAAATTGCTCAGTGACATTTTTTCCTACACATTGTGTCTTTCAGGAACTGGATACGGGGAGAGTGATTGGCAGTGGTAAAGCCCATGGTGGTCTATATTTTTTGGAGTCTGCACCTCTGTTCATCTTGTCCACCTTTGTCATGTGGTCAAGCTCTTAAAACAGATACGGGTTCTGCTCTTCCTTTGTTACTTCAATGGCATCGGAGATTGGGTCATCCTTCTTTTGGAATTTTAGAAAAACTTTTTCCTAATTTAATTAAGCACTGTCCTAGGAGTCAGTTTTTTTGTGAAGCTTGTGAGCTGGCGAAACATAAACGTTCCTTTTACGCCCCTGTTAATCAAAGAAGTGCTTCTCCGTTTATGGTTATCCACTCTGATGTTTGGGGTCCTTCTCCTGTCACCTCACTTTCTGGTTATCGATGGTTTGTCACTTTTATCGACTGTTATTCTCGTGTCACTTGGGTATACTTACTTCGATCTAAAAATGAAGTGTTTTCGTGCTTTAAATCCTTTCATAAAATGGTGTGTACTCAACTTGACACCAACATTAAGATTCTCCGTAGTGATAATGGGACTGAGTATCTAGATGGGTTCTTTCGAGCATACCTTGATGACAATGGCATTCTCTTTCAAACAACTTGTGTTGGTACTCCACAGCAAAATGGAGTTGCTGAACGTAAAAATTGTCATCTTGTTGAGGTAGCTCGCTCTCTTTTGCTCACTATGCATGTCCCTAAACACTTTTGGGGAGAAGCTATTCTCACTGCAGCTTATCTTATTAACCGTATGCCATCCAGTGTTCTTCAGTTCAAAACTCCTCTTCAGTCTCTTCCTGTCAATTTTCGGGTCTCTCTCTTCTGCCCAAGATTTTTGGTTGTGTGTGTTTTGTTCATGCCCCTAAACATCCTGGTGGTAAGTTAGATCCTAAAGCCCGTAAATGTGTTTTTCCTGGCTACTCTCCTACCCAGAAAGGCTACAAATTCTATGACCCTCATGCCCGGAAAATGTTTGTTTCTATGGATGTCACCTTTTGGGAACTTAAGTCCTTTTATCCTTCCTTTGGTCCATCTCTTCAGGGGGGAGTGATAGAGAGGAAGAGATGTTGATATCTCATAATCAAGAGTCATGGTCTTACTTCCCAATGCCTTGTTATGGTGAGGGGGAGAAGGAAAACTCAAGGGAGGAACCTATATCTGAAGCAAGAGCAGAACATGACATTGGTGGCCAAGATGTTCATGACGATAGGCTTTACCCGCATAGATTGCCTAACTTGCAGACATTTTTTCGACGGAAAAAGGGACAACCGACATGTGCGATGCCACCTTGCCAATCATTATCACCTACTCCGGCTCCAAGTCCAGTTTCTGATTCTTCGGCTGACTCATCTGGTAATGAACCATCCCTTCTTGTTTCTGATAATCTTGATGCTTCTATTGCTCATAGGAAAGGAGTTAGACAGTGTACTCAACATCCCATCTCACAGTTCGTTTCATATGATCGTTTATCCCCTTCGTATCGTGCATTTGTTTCCTCTCTTTCTTCTATATCTATTCCACAGAATTGGCAAGATGCATTTATGATACCTAAGTGGAAGGAAGCTATGGTAGAGGAGATGACAACTTTGAAAAAGAATGGCACTTGGGAGTTAGTATCACTTCCAGGAGGAAAGAAATCAGTGGGATGCAAGTGGGTTTTCACTGTTAAGCATAAGGCAGATGGGACAGTTGAAAGATACAAGGCGAGACTTGTTGCCAAGGGCTATACTCAGACATACGGAATTGACTACGAGGAAACCTTTGCTCCGGTAGCAAAGATGAACTCTATTTGAACCTTACTCTCTTGTGCTGCTATTTTGAATTGGCCTCTTCAACAATTCGATGTTAAAAATGCATTTCTTCACGGTGACTTAGAAGTATACATGGATATACCACCAGGTTTCTCTTCCTTTGCAACCGAAGGGAAGATGTGTAGATTGAGAAAGGCCCTCTATGGATTGAAGCAGTCGCCGAGAGCTTGGTTTGACAGATTTCTTAAAGCAATGTTGAGATTTGGTTACCGCCAGAGTCAGGCAGATCATACTATGTTCATCAAGGGAGGTAATGGCAAGATTGCTATCCTCATTGTCTATGTGGATAACATAATTATGACTGGCAATGATGCAGAAGAAATACTCCATCTTAAGGCTCGTCTTGCTCAAGAGTTTGAGATTAAGGACTTGGGGTCATTGAGATACTTTCTTAGGATGGAGGTGGCAAGATCTGATAAAGGTATCTTTGTCTCTCAAAGGAAGTATATTCTTGATCTCTTGGAAGAAACGGAGATGTTGGGGTGCAAACCTGCAGACTCACCTATTGAGGCTAATCATCATCTTAGTGGAGCTATTGGGGAGCATACAGATAAGGAAAGATATCAGAGGCTTGTGGGCCGCCTGATATACTTATCTCACACTAGACCAGATATTACATATGCCATTGGAGTTGTCAGCCAATTTATGCATGAGCCACGTACAGTGCATCTGGATGCAATCTATCGTATTTTGAGATATCTCAAATCAGCTCCAAGTAAAGGAATTTTGTTTTCCAATCATGGTCACTTGAGGTTGGAAGCATTTACTGATGCAGACTGGGCTGGTTCAGTGGATGATAGGCGCTCCACTTCTGGCTACTGCACCTTTTTTGGTGGGAATTTGGATACTTGGCACAATAAGAAGCAGTCAGTGGTAGCTAGATCTAGTGCAGAAGCTGAATATAGGGCTATGGCTCACGGTGTGTGTGAGCTTTTGTGGCTCCAAACCTTGTTGAAGGATTTGGGACTCTTTGACGATGGTCCTATGAAACTTTATTGTGACAACAAAGCGGCTATAAATATTGCTCATAATCCTGTGCAGCATGACAGAACGAAGCATATCGAGATTGATAGGCATTTCATCAAGGAAAAGTTGAGCAAGGGTTTGATATGTATGCCGTTTGTAAGGTCTGAGGACCAGTTAGCTGATATATTTACGAAAGGGCTTAGTAGTAAGATTTTTCATCCCATTGTGTTCAAGTTGGGCTTGATAGATATCTTTGCACCAACTTGAGGGGGAGTGTTAAATTGTTAGGGGTTTTTTTGTTATGTATCTTTTACATAGGGGTATATTTGTACTTGTACCTTTGTCTCTATAAATACAAAGTGTGAGAGAGGGAAACCTAATTTGGGTTGGCTCTCATTTTTCCCCAAACTTTACAGTTTTATGTGTAAATGATATATGTGCAATATAATATGTAGGATTTGGTGACCAAGAGAAGGATAGAAAGGACACAAGTTGAGTTAACTTGAAGTGCAAAGGAATGTGAGTAATCTCATACTTTGAAATGGAAAATTTTATAAACTCTCTTTTCTATGAAATGTGATTTGGTTTTTCTATGTTACGGAGTGATATATGTCTACGTGTTTTGCATGATATGTAATAAAGTGGAAGTTTCTTTTAATGTTTGCGAAGCATGTATGCCATGCTCTTGCTTTACCGTATGTGCCCGTTGGATTCCACAATAGCCATCATTATGTGCCTTCCTGGAGGGTTCCATAATATCCAAGTATGTGCCTTTGCTGATGGGTACCAAGCTGGGATCCCGATAAATGTCATGTATGTATGTGGTAACAATGGTGGTATTGGCAATGTAAATGTGTCCAAGTACTTTATGTTTTCATGCGAAATGTCTTCTGATTTCTATTTAAGTGTTCACAATCAACGTGTTATGTGAACAATTTATTCAAAACCCAAATTAGAGTATGAGCTTTACTCACTGAGTTTTCAGCTTGACAGTTTATTTACCATTTTCAGGCGATGAAGTGTGGTAGCTATGAATGTTTTGAAATGCAATGTTTTGTGCAAGTTTGGACTTCATGAAGTGTTTTTTGCATATAGATTGAGTAGAAGAAGACTTATATTTTGGGCATGTTTTGTAATAGTTCCCTTATGGCTAAATGTCTAATGATGTATATACTTTGACAAAGTGATGTATGTAAACTATACAAGTTAGGGACATGTTATGGATGCTCATGCCAACGTAATTATGGATTCATGTAGATTATCGATGCATGGATGCTTTGGACCAAATGTGTTGTGCTTATTTCACTTATTTATTTATGTTTATATTCACTTTTACTATGTGACCACATATGTTTATTTTTTATTTACACTCCCGCATACTTATTTATTTTTATTTAGAGCACTTGTTCTTGAGCCCATTTCGTTATGTACGAAGGCCTTGTTGGCCGGTCATGGGCCATAATTCCCTTTTAAGGGGACTAGGGATAACTGGATGTGACATCAGGCCCTCGCGAGCAGTTGAGCACTAGAGTCACCACGGTAATTCACAGGTCTTTTTCCTGGTGACCAGAGTCACCACTATATTACAGGGGTCTTTTCTCTAGTGGCCATACAAAACCCTGATCCCATACGCACGGGTACACGGACAAACAGACTCTATACCATCTGTAATGCCCCATGTATACCATTGAATTAGTAACTTGTTGGAGCCTAATAACATAGCGTGAAATGCTTACGCCAAAGTTACCAGTAGTAGCTCACATGATTTACTATTTACCCAAGATTCCACATATAGACTTCCGATGTGGGACGAGATGTTACAAACACCCCACTTTTAAAACCTCACGTCCCTGCAAGTTTGAGCACTAGAGTAACCATGGCGTTACCCGTAGACCATAGTCTTTACCCTAGTGGCCAGAGTCACCTCGGCCTAACCTGAGTCTTTCTTTTGGGCTTCACCTCGGGTTCGCTGCAGCGTCGGGCTACTAAACTTTCTCGAACCCATACAAATGTGTCTATGGGTTTCTCTAGTACCATCAGTAATGCACTACATAGACCACTGGCCCAGTAACTCGTTAGTGCCTAACAACACAACCAAAAATAATTAAGCCAAGTTACTAGTGGTAGCCCACATTATATATCACATACACAATATCACCCATATAAACTTTTGATGTGGGACGGAGAGTTACATAAATAGGGAAACGAATCCTTCGATTAAAGTATAATATATGCGTCTTAGATTACCATATCAACCACTCAAGCAGAGTCATCCTAGCAATTACAATGACAAGATCTTGATCCTCCTTAAATCTCTCTTTTGCTCGTTAAACATCTCTCAAGGGAGATATAAAGCAATGATAGTTGACATAAGTAGAGAAAGAAGCGTCGAAATTACCGCATCCAGAGAAATTAAGCAAACGGCCATTGTTGTTTGGATCCACCATGTAATAAACCTAAAGACCGGATTAGAAGCATTATAATTTAAGAAAAAGCAAAAAAGAGTGGTCAAAATCATTCAAGAATCCAGGTAAACAAAGCATGCATACACCAACGCCCTATAGGGCAGTGGGCCTACTAATGCTATCCAGGATTTTCATTTTCTGAGTGTGACCTTTTTCTACATGTAATACCAGACTAGCCGTTGATAAGTAGTATTGTGTCATATGGACTAAAGAAGAAGGTCCAAACTTAGTTACTTGAATTGAAACCAGGTTAAGCATTGGAAGTTTGCCACTACCATAAGAGAAACAAAGATAAGTTCAACCAAGAGTTTTAAATTACAAGAAATGTTTGCAGGAGTTTTTGACTTAGGACATAAGAAACTTGGCAGAGTCAGATACTCATAATGCCTCTGAAAAGCCACAAAAATTAAAAGAGAGAGTATTCCTCCATAGGTTGATCTAGGAAACTTACATTTCTGCCTGAAATCATATTGGGCATGGTAAGTTAAACGTATGGAAATTTATGTCCTCAAATACAGCAAAATAAATGAAAGAAAGTTTCTAATTTGTCCCAAAATACTGTCCTTCAATTGTAGCGCATGCCATCATGCAAACAATTAATATGATGAACATTTTTTACTCCCATAAAAACAAATTAAAGCTCTGTTATGGTTCTTTTTACAAGATATGTTACAAACAAAACTGGAGAAGAACATGGAACAGCTACCTTTTTAAATGGGAAAAGCAATCAAGCCTAACTTATGCACTATAAATTTTTGTTTTGAGCTGGGTAAAATAGGTAAACCATTCAGCAGATAAATGAGTCCATATCCAAGCAAACGGTTGTGAGTGCAACATATGGCCAAGGCTTATAAGATCAAAGACCCTCCTGTTAAATGTCAATTGTATAGCTTAACAAGGTGGGCGAGAAAATCCTTACCAATTATTTCAAAAATTACCTACGATGACATCATCCATAAGATACTACCTTTGAAACTTAATAGATATTTGGTCTTCATCAAATTTCCAAATTATTCTGAAAAGGCATCTCTAAAGAATTATGCAATTTCAGCAATTCTTAGCCGTCATACTTGGGTGACAGCAGTTTGTCAACTAACAAGAAACTTAATAGTGACTATTAACTTCATACCAATAATCACATCTCATCAAATGATAAAGATCATCCAACAAACTCCACAGAGTTTACTGCCTTGCATTTAACTTGAAAAAATTGAAGGAAATTACCTTGTTATCTATGCCACGAAATGAAATTGTGTAAGGGTTATCATCATCAGCCTCATTAGTATGGTTATAGACCACATCCAAAATGACCTGTTAAACAAAGTGGCATCACCATAGTGAAGTACCAAATGCTTCAACCTTGTGGCAAACAAAGCAACAAAATAAAAATCACACCATGTGCGTGAAGTACAGAGCATACCTCTATTCCAGCACCATGCAATGCTTTGACCATCTCTTTAAACTCCCTGGAAGCATTAGCTGGTCCTCCACCAGCACTTGCATAGCGACTCATAGGAGCAAAGAAATTAATTGTTGAATAGCCCCACGTGTTAATCTTGGTGGATTAGATATCCAAAACAATATATGGCACGCGTTAGTTTCCACTAAGAACCATGTCAAGAATTAAAGCATGAAAGAGTGCTAAACTTCTAATGGCAAACTATGTTCCAGCAGGGTAAAATGGATTGCAAACAACACACGATATGGGTTTTTGAAAAATAATGATGTAAAAGCACATGAGTGATGGGTGTCGCACTGTACTCCTTAATAGAATCAACCAATCAGATTGTCTAGTATGTTCTTCTTCACAGTTAGCATGAAGACACGTCATTAGCTGGATTTTCACGAGTCACAGTTGCGCAGGAAATGACGCATTCCAACCTTAGTGACTGCTCAGAAGCCCTCTATCTTCCATAAAGGCAGAGTCATAACAAGTCACGTGAACTAGAACAACAGAAAGTTTCACTAATAGGAGGGAGGATGCAGTGAAATGAGTCCTTCCAAAATGTGGAGTTGCATACAGAATCAAGTATGACCACCAGTTGATCAAATGACGTAGGATCTTGTCAACGCCCATAAACGATTAATCAAGGGTGGAATCGCTGAATCTGAAATTGGGTCCTATCATTTAGCTATTGCCTTAATTAACGAGTTAAAGCCTGAGATACCAGTCCATCCCCAAGTAACAAGAAATTCCTTCATCATAACTCAAAGACTAGTAGAAAACATTTTCCACTACCTTCAATATTACATTTATCTACATTTTCTACTTAAAGAGGTTCAGGGTGTACAAGATAAAACAGTGCCGATCAGCAACAAAAATGCTAAATCTACTGGAGTTCTTCGAAAATAACTTATTGTAAAACAAGCTTAGGCATCCTAGTCTGGCATTTTGGACAACAATGCCTTAAGGACACATTGTGGCTAAATGAGGAGCTTCCACATGAACATTACTTAGATCACTTTATCCTCCTTGAAGCAGGAAAAGTAGGGACCTTATATCTTCACTCGATTATTTATTTTGGTTCTTGTAGTTTCTTGTGAGTTACCAAGCGGATAATATCCCATGTTTACCCTTATCCGATACTTCAAACACCATTAAACCCAATGCTCCATTGTGGGGTAGATTACAAGTTAAAATCATTTACTTGTACTGCGTTCAGATATCTGTTACGGAGTAATGATTAATTGAATTGACCCTTTAACAGAGTCTATGTAGAGAACACATACATATCAGTGTAACATCATATTTGCTTAATACTGTATTTCACTACTAGCAAATGTTGTGTTTGCCCTAGTTCTAGTATTCTTCAATGAAATGTACAATTATCGGAGTTATAAAAATAAGACAGAACTCCCTAAGCGGTGTTAAGATGATGAACTTCTGAGGTGCACCAAATTCGTCCCATAACCAACAAAAGTATAGATTGCTTAATCTTAACACCAAGAGTTTCTCACTCAGCAACTAACTGATTTGAATCTCATTGGTGCATCCATGCATCTGCAGGGGAAAAAAGGCCCTACAGAATTCATGTCTGGTGGGAGCATCCATGAATCTGGAATGCACATAGATTACTTTTGATACTAGCTTACTAAAGGGTTCTTGGGCACGAGTGATGGTTAGAACTTAGGTCAATGGGTATCCGTGAGGATTACAACTGTTGAACCAAATCTGTTAAGCCTATACTTTCTCTCACAAATCAATATGTTTAGCTTAAAGCTCTCACCTCATCCAAAACAGTGTTTAGTCTGACCAAAGTCCAGACTATGGTTTACTCAAGGAAGACAAGCCTTCAAGAATAACATATGCAAAAAAAAATAACATATACATTTAGGTAACCCTTTGTAACAAACTTCGCCCATCAGATACAGAAAAACTCCCTCTCAAACTTCAAAACCTGGAGTTTTAACTCCTATTCATCCTTTTCACTCATTCTTTCAGTTTGAACCTGTGTGTTAATAGACCCTTCCCACGTTATGGCAGGGAGCATAATCCTTCAAGGATTTAAACTTCGTCATAAAAATTTACCTGCAAGAAAATAGACTTGAAGTACAAGGACAGCGTGGAGGCTGAAACCCAAATGCTTAAGCTAGTAGATCAAGAGGTCCAAGGTTTTAGTCATAACCCATTCCATACCCGAGCAATGTGAGACTCTCTAACAAAAACACCCACCAAACACAATAACATGCAACGCAATGTGGTAAAATACAATAACATGCAATGCAATTCGGGAAATTGGTACCACTGGGAGGATTGCAACTCTGCGCATCTGACTATGTACTCTGGCCACTATCCTTACTTTGCCATTCAGAGTGAAACTGTCAGATCTATCGTTTCCAACGGAGATCTACTTGAATTCCATTTGCATGAGCTATTTACCCAAAAACACTTGAACTTGTGGTTAAGGGAAGTGCAACAGCACACGATAGTTGATAACTAGTTACCATCCTGTTGGGTCAATCATTAGCTTACCCTCTTAAAGTTAGTTTTTCCTCTACTCTCATGAACCTTCCTCGTTCTGTCATAGGTTAATGGAAGCTATTCTCGAAGTCATAAAGCTTCATGCCAAATCAACAAACCAAACCCATACAAGAGAGATGGGAAAAGAGGGAAGCTTCAAGTAATGCAAACTGGGTACGAAAAAATATCCCAAGTATTACATAAGTAAAAACACATAATAATACTTGAATTTACCAAGTCACACTATTAGTAGAAACAATTACCAAGTGATCTCTAGGGTTTGGACGCCTCTGAAATTCAAACTCATCAAACTCAAAGAGAGGATGCAACTCCACCGCATTGATACCAAGCTCAAGTAGATGTGGTATCTTCAAATAGGCAAAAAATAAATGTCAAGAAAAGACCTTGATAATCAGAAAAAATTTAAGTCACCATGGTCCCATGCGATTGCTATTCGATAGCACGCACAAATATCATCAGAAAAGCCTGATAGAAAAGGGACATTAATCCAAACAGGAAAGCAATATACAATTTATTAAACAAAAAAGTTCCTTACTAGCATGATCTTGTTTCCCGAGGACAATCGCACAATAAAGAGAGAAAGTGTTCAATTACAGAAACAATCAATAACTGAATAAACCAGACATTGTTGGGCGAAAAAAGATTTGAATGGAAGATCAAGAGGTAATGCACCAGATTAGTTTCGTTACTGAATCTGCCCATTGACCCAAAAGAAAAATGAAACAAAGCCATTCCTTGATTACCCTGCTAATTGTCACGCGATACCTTCAGACAATTTTCAGCTTATCCGCATGTAAGGTTCAACAAATTTGTCTTAGCAGGACTTTTTATGCCCGTAGGACAAAAACCCAAGTGAAAAATCAAGATTCCAGAAGTCTGCAATCAAGTTTGTTCCATCAGTTAATTGAAGAGAAACAATCAATACCAAAAGAATAAGTGGCAAAGCACATCAGGCATCCAAACAATTGACCTGATAACCTCGGCACTGAAACAGGATGGGTATCCCGATCAAATGTTACATACTTAGGACTTGTCACTTAAAGTGGTTAAGGTTTTCTGGAACCTAGTGTATAAGCCAACTTAAGAATAAAAAAAAAATCAAATTAGAAACTTAAATCAAATTTCTACAATCAGATCTATACAACCTAGGCAACAGCTCTATTTGTTAAATCTACAAATTAACATAACAAGAATTAACCAAAAGAAATCAAGATGTCCCAATGCAACTATTATTACATTATTAGGCTTAATCATCATTACTATCCGTTTCCAATCTCCAATCATATGTGCACTTCTACATATACAGTGATTCAGTATTGTGGTCAACAATAAACAGGGCTGAACTTTGAAAAAAAAAACAAGTATAAACATGTCCAAGAAATCCTATGGCGATCGAACATAAAAACGTTTTAGCACTCGTTCGCCAAACTCTAAATGAGTAGATCTGAATGTTTTCCCAGCCACACCAAGAATTGGACAAATCTAGATACATGAGATTTGAGTTTCAAGAACAGATTACTTGTTTATACAAACAAATTATCTCACAAAAGTTAGCCCTAGTGATTTAAGCATCTACTTGCCATTGAAATAATCAGTTACCACTTGTCCAGAAACAGTGGAAGAGATACCCCTCATCCGAAAAAATAAGCAGTCTGCTGGAGGAAGGGCAAGGAACAGTAGAACCATTCTGAAGGTAATATCTTGTGTATGTGGAGAGAGTACTTGTTTAGCAATATTATATAGAATGTTTTGACATCACAAACAAGAGTTAACCTTCTCAATAATGCCAAGGTAACTGCCACGTTTACTTGGATCCAGCCCACTGGATTCATCAGCAGTAAAAGCACGAACATTCATTTCATATATGATAAGATCTTTCTGCAAAGAAAAGGGAAAAAAGTAGCAAGCCAAAGATTACAAAGAGGCACCTAGGAAGTAAGTCAAAGAACTAATATCTCTCTTTTGTAAGTTAAGATCTATGATAATTGGAACGCGAACTGTTCCAGTACAAGGAACGGCAAGGGAACGGTGTTGTGCGACCTGCCCTAAAGTGTGGTATGATAGACGTAGTGTATTGTAATTACCAGAGGCAAAGGAACGTGTTATGTGATATGTCCATAATTGTGTTATGATAAGATGTGAGTTATGCAATTACAAATATCTGAATGTGGTTTGTTCAAAAAATAAACATCTTATAAAAAAAAGTATCATTTTTAGATAATTTGTGAAACCCGTTTGATGACCTATTTTTACACAGTCCAGTCGAAGGTCCACTCCTCCTTTTTTCATAGTTTTTTAATCTATGAAAATTGATAAGTAAATAAATGAAAAACTATGGTGATCACCAAATTCGCCATTTCGGAATAAAGATGTATCATGATTCAGAACGTGCTCCAAAAACTTAAATTGCTATGGTTTTAGCACTCGGGTAACCCAGGTCACAAGATTTACCTCTGGGATATTGGGAAGCTTGTAATTGTCTCCCCAATTGAACGGCAAGCTACTGAAATCATAAGTTCCAAAGAATTTAGCCATCTTGTTGCTTGAATCACCAAAAACTCGACGGCCTTCAATTAATTTGGCATAAGGATCTATGAGAATAATGCTTCTGTCAAATCGATGCCCTTGATGCCATCCTCGAGGACCATCTACCCGGTAACCATACAAGACATCACCCCGAGGCAGATCCTGGATTTTTCAGTAGCATGAAACAGTTAAACGATCAACGCATAATTACAGATATTGATATTCCATGAAATGGAAAAGAAGTAGCATTTTTTGCAGCAGGAAAGTTTGAAGATAAACCACAAAAAAAGTAATGCGAGAAAGAAGATAGGACTCCTTGAATGTTGCAGGGGGAAGAAACACAGAATTTATAATACCATATACTAACTGTAAGGAAGACCAAACAATATGGCAATTGGTTAAAATGAAAAAGGAATTTATGTATGTTCGCTGGTGATGGCAGCACTCTTCCAGTAGTATGTTACTATGTTTATATGAATAATTTGTATGGAATGTTGGTAACGACCCGTGCCAGCTGACCTCTAACCCTTAGCCTAACCACGTGGCTCAAAAGGTTAACCTCAGGTTATACAGTAGCTCGATGTGTTCCCTTATATACGAGATTGAAGTTTACTCCCCCACCGATGTGGGATCTTGGAGCCTCAAAGAGTCACAGTCTCACCACCTTATGATGCAACGTCCTCGTTACATTGGCCCGGCAACCTTTCCCCTGGTGGTCATGTTGTGGCACTTAGCTGTGTACAACACATGATCATGCTCGTAAGTCATACCACACACTAGAGGGGGCCCACACCATGTAAACCAGGGTTGTGCTCTAATACCAACTGTAACGACCCACGCGACCTGTTAACCCTTAGCCTAACCGCGTGGCTCAAAAGGTTAACCTCAGGTTATACAATAGCTCAACGTGTTCCCTTATATACGAGTTTAAAGTTTCCTCACCCATCGATGTGGGATCTTGGAGCCTCACAATGTTCCTCATCCTTCAAGAGGAAATATAAAATCAAGACTAGAGGATTTCTTGGCTTCAACTCTTCCATGGGAAGAAATTATAGACTAAAGTACCTGACAACAAGGACAGACCGTGTAAGGACATGTCCCAACTCCACATAAAATAATTCTACAAGCATTCCAAATGTTTTCAATAATCGTGTTAGTTCCCACTAAATTGCAACATCCCACCCTCGTATATAACTCGAAAATAGAGCAATATCACTCATTTTATGCCACAACTTTCTCTCCCTAATTTTGGTTGATTTGTACTTTTTGGTTAGGATTGTTAGTCTAGTTAGGGAATTCTGATATTATTTTTTTTACTATTCATTGGGAAATAGTTTAAAAGAAAGTCAGATCTGACCATCTCATTCTGAATACCCTTCCAAGTCAATTGCAGAAATATACTTTAGAAACTTTATGATGAAAGTCTAAGATTTCGTGCTTACTCAAGGACACCTTTGGAAAAAGCACCCATTATACACTTTTGAGGTTAGTAATGAAAATATAAGTTAAATATTATCTCATGAGGTTGATTATGCAAACTAGTTTTCATGACTAACATTAACAGAGTTCCCCACATTAAAAAACTGGGTCTGTGACAGCCCGCGGGAGTGCAGAGTGCAAAGGGAATAAAACCTATTAATGAGGAAGAGGAGACGGTAGACCATCAAATCTTCACCTTTACACTTGTAGTCTCTTGTTTAGACTTCAGAGTAAGTGCGGTTCACCTCAGTCGCTAAAACCTAGTTATAATCGTGATACTACAGGCAAAATGATTAATCAAACATTGCTTGACCATGAACTAACCAAGGAGTTGCTGCACAATTTGAGGTATTAACTTCTAGCACATTTGAAGGCACATGAATTACTTTTAATCCTATAGATCCGGTGGGATGAGATTGAGCATCTTTGGCAAGTCAAGAATTTTATCTGCTGATGCTTAGAATCATTACGATGATGATATCTAGCTTTGTGTGTTTGCAGATGCTTTAGGTTCTACTGATTTTACTTTCTTTTCTTTTTTTCCCCTATCCACAGTGCTTCAGTTATTAGGGCGAGATTTTGCAGGTTATGTCACTCAATCAATCCCAACTTCTGTGTATGTTCAAGGCTTTCCAATCCATGGTCGACTAGGCAGGCTAAGGCTGCTGATCACTATTTGGTGTGTGGTTAATAGTCCTTGGTTTAGAGGAGATAGAAAAATGCTCCTACCACTTGGAAAACGAAGTCAAGGTTTGATGGCTTTCAAGCCCGGATGTTCCGGTAAATGTCTACATGTTTCTAGCAGAAGGAACAAGCTTGCTCATAGTACAGCACAGGCAACTCTTCTCTCTCTGGAAATTATTAGAGCTTAGCCTTATGCTCTCAGGTTTGACCAACTTTCAGCTGGAGCATGGCTTGTCTATCGTAGTCCTTCACCCATACCACAATTACCTCAGTATACATATTACAGAAATCAAAACCGTTCATTAGAAAAAATCAACTCATGGCAATGCTATGCACATGGAAACTATATTTAGCAAAAATTTTAACAATGATAATAAAGATGCAATAGTAGGTTGAAAATTGATAATGTGAATGAAGCCGGTATCCTACTAATATACAATCTACTTTTAAGCAAATTAATCACAAACTAGGTGGCTTTGACAGAATCTAAAATCGAAGACTACCTCAATACATATGTGCCATATATCCCCAGTTTTATTCACACGAGGATCCAATGTCATCTCTACCATTCCACCATCTAGCTTGTCATGCTCTTCCCTAGAGAATGGACCATTTATGTTATACACAAATATTCTACAAGAGGCCAGTAGACTGGGAAAAGGTGAAAAATATTTGCAGGGCAAAAAAAGATTGATAAGTCCAAAACTAAAAAAATGTGATGCACACGATTTTTAATTTTGTAGCTACTTGTATGGGATACTTATTAAAACAACAATAGCTTTACCGCAGAAACCCAAAAATTACTGTTATGGCAACTGGAGCAAACGTTTCACAATGACACTATCATACAAGTAGGCAGTAGTGGGTTTTTGTTCATCTTGGGTCTCCTTAACTTCAATCTGTTAATTAAGGGCAGTCACTGTTGGGATTTTAGGTCCAAATCTGGCAATTACTCTTAAGCTACCAATTATCCTAAAAGCTTAAGTAGTTAGGAAATAGGCCCAACAATGTATTTTTCAAGCTATTTAACCCCTCCCTCACGTGCAACCCCGTCTTGCGCATGGAGATGCAAATATAGATAAATACGCAAGGGAGAAGCAAAATGCAAACGGGGACCAAGTGCAAGTAAAGAGACTAGAACCCAAGACCTTTACTAGTTTGAGCTCTGATACCATGTTAAGTTACCAATTATCCTTTTTGTAACGAAATGGACCCACTAATTTTATCAAGCTATTCAACATTTTTAAATCCAGGGTTATGATTGGACCCTTCATCTCTAGCACTTGGAACAACAATTAGATTGATAAACAAATGGGTGAGATTGACAACGACAAGGCTTAATTCACCTTCCTTCTCTGCTATGTCTTTGCATTAGTTTCTGCATAGCTAAACACATTTATGCTGCTTTGGGGGCACCCTTTAGTCATCACTATTCTTAACTTCATGATTCACAAATACAAAATAAGGATGGATGAGAAATTTCATGCAAAGAGAAGTGGTAATATCCAAATCTTTGAAAGGAAATTACAATATATGATTGCTTAACAAATGGAACACAAGCTTCTCTAACATATAGGGCATAATACATATGTCATGACTACACATTAACTTAATTGCACAGAAGAAGTTTTTTCTAACCTCTCTGGAAGTGACAAGCAAAGCGTAACGCCAGTTGCATGCTGTGAGAAAATAGCGAAATTGACTCCATTTTCCAGTTCAGACACTCCCAGTGGATATGCCTGACCAGGAAAAGTTCTGAATGACGGCCGGCTCTCTACCATTTGAGGAACCTCTTCCTAAGACAATTGACACTAAGCATAAAAACAGGAAATACCAACTCCTTTGAAATGGAAGCTAAAACTCGGCTGATAATGGCATATCACACTATGAGAAATATACAAAGCTATAAAGAATCGGATTCATCATACAGACAAATAGCAATAGGCCATGGGTAATCCAAAAAACATGCAAATAAAGCAGAACCAACTCCTTTTAATATCAATCAAAATCTTGAATCAAGGGTATTATATTCCATACTTTGGGTACTATTGCTTTTTATATGCTCGGTTTTTGGCCTTTTGGGTACTATTGTTGGTACCACTTTTTGTCAACAGCGATGCCTACTTAGATATAAATCTGCATTAGTTAGATATGTAGTACATGGACTGATGTAGGAAGAGACTAGGGTTAATTCAAGTGAAAGTCAAACGAACTTCTTCCTCGCAACAAGTAATGTAATAAAAAGTACACTTAAAAAGGGACAGCACTCAATTTCAAAGACTCAAAATATAACTATTTCAAGAGAGTACCAAAAAAAAAAAAAAAAACCTTTCCCGAACAAAAACGTTACTTGCCAGATACTTTGAATACTGTTTGAGTCACTAGAAGAAGTTTTAACCTTCGTAAAAATACACAAAGCCTGGCTTTTCTTATACCAACAAACCACGGCTATTAAAGAATGGAAGCCAAACGACTATATCAACGAATAACCAAGAGGGTAAGACGGCATACAAGTATTGGGCCCCTCCTCACCTACAACTACAAGACCTTAAGCAGCCAAAAGGAAAGATTTGACTCCACGTTGCTGGTCAGCGAACGCCCGCTCAGCGCTCAGTTGGCGATTACCAAAATATAATTCAATCCAACACACCCCATTTGTAAATTTCCATCTGTTAATAGTACAAGCCAGGAAAAACAAAAAAACAAATGGCAGGTAAACATAAAGGAAAATAATTCGTACCTCAAGCACATGTTCTTCCGCACGGCGACCATATGCACTCACAATCTTAAATCTGCCGCGACCTCTTGTCTACCCTAAGCAACACAAGTATCAAGTTAACTATTGAAGATGCAGGGTGGCGAAAAAATAAGTGCTAGACAAGTTGATTCTCAAAACATTTTTAGTGTTCCAGAAATATAGCTCACCTTATAAATAACACTTGGGTCTATGTTGTCACTTGGCCCTTCCTTACTCGACTTCAGCCTAATGGAACAATAACATTTCAGTCATCAAATTGGCCAAACCCTTCCTTCAGTGAAGTCTCAGTCACTAAAACAAGAAACCTCACTCAAATATTAATAAAACAGTCTTTGAATTTTTTATTTTCCTTCTTTAGATGTAATAAAGTAACTACTATATCCGTCCCAAAGATTGTCTGGTCCACAAAACGAGAACTTAAAAATAATGCGTTTTGATGCAAATGCCATAGCGGAGGAATACCACCGCAAGCAATCCAAAAACTGACTAGTAGAAATCATATCTGACCGAAGGATTTAGCTTTGAGCCCACTTGGGTTCGATCCGAAACGGCCCAACGGTCAAGACACATGGCCTTCGCCATGTGGTCTTCGTTTTTTAGCCGTTTTCGGCCGTTTAGGGCTCCAAAAGGCCAAATTTGCCGTTTTAGGAAATAATCTTTTTGCTTATAACTTTTGGTAGGAAAATCCAATAATGTCCGTTCTTGTTGGAGAAGTTTTGTTTTTTCTTATATTTTCAGAATATGTAATAATTTCGGAATTTTCCGAAATTGGTAATTTTTCCGTTTCCTAGTCGGTTTTAGGGTTTGCGTCATATTTAAGGAGTTGTAAGCCTTACGGCTGAATGGTTGTTGATTATTATTGAAATTAAAAAGAGTCTAGAGAGCGTTTTCTCTAACTTTGCAGTTTGTGTTCATCTTTGTTGCACGATTATTCCGTAGTTCATACGGTGCCCTGCATCACGTTTCGTCAAGAAAATTTTAAATTCTTATTCGCAGGTTACTACCCTACGGACCGGACAAACTTTTTGGGCGGAGGGAGTATGTCACAGCTCACCAAATATATCAACGCCTGGATCGGATTCTCTCCGGTCCAAATTTTGGACTTGGACCGGAGGAAATAGTCCAAATCTGAACCATACATTGAAAAATCAATGGTTCGCACAAAGAGTCTAAGAGCAAATCCGAATTATTGATCGCAGCAAAGGACAGTTCAAAATTGGACTGTCTCTCCAGTCCAAAACATGGACGGGAGAGGATCCAATTGCATCAACGACTAATAGTCTAATACCCTAAGGACTCAAACTGTCTAGATTTTTGAATTTGCAGATAGTTTCGACATTCTTATCGAGTCGCTTAATCTTGAAATTCCCAGTAAATTCCGTATAATTTGCCTCTATAAATTCCTTGTTACTCATTTCGAGCTACTTTTCCTGGATTTTGAGAAAGATTACTAATCCGCAAAGGTTTCAGGAAGAGGAAGAAGTTATTTCCAAATTGCTAATGCAAAAATTTAGACTAGCAAAACGGAAGTGTGATACAGCACTGCGTGAATGCATCTAATCCGAGCGATATAAATTCACAGTGGGAGATATTGGAATACTTTTTTTTTCCAGAGGAATGAACCACTAAAGGCGGAGGTGTGGAATTGTTACCCAGTGATGGAGGGACGATGTGCTGCAATGAAAGAACGATTCGCAGTGGAAGCAGTAGAAACAGCAAAAGCGAAGGAAGTAGACTTTGTTATTGTAGAAGAATCGAGGAGTGGTGAGTGGAGCATGTTTGTTCCCTGCCGATGTGATGAAACCAGAGCATCTGTGGGCATGTATATTTGTGTGTGTGTGTGTGTGTGAGAGAGAGAGAGAGAGAGAGAGAGAGCGTGTGTCGGTATGTGTGTAGTGTAGGGGAGAGTGATCGGAAAAGGAGCCTTTTTGGTGAGATTTTGTGAACAAACTTTTTCGAAAATGATAGCTGTACCGACGGTAAACCCACCGAAATCAGACTCGTTTTTTTTTTTTTTTTTTGACAGGTTACGGGTTATCTTACGTACTTCAATAAATTTTTACGAAAACCGGGTTCAAGGCAAAACATTCATATCGAGACTAAAGAATTTACAAGAAATTAATTATTTTTACGGCTCGAGCCCAAGAATCCCATCATCATCTATTGTGACGGGAGCAAACTCCACGGGTTTGGAGAGGCGTGTATCGAAGCAGGGAGGATTTTCTTTCGCTTTCGTTTTGCGTGTGCCACGTGAACAGGGTAGGTGAGACAAGCCTCCATGTCTGGACACGTGTTGTTTCATTATTATTTTGGACCGTTTTGGATCTATTCCACTGGAATTAGAATTAGAATGCCGTTCCATGATTTTCCGCTTGACCCAAAAAAAGAATGCCGTTCCACTTTTGTCAAAAATAAATAAATAAATTTTGAAAAAGAAGATAATTTCAAGCTCAAAAATCATATGTTTACGTAAATAATTTTTCTACCAGTGTGGATCTTGTTTGATAGATCTCATTGAGATCTTTTAAACAGTGAAAAAAAAATTAAAAAATTATTTTTCATTTTCGTTATATTTGAATTTGAAATTACCTTCTTTTTGAAAAAGAAGGTTTTTGGAGAAAGTGGAACGGTTTTAATTAACAGAAATATCAGTGCACTGCAGAATCTTATGTGATCCAGCAATTTTACCGATGGAAAGCTCAGAAGCAAACCCAAAAAAGTCTAAGAACACAATTTCCGAACAACTCCGGACACAATTATGATCCAGCCATCGGATGCAAGCGGGACCATATGCATAGCAATTTTGTAGCGGGACCATATGCATAGCAATTTTGTCTGGAGTTAGTGGCGGCTCCAAGATTTTTTAACAAGATGTTCAAGAATTTCCTTAAGTTTTTACCTCACAATAAAATATACACGAAAATTTATATGGAATCACCTCTATGAACGAGTGTAATATATACAGAATTTCATATAGTAGTACGAATATTGTGGAATAATAAATAAAATAAAAACTCACATTGTGGAATCCCACATTGTGAGTAAAATCGTCAGAATACTTCATTGTGTAAAATCGTCAGAATACTGGATTATTTAGGCCATAAGTGGTACTAACCCTTGGTTCGAACCTTCTGTTTAATACTTGGAATCCGTAGTTTAAGCTTGAGTTAGGAAATCATAGATGATAATCACCAAAATCAAACCACCAAATGGTTTGCTACCTATAACTAAAATCCCTTATAGCCCGATAAAGCAATACTTACGTGAGTTAGGGTTTTCTATTAGCACGATATACAGTAATAACTTAGGTATCAGAGAACCATTGCCGATGAGAGGCAAAGTGCTTCTAACATGGGTTTGTGCTGCTGGTCTAGGGTTCCGGCGAGGTGACATAGCAATTCTCAAAGGGCATTGAACAACACCATGCGGATTTTCTCCCCGTACACGTCCGCCATTGAACACAGCTACAAAGCTATCCCCGAAGTGCTATGGCGTACTAAAATAGAAAGAAAAATCTTTCAAAGCATTCAAAGATCTTGTTTCACTATCATAGAGAAAGTTCTCTTCTATCAAACAAACACCCTCAATTCCATGATTCGCAACCTTCGGAAAATCCCATCTGGGATTTATTAGTTTCAGGCGCCGTTCCGTTTTTTCCTAAAATCTTATTTTTTAAAAAGAAGATAATTTCAAACTCAAATATAACGAAAAAGAAAAATAATTTTTCAATTTTTTTGCACCGTTTAAAAGATCTCAATAAGATCTATCAAACAAGATCAATATTGGTAGGAAAATTATTTGCGTAAACACATAATTTTTGAACTTGAAATTGTCTTTTTTTTCAAAAAGTTACTTTTTGGAAAAAGTGGAGCAGCCCCTTAACTGACCTTGCTTGTTCGGAAGGTATGCCTTGGTACTTTTTAAGATTGTTTCTTTCAAATGGAATTCTTAGAACCAACCAAAAAAGGAAAAGAGAAACTATGAAGACCACTATTGGAAACTCAATTGACTCTGCATGAAAATTTGCAGGGGAAAACATCAATAAACTAAATTGAGAAGACAAAATTCTTTCACCGGATTCTCTCTCTAACATTTTTGAGTTGCAAAGATTGCCGGATGCTCATTCTCGTAAGAAGTGAAATGGAGCCCGTCCAAAAGGACCATTTTCTTAGCACAAAGTCCTCATTTGCCTAAATATATTTTCTCGCAAAGACAAAGTGAGTCACTTCAAATCAACTTGATTCACTTTCATCATACATATGTGCAATCGTTGAACAAACTTTTCCCTGGTGAGGTTACCATTGGATCACGGGGCATTGTCACCAAATCATTAGCGGACTTATTACTACGAATAACGACATTCCCTTTGTTTTTCCACTGGTGCCCTTTTTTTGTGGTTGGTCTTCCACATAGTTTGACAGACTTGGAGCGCCACACCTGCATGGACAAAGTAACCAGCTTATAAGTGAATTAACCAGTTAAAAAAAGAAGGGGGGGAAACTATATCCCGTAACGCATTTAGTTTGAAAAGATTCCCTTCGCATACAAATTTCAAAAATAGGCTGAAACGATTCACTAGGCATGTGAAATATCACTGTAGGCATTCAGAAGACTTTTGTAGGACAGAAATGGTGGTAAACAGAACATTTGCTGCAATATAAATTATTTCCCTCTCAAGTTCAAGAGCAAGTGCCTTGCAAAATGTACACAACTGTCACCTTCAGGAAACACTATAGGAATATTACATTGTTCCTGCCTGAATTATTGACCACAAAAACTGTTTCTGCTTCACTAAAAACGCGTTATTCAATCCTTTCCTAGTGTGGAATGCATACTGATGGTTACCTTGATGACAAGAAGTTAATCTTGTAGCATAGCAACTGATACTTACTCCATGGTACCTACTCCACTAATCACAGACTTTAAGCTTAAGACCTCCTGTAGAGACCCGTGTTAATTTTACATTTCACAAATCGTTAGTAAAAGGCAAAAATGTCGGAAATACGGGGAATGACGTGGTTATTTGATTTTGGGTTGAGATGATAACTTCATTTGTGGAAGGGTGCTAGTGCAATTAATGTGTGTGCATGCATAGATGTGTGGGTGAGTAGCAGGGAAACATTTTCCCCTCTTTTCCCTTAAATCAGTCGACACACACACACACACATCTCTCATTCTCTCCACCCTCTCTCCGAAACCTCTCTCTCTCACTCCCTCACTCCAAATTTCACCAAAACCTTCATAGATTAACCTCCAATCCATCCCTCAATCATATTTGTGAGCTTGAATTTCGTGGGTTTTGCTTGGAGGACGTATATTTCGGTTGATTCAAGCTTTTGGAGTCTAGGGCTCAGATAATCTCTTGGGCTTGGCCTTGATACTTGAGGTAGGGATTTCTCTCACTCTTTGTATGTTCTTGAATTGGTTTTGTGCATGAAATCGTGCCTATGGTTGTTGTGATTGTTGTTGTAGTTGAAATCCTTGGAAATTGGCAGAAAATCTGCTTGAACAATATTGTTATCGATAACATTTCCGATAGTTATCGATACCCTTGTGTGATCAAACCCAGAAAATCCAATGTAATCGATACCTTCAGTCACTGTTATCGCTACCCTCGCGTCTGGACTGATCTTGACCCTATTGTTATCGATACCTCCCCTCATGGTATCGATAACACCACGCTATGAAGCACGGATACTCTTTTTTAGCCTCCGTATCTCGTACCGTACGCGTATCGGATACGGATACGCTCGGATACGTTCCCGATACGTATCCGATACGTTTTTCAGAGTATCCTGTTTTTAGATTTAATTTTTGGTACCCCGATACGTTTCGGATACGCTCGGATACGTTTTGGATACGCTCGGATACGTTATGGATACGTTTTGGATACGCTCGGATACGCTAGGATACGTTATGGATACGTTTTGGATACGCTCGGATACGTTATGGATACGCGCGGGGCTAAAAATGTTATTACTTTAAATATATGGGTCAAAACTGCAATTAGGACTTTATATTTATTTCCCCTACATGGACAAGTCGAAAACAGAGAAGAACGAAAGGCAGAAAAAAGACGACGATATCTCTCACTCGTCTCTCGACAATGATGACGACTGTAAGTGTTTCTCTCTCATCTCTCTCTCTCTCTCATCTTCTTCTTCTCTCTCGTCTCTCATCTCTCTCTCATTGCGTAACAGTGCATATATATATATCTCTCTCTATATATATATAGGCATATGGAAATGCATCTCTCTCTCGTCTCTCTCTCTCTCATCTCTGATTTAGGGGTTTTTTTTTTATAGTATAATATGATTTTAGGGGATTTTTTTTCTGTAACAGTATGATTGGATTCTGCTGTTACTGATAGTTCTGTTTCCTCATCCTCATAACCTAATGAAGGGGATACAAATAATTTTTGGAAAAATTAATTTTATATTCAACGTATCCCCAACGTATCGTATCCTACTTTTTGGAAAAATCACGTATCCGCGTATCCGTATCGTATCGTATCGTATCCGTGCTTCTTAGACACCACGTTTTGACTGAGCTTGACCTACTGTTATCGATACCATTCTTCAAGGGTATCGATAACATCTTGTACCTGGACAGTTTTGATGATCTTGATTCCTACTCCACTATTTTGGGTTCCGATCACTTCTAGCTATTCTAAATGACTCCCAAACATAGGTATTCGCACTCCAATGATTACTTGGTCATCCTCATTCGTAGGCTCTCGTTGCGTTGAACACAAATGTCTACGGAATGAATTGTCGTCCTAATGCTCTATTGGTGCGTTCGTTTAACTATTAGAGATAATGTGAGATGCTAGGATAGACGGAGTGAACATGCTTAAACTAGATGTGTGTGATGATAAGGTGGATTGATAGATAGGAGGATGGATAAAATCATAGATGCACGCAAAGACTTGACACTTGATGCTATAGAATACGAGGAGTGAGTTGGGATAACGAGTTTGGAAACAAATGGAAATATGAACTGATAAGTGGACCATTTACTTAATAGCAAACTCTTTTTATCTTCTATCGTGAAATAAGAACTTATAGCGGCACATATGACGGAATGCAATACAAATGAGTTGTAATCAGCATACGGGGTCTTGATACCCGGAACTTAAAGCGGATGTACGGGGTCATGAGTACCCGGAATGTAAAGTGGATGTACGGGGTCATGAGCACCCGGAAATGCATTATGGGTATATGGGGCCCTAAAACCCGGAAAGTTTTTTAAGCCAATCGTTCGGCGTGCTATTGGAGAAAGAGTCATCGAATCTTACATTGGAAATCAACGGGAGACGTACGGGGTCCATAAGACCTGGAATGTAAAACACATAACGTGGAGGTGTGAGAATGAAACTTTGGATGAAAGGGGAAACTGTAAAGGGTGATTATAGAATGACCTGATTTGATTAATGATAAGTGAAATACTCCTTGAGTCTTGAGTTTCCAGCATGAAGTTAGAATTCATTGCATTCTCTTTGTTGTCTCAAATCCTATTATTTTTATGTCCAAAATCTCTTCATTTGCATACAAGGTTTGTCGAGACTTTCCTACTGGGCGCGTGTTTGCTCAACCCTTCATTTTCAGGTGTGCATTCGGAGTTGTAGCATGGAGTGTTGTGCTTGCATTGGTTGGAAGTCTTTTGAAAGCTGACACGAGGAAATGGCATTATCACTCTTTCGGATTTCCTTAAAGGATGTAATTGCAACTTTACTTTAGTTATTTGTCAAATGGGTAACTGTAAACTATTTTACTTTTCCTTCACTCTTTGTAACTACAAGTTATCGAGCCGATGTGCCTTGGGTAAAACTCCTTTGGGGTATAATGTATGTTATTGTGAGGGTTTTAATTATGAAAAGTTATTTATATTTATGTTGAAAAACGAGGGCGTGACACCTCCTACATTACTGAAGGAAAACCTATATGTTTTAACTGCCTAGCGTTCAATAAAGGTCACAAATCCAATCACATCCGGCTACTTAATAACGAAATAGATAAATAGCCAATATGACCATCCTACCATCTGTGATGAAAAGGCAGCAACATAAAACATAGGATTTGCAAAAACAACACATGTTACTGTACAATAAGACTGAATGTTGGATATTCTTCTCCAACCAATATCCTTACGGGTTTTGGAGAGAGACTTTTGAAGGTGATTTTAGATTCTCCATTACATTTTCAAGTACAAGTAAGATGAATATGCATAATATCATTAGTGAAAATGACATTATATTAAAATTGGCCTAGCCCTCTTCAGTCTTCACTATCCTAATGGTAATTCTAAGTAGAGGTGTGAGCTGTGCAGCGGGAGATGGAGTTCGATTTGGTGAAGGGGGAAACAGTCATAGGCAGAGTCATAAGCAGGTGTAAATGCTTTGGCAAGAACATAATTTGCTGAATGGTGAGGCGCAAAATGGTCATCAACCATTGAGAATCCAAAAACACCTATGGACCTCTATTCTTCATATCGTAGCACCTTACGGTTGTTTTGGGAAGGCAGTCTCAAAATCTCTCCCAAACACCAACTTAGAATTTGACAATGGTCACTATCTAAAAAAGATTGGGGAGATGTGCAAAGAATTATGCAATAGAGTACGTGGAAGTATAATCGTAGAATTTTCTGGATCTTGCTTCTAGAAAATAACTTGAGAATGAGTTCTGGATAATCACTTCAAAAAAATTGGGAACAGCTCAGATTGCATTATGAGAAATCCACAATCCACAAGCCACCCAAACATGTGTCAAGAACAAGTTACCTTGAAACAGAGAAGGTCCATCGGGAAGCTGATAATTATGACTAAAACTTTAACAGATCAATAAAAAGGATGCTTCTACTTACCATGAACATCACCCTCAGCTTGTGCAAGATGTCAGACCTCACAGTTGAAGCAGATCATCAAATCAGCAAAAATGAAGACTATACGGGGGAAACTCCCAATATAATATTTTAACTGTATCTCACAAACCTATTGAATTGCAGAAGATAGAGCAGAAGCCTCTGCTATTAAAGAAACTGGTTGGCGAGCCTGTAGACATGCACCTATGTCGAACGGGCGCAACTCAGACCCATCAAAGAGTAGATTAAGACCAGGAAGGATTACTTCCTGGCTGTCTGCATCATCTAATTCAACTTTTCCAGTACTGACAGGAGCAGATTCATCAATGGGCCTTGTGGCAGCCTCATACACAGGAGTAAGAGCATATGATCTGCAGATGGGATACAACATTATGGTGGTTTAAAAGTTTGGTGCTAGAACAATATCTTTTCTTTTCATTCATGTGTTATACAACTCATGTGTATTATATAAATGACTGCAAAAAGTTAATCGAACATAAAATGAAAAACAGCCATCCATGTACATCTTCTTTCTTATTAATTTAAAGCAAATGAAATCATCTTACTTTCCATAAACAAGTTTTGGCCATATAGGGAATTGATTTCCACACTCCCCTTTTAGCCATCCACACTCCTTTTTTGTCTTTATCCACTTGAATTTACTATCTTGCCCTATATTCAATACACTTCTTCACACATGTAAGGACAATATTGTAAATTCATGGGGATAAAAACAAAAAAGGGAGTGTGGATGGCTAAAAGGGGAGTGTGGAAATCATTTTCCATATATAATTACGTAAAAAATTCAAATCATATCACTCTTGGTCTATTTTTCATAAATCATTTTTGTCATTTCACCAACGGAAACATAATACAGTACAGCTTTGTGAGCACACAAATATTATGGAATCGACGAAACCATAAAGGTGAAATTTGTTGCCAACATAGGATCGTCTCTGGTTCGATACATCATATAGCTAAAAAGGAACTAGTCAATTGAAGCTGGAAAGTTGTTCAGACCAGTAGTAAGGAACAACAGATCAGAACTCCACATTTGCTATGTGTAATGAGGTGTCTTACAAAGAAATGAAGCTCGGAAACATTACCAAGGACCACCCACCCAACGAATGCCAAGGGTCCTATTATAAACACTGTTTAGGTCCGAGAATTTAGTTAACATAGGGCATGGTGGTTCATATTCCGAGTCAGATTAAGTACCCCAGCAGCCCATGTCCTTAATTGAAAATATCCAAAACTACCCTTGAAAGGTTTTTTCTCAAAAAAAAAAAAAATTCAACACCCTTGGAAGCTTGAATTATGCAAAACCTAACTGAACATTAAGCACTGAGTTCAGCAGCATCCTATGGATAATCAAAGAAAGAAACAAATCAATATGACTTGAATAAACCCTAAAGACGATTATAGACTGTCTGAGGCATGCACCATGTGAAATTCCAAACTTTCCCTTTTTCATCTTTTTCTTGCTTCGTACCAATAAAGCTACTAGAAAATCAATGCTCACATCTGCCAACAGGATACCACCTAAAACACCATAAGGTGCACCTCAGGTCCTCAATAATCACACTCCTGAAATATTATGCACCATACAGAATCATATGCACACTACAAGCAGCTGTGGGTAAGTGGAGTCATTGGAGTTTAAAAGCTTTGCCAGATTTAACCTCCCTTGGCGTACTCATGCTATGCTTGGGCTTCAATTGTCTGGTACTACCAACATAAAATGAGCCATCAATAGGCTGAAATAACATTCTACCGGCATAAGATCTGGCTACTGTCGCTAAAGGCTAGCCATGAAAAATTGGTTTGACAAGCAGTGGTGTTTGAAAATCACAAAAATAAATCACAGAAAAGAAAGCACGAATTATAAAAGAAAAATAAGCATAGAAAAATCTTCATTCACTAAAAAATGGTTTAGAACAGTGATATATGAACATGATATGCATACTAGCCATAATTCCTATAACATACCAGCAAAGCATCAGGCAGATGCCCACGCATATAATGACAGATTTCTAGACGCACCTTAGAATGTTCCCATCGAAGCTCAAAACTTCGGTGCGGCAACGTTGTCGATTAGCTAGTTTCAATCTCTGATGCTCACTCAAGGCTCCAGAAATGGGAGAAGAAGGGTCCACAAGAGGATTCCACCTTCCACTTGCGTAGTTCATAAGTTGACGAGATGAATCCTTTGGTTGCTCCCTTTGGTAAAGAAATCTTGCAGCTGGACCGGTTGCTTGATACTCGGCACAAATGTCCCGCAATCTTTTCCTCAAGTCTTGCATTGAATCACGATGTTCAATGAGCAAATCACTTTGGAGTAATTGTGAGGAAACTACTCTTTTACATATGCTGTTGCATAACTTTGGACTAAATAGTGGAATCCCGAATTCCACACTTAATGGGACCCATTCATACTTCACATCATCTGGTGAAAATTGATCCGACTCTCTTTCCTTGAATAGTTTTAATAAGCGAATATAGCCAATTGTCCATAAATTTATCTTATTCGCCAGCACAGTTAACAGAGAGTTTAAATTTGAACTCTCCTCTGTGCATAGACCCAATTCCTCACTGATGCAAACAATTGAACCATCTGAATTCTTCAAAGGCAAAGGAATATCTATAGTAACTGTTCTTCCACGCTCATCAAGGTCATACCTGCTAAGGGGCTGCACAAGAACAGCTGAATGTTTGAGAAGTGAATTTAAACAATGCAGAAGTATACTTCCTTTAACTAAATTCCCTTCGAACTTTCCTCCCAACCCTCCAATCGTAGACCCATCCCAAGACCAAATAAACGCTTTCTCGCAACCGGCCAACGGTGCAGGAAGCAAGCGTAAACACTGGCCTTTCATCAGAACAACCGATAATGGTCCGCTATCTACAGCTGAATACAGTACCAACTTCATCCAAGGTGCCATAGACGAATGACAAGGCGGACCAAAATGAATGGGACCTTTTGGTCCAGGTAGAACTGAAGAATGAGGAAGTGGAACCATGGATACAACAATATCATAGTCGCGAAGAAACAGCCGGTCTAGTGTTGCCGGCGAAAGAGCCGCCAAGCTTTCACATCGAAGAATATCAACACGATATTTTCTTTTCCTCTTTGAAAGACCTTTCTCAACATCCAAAACTTCAGCAGATTCTAAAATCTCATCATTTTGGAGACTAGGATCTGATTTAGAATCCTGCTCAAGGAAATTTTCTTCGCTGGACATAGTTAAAGAAACCATCTGATTATCAATACTTCCAGTCATAGGCTCAGTGTGAACAGAACCTTCCTCACCATTTCCTGAATGAACAGAATCGTCACTACATAGAGTTGCTTCGTTTGAAGTACCATCAGCTGTCAAAGCAGTGGGATCCTCATTGCTTGATGATATCATGATTTTCTTTTCACAACCTTCTTCGACTCTTTCATCAGTAGCAATTCCACCGGCTGTCAAGCACTCTAGAACACAACGGAGACTAAATGCATGATTGGCAAATTCCTGCAGTTCACCCTCGAATTTTGTTCCCTCTAAAGAACTCAAATCCTTGCAAAGATCTGAAATGCTTGTGTGACCTAATTTTCCTGCCTCATACAATGTTACTGCATGAGATTTCAAGCCTGTGAAGGACATAAAAGAGCAATATGAAGTCAGAAACAGAGATAATGACAACCACTAAGGCAGCAGTAATAGATGCCTTTTGAAAATATCCGAAGTACAAAAAAATGGAAATACCCACCAAGACCTACTGCATATTCAAGGCCCAGAATAAGATGGACCTTAGTTGCAGGATCCTTCTACAGGTATCTCGAACCGTGGTCCATCCCTAAGAAGCACGGACATGTCTACCGGCCTCACGTACCTGTGCCAGACACAAGTCGGTCACGGACATGACACGACACTCTCCGGACATGTATTGAACATGTCTAAATACTTGTCCAATGTTTTTATTATATTTCTTTTACTTGGACACATTGTGGATACTCTAGGACATGTTGGCAACACTCTTGGAACATGCTAAGGGCTCATTAAAATGTATCTGATGACTGATGTTTATATGAAATCATAACATACCTATAAAATTCTAATACACTTCACATTTGACGTGTCCCCAACATGTCCGTGTCCTAATTTTCCGAGAAATGACATGTCTGCGTGTGGGTGTCGTGTCCGTATCCCGTATCCATGTCCATGCTTCTTAGTCCGATCCCATCAAGAGAGAATCGCACTCCTAATTGGGATGGTACCACAGAAAAAAGAAAAGCTACCAAGCAAGAGAAGATCTAATATTGTTCCGCTCCCATCAAGAGAAAATCTCACTCCTAATTAGGATGGATACCGTAAAAAAAAATTAAAATAAAACTACCAAGCAAGAGTTTATATTAAGCCAACATAATCTCAAATGTGGCCTTGTACACGGGAAACACATCCCTACTTCGTCAGTCCATGTACAACTAATGCAGTAGCTATAATCGCAGACATGTAGGGATAAAAGGTTGGAGATAACATTCAGTTCTGTTAAGGAGGCTGAGACTAAGAGCCACTGGCAACTCTAGGAATTGGACTAGTGGTGTGATTCAATATTTTTGCTGCAACGTCACAATTAACATATCAACCCAATAGACAAATGAATCTCCACTTCTTAAATCGTAAGCAAAAAGACTAATTTCATTAATAACTGTGCAAGCAAGTACATGAAAACTACAAATAATTACTAAGAATAACTTGATCATTACATACTTCTCCATCCTTAAGGACTTTAACCTTTCAGATAAATGTAAACAGTAGTACTCCATTGTTTAGTACATACAAGCAAACATACAAATACAGAAAAGTCAAAAAGCTTTTCAGAAGTAGCTGTATAGAATATGTAAGATACCAGTACTTTTTAGCTATTGATTTGTCACCTACCACGTGCAAGATACACTTTGTAGATGTATCATGTATGTATGGGTTCAATAACTTTCCGTAGTGGTGTCATGTAGGGAGAGGTCCAAAACATAGAAAAGAAATATACTTAGTACTTGTCTGGATTTTTTAGGTTAGTGGCTTCAGTTGACACCATAGTGTCCTACACAGTGAACATATAGCTGATTCGGGATTTCTGTAGACGCATATATGAGGTTCTACTAAGTAAGAGCTCCCCGAAGATTGGAGGACGCTCCAGGCCTTCTATGCCTTCAAGGAGAAACAGGCTTTACATCTCTCTACCCTGAACAACATAGCTTTTGTCTCCCATCTCCATCAGAAGACCCAACGCCAAAAAATTGGAAGAAAATTGAAGATAATTCTTTACCGATAAAGAACTCCAGAAAGGGTAGAGCAAAGACAGTCCTCTGAGGGATGCCTCTACCATCAACCAAAAATATGATGGTGAGGGTTGCATGTAACAACTCACAGACCCCATAGGATAGGAACTATACGGTACAACTGATGCAGGACGGTTTTAGGACATTATGAGTATTGCGGCCTACAATAAGAATCGTGGTCGGTTTATTTATTTATTTATTTATATATTTTTTTTTTTTTGGGGGGGGGGGGGGAATAGGAATAAGAATACTACTTGGGTAAGTGCGCAAAGAACAAAAATGAAAGAATGAGAAGAAGAGAGAGAAAGAGTGCTTCACCCTTGCAAGGGTTAGGCGATTTCTGCAAGGACCATAGCCCCAAACACAATGACCGCAGCCTCGAATTCAACTTCATTAATCAACTCTATTTCTAAAATGAAAGATCGCATTCCAATTTATAATCCATGGCAAAGACTCTTCAAATTCCTAGAAGTCGAAATGAAATGAACCTAATCCATGAATACATCAAATACGATGTGAATGAAGCTAAATATAAATGTATACTGTTAGATTATGGGTTTATTTGTAATTAGTTTATTAGTTGTTCTATTGTGTAACTAAATCATTCTCTAGGACCATAGTGTAATTAGTTTAGAGTGTTGTATATATACTTCACGTTAATGAGAATAACCCCAATTTTGAGGGTTCCCATTCTACGCCTCCTCTCTCTACAATTTTACATGGTATCAGAGCATGGTTGCTCCTGTTTTGTTGTTTGCTTCCGTTGCTCAATCAGTTTTCTCATTGCTTCCGTTGCTTCCGGCGAGTCCTTCTGATGTCGCCAGCCACCAACGAGCTTTTTCCTGCCATCTTGGTACTCGATCTTGCTCGTTTTGCCCTCTTTTTGCTGTTCTGATTGATTCAGACAAGACCCAGCCTGTACAAGCTCCTTTCAGAGCTCGTTTTGTTGTTTTTGACTGCCGGAATAGTGTCGGAACAGTGGTAAGGGCAATCAACCTCCTGATTCGAGCCCTAGCTTGCTGATTCAAGGACTGTTAAAGATCCAATGAACCTTCTTGCGTTGATTGGAAGGTCGTACGACAGGACCTGTCCTTATCTGCACCTGTTCGATCAGATCTGTTCGACCAGATCTTGTTTCTCTTGTAGTAGCACCGCTGCAACACATCGGCACCACTGTTGTTGGTGTTTCTGGCCACCGACGATCAACGTCGACCTTTGCCGGACCTCTGACAGCCTCGCTAGCCTCGTCGATCAACTGGGTCAGATTTGTGTAGACACCCCAATCTGGGTCTCCTAATTGATTTACTTTGTTTTTCGGTTTCTTGTTTCCCCGATGATGAAATTGGATCGAGAACAGTCTTGAGGTTGAAAACGGATTTGAACTTGGAGTGTTTGGAACCCTTTTTGAACCTTAAACCCTAAACCAAAAACCCTAACCCTAGGTTTGACCAGCGTGCGTTGCTCTTAAACCCGTGTGCGCCAGTCAACTTGCCAGGTGTTGGTCAAAGGTCAAACTTTGACCGTTGACCAGCGCGGTTGTAGGTAGGACACGCGCGCGCCGGTCTAAGACCAACGCACGCCAGTCAACACCTGTCCCATCACTTTTTTCCAGCCGGATTTTTATCATCATCAAGCAACCCCAGGCCAGTCCAGCCTCCCTGGCAGCCCGGGGAACCACCCAGCAGCTCCCCTCTCACAACCCCTCCCATCACCATTATGGGAGGGCTTTCCCTCCAAGCAACCACAACCAGCCACAATGGCTGGTTGTTCCACCACTCCTTCCACCTTCCTCTCCTCCTATAAATACCCCATTACTCTTCCAAGTAAAAGGTTAACAAATTTCAAGCAAAAACCCTTCAAGCATAAGTTCTAATTCTCTTGCACTCAAGCATATTTACTCCACTACTACTACTACACAATCCACTTCAAATCCCATTTCCAGCCACTATCATCCTTGTTCAATCCATTTTCAAGCACTCAAGCAAAGGTATAAAACCTTTACTGTTTTCTGTTTTGATCCCTGAGGGGGGTTGACAGGGCCAAGGCTGGTAATTAATACTAGCCCTGGTCCTAAAGCTGGCAGGGTTACAGGAACCATGTGACCATCTCACCTGCGCGCGCCGGTCAGCTGTACGCGCGCGCCAACCCTTGGCTGCGCGCGCAGATCTGCGTGGGGACAGGGGTGTTGGTTTTCATTGTTTTAAATAGCGTATAAGTCACTTGGTTGCATGTTAAAACCTGTTTACTGTTTTACATGTTAAAACTGTTAGTTTTTGCTCAGCACGCCTTTCTGTTTCTTTGGAATACCCCTGGATGGCTTCTGAACATATCTCAGAGCCCAGGAGTGCAACACCAATTACTGGAAGTCCAGTCAGAACAGGCGCGCACCTGTCTTGTACCTGCGCGCGCAGGTTGACCCATTTCCATTAGCTGGCTTTGCATGGGTAGCTTGGCCTTTGGCCTCTGGCCTCTGGTTTAATCCCCCACTCTGTTTATGGGGTGCATTTTAATTGATATTCTCTCTGTTTGTAATTAATATTCTTTATCTATACGTATAAACTGCTTGGTTTGGTTCTGGGTGAGCACTGGTCCTTCCAGAGCCTAGAAAGGAATAAAAATCAAACCTGTTGAGACAAACTAATACACGCGCATTGGTGGGAAATTGGCGCGCGCAAGTTGCCTTGCATGCACGTAGATCACAACATGCAAGGTGGTCCCTATTCATGCCAAAATTCCATCGACACACTGTTTTGGTTTCACAGCGGTGTTGTGACTTTTATTCCATTTATTGCTTATTCAAACATCCATCCATGCAATTCTATCACATCCTGCAAAATGTTACAGTTTTAATTCCCCTTTAAACTGTTTCCCCGCCCTAATTGGCTAAAAATCGATTAACAAAAGAAGAATCGCAATATTATCACAAAATGCCTAAGTAGAGACCAATCTCCGGATTGGGCGAGAGGGGTGCCTTAAAACCCTTCCCCTCTCGTAAACTAGCTCCCGAACCTAGATATGGTTATGATGGACTAGTGCTTTCACTTTTTCAAATCAAATAGCATGTAAGGCGTTTCAAATTCGGTTCCTTGAGTGTCGGACCTTCAAACCCAAGTGGCGACTCTCTGAATTACGAGCGCTCGTCCCGCTAGCACTCCCTCGATCCGGGCCCTTCTTTTAGAAACTGGAATTTCTAAGGGCGTGTTGCCCACAATTCGTTTTTGGTCTGGGTAATTTTTCCTGCATCTATTGCCATTTTCGATCAGTTTGGTGTTGCTTTTGCTAAGTTGTTTGAGTACTAGTTAGCTGGGTTCCTTTTGATTGCACATGAGTTGACATTTTTTGAACTTAAAAGAGGATTTTTGGACTTCATCTATAACTTGCAATATAGTTTGAAGGGTTTGTGCCTCTAATTATTCTGGGTTTGCAGTTTATTGTTAGGGCAATTTCGTAGTCCCTGTTTTGGGAGCTGTTTGGTACTGTTTGGATAGTATTTGCTCCTATTCTGCACTGTTGAGACTGTTTGGGGCTCCTTCTGCCACTGTTGGGTACTATTCTGCACTGTATGGGACTGTTTTGGGCTATTTGGTCCTGCTCTCATCTATTGCTGCACCTGAAATCCCTCTGTAGCACCTTTGGCAATTGACGGTATGGCAGAGGATCACAAGAATATTCATGTTGGTGCTCTTTCTCAGGGGGGTTTATAAACTCTCAGGCGCCTAATGGCTAAGCTTGATACTCCGTCTTCCACGGCTTCTACTTCCACTACCTCCTTTGCTCACACACGTATCCAACCTAATGCATCTACCGCCTCCTCTTCTCTTCCTTGGATAATAGATTCCGGTGCTACGGATCATATGATAGGTTGTTCATCCTTCTTTGACTCCTACTCTACATGTTCTGGTAAGGATAAAGTCAGAGTCGCAGATGGATCCTTATCTGTTATTTCGGGGAAAGGTTCCATTCGCCACTCTCCAACCATTTCACTTTCTTCGGTTCTTCATGTTCCAAATTTTTCTACTAACCTTCTCTCTGTTAGTAGTCTTACTCATTCCTTAAATTGCTCCGTGACATTCTTTCCTACACACTGTGTTTTTCAAAAACCGGATACGGGGAAGGTGATTGGCAGTGGTAAAGCACATGGTGGCCTCTATTTTTTGGAATCTGCAGCTCGTCCTTCTCATTCACCCATGTCATGTGGTCTAGTTCAGCACAGAGATACGAGTTCAGCTCTTTCTATGTTACATCAGTGGCACCGTAGATTGGGTCATCCCTCTTTTGGGATTTTAGAAAAACTTTTTCCTCATTTAATTAAGCATTGTTCTCGGAGTTAGTTTTTTTTTAAGCCTGTGGACATAAACGTTCCTTTTATGCACCCATTAATAAACAGAGTGCTTCTCTTTTTATGGTTATTTATGCTGATGTTTGGGGTCCTTTCCTTGTTACCTCCCTTAAGGGTTATCGGTGGTTTGTCACTTTTATTGATTGTTATTCTCGTGTCACTTTGGTGTATTTACTTAAGTCAAAAAGTGAAGTCTTTTCTTATTTTATAAATCTTTTCATGTGATGGTGTGCACTCAATTTGATGCGAATATCAAAATTCTCCGTAGTAACAATGGTATCGATAGGAATTTTAGGGCCTTTTTGGATGAAACTGACATTCTTTTTCAGACGACTTGTGTTGACACTCCAAAGCAAAATGGAGTTGATGAATGCAAAAATCGTCATCTTGCTGAGGTTGCTCGCTCTCTTTTGTTCACCATGAATTTTCCCAAATATTTATGGAGAGAAGCGATTTTGACTACAACTTACCTTATCAACCGTATGCCATTCAGTATTCTCCACTTCAAAACTCTGATTGACTGTCTCCCCGATAGTTTTCGGGTCACGACTCTTCATCCGAGAGTCTTTGGTTGTGTGGGTTTTTTTCATGCCCCTCACCCCTCTGGTGGCAAGTTAGGTCCTAAAGCCCATAAATGTGTCTTCATTGGGTACTCTCCTACCCAAAATGGCTATAAATGTTATGATCCTCACTCAAGGAAGGATGTCACATTTTGGGAAAAAAAAGTCTTTTTACTCTCCCTCCACTCCATCTCTTTAGGGGGAGTATCGGCAGGAAGAGATGAGGGAGGAAGAGATGGTTACTTTTTATAATCACGGTGAGGGGGAGAAGGAAAAATCTGGAGAGGAACCAATATCTGCCGAAAGAGTTACACATGACATTGGTGATGACATCGAGGAACTACCACAATGGTTGCAGGGGTCTAATTTGAAGGTCTACACTAGAACTAGACGAAAAAATGGAAGGTCCTCTTGTGTGATGCCACCTTGTTAATCACAATCGCCGGCTCCAGTTCTGGACCCTTCAGCTTACTCATCTGGTAATGAATCTTCTCCCATTGAATCTCCCATTATTGATTCCGATAATCTTCCCATTGCTCTTCGAAAATGTGTTAGGTCATGTACTCAATATCCCATCTCCCAGTTTGTCTCTTATGATCGTTTATCTCCCAGGTACTATGCCTTTGTTTCGTCTCTTTCTTCTATAAATATTCCACAGAATTGGCAGGATGCATACATGATACCTAAGTGGAAATGAGCTATGGTAGATGAGATGACTTTGAAAAAGAATGGCACTTGAGAGCTAGTATCCCTTCTAAGAGGGAAGAAATCAATGGGATGCAAATGGGTTTTCACTGTTACGCAGAATGCTGATGGTACAGTTGAGAGATACAAGGTGAGACTTATTGCCAAGGGTTTTACCCAAACCTATGGTATTGACAACGAGGAGACGTTTGCTCTAGTAGCAAAGATGAACTCTGTGCGAGCCCTCCTTTCTTGTGCTGCCAATTTGAATTGGCCTCTTCAACAATTTGATGTAAAAAATGCATTTTCTCCATGGCGATTTAGATGAGGAGGTGTATATGGATATACCACCAGGTTTTTCTTCCTTTGCAAGTGAAGGAAAGGTGTGTAGATTGAAAAAGTCTCTTTATGGGTTGAAGCGGTCGCCTAGAGCTTGGTTTGGCAGATTTTCAAAGGCTATATTGAGTTTTGGATACAAATAGAGTCATACAGACCATACTATGTTCATCAAGAGAAGTGCTGGTAAGATTGTTGTCCTTATTGTTTATGTTGATGATATAATAATGACAGGCAATGATGTGAATGAGATTCATAACCTTAAGTCTCGTCTAGCTCAAGAATTCGAGATTAAGGATTTGGGATCAATGAGATACTTTCTTGGAATGGAAGTGGCAAGGTCTGATAGGGTTATTTTTATTTCCCAACGGAAGCATATCCTTGATCTTTTGGAAGAAACATGTATGTTGGGCTGTAAATCTGCAAACTCTCCAATTGAGGCGAATCATCATCTTAGTAGAGATATGGGGGAGCATACTGATAAGGAGAAGTATCAACGACTTGTGGATCGATTAATATACTTAGCTCACACCAGACCTTATGTTACGTATGTCGTGGGCGTTGTTAGTCAATTTATGCATGATCCTCTTACCTCACATCTTGATGCAGTTTATCGTATTTAAGGTATCTTAAATCAGCTCCAGGGAAAGGAATTTTGTTCTCTAATCATGGTCACCTGCGTTTGGAGACATTCACTGATGCTGACTGGGCCGGTTCTGTGGATGATAGACGTTCCACTTCTGGCTATTGTACTTTTCTTGGGGGAAATTTGATTACTTGGCAAAGTAAGAAGCAATCAGTGGTCGCTAGGTCTAGCGCAGAAGCTGAATATAGAGCTATGGCTCATGGTGTTTGTGAGCTCTTGTGGCTTCAAAACTTGTTACGTGATTTGGGTTTTTCTGATAATGGTCCTATGAAACTCTACTGCGACAATAAAGCTTATTGAAATTGACAAACACTTCATCAAGGAGAAACTGAGCGAGGGTTTGCTATGTATGCCTTTTGTGAGGTCAGAAGATCAGTCGGCTAACATATTCACAAAAGGGCTTGGCAACAAGAGTTTTCACGCCATTGTGTTCAAGTTGGGCTTGATAGATATCTTCGCACCAACTTGAGGGGGAGTGTTAGATTATGGGTTTATTTGTAATTAGTTTATTAGTTGTTCTATTGTGTAACTAGTTCATTCTCTAGGACCATGGTGTAATTAGTTTAGAGTGTTGTATATATACTTCACGTTAATGAGAATAACCCCAATTTTAAGGGTTCCCATTCTACGCCTCTTTCTCTCTCTACAACTTTACATATACATTACATAAGTTCATACATCGAACCTACTAACAATTAGATTCAATGAACTAAAAATGTGTTCAATGCATACATTGAACCTTCTAAAAAGTATTTAATGCATCTAAAAGCATAATGAATATAACTTCTAATTCATGATGACCTTTGAACTACCATCTACCATGGACACTTATTTTTGGACCAAAAATACTTTTCGATGCTCATGCTACCCATAGCCTTTGGTTTAGGCTTTCCAAAACCTATGAGACCTATCTAATCACTCCATGGCTATGTCATCAACAACAGCCAGCTCCAATGTTAGGTAGTTGATACCCAAGCCAAAATCTCTTGTTATCACCCAATAAATAAACCCCTTCAAAGAGGAAGCTAACTATAAATACTCACCACAAGAATTAGTTTCTCTTTCCAATTTCCAGCACTGCTGACAATTGAATAGCACAATTACAAAAGGGCCTTGTCATGGCCAACACCGGGGAAGAATTCAAAATCCATGAAGTGGATGTGCTTGATATACGTAGTTGCACCTATTTCCAGTCAACTTAAGCTTTGGGACAATTGGTGATCTACCATCATATATCTTTTCGGACGTCTTGGGTTCAAGTCTCTTAGACATTTGGTCCCTGCTTGCATGGACGTTTGACGTTTAATCTTATGGGTATGAAAGTGAAGTGCAGTGTAGGGCGGGTGTGGTCTAACTTTCTTGTTGAATTCTCTCATGAAATTGTCGTCCTACATGAACTTTTGTTCATCAAACTCTTTTGGATTATTTGCTCGTCTTAACGAGAGGAATCGGAAAAAGGAAAAAAATCAAATTCACTTTTCAAAATGTTAATGAACACAAAAATAATCCAAAAAAATCTCTCTTGGGATTAGTGAACTCTTAGTTTTTTGTCATGATTTATTACTTTTCCAATTCCTTTTGTCAGGGCAAATAAACAGGCAAACATTCCTGTACTACCCCTTGCTGGCCCTACCGTACACCAGCTTGGTAGTTTTCACCGCCTGTCTAAAAAAATCTGACGCAAAAGAAGACTAAAATTGTATGAAAAAATAGTTCAAGAATAAAGTTAGGCCAAACCCAACTACATAATCCTGAGAGAACCCTCACTTCAACAGCTCGCTTTTGGGGTGGAGTTCTACCAAAGACCATGTGAAAAATATATACGAGAAGGAGTACAAGGGATGGGTTGGGTGTATATCCCTGGCCTGTGTGCGGCGACCAACCACAACTGCCAATCCTAACTCTAACTTGAAGTCTAAACTAAGCTGCCCCTTTATCCTCATCTCCCCCCTCTTTCTTTCTCATCTCTCTTGCAACCCTCACTCCAATGCGCAAGTCCGATCATCTACCTAAAAGACAACCATGTCAAGTACTCTCTCCTATCTAACTTGTAGCCTCTCTCTAATTCGTAACGCTAACCTGCAGTCTAAACTAAGCCGTCCATTCACCCTCATTTCCTCCATCTTTCTTTATCATCTCTGTTGCAACCCTCAGTCCAACACCCAAGCCCAGTGTCGTTTTCCACCTAAAAGACCACTATGTCAGCGACATACTCTCTCCTTTCTAACTTGTAGTGTTACATACCTGTTTTCCTAAAATCATTTTGCATTTATTTTAATAAGGTAGTGGGATAAATAAGGGTTCCAAGTTTGTAGGGTAGTGGGATGTTGTCCTTCATTATATATAAATATAACATTTGTGTATCATTTAAGGGAGTTGAATATTGATAAAAAGTCTTCCATTGTGAAGTACAGAGGTCAGACTCTCCTCTATCAGAGCCAATTGGAGGTCTTCCCCCCTCGAAGTGGGACTTTCTCTCCTCTCGCCTATTTTTAACTTGTGTAACGAGAAACTTTGTAACAAGTTGTATCAGAGCTTAGGCACAGAGCAGTGTGTAGATCAAGTAGAGAAATCTATGGAGTCACTGTCCACGACTCCACGGGGCAGCGAGATATCATGAATCAAATGAAGGAGATGTTTGGTCAACTCACTGCTCGAGTAGATCAACTAGTAAATCAATCCCCTCGGCAGGGCGGAGGCTCTTGGCAAGCTAGTGCTCGAGTTCTTGGAGGGCGAAATAACGGCAGTGGCTGACATCAACCAACAAGCTCAAGGAGTTCCTACGCACCTAAGCTTTTGAAGTTGGAGTACACATACGTACATACACCCACACGGACTATTAACGCCTGCATATGCACACACACGAGATTCCCTCAATTTAATGGGGAAGAAGACCTAACTAGTTGGTTATAAAGAGCCGACAATTTAGGGGCAATGGGTTTGTTGCGAGAAGTCCTGGATTTACTGCGCAAAGATTTAGAAAAAACAATGGTGGTTGTCACGAAGATGATCGAGACCACCACACAGTTTCACAAAGCTTCCGATGGATTTATGGTGCCGATCAAAGGAACCGATATTGTTGAGAAGCCAATCTTCCAAGGCGAAATCCAATTTGGAAAAAAGTTGATTTTGTTGTTTATGAAGAACATGGGTTGAAGCTACTGACCATAGTTTACTTGATCAACTTATTTTATCATCTATCAACACAAAGAGGCAAGTGGCATTAAAGTTCAAGATTAGTGCTTCCGAAGAGTTGGTTGTTGTGATCCCAAAAAAAGACCTCATTCGCATGCTTGCAGGGTTCTTCTTTATTAAAATGTGGGATCCAGGTGGATTTCCAATGTGTTTCGTATTTCAACCTTGAGGACAAGGTTGATCTTTAAGGGGATAGGATTGTTACATATCTGTTTCCCTAAAATCATTTTGTATTTATTTTAATTAAGGTAGTGGTAGAAGATATGGTTGGTGGGATAAGTAACTGTTCCTAGTTTGTAGGGTAGTGGGTTAGTGGGATGTTGTCCTTCATTGTATAAAAATATAACCCTTGTGTATCATTTAAGGGAGTTGAATATTGATAAAAAGTCTTCCATGGGTCTCCTCTATCAGAGCCAATTGGAGGTCTTCCCCCCTCGAAGTGCATTCTCTTTTTATTTTGTGTTATGAGAAACTTCGTAACATGTAGCTTCTCTCTGATTCGTAACTCCCGCCCTCAGGATCTGTAACTCCCCCTCCATGTCTGCTAAATCACATAATGTCATCAGAGGAAACAAGAAAATAAGCTCGAAGTACAGTAGGGACAAGAGGACTTATCAACTGACTCAGCAGCTGGGAAGAAAGACCAAAAAAAGAAGAAGAAAGAACCAGGGGACAAACCTGGCGAAACAGATCCCATCATAAGATAAGATGTTATATTAGCATCAACGACAAAAGCAACACGCGTGTAGGCAGAAGTTGGCCCATAATTTTCTGCTCCAAAAAGATCTCCTTGCTGAAGAGAACTCCCATCAATAGACGTGTTCAATGAGCTCACATTAGCATGAGAACCATCTTCTTCATCACTGAGGTTAATGTTGGGAATGCCAGGTGCGGTTGACTCACGAAGAGCCGATGCTGGATCAATTAGTTTTACTGCCCAACCTAATCGACAAGCAAATGATGCAGCAGCCTGCAGCTGAGAAAGATCAGTCTGTAAGGTGGCTGCCAACTCAGCCACAGTTGAATTCTCACTTGAAACTACAAACACAGCATAAAGCAACCTGGACAATGCACTCAATCTCGTTAACATCTTAGTTCCTCAACTTGGAAGATAAATTCAATTGAAACAAGGCAACAGTGGATTAAAACAACTGCCTTACTCTTCAATAGGATCTTCATATGACTGCTCCCTGTTGGATACAAATCCTTCAAGCCTGGAAACTGCAACACCGTGTACATTAGCAATGCAAGTTAAAAATGCGGAGGAAAAAGAAACAAAAAGAAGGAGAAACGGAGCAAGGACATATAAAAAGTTCAAAACCCTATATTTCATCAACACGCCTTTTAGTGTTTGCTATTTTCATAACAATCAAAACAAGTCAGAACAATTTATCATTTCCCTTGTTTTCAAGCTCATAAACAAATAGTAAAGGCCCAAAATGTATCTAACTTCTCAAATGAAACAAATATCTTTGCAAATTAAGGTTGGCTTGAATAACGACATGCAAGTTTCAAAATCAAAACAAACCATCAGTCTAGTTGAAAATAGAATATTGATATGTGGCAAGGATAGGCATCCTAAATAAACAAGTATATCAGATGAAAATGTCTAGATGACAACTCAAAGTCAACGGGCCCGAATAATGGCTTATGTATCCTCCACAACCATGGTTCTCGCTTCCAGAAGGAAACCACAAGTTCTTATACTAAACTGAAAAAGAAGTATGTTAATGCAAGGTCATAACCTGTGGTTCCACGCTTATTTCCAACATTGAACTCAAAACAAAAACAATCAGCCTCTTCTTTATTCTCCAAAACCAGACCAGTGACCCTCTATCTACCTTTCCTCCACTCCACTATCTCTACAAACCGAGATCACCAAGCCACCAGCACCAATGGTTGGTGAACACCTCCCCAACCGATTAAAAAGTTCCCAACCAGTACCCTCTTGGGGTGTGGGACACATTAGAGTATTGATTAATGATTAGTCTCCAATGAGCTCTGGTTTGAGTCATCCTTGTTGGGAGTTGTTTAGTTCGTGTCTAAAACAGCTGCAATTTGGCACTATTTGGCTTGTATGTGCTTTTCATAATTTAAGTAGTTAACAATATCAGTCTGATTTTAGTATTGAGCTTCATTTGTGTAACACTTTTGGACCAATTTTATGGTTTCTGATTCCTTATATATGTGAGATTTTGGATTTCTCACTGAATTCACGACACTGGAACAAAATTTAATGACTGCAATTTCTGTTGGTGGAAGGAGATCTGGGTTTGTATGGAGAGGGAGAGGGGTTGAGTGCTATAAATTCAGACAGAGAGGCAAAGAGCTGGGGCAATTGATGATGGAGAAAGGGAAAGGCGAAGGGTTTGCACTTTGCACGACAAAGAGAATGTGAACATTGTGGATTGGAATTGGGATACTTTGGTGACAAAAATGTCAATTTGGCTAGGTTATGCGTGGAAGCATAAAGTATGGCTGTGGCATAAGGGCCTTCCATTGCAAAATAAGACTCAAAAGTATTGTTCCAACAAATGATCCTCCATTCTCCCAGTACTCTTCCAAGTTTATCTCCCTTTAGCCCTGACTTAATTGCAGGAAGCTCTTCTACTGAGAGAAGCTCTTCTACTGAGAGAAGCTCTCTCACTCCCAGACAAGGAAGAGAAATACCCATGGACAGAAAAAGCAAAAAATATTTACTCCTTAAAACGAGTTTAAACTTAAGAAGAAGAAAAAAGAACCCAATTGGCACAAAAAATTTGAATGCACTGAAACTACCTTTAAAACGATCTTCAGGATAAACAGGGACATCAAAGTATATTAACCCCCTTCTGAAAAGACCCTTTACAATTTCAGGATCAAAAAGGATGAATGCGTTTGCTTCCTCCTTACAAACTTTATCAATTGTTGCCATTTCTTCTTCTGAGAGTTTCTAAAGGTGGGGGGAGAAAAATAACACAAAAAAAAATTAATCACATAAAGCTTGAAGTGGAGCATACACTACTAAAACAAGTACATAATAGAGGGCTATGTGACTGCAGTTCACTGCTGATGAATTTAAAGAAGCACAGACGGAGCATGCCAAACTGCTAATTCAAAAACAGGACCAGGACCAGACAGCTTACCTTGAATTCTTCCAATGTGAAATTGACAAGACAAACTCCCCACCATGGCTCGATCACAAAGTCCACAGGTTGTGTAGGTAATAAATCTTTTGCAATCGACTTGTTAAGCTTCCACATAATTTTCTGGATGGCTCCAAAACAGTAGGAAGCAAGAAACAATGAGTAACCCATCTATGGATAACTTGCCATGAAGCACCAAAACAGGCTTTTTAAAGCTAATTAATCCCCAGTTTCAAGAAATTTGAAAGAACCCAAAATATTATTGCAGGATTAGAGAATTATGAAGCCTGCTACAGGTGACCAGAAACAAATAAGCTCACAAGGATTAAACCGATGTATCTCAATATAATCACTATGCCGTGAACCTGTCACAAAGGAAATACAATGTCATCCAAAGATGGAACTAACATCAGGCTAAAAGCACCGACACAGGACATGCCAATTCCAAAGCAACGGGGACACTGACACAGCACAAAATATATATCCCTATTGTTCCAGTTTATTAAGTTCTTTTTCATCTGAATACACCAGAATTTGTATTATATTTTGCAATTTTTAACTTTTACTATGTAGATATTACAATGAAAAAGAGGGTCTTCCTGGTTGAAGTTTTTTATTTGTAAATTTTGCCTCTCATTATCTAACCCTTGAAATAAGTTTTAAACATATAAATTCACCCATGCCGTGTCCCCTTTGTGTCTAACTTAAACCATGCGTGTCTCCAAGCGTGTCCCGACATGTCCTGTGTGTCCCCGCTTAAAGATTAACAAAGAACTGATTATTCACGCCGTGTGGCATGTCTTGAACCTGTCCCTGGCGCATCTGACATTCAAGTAGTGACCGGCTGGGGGTGTCGGTGCTTCATCTACGTCTGGAAATGATTTTATGTCTGTTTCTTTCTTATTAAAATGTGTCTTATTAATACAAGGTAGTGAAGGCAGCTCTAAGATGTATGCGACGGCCAAATGAGATAACTAATCAGCTTAGACGACTAACTTGGGCTTTCAGCATTGATCATATGATCCCACTGTTTCCATTCCTTAAACACATCTTTCCATCCAAGTTCCATTATTGTCTTCCTCTTGCAATCGACGAAGGCAAATGGGTAGAATCGGGATTTAGTACGGGGATATGCGAGGAGCAAGACAGTACGCATTCACTGCCAAATTTTCTTTTCACCTTATGGCAAAGAGGATTCTTCACAATATTCGAAGCGGTGAGTCTGCAACAAGAATTAAGTATTCTAAAGCATTCACTTCTAAATACATTTGAGCTAATTGTGCCATAGACAGTTGAGTGTTTCTGTCCAATTACCCAATTACTTTAGAACGGAGACAATGTTAGGACATTAGTATTTCCAGGCAGAGGATTCTCCACATTACCGAAAGTTTCTAATAAAACATTTGGTGGTCCGGATTCCCGCCCCCCACCCCCCCCCCCCCCCCCCCCCGCCCATTTTTCATTTTCGCTCCCTGCCTTAATCATTGTCTGAGGCGTAGTCTTAATTATACTGCTCATGCACCACCTCTTACATCTTCTTTCCAGTAACCAAATTCTTTCCCATCGTAAAGAAAGAGAAGAAAATAAAAGGGAACATTATGGGTATTGGCATCATAAATCCTGTATGGTGCCAATTGGAATGCTATATGATGAGACCCACGGTAAGCATATGTTGAATAATAAATAAAAGCAATATGCATAGCACTAGTAATACCATCAAGACTTCAAATCCCCACAACCACTGACTAATCGGATTCCAAGATATGAGAATTCTACCAGCATAGCACAAAAAGAATCGTGACTAGATCACAGACTAAAAAACATTAGCAGTAAAGGTCCATTCAATAAGGCTCCATTTGAATGGGGAGAAAAACAGTAGGAATTGGTTTAAAAAGATAGAGGGACAGCTTTAAGACAGAACTCTCAAAGCTTCTTAAACAAGTATCTGGTTGTAGATATACGAAGATGTGGTAATCATGGTAATGAATCAAGAGAAGTACCTCATATGTTTGGAAATCATAGACATGCAGGCATACATAGGTACTCATAAGACACATAAACGTGCAAAAGTTCTTGAAAAGTACCTTAGACCTGCACTTGTTCATGATATCAATAAATTCATTTCTTCCTATTCCTGTAAGACGCAAGGCATCTGCAGCACTAAAGTTTGGCATGCTATCGTAAGGTTGCTCTGCAGATAACAGGAAATCATGGGACTGGTAAGACACCTGTGAAAGCTGACTTGTATTGATGCATCTAACTGGCTACGCATTTAAACAAACCTATGCGCGCTACTTGGAGCAGGAAACAAGAAAGGTCAAGTAACCACACGAACATAGGACTCAGTGATAACAACAGTTTAAAGAGAGAATAATGTATTGAAGACGATAAAAAAGTCTAACTTCAACCAGGTATTGAATCAATTAGTTGTTTCTGTAACAAATCCTAGTAAGTGAAAAACAACCAGGCACATTCTGCTAGCTAGTCAAAAATCATGTGTGCCATAGGAGAATAAATAACTTTCCTCCATCTCCTCTGACTTGACTAACCAAGAACTAACTGAAATGTGATTCATCATAACATCAAAGCTTGGGCTTCAAGCCCGCCAAGCAATATGTTAGCAATAGTGCAAACAAACAAGCTACTAATCAGTTTACCTATTAAATCCAACATTCCAAAGCATTAAACACAGCTCCACTTGGCGAATTTTGCATGGAAATCATACAGCAGATCATATGCAGAAATTTAGTTTCCATCAGGGAAGGTCAAGGACATTTTGAACTAACATACTAGTTACAAAAATAAAAAATAAAAAAATTGCTTGATTGAAGGACAGCACATAAAGAAATGGCACCTAAATTGATCTACTACATCTTCTGTGTATATAACCAACCAATATAACTAATGAAATGGAAGAACCTTTAGCAGAATCACATGACATGTTGAAAAGAATAACCAAGTACCATTTTTCATGACTTCGAAAATCATATCGCAATAATATCTGAAAGGTGATACCCTCATTACCCGGCAAACATACTCCGCAAGGTGATAGGGAAACAGCTGCAAATTAAAAACAGCAAACTGCATAAATCCAAAGACAGAAAATCAAGGCATCATTTATAACTGGACAATTTTCTGTGGGCATCAACCTTAGCTTTGGGTATAGAAACATCAAGGTGTCACCAATAACTAGACAAGTTTCTAAGGGCATCAGACCCTTTTAGGTTCTTAAAAACATTGATTTCATGCCAAGGTCTTAATAATTGACAGCGTTGACCAAATTGGTGGAACATTTCCAGTATCAGCAATTTACTGGTGCTGCATTCCCTATACACTAACTTTTCTCCAAGAAGTAAAAGACAGCATGTTGGAAAGACTAAGACCCGTACTATAAATCATGTATACAACTAGCAATTTAGCACTAAGCTCATATAATTTCTTGAGCAGCATGAACAACTTCTCAAGATACTAGAAAAGAATGAAGTTCCCTAGATTACGCACTGCTAAATTCTTTCGCAAGTAACGCATCATCTCCTCATAATATTCGCCTTCTTTGATAACTTTGCGAGCAAAACAAGTGTTCCATTGGATTCTCTTCTTTATACAATGCTCAATTATCCTGCACAAAGAGCATTAACAGACGCATAAGTATGGGTCAACCTAACCTATTCTACAAGCATTTAGTTATTAAACCATCAGAAAATTCTACATGTGTCCTTGAAACAAAAGAAATATCTCAAAAAAGGTTATGTTAATATTATTGCATCAGAAGATTCAGAACCAAGGACAGTCAACCATCAAGCTTGTATCAACGCAATACATTCATAATGTGATCATGTTCCCACATCTAAGAACCACGGACAAGTTTGCCAGCCTCACGTATCCTTGTCCGACACGTATTAGTCGCAGACACGACACTCTCCTGACACGTGGTGGACATGCCTAAATACGTGTCTGACTTTTTTTGTTATATTTCTTTGACTCGGACACATTGTGGTTCTCTAGGACACATTGAGGATACAATTGGGACATGCTAAGGACACACATTAGGTGGTTAAAATGAAATTTTTATAACTTTTTTTTTTTTGGTAGGCAATTTTTGTAACTTCACCCAAGTAAAATTTCCATCGACGTATAGTTCATGTATCCATATAGGGATATTTGATGTGTATCTTCATAGTGTTGCTCTTAATTTGATAGAGATAATTGTTTTCAGCTTTTGTATGAATTCATTAGATGGGTCTGTACCATCAACATAGTTCATATTCGACGTGTCGCCAACATGTCCGTGTCCTCATTATTTAAGAAATGATGTGTCCATGCCGTGTAATGCCCATGTCCCATGCCCGTGCTTCTTAGTCCCACATAATCAAATGTCCATACATACTTAGGCATCTACGCCCTAATGATTGGCAGGTGCACAGGTAGGCAAAAATTAGGCTAGGAAGTGTTTAAGTATTCCATTTTAACAGTTAAGTCCCTTTCCAATAATGATTTGCTAGCATTGGTGTATACTATATAACCTGCAATGAATGCGACGGATGTGCAATTTCCACAGGATGTAAGATTACAGATCACAAAGGCAAGGCGTATGTTTGAACCAACAAACGACTCAGCTAAATACTCTTAAATCTTTATACTGCTCTTACTTCTGACTTGATGTTATTTGTGGATATATATGTTACTACTAAGGATGTTTCAGTAACTCACGAACAAATTTCTCCCCACACAGATTGAATGAGGTCATCAGATCATATATTTTGGCCTGCATTATTTGCATGGCCATACCCTCTGTGTGTGTGTGTGTGTGTGTCTGGTTGAGTAGGTTCCCACTTCCTTATCCAATGAAGTATTGCTTCATTTCTTTGTCTTGCAGGTGCAAGGAACTTCATGTCTCTTTAAAAAAAATCGTTAATCGCTTTAAGATATGACATTGATCCAAAAGAAGAAAAGGAGGGAGCAGACAAAAAATGAATAGGAAGGAGAAAAAAGGTGTGTTACAGCTTTCAATGGATTCCTCTTCAAGTGGACATTTACAAATTCTTTACAACAAAGGGAGGGGTTTAAACACAATTCTTTGCTTAGTGACTGCTCTGTAGTACTGCAAAATACTTACTTGCACAGTTCCATTCTCTCTAAAGTAGGTTTTCATACTGCGTCAGGTCCAGCCAAGTTGGGTATAGCCCAACAAGCACGTTTGTAAATATAAAGTATCAATTGAAATGCCAAAATAATCCACAAATGAAGCTACTTTAAGTTTGGGAGACTTAGCCAAAAATCCCTCATATTTACATTTTTTGAGCTCAAGGACAAGGACCTTTTGCAATCAAACATAAGGACAAATGTGCCTATGAAAGTGCCTAAAACCCTAGGGTACCCTATGAAAGTGCCTAAAACCCTGTAGTACCCTATATATGAAAATGCCTAAAACCCCAGGGTACCCAATGAAAGTGCCTAAACCACTAAAATCCTATAATAGGAAAGTGCACCCTAAAACCCTATAAAAGTGCCTAAATATGTTTTGACCTTATAGCTAAAAAACTCAAAAAGTTGAAGGACCTCCACTGAAAACTATTTTGTTGGCGTCTTTCCCCTAAATGAAAACTATTTTACCGTCCTTATGGCTAATTTTCCCTTTTAAGGTTTTATAGGAATCAATGTAACTATAAGTTTAAGGAACAGGTAGTATGTCGGTGAACAAGCTCTCTTGAACCAGAAGTCTTTCGAGATGAACAGGAGAACTTTTGCTTTTACAGAGTTTATTAGAAAAAGGGAAAATTACAAACCGATACAGAATAAACGGAAAAAATAACTACGTAGTGCCCACCACGTCCGCCCAAAATAAGAAGGGTCCGCCCAAGGAGAATGGGCAATTCCATTTTAAATTCCCTTACTGAAAAAAGCACGATGCAGCCGATTGACCTTATCTTTCCCGTTGTTGAACTTTGGTCACTTCACTTAACAGTTTGCTACGTTTAGCACTCTGAATTCGCAGATTGACTATGTGTCTGCTTCCTTGATCCAAAACTGAATTGAAGCTAATCTCAATCACTCTACCACACTGTCAATTCTTCGAACAATATCACGTATTCCATTTACCAGGTAAGCTGCCTCATTTCACAGGTAGCGTATATTGCCATTCTATTTATAGAGGTTCGTCTTGTTTTTTGTTCATTATGTTTCCAATTTGTCGTCGAGCATTTGGAATGCGAGTGAGAGAATCGAATACTAGTTCAATAGCGACTTTCCGTGAATTGGCAAACTTGACTCTGCAATCAGTTTGGAGTTGTGATTACTGATTACAGAGGCAGTTGTATGGAAAATGTCCTTGGATATCAACACTAACCAAATTCTTACCGTTCTTTCCACGAGAAAAAAGGAACAGCCTTATAGGGGGAAAAGTAATCATACGAAAACTTGATACAGACATCAATAAACAAATTTCGCAACTAAACTGGGGGGAAAAAAAGTCCGAAAAGCAACAGGCAACTATCCCTACCACACACTAACCTTCTGTGCCACTCTTCCTTAGAATTCAAAGTGGATTGAACCCGCTTAGGGAGATTCTCCCAGGGGCATTCCTCCTTGATTGCTTTCAGTACCAACTGGTCCTCAATCGACGCCGAAGCGTGCTGCATATTACCTTCTCGATAAAAAAATAAACACCGCTACTCTCTCCAAATCAACCTACCATAACCAACCTTCAGAAATGTGATTCAAATTAATCGACAAAATTCGAGTCCAAGCATATAACACGTAAACCAAATGATCGAGATAATTCGAGAACCATTTCGGCTAATCCTTTCAATGGTCAACTGTATACCACAATGTACATCAAATTTGTAGAGTTTTTTCGTAAAATGATCGGGCCAATTGGCGATGGAGTTCTGTGAATCCACGAAACAGATACAAATGCAGCATTTAAGACGGTGGGAATGGAAATCGGTACCTTAATTAGGAGGCAATGGCCGTGGAAACTCTGGAGGGATTGAGCTAGGGCTTGCAATTTGGAGATTTGTGGGGGGAGATCTATACGCAGGAGGAGAGCTGGAGGAGTTGAATTTTACGCGCAGACTTGGATTATAAAAGTGGGGGCCACGTTCTACCTTGTCTCCGTCGGCGTGTTTGGAATTGGGGGAAAAGAAAACTTTTGACTGTGTTCGAAAATTTAGTGCTTGGTTTTTTTATTTTATATTACTACTATTTTTTTCTCTATTTTTTCAAAAACAAATGTCCAAACAAAATAAGAGAAAATACTTTTTACCTTTCTTTTCTGAGAGGAATTTTCACAATCTCTTTTTTATAATTCACAGTTTTTTTTTTGCTTATTTACATGAATTTACTATCTTGCCCTTTTTCTATATGTTTTTTTACACATTCCAGTGCAAGATTGTCAATTCATGCAAATTAAAGAAAAAATAGTGTGAATAATAAAAAAAGGTAGTGCTAAAATCATTTTTCTCTTTTTCCTATATTCCAAACAAATCCATTTTAACATTTTTGGCTGGTTTTCTATTTTTTTAAGGCTCGTTTACTTGTTAAAAAATTAATACATTACAAGTATTTCTTATATAAGTATAGTGAAATAAAGTAAAGAAAAATGGAAAAGTATTTTTTGTACGCATTTATTGATATAAAAAATTGAAAAGTAGTAGATTTTAATTATATATAAAAACTAGTGTAGAAATAAGATCGGTTCTACTGATAGGCGACCTAGGGACAAATTTGTAAGTGCAATAAATATACATACATTTTTTAGATCATAATTATATAAATTTCGATATCTACAATTACATATAGCCGTTCAATTCTTGAAAGGATTTTTTTTGTTTTTAATTTTCATTGTACACATGAAGATTGCAATTCAAATGGGCAACAGATTGACAAGATATAGCCATCTTTAACACTAACATTTTTACGGGGAAGTAAATGATTGCAATACATAGGAAAAAAATCGAGAAACAGCTAGAATAATATTTTCATAATATAGAAAATCAAAGAAATGGATGATACTGCCACAAAAAATAATAACCCATGAGTAAAATACTTCTTTCATATGAGTAATACTTCCCAAGGGGCATCAATACCCCAAAATCACTATGGTGCATCATTGAAAAATTTCGACTAGTGCATGGAACCAATACCACATTCCACTGGTGAGAGATCTATTTTTTTTCTCAACAAAAGAAATTTATTAATCTTTATAAGGGATTACAAAGATTAAACAGATCAATGGCACATCGGCAAGAAGCCACCCAAGACTGAAAGGAAGGCAAGACGCCAACTGAAACACACACAAAAAAAAAAAAAACCAAAGAGACACCACATCCAAAACACCTAAAAAATACCCAAAGAGACAGCACACCAAAGCACCTAACTATTCCAAAGACAAAAAAACAAACCCCCCAACAGCTAAACCAAAAACACAAAACACCAAAAACCTAAGCAGAACCTGAAAAGCAACCAAACGGAACCTAGAACTCCAACGAAAGGGAAACATCGTCTTCCCAATCCGAATTTTCTCCCTCTTCTATCTCCACGATATTCTTCAGAGCTTTCTCCCTATCAACGATTTCCTCTTCTTCCATCTCAACCAAACGCCTTAAATTAAAAGTCCTTCCCCTTACAAGTTTTATTCCCAACACATCGATCACATGTATCCGACATCTTACGAGCATTCTTGAATAACAAAGAGCTTCTATTTTGAATGTCGGAAGAAGATAAAGAAGAAGAAAGCACCTTAATTTTGTTTGATGCTTTGGCGGTCTTAATCCCAAACTCAGTCAAGTGTTTATTCTTCCTAATCTTTCTTTTAGCTCGATTCACTATCCTTTCCATTTTTAGAATTGCTTCACGGGTAGGTGTTTCCCAACGGTACTAATCTCAACTCTCCTCTTCTTAGCAAAATCAGGCTTTGACACATGAAAGATAGGGCTTATGAAGGAATGACTCTCTTCTATGATTGCCCTGATCCACAACATCCCGATGTTCATCCTCAGGTGTAGAATCATCAACACATTCATGATCTTTATTCTTACCCTGCATGGAGTTTTTGGATTTGGGGCTATCTCTTTCTTTGCACTCACAAATGCAACCAGCCCACATCATATTGTTACTCCCCACTTGCTCTTCCACCACATGAATTGAATACAACCTACCATCAACCTCCAACTTAATCTCTACATTAATAGCTCCAAAGATTTTAGTAGAAATTTGCACTTTACCTGAAGAGAACGATCGATAAACCTTTTGAAGTAGCATCATCCAAAGTGATCGAATCACCCCATATCCTTCCAATGCTAAAGAAGGTGTCAGAATTCCACAAATGCAAGGGCACACCATAACAATTAAGTCAAACATGACAAAATGCATCAATAACAAAATTAGGGCTCCATTCTCGAAACTCCTCAAAAAAATTCCCCAACCAATTAACCTCGGGCCCTTTAATCATTGACTTTATATCCTCAATAGTAGGAAAAGTAAGCACCACATATTTACCCCCCATTGATTTAAGTATATTAGGAACCCTTTGCTAAGGAAAGTGTCGCTAATAGACTCAATAGATCTAAGGGATGGTAATCTAGCGATGACACTTCTTGAAAGACAATTATTTCCTTCCCCAAAGGTATCCTTCTTGGCTTTGATAGTGATCTTCGAGGAGAGCAAATCCTTCCATTTCACCACATCCGCGTATGAAGACATACAATTTGGACCTTTCTTTTCAAAATCTCTATTGCTAAACCCTCCAAATGAAATATTTTCACTAGTGTTTTTAAGACCAAAAGAATTGGCAGTCAGATCCTGACCAACCCTCTTTTGTAACAGTTTATTCCTATGGGATTCAAAGGCTGCAAATTTAACGAAGAGCTTCCTATCTTCAATCAAAAAACCATTCGCTCTGGATATAGCCACCTCCACCGATGTAGCACAATTATAATGCACAAAATCAAACCTTCTTTTAGACACTTTGCTCCACTTAAACAGGATAAAAGAATCTTTAACAACACCAAATTAATTAAAGAATTTCCTAAACCGCAAAAGACCAACATCTTCAGGAAGACTGTCCACAAATAGAGTAAACAATTCAAATCTTCAAACAAGAAATATCAAAGCCTCTCCAAGAAATTCATCAAATAAACTAGAAACAAGCAAAAATAGTGGCAATTTCCAGCAGCACCAAAATCACCAGATAAATACAAACAAGCATAAACGATTGCAGCCTAGCCACAACACCTCAAGACTAACGGAGAAAACCTAGACATGAAGCAAAACGATCACATCTTAGCTACGAAGATCGGACAATGGCGAACCATTGCGATGGAGATCAAACAGTAGGGGCTCGCAGAACAACCTCCCAGCAACGAGAGAAGAGCAGCGGTGTGGGCTCCCGCGCCCGTAGTGCGATTTAGACAGAGTCGCCACCCGGATTTTTTGAGATGGATGATCCGAGGAACCGAGGGGTTTTGTTTTGAAAAGAAAAGGCCTTTTGATCTAGCGAAACTGTTTGAGATTTTGGATCCGAGAGCCAGGTTACGAACGGGGAAGGTTTTGTTGAAAAGCACCCCGCTCGCCCGGTGAAAACCGGTCTCTACTAAGCATTTTAAATGGGGGGATTAATACGATTCGGAAAACCTTAAAAAACACATAAAGGGGAAAGAGGAACAAGATAAATCATAACACATTGCCGTGCTAGTGGTGCTTGCTGTACAGAGATGATAAAGATGGCATGACGATGATATAAACAAGAAAGATATACAAATGGACTGTCTGAATCACTATCCTCCGTCAGGCGGCATATCGGTTTACAACGCGCGGCTTACTGATATGCCGTGCGTGGTTCCGATCTGGATACCAAACTTTTATTGTTTTGTAAAGCTTCGCACGGTGTACCCATTACATCGCACGGTGTTATTTTAAAACTTCAGACAACTCACAGCCGTCAGATCATCTCAGATCTGCACCATTCTTTCAAGCCATGGAAAGAAAACCATTTTTGATACGTTTGCCTGTTTTGAAAAGATCTATGGAGTTTAAAACATGGCTTGTAGATATGGTCTCATTTTAGGACTGCTTTTGGTATACATAAATAATCCAACAACGGACGATCGTGATCCAGACAGTTTGAACAAGAAAACAATGTCATTTTAAAATGCCGTGCGTGCAAGCTTACTACGCCGTGCGACGCTTCAAAGCGCCGCGCGGCGTGGCACACTTTTGCACAGAACACTGGTTTTATTTTGTAAAAGAGGTTTTGGGTCAAATCCTAACCAAAAGGGTTAAGACAGAAAGGTCCCCTCAGGGCCAGGACAGAGCCTAGCCCGAGGAAACTTGGTAAAAAACCTTTGATCTTGAGCTTGAATGAGTATTGATGAAGGCGGATGGCCGTCGGAAGGTTGAGAAAGAGAGTAGAAGTATGGGTGTGTGTAGTAGATGGGTATATTGGGTGGTTGAGGCCTCAAAGTTAGTAAAGAACTAACTTCAATGGTGAGGAGAAAAATGGAGTAAAGGGCCTAGAGAATGTCTTTTGAGAACAACATTCTCAAGGCTTGGAAATGGGAAAGTGGGTGTGAAAGCAAGAAGAGAGAGAAATGGTATAATGGTGATCAAGGGCCATTTTCCCTTGAGTGGAGGGGTGTATTTATAGGCAAGAGCCTTGGATTTTGAATTTCAAAAGTTGGAGGTATTTTCTGGGCGGGCCAGAAGTGTGCTTTCGGCTGAGCCGTATTGTAGCTGTGGCTCAAACAGGCGTGGCCGACAGCTTTCTGAGCTAGTTAGAACTTTACCTAAAATGTCGTGCGGTTAACCTCATGACTGCGTGCAGCGTATTAAATTTCGATACGTCGCGCGGTGTAGAAGTGTCACGCGCGGTACTTCAGGTTCGGTCCAGGGCTTTTTGGGCTTTCTCTGGGCTTTTGGGCTTTTTTGGGTTTTTCTGGGCTGATGGTTGGTTTGGGCTGCGGATGCTGGAGGAATACTTCATTCAAGCTCACAAAGGCTCCGTTTCCTTTACTTCATCATCGGGGTGGACAAAGACCCTTCAAGGTCCGGATTGGGGTGTCTACAAGCGGCGCAATAGAAAAATGGCGGCAAAGAGAAGAGGAAAAGGTCGAGCATAAGGAGCAATGGCAAATAGGTTGGGGGAGGGAAGGGTTCAAACAGGGGAGAAGGAAGATCAGCGTAAGGGACTGGGGTAGGTGATAAGGCGGTCGCCAGGGGAAGGCGAGGGATTGGGCTAGGGTTTTATCGCTAAGAAGTTGCCTAAATCGCCTAGCCCATTCGCCGTCGCTCCTCACGCCCGACCTTTTTCTTCAAATGATTAAATTTGATCCAATTTGCACATTTGATCAGGTGTGGACATTTATCTGCAAATTCTATTATTCTAAAGCATCTTAAAACATTGCACATAATTTGTATGGAGAGTTTTAGAATATTGTCGAGACATGATGAAATAAAACCAAAATTGAAAGAATTCTATAAAAAAAATGAGAACCAACAGATAAAGATGATCATAATCGTCCATTTAAAAAGTGTTTTCCAAGGGCTGTCACCTCTGAATTGAGTAGTGAATATTCTTTCTACTCTACTCTTGTAATATGCTAATTCAATTATTTTAAAGTGTTCTAAGACATTACACATAATTTATATGGAGAGGTTTAGAACATTGTCAAGAGATAACCCCGTGCACTGCCAAATGAATTATGGATTCAACTTCCATTTTTGAATTCTAAAATTGAAAAAGTCAATTACGGATCCGGTCAAACTATAAAGTAGTAATCCTACTTAAGGAAATCAATTACGGATTCAAAGGAATTATTGATTCATTAGTTCTCACGAGATAACCCCGTGCACTGCCAAATGAATTATGGATTCAACTTCCATTTTTGAATTCTAAAATTGAAATCATAAATTACTGAGATCATTTTTTTTTGGTAAGTACAATGAGATCATATTGTTCGCAATCCTTATCGAGTTTTTCCTTTTCCATTATAAAATAACCCTCTTTCACCCCACTCTCCCTTCCCATGCAAAATTCTGGTGAGATCTTATTATCTTATTTAATGCCAATATATTTGTCCCAATTATTTTACTATCATGATGATTTTTTTTCTTTGTCGTTCCTTGCTTTCTTTTTCTTTACGTTTACTTGGTGTTCCCCAGAGATTGGTCTTGATGAAATAGTTGAGTTTGATTTTGAAAAGATCCAAGGTACGTTTGTAAACAATTCTCTCTCTCTCTCTCTCTCTCTCTCTCTCTCTCTCCTCCCTTCTTTCCTACCTACGTGCTTTTCATACTTGAAAATCCATCGGAAAAAATTAAATGTATTCGAGTACCCTTTGGCTAGAAAGTTTTTGAAATTGAAATTTAGTAAGGTTTCTGTCCAATTGAAATATTGAAATGTTTGAATGAGATTTTTGGGTATCATTTTTCATTCCCCGTAACCATGTATAGATCCTTCGGTTGTGATTTTTTTGTGGTTTAGTCCTTACCCTTGCATTAGGCATCTTTCAATCTTGGGATTAGAAAAACTTAAAGGCAGTGACTAGGAAAAGGAAGACAACACATATGGGCAATGGAGAAGAAGATTCATAGGTATCACTCTTTGGCATATCTACTGTCTTTCTTTTGAAAAATTCATTGGTAGTCAACTAACTCAACTAAAGTTTGATAGTGATTTAATTTTGTTAGGAGTATTGGGATTGCAATAATAATTCGTAAGGTTCTCTTATGTACATATTTTAGGCACAAATTGGAAAAGAGCTATCAAAAGGAACACTTGCGCAATGTGCACGACGATAGCGAGAGCGAATTTTAAAGCAAAGTATTGCTCGGCAATCAGAATAACAGTTGCACAGAGATACAAGTGTAAGACTCTTATCAATCAAAATCATGGTCGACTATCTGCATCTTCTAATCATGTTTTTAAACGTAAAGATTCAACCTCTCCGAGACAGCAACATTGCCGTCCATGTTCACGAGGTAAGTCTCCATACAAATACGGATTTTTCTGCAAACCCTATTTATCACCCCTAATACATTTTACGTATCTTTTAGCAGGATATACAAATAATAGAAGCAATGGCTAGGAAAGGGAACGCAACATACGTAGGCAGTGAAAAGGAAAACACACAGGTATCACATGTTGACACATATCTTCTATCTTTCATTTGAACAAAAATATTGGGGGTCAGACTAACTAACTAGAGCTTTTGTCTTACATGCATAGACAAAATATATTGCTACTTTTCTAAAATTTGTGGTACTGCTACTTTTTTAAAATTTGTGGAACTGCTACTTTTTTAAAATTTGTCTTATATGCATAGACAAAACATTGTGAATACGGCTACTTTTTAAAAATTTGTTATTACTAACCATGTTGTGAAATTCTATGACTTTCAGTTAGTTGCCATCATCGAAATCGTGCATAGCTATCGGGTCTTATGAGGTTCATAAATGGGATAGATATTCAAAAAAACATGTAAATACTTAGTGCTACATAGGTTTTAGATTATGTGGAAATGCATTGCGGGTTGCACCGTGCATTTTTTTCAATAACCTGAAACGTTCATCTTATAGGGCTGCAGAGTAGTACATTGACACAAAAAATCAAATTTATAAAATAGACGGCTATGGATAGTTTAACTTTTAAACTTATCTACTGTCGATTTTTTAAACCAAACTTTGATCTTTTGAATACTATTGTGCCAGCCCTACAAGATGAATGGTTCAGATTACTACAAATATACGTACGGTGGGGCCCATAATTGAAGGTGGTGGAAAATTTGGGATTTCCACCTAAGGTGGATAGAATTTATCCACGGTTGAGATTAATGCTACAAAGATTTTAGATTATATATGAGAAGCACGAAAATCAAACCAAAGTTCATGCCTTTTTTCATTCCTTATGAACAACAAAAAATAAATCAATACCACATCAATCTTACCGCTACTCACAAATTATATACCTATCTCCCAATCTCTTGAAAATTTGCATATTAATTTTTTTTATTTTATCAAAGATCTAACTACAAAATGCCAAAAATTAAAAAAGATCTAACTACAAAAAAAAATATTTGTGACAGGAAAAAAACCAGAGAAAAAGACTATTCCCACTGCTGCCTCACTTGAACGTACCACAAAATAGACTCTTTTCACCACTTCTACGGTGTTGCAACCAAGGGTACCAACATTCATGTCTTTTTTTACTGACAAAGAAAAGTTTCTCTTCAATAGGACAAAAATAGGATGTGTTTGACAGCAAAATTCTCTTGAATTTTTTTAGAAGAAAGGTAGAAAAAAAAATACAGGTATTAAAGAGGTAACTACACAATGCCAAAAAAAAAAAAGAGATCTAACTATACAAAAAAAGACCCATGAAAGTAATATCAATTGTATCCAATAGAAAAGAGACCCATGAAAGTAATATCAAGTCATAGATCGACCCCTTTCCAATAAAGATAAATCTAACGAAAAATTCTCTTGAATTTTTTTAGAAGAAAAGGTAAATAAAATACAGCTATCAAAGAGGTAACTACACAATGCCAAAAAAAGAAGATCTAACTACCCAAAAAAAGACCCATGAAAGTAATATCAAGTCATAGATCGACCCCTTTCCAATCAAGATAAATCTGACAAAAAAAATCATATTCTAGGTAACCAACGGTAATATGATATCAAAAGCAACATTGGCCCAACGTGCACGACGAGACCGCGAGAGAAATCTAAAACAAGGCTATGCTTATCAACTAAGACAAAGGCTCGCACAAACTTCCACGTCTCCATCCTTCATGGCAAACCCATCTCAGCTCGCACAAACGTCCACGTCTCCGTCCTTCATGCCAAACCCATCTGCCACCCCGCACACAAATCGGTAAGCCTAAATATAAGATGAATTACATCTCTCAGATTTTAACATTTTACATATACCCGTATTGTTTCCCACCGAGTATTTCTTAATTTTTGAAGGCCTACCCTTACCAACCAAGTGGAGCTAGGTTGTGAAGCCAGATTAGATGAAGAATTGGAAGAGCCTATGAATTTAGAGGGAAGGCATTATCTTGGCACGATGGATATTGAATGTTTTCATTGTAAAGCCCTACATTGGATGGATGAGAGATTGACAAGATCTTCTACAAGTAGTCCCTTATTCGGCACTTGCTGTTTGCAAGGAAAGGTAAGGCTAAATCTACTTCTAACACCCCCTTCACCAATTCGAGCATTGTATGATGGGGATGATGACCGATCAAAATCATTTCGAAAGCATGCTCGAGGGTATAATGCAACAAATGCTTTCACTAGTCTTGGTGCTACATTGGATCCAAGAGTGCTTACTGAAAGCGGTCCTACATCTTTCACAATCCATGGGGAATTGCGGCATCGAGCAGGTTCACTGATGCCACAGCAGGGAAAGGATGCAAAGTATGCACAACTGTATATTTTTTATCCAACTTCAGCTTTGGAAGTCCGTAATTGTAACAATGAGCATTTAAGAAGGGATGTACTAGAAATAATCCAGGATACTCTATTGCAAGTTAATCCATTTGTGGATAAATTTCGTCAGGCATATGCAATTTTGGAACAAACTTTACCAGCCCATCTTCATTATAGTTCGTCAAAAGATCGACGAACATATAATCTACCAACAACAGATGAAATTACGGTAGTCATACCAGGAGATGGATCTAAAGCCAGCGGCATGAGAGATATCGTCTTGCATTTGAGAGGAGATAATCAATTGATGCAAATTAACAAATGTCACCCAGCGTATTTGCCATTACACTACGTCTTGCTATTCCCACATGGAGAACTTGGATGGGAACCTTAGATGAAACAGTGGGATGTGAAAAATAATCAACTTGCAACAGTGCGACTAACTCAAATGGATTTTTATAGTTACCGTTTATTTGAGCGTCATACAGAGTATTCAACCATTTTAAGAGGAGGAAAATTGTTCCAGGAGTTCTTGGTAGATGCTTGGGCAGCAACTGAGCAGAATCGATTGACATACTATAAACTTAATCAAGCGAGACTTCGTTCTTCTCTATACCAGGATTTGACTGATATTGGTCCTGATGGCTTGAACCCTAATCAAATTGGTCAAAGGTTTATTTTGCCATCTTCATTCACTGGTAGCCCAAGACATATGTTTGAGATATTGCAAGATTCAATGGCTATCACGAGATATAACCATCATCCTGATATTTTCCTCACCATGACTGCAATCCTAAATGGCCGGAAATTACTTCACCTCTATTGCCCCATCAAACTGCTGTTGACCGTCCTGATTTGGTTTCCCGTGTTTTCAAGTTAAAGAGAAAGGCTTTGATGAAGGAGGTTGAACAAAATAAAGTGTTTGGTCAGAAAGTTGCCCACGTGTATACTATTGAATTTCAAAAACGTGGTCTGCCACATATGCATGTACTATTCTTTCTTAAAGGTGGGGATAAAATTCGTACTTGCGCCCAAGTTGACCAGTTAGTTTGTGCTGAATTTCCAAATCTAGAAGATGATCCTGAACTTTTTGAAACGGTCAAGAGTTGTATGGTACATGACCATGTGGTGCTTGAAATCCGCATGCAGCTTGCATGGAAAAAGGAAAATGCACTAAGAAGTACCCTCGCGACTTTGTAGAAACAACCACCATGGACGAAAATGGATATCCCATCTATCGTCGTCGTGATGATGGGAAAGTGTATATTGTCAGGGGGCACGAAGTTGATAACAGAGATGTCATGCCATATAATCCTCATCTATCCAAAATGTTCAATTGTCATATTAATGTTGAAGTTTGTGCAGGAATGAGATGTGTAAAATACATTCACAAGTACATTTACAAGGGTTACGATCGAACAACAATGGTGTTAGGATCGGCAAATGAAATTAGGCAATACCTTGATGGGAGGTATATTGGACCGCCAGAAGCTGCTTGGCATATATTTGGTCATCATATGCACGAAGAGGTTCCAACAGTTATCTGACTCACTCTCCATTTACCTGGAATGCATCGCGTTAATTTCAATCCCAGAGAGTCATTGGAAGACATTATTGCTAGAGCTGCAGTAGAAAAGTCGACTCTAACTAGAATTTTTGCATGGTATGCTGCCAATCCTACTTCTACCCCCTATACCTACCAAGAATTTCCACAATACTTTGTTTGGAACAAGACAAATAATGTGTGGACACCAAGAAAGGTTCGCAATTGGGAGGATGTACTTTGCCAGCCCTAATTGTGGTGAGAAATTTTACCTACGTTTGCTATTGACTATTGTTAAAGGGCCAAAATCTTATAAAGACTTACGCACAGTAGACAATGTTGTTTATGATGCTTTTAAGTCGGCATGTGTTGCTAGAGGGCTTTTGGAGATGATGATGAATGGGTTCAATGTCTTGAAGAGGCTACAATAATGCAGATTGGGTATCAGTTGAGGAGATTGTTTTGTGTTATTCTTACACAATGCTCACCATTGCAACCGTTGGAATTGTGGAAGCAATTTTTTTTAAATATATGCGATGACCTCCCACACAAAATTCGCACATTATTTGGCATTCTTAACCCAACCGAGGCTCAAATTGAAGATTATGGTCTGTATCTTCTTAATCAGATGCTTGAAGAAACAGGAAAGAGTTTACTTGACTTCCCACCTATGCAGCAACCTATCGAAAATTGGAACACAGTTGTTGGTAACAGATTGATTTTGGAGCATCGACAACTTTAGATCCAAGCACAACACGCAAATACAGAGACTAATATTGGTCGCCTTAACATTGACCAACGCAATGCTTATGATGCCATTATCTGCTCTGTCTTCAGAAATAAAGGAACTACCTTCTTTTTGAATGAGGGTGCTAGCACAGGAAAGACGTTTTTGTACAACACAATTGCACAAAAATGTCATAGTCTCAATCATATAGTGGTTACTGTTGCTTCATCTGGAATTGCTTCTTTGTTGTTGGAAGGAGGTCGCACGGCACATTCAACTTTTGCCATCCCATTGGATGTGTTAGAAAATTCTATCTGCCAAGTAATATCTACAAGCAGAGTTATTTAGAGAAACAAAATTGATAATATGGGATGAAGTTCCTATGCAACATAAATATTGTGTTGAAGCGGTTGATCGCACATTACATGATATCCATGACAATCCTAAACCAATTGGGGGTATCACCGTAGTGCCTGGTGGGGATTTTCGTCAAAGTTTGCTAGTTGTACCCAAAGGAGTTCGTGAGGAAATTGTTAATGCATCACTTAGGCGTTCTGATCTGTAGGATGATATATGTGTCTTGACGTTAAATTTGAACATGCGATTGAATACAACAGATCCTGCAAATGCTGCTTTTGCAGATTTTTTGATGGGGGTAATATTGCATAATAATTTTGATTACTATTGACATTGATTATTTTTTTAATGAATCAGTTATTCTTAGCACTTTTGTTTGATTATTGATTTTTACTTCAATACTTTTTTAGATTGGAACAAACCCTCGAGAAGTGGTGCAGCTTCCATCGACAATAGGTAGATGTCAAAATCTAAATGAATTATTGTTGAGAGTTTATCCTCAACTGGATGCGACAAATACATCAACCCCAACATTTTTAACTGAACGCACGATTCTCTCTGCTCAAAATGATGACGTGAATGCTATAAATGGAACTGCACTAAATATTTTCCCAGGAAATAGATACACTTATCTAGCTGCAGATAAAATGTCTGAGGATGACGGAATGGATAGAAGCATCAGTAACTGGTATCCCAACGAGTATCTTAACTCATTAGATCCTACTGGGCTACCGCCTTTTAAGCTAGAATTGAAAGTGGGTTGTCCTATAATATTGTTAAGAAATATTGCCCTAAAGGATGGACTTTGTAATGGCACAAGGATGATGGTTGTCAGGTGCGGCTCCCGTATTATTGAAGTTAAGATTTTAATAGGCGAAAAATTTGACAAATTGACCTTCATACCAAGAATATCTTTATCACCGTCATCTTCAGATTTTCCTTTTCATATGACCAGACGTCAATTTCCAGTTCGCTTGGCATATGCTATGACTATTAACAAATCACAAGGACAATCAGTGAAATTTGTTAGGGTTGATTTGCGCACACTTGTGTTTAGTCATGGGCAACTATATGTGGCATTATCAAGGTGCACGTCTTTTGACCGTATAACTATCCTTCTCCCAGAAGAAGAAACAGATTCCACTACCAATATTGTTTACCCTGAAATTCTGCTGTAGTTTGCTTTATCATACCAGGTACAACGAGTTGCAGAGTATTATACTTTAGTTGACATATCCTCCCTTAAACAAATGACTTGGCATACTAACTGGGCTTCTGTTGACATATCATTTTTTTCTAGGATTGGGATCGAGAAGCCTTGAAGCACAAAAGGATCAATAGTCTTCAAGATTTTTAGTCTTCACATGTTTCTATGTTTTCATTTTAGAAGTCTCATTGAGGCAGACATTTTGTTAATGTGTATCATTTTTTAATTTCATCGGTGTTTTGGATAGTATTTTTTGATTTGATCAAGTTTTAAGCGTTCAAGTTTGTTCTATGCGTTTTAGTTAGTTCAATATTTAATTGCGTGCACTGAATGTTCAAGCCGTGCCTTCAGGCACGGGCATGTGCTAGTACATATATATTTCAAGACAATAAAATTAATCAAACCCAAATTGCTTTGCACATAGGTGTGGAAAATAATTTGCAGCTACCGCCCGAAATAGTTCAGTCGCAAGGGGATGCTCAAAGATTAAGTGGAGTGTCAAATTTAAATGGTAGCTCATCAAATGGTAAGCATTGTATATTTTGTTATTAGCAGTTTTGTTTTTTCATGTTTAATGTCGCTTTGTTCATCTATATATTTTATTAAATGTTGATGGTGTGTAGGTGATATAATTGTCCCTTATCCCCATTTTGCTGACTTTCATCCGAATGGAATTACATGGATAGTCAAAGCTCGATTGGTAAGAATGGTAGAAGTGTTTAATTAGCTTTTATCCCATGCAACGTTGATATTGGTTTTACTTGATGATCAGGTAATATAACATCCTATTAAAGGCGATTAATGAGTAGTGATATTTAAATGTGTTTAAATTTTTATTATAATGTGCATAATTTTTTTTAAAAATGACTGTTATAGGGTGATGCTATGGAGGCAAGTGTAGGGCCCGAAGAAGTATACTATTTCAGGGAGCATCTTTACGAGGGTAGGGTCTACCTTTTTAAAGGAGTTAGTATTGTACCAGCTGATGAGAAGTTCAATCTGGTACCATACCACTACAAAATGTGTTTTACTGATGATACAAGAGTAAAACATGTATATATCTCATATGTGATAGGACACTCCTTCATTAGGCTTAGAATATAAGATTACAAGATATATATCCATCATTTTGCCAACAACTATGTGCAATTGATAGGTACGTTGTTTTATGGCTATATTACTTACGTAGTACACATAGAATACTGAGCAAATAAAAGTGCACTGATTTTTAATTCCAATAAGTTAATTTTTTTTCCTTGGCTATATGTGTTATTCTTCAGATGTGGTTGGGTTGATTGTCACTGTCACTGAACATCAAAGTACTAGAGATGAGGAATCTATGGTGAGAGATGTGGTGTTGATTGATAAAAGGTACTATAAATTATTTGTGCGCGTAAAATCTATTACAACAATTTGAATTTAATCTATATTCTCTATTGATAAATTGATAGCAGTATGACGTTTGTTCGATTTACTTTGTAGAATGAATTTGCAATGAGAGATGAGATGCGTCTGCTTGAAACTCTGCACCAAAACAATGTTTTGTTTGCTATGGGGTTTAACTGTTTAAGGTTGATGATTTTCATGGTAATACTTCTCTGAACCCGTGTGAATTTTTTTAATAATAATTTAAAAACTTAATTAATAATTTTGAAAATTTAACTTTAGATCCGTACCTTAGCACTTGCAAGAAGAGCAAATTATACGTTAACCACTCAATTTGTACAGATGGGATTCCTGAATGATAAGTTGGATATTGAGCGAATCAATTTGTATGTTTTTTAGTTTTTCACTATATGGAGATTAGTATTTTTTGTCGATTAATTGTTCTAAAAAAATCGTGCTTATCTAGGTTTGCAGAAGACGTAAATGCACAAAGTCGGTAGCATAGAACCGCATACATGGATTTTCGCTCCCACAGACATTAATAATTTCAAATGCCAGGAGAATTCGAATAAACCAATTTGCGTTTCGGGCCAATGTAAGATTTTTCCCCTACATGATTTAATGGTTAATATTTTGGCATCATTATATACCTACACTTGGAATTTTATCGTAGGTAAACTATTATCGCTTTATTGGCCGCATTGAAAAATAAATGTTGAACACCTATGGATTGATTTATGCAATACATGCTATAACCAAGTTGAAGACCAGTATGGCTGGTTTTATGTGTAATCATTGCGGACGAGAAGATATGCAGACTGTAACCAGATAATCATTTTTATAATGAGTACTACAACTTGTATGTAACACATCTAAAATGGTTGAAATTCGCATTTATTGTAGGTATAATGTAAAGATGGTCGTGAAAGACTCCGCTGGCTCAATGGAACTCTTGGTAAGGATACGAAGGTAGGATTCATCTTACAATGTGTCCCCTCATAGCTGAAGAAATTAATATTAAAGGTAAATACTAAAAAGCTGTATATAAATCACACTGTATAGAATTAAAATAATATAGTAATACCTTTATTGTGATATTCTGCCAGGATAATGGGATGCAAGTACTCAAAGATTATATTTCTCAATTTTATGAATACCCATACGTGTTTATTATTTCTGCTCCAAAATTTGGATGCCTTGACCATTGTGCCCTTGTGGTGACTTTTGTATTAAAAGTTGATTGGTCAGAAGAGTGTTGGCACATTTTCAAAGGTAATAGAAGATACAAATTATTGTAGGGGTGATAAGTTGTTCTTTTGATTTCATTGCCAGTTCATATTTATTTGCGATGAATTTAATAATTCTTAATCTTATTTATGTAGGAAAGTCAAGAACTGGCAAAGAGACAATGAGGTCGTCGTGATAAGAGCTTTGTTAAAATATTGAAAATTTCATAATGACATTTTATTTGTTAGGTTAAGTTTTACAAAAATATATTTGGTTTGACAGTAAGTAATTTTTATTACGTGTGTTAGGTGATTTATAAATTTTGAAAATTTGTGTAAAACTTGAATATTATTTGCACCTCGATTTATCCCGCACATATACCAAAGTTTAGTTTGTTCCTACCCATTTTTTTCAACATGTCCTCCTTTTGCTCATTGTTCAACCAGTAGCTTTAGTTGTCTTCAAAATATGTTGCGTCGTGCCTTCAGACACGGGCATTCGTTAGTTTTTTATATAACAAGTAGTATATCACAATTTACCAATAAAGGCAAGATAAGGGGTCTATCGTGTAATAAACTAAAACATAAGATCTTGAAACTGTAATTTGGCTGAATACATAAACAAAATAACGCAGCCCATCAAAAAGCTAATGTAAGCCCATTTATTCTGTCGTAAAATCTACTTTAATCATGTTTGCTTAAATATACAAGCCCATTTAGTAGTAAAAAATAAGTAAGCCCATTAAACAACATACAAAGCCCAACTTTACAATCCAAAATAATACTTAAAACAAGCCCTAGCCGCTTTTTTTTTTTAAAAAAACCCTAAAGCCAGAAAAAAAAACCACCGAGCTGCATGTCGTTATGCAGCAGCGACTGCGACGACCATATCGGCTTCCACACATCGACGAAACAAGGTACGCGCCTCTTACCTCTTCTTCTTCGTCGCCGCCCAAAACAAGGGATCCACGTAACATAGCAGACGACGACTGATCTCTCCTCCGGCCAACTCTCTCTCCATAAGCTCCCATCTACCGTAGGAGCGCGATCCCGTCTGAAGGGGAACGCGCTCCCATCGCGTTTCTGAGTGAGAAGCGGGGATTCACGGTTCTCGTGCTTGAGCGCCTCCAAGTTAGGCGTTTCCTGCAACTAAGGGCAGTGTCAACATAGGCTGGCAGCGACGAGTTGCAGTAATTCGATGGCTCTTCGATTTGAGGTGAGGCTCTTAATTTGCTCCTTATATAAACATAAATTTGGCCTTATTTGCACTAAGGCTCTGTTTGTTATAATGTAAAATGTTTTAATTGTATTTTTTTTTGTGTGTAAAATGATTCTACAAAAAATATTTTTGTCACTTTTTGGTTATACTGTGTTTGGTTGGCACTTGAAAAATATTTTTTAAAAAGCTCAAATGGAAGTAATATATATACATGTATATGGGCGTTCGTGTGAGCATATATGAATGGATATTGTGCAGAGAACATCATAGGATGATGATGATCAGAAAATGCAATTGAAGAGCGAGGAGAGAGAAATTTGGGAATGCATTGAAGGATCTCATAGAGGAAATAGAGTGTAGGGAGAGAGAGAGAGAGAGAGAGAGAGAGAGAGAATGAATTTGAGGATTTTGAATTCTAGCTGTGAATCCATGAGACCATTCAACTTTGTTGAAACAGGAAGCAATAAATGAGGTGCAGAGCTGCAACACTTTTTTACAAAATTGATTTAGCAAGTTTTTTTTAGTGGAAGTCATTTTCTGCCATTGAGCGTAAATAATTGATTTAGCAAGTTTTTTAGTGGAACTGGAAGTCATTTTCAGCCATTGAGCGTAAAATATTTTACCTCAAAACAAACGGAGCCTGGGTGCACGCTTGGCAACTTCCGTGTCTACCTTGTACCAAGCAATAGCCGCTTTGGTTTGATGCATGGTCGAATGAATGGTCATGCATAATGAACTGTGGACAGATTCTGAGAAAATTCGTTTGAAAATCTCATAAATGTAACTAAAATTTTATTGTCTAACTGAAAGGGATTTGAAAAAAAAAAAGGCCTTACGAAGCAACATGGTCTTTTCAAATGGGTATGCCTTCGTTGATGGTACACATAAGTTGAAGTAGTGCTTCATGTGATCAACAACTTAACCAGCGATCAGAAACAAGAAAATGATTGTCAACGCCTACTTGGCATAGGTTCGATTTCTCTTATACTATAAACTGTACATTATATGTCTCATGGAGTCTGGGACAAACTTTTTCTTGCACTCACTGGCTGTTTGATCTTGATGGCCCACCCCTATTGGACAAGCTACAACCACAAACACCCCAGTTGGAATCTTTTTGGTTGTTTACTATATTTCAAACTATGTTTTCCGTTTCCTACGTCAGATTCTTGGGAGGTTCAATCGCGCTCGTGCAGCTCAACTGACACTCCCACACTTCATTTCCCAGACACCTTTGTTTATGCCTGTGGGCACAAAAGGTTAGAGCTTTCGAGTTTTCATTAATTATCACTTATTTATAGAGCATGCACAACTACTTACTAGAAAATAAGTAACAAAAACTTGTGTGTGATTACGTGATTTCGATGTCTTAAGGTGCCCGTATTATGGCCATAGCCTGATTTTATTTTTCATATTCTTCGATTGTAACAATAATCGGTTTATTGAACCGGAGGAACTATTATATTATCCCCCTTCACAGAATGTGCACTATATTATGATTTAATTGATCTGGTAAATGTTTTTGCGGGCATTAGGTTTCTCTTTTGTGGGCATTTGCAATGAGCATCTCTGGACTAGTCCATGCTGGTAGTTTGGAATGGGAGTTAGTTGCTTATCAACCATGGGAATTGGTGGAGATAATTTGCACTTGACATGTTTCCCTGAAGCAACTTCTTGAAAAAAGTAGCGGCGATAGAGTCGAACCGACGACGAGCAATGGGCAATTTCAGCAGGAGATTCTTGATTTTGAATTTTTCGCTTGAAATTCCTTGGTGAATTCTCCTTTCTTCCTCTTGGGTACTGAGATCGTGCAGTTGTATTCTTTTTGCTGGGGGATGAATATAGGTTGAGATTTTTCCTGTTTTAAACCCCATTTGTAGTAGTAGACACCCTATTTTCACCTATTTGGCTATTCCAACTACACATATTGATGTGAACCCTAAGTTGAGTCCATCGATCTTGCCTGTTGCTTCGATGGTGAATAATATGGAATCTACTAGTATCCTTGATTGATTAGAGATCAGTGATTACTGTTGAATCCAGAGCACATTTGAACACTAATGATATGGGTGGCCCTATTGCTTATCCAGATTAAGGAATATGAATATTGAATTTGAACACAAAGGAAAGAATTGGATTATAAGAACAAGGTGTTACAAGCGGTTAGTATAGAAATAATGCTGATAAGGTTGATTGAATCTCATTCCCGCCTATTCTTTGAATTCCCTTTCTCTACTCGACCCTGTTCGGTTTGGGTTTTGAGGGAGGTTTTTGAGATTAATGAGTGGAGAGAGATAAATAGAGAAAATTTATTAGAGACCGTGCGCAGGGGTTTTGAGACCCAAAACGAACAAGCCCCATGTTGGGGATCAATTACCAAGGAAAAATGGAGTTCAGAAAATGCTAGCTTGGGAAGAAGATTGCTATGATGCATGGAAGGTGGGACAAGTTGGTGGGTGGGGGGTGGAATAACCTACGAAATCTAGTTTTTAGATTTTCTCTTGTTGCAGTTCTATGCAATCTTTGTAGTGAGAAATGGTCAAAATTTCCAGCATATACACAATTCGGTAGACGTAGTTGTACCCACACATGACAGACATTAGATCCTATATCCATTTTTCTGGAGAAATGTGAAGAGAACTATGCAAACAGACTGGTTTGCATGGAATAGCAGATTACTCCTAGGGTGTCTGCTGTTGTTTGATGTTTTCTGGTTTTGGTTTGTTGCTTTCTGTTCCTTGGTTTGTGGATATGTTTAGGCTGATAGGATGATCCTATTGATATTTGTTTTGTTTAGCTTTTATTGTTGATCTGGGTATGGGCCTTTGCATCTGTAGTTGGTTTTGTTTCAATGAATTAACTCATCGAATAATCTTGTTGCAGAAAGTGAAATTTTTTACTTTCTCTCGCATGGATGTGCATGCACTATTTTGGTTTGCAAAGCATTCTAAATCACTGACTGATCTTGTTGCAGAAAGTGAAATTCTTTACTTTCTCTCCCATGGATGTGCATGCACTATTTTGGTTTGCAAAGCATTCTAAATCACTGACTGAAAGATGTTGGGTTCTTGTGGTCATAGGGACAATAAAAGGCTTGACAACCAGCCAGCTTGAGGAAATTGGTTGCCAAATAATACTGGGGAATACATATCACTTGGAACTCCAACCGACATCTGAACTGATCGATGAGTTAGGGGGTCTCCACAAATTTATGAACTGGCCGAGGGCTTTGCTTACAGATTCTGGTGGCTTTCAAATGGTTAATTGACTTTGGTGTTCTTTTTCTTATCAGTATTGTGATTCCTTTCTAGCTTTCCCTTTCCTAGCTTCCTTACGATACTTAATGAATTTAGGCACACAATTTTTTATTACTATTATTTTGTATTAAGGATTTTACACACTGCATCATCTTCCTGCTATGACACTTGATCTATTTAATCTAGTGTGAAGGTTGAAATTGTGATTATCTTAGAATGCATTGGGAGCCCCTTGAATGTTGCATTCCTTCATGTGTAGCATATCGTACTGCCTTGTTCCCTGACAGGCGTTAATTGGTGTACGGGGTGCCTAATATTATGATAAGTGCTATGGTATCATTCATTGTGGACCATATCTGTTCTATATTTCTTCAGTATGTATAATTGTAAATGTAAATTAAATTACTTTTGCAAGTTGTCACGGTATATTAGTCAAGGAGATCTTACATTGGAGAACTAAAGTATTAGTTATACTTATATCACTGGCAAGATTTGCAGTAAGTGTTCCATGGTTATTGGCAAAGATGATTAGTATGTTTGTTTTTTGGTAAAGTGAAAATGTTTGAACATTGCTAGTGATACTTGATGCTAAAAAGGTTTTTTTATTACTAAATCTTCATGGACCTCATTCTGCGAATAGCTTTGAGCAGCGAAATTTTGACAACATAAAATGCAGCTAAGCTTGCTATTTTTTCCAGGTCTCATTACTGCATTTAGCTGACATTACAGAAAATGGCGTAACGTTTCAGGTAAATATTTTTGTGATTTACTCATTTAGCCAAACCCTATTGTGAGATATTAATCATGATATGCTTGTATCCTATTAAACAAGTTTTTGTGGAGTATTATTTATCTCAAACAGTCATCTACCTTCATCAACTTATATTTAGTTATTTACTCATACTCATACACACGTACAAGTACATTACCGAGCGTCAATATTTGCACATATGGGGCATAACGTTGATCCAAACTTCTTATGTTTTGTCTTTGTTTAACTCAACCGGATTTGAGTTTTGCTGCAGGGTAAAAATGCTCAAGCTGTCAACTGTGTGGTTTCTCTTGAGTTTTGTAGTGTGAGTGAAGTTTTATGTTAGGACTGATCCTTGTTCACCCCTTCCAAGACCATGGAATGATGGGCCCTACATTGGGTCATAGACTTTTTTTAACTCAATTTGTGCCATGCCCTTTTTCCAATATATTATGGCACTAGAACTGTGCACATGCGTTTTCATGTATGTGGATTGTGTATTTCCTCTACATGAGATTCTGAGTGAACTAGGAACCTGGCCATTGAGCTATGAAAAAATCTTGCATTTCGATCAATGAACATTGAAATGCTCCTTCTGTTCAGATACTGCTGGTAATTTCAGGATGCAGGACTTGCGGCAGTTTTTTCGTAGTCTTTTTTGGTGTGTTTTATGTGGTGCTAGCAAATTTATTCTTTTGTCTATAGTTTCAAGCATTCTCGTTATTGCCCAATTACTTTCCTATTGTTGTAATATGTACGAGTTTTGTGCATCTTCGACTCCTATATGTTTGGTTGTCACCCTTCATCTAACCAAGTAGGGGAATGCACCACTGTTTTCGATGGTGCTGGTATCTGAGGGCTCATTATCTTATTGCAGTCGCCAATTGATGGAAAGCCAATGCTATTAACACCCGAAGAATCGATTCAGATCCAAGTGGGTACTTCTCTTTGTGGTATTAACTGGAGGCATTTTTTCGATTTTCCAATCCGAGAGTTTTTGTATTTGCTGTGTAAACAAGGATAAGATCTTAAGGGGCATCATTATATTTTCATCGTGCAACGTGCATACATGATAGTTTTCTCGTAGTCCAGAAACCCCTCTTTTTTATTTTCGCATTGGTTTTAAATTTGAAAAAGTTTTGCACTTTTTGAGCCTACCAAGTGGCAATTGTTGGTTTAACGGTAAAATTTCAGGCCTGGCAGTCGTATGAGTATACAAGTTTGATTTTGACCGCAACCACTTGGTGCACTTAATGCCACGTGTTTGCTGAATCTATTCCACGCATCATAACATAAATTGGGGTAGTATCTTTCTAGTTTTTCGAACCAGCTTCTTATTAGTTGAAACATTATTCAAAGCAAGCAATTCTTTGTTAGCTGCAATCTTCCCATTTTTTAACAAAGGTGACGACATTCATATTCATCACTAAGGTAACCTTCAGGGAGGTGTCAGTCCTTATTAGCTGCAATCTTCCCATTTTTTAGCAAAGTTATTTCATTGGTTTAATTTTTTTCCTTTGAACAAAGGAAAAGGTATCGTACTCTACATAACAGAAGAACCCTTAAGGGTCAAAGTCAAACCGACCACACACTACAAAAGCACTAGACTATACTTAATTTGTTGGGACAGGGGATGGATTCCCTCGCAATCCATTGATCAACATAAAGGGTGGATTTGCTCTTAATCGGTTAGTTTGGTTTTTCATCTCAGATTTTTCTGCAGATAAGATGTGTAACTAAGATTAACCTTTCCAAACGGTAAGAGTATTCCAAATCTTTGTGAAGTTATCACCTTAAAACCACATACATTTCTTTAAAATATTTACAATTTCTTATGTACCAATGTTTTAGATTTTGTGTCAAGCAGAGAGGTTATCACAAATATGGTGTGAGAACTTTACAAGTCCATTGTTATTTGATACGTGCTCTAGCTTTTGTTTTTATAGTACTTTCCGTTCCGTCTCTAACTTTCATCCGTCTTTGTCCCGCCTAAAACTTCTTCAGAATAGAATTGGAGCAGATATTATCATGGCTCTTGATGATGTTGTGAGAACCACCATTACTGGGCCACGAATTGAAGAGGCTATGTATCGAACTCTTCGTTGGATTGACAGGTGTATAGCAGGTAAATGCATTTAATCATAATTTGTTAGACACTTGGACATGTCCGTCTCACATATGCGTTCACACTCCAAGCCAAAAGTACTGCCAGTTGTTAATCGACAAACTAATTGAAACAAGTCCTGTCCAACCACATCCAACCTAGGCTCCCAAGCTAGAAGTATTTTTCTTTAGATTCCAGATTTCTGATTGCAGCACCAGAAACCATTTTGTTTTACTGGAAGCTTCCACTTGAAGGTACAAGTTATCTCTAGGTTGGAAGATTTGTTTTTAGTATACTAGATTTAGGCAGAGTGGATTGTGGAAATATCACATGCTTATTTAGACAGATGAGGGTATGTTTTTCTTGTTCCCGAACCCCGTCTTTCTGCCTAATGTCATAGGTTTATTTGTGGCAACTGAGCATTTTACCTTTTTGTGGACCATTGAATATTCCTTGGCTACTTTCAAAAGCAATTTTCTAGTGATGTCTTCATTCTTCTCCTTTGGTTCTCTTTCTTCTGAAACAATTTTTTCCTGTTTACTTGATTTTAACAGCTCACAAGAGACCAAATGAGCAGAATTTATTTGGTATTGTACAAGGTGGTTTAGATCCTGTATTAAGGTGAATTTCTGTTAGTTCTGTAGTCTTTTTGCAGTTAACCTTCAAGCATCTCTTTTTTCAGTGGAATTTAAGTCCTTGTGTTATAACTCAATGTTATCAGGGATATATGTGTCAAAGGTTTGGTGGAGCGGAATTTACCTGGGTATGTTTATTGACCCCTTAGCCAATGCTCTCCAGTTTCATGCTCACTTGAAATTATGCCATTATGCCTTGGGGGTTGTTTTTAGTCTGCTTCGTTTGAATCTGTATTGCGCTTGAATCGGCAAGCAGACATATGGCTAGGAGTAGAAAGAAACATACATTCTTCTTGTTTGTTTATTCGTTGGTGGAAATTTCTGTCAAATTTCTATGTTCAAACGGAGTCTCTTATTTGCTAGGATATTTTCAGATCTTGACTTATCAGTTTAGTAGCCATTCTACATTCTTTTTTCAATGATCTTGGTGTCACCCAGTTTGGTAAAGCAAGTAATTAATAGCTTTAATTAAATGTTGGTTGAGCTTAGTTGGTTCAAGATTGAAAGCTCTTAGCCATATTATCATATGCCTAGTTTTAATTGAATGTTGGTTGAGCTTTGTTGGTTCAAGATTGAAAGTTCTTAGCCATATTATCATATGCCTAGTTTAGTCTCTGTCTGTTTGAGCGGTCCATAGGATTCTTTTCTCCATTTTAAGTGTTTCAAACGGTTTAACTAGATCACCTTTGATGGTAATCTTACAAGTTGTATTTAGTATAAGTATGAATGACACACATGTAAGGTTTAGGTGCAATTGTCTAGTTATAAATATATTTGCTCAAGTGGCATCGAAACTTGATAATTTTCTGGAGAAACATGAAAAACTTAGCCTATCTATATAATAAAACAGAAGGGTATTTAGGAATATTCTTAAAGAATATACCTTTTCAATGGTTCAGATTTTTCCCTCACACAAGTTTTATCTACTCATACAAACAAATCCAACGGTCCAGATACCAATTACAACTTTCCATAATAAGCTGACATCGCATTAATGAAGCCATATCAAGCGACAGATTTCCGGATCAAAAAAAAAAAAAAGCGGCAAATTTTTTTTCCGCTCCAAACGGCAAATTGACACCCCTGTTTACGGCGACTACGATTCACTCTGGTTCTTCATCTCGGTAGCTTAATTCATTGATCTCTCGGCTTTGTGGTTGATTTGGGTTTTTTTTAAAAAAACTGTATTTTAGGGTTTTTTTTTTTTTTGATCAGTATTTTAGGGTTTTGTTGATTTGGTTTCGTTTAGCTTAAATGTATAGTTGGAGCCTGGAGGAGTACCATAAGCACGGGTAATTCTTTTTCGTGCCACTAAGAAGAGGATCACATACTATACACTAATGTTCGAGCCATTAGCTAGCAAGTGCCGTAGGCATGGACAATTCCAACCGGGGTGCGTAGTGCCGTAGGCACGGGCAAGCACTAGTATATAAATATATGATGGTTGTGTTCCGTTTAACTATCCCTTCTGTTATTTCATAACTATATTGGCAATTCTGTGGTCAGTGATCAACTCATTGAAATGACTGAGTTTACTTCTGTGACAGCTATGCTATTGGTGGTCTTGCAGGCGGTGAAGATAAAGATTCATTTTGGCGTGTTGTTGCTCAGTGCACTGCTGCTCTGCCTGAAGATAAGCCACGATATGTTATGGTATAAAACTGTTGTATATGCTCACTCAGCTCTGACTCTTGCTTTCATGTTTGGTAGAAATTGTTGTTTCTCCTCTTTAGCATGATAGAAATTATGTTTTACTGTTAATTTTCTCAGGGAGTTGGCTATCCACTGGATATTGTTGTTTGCAGTGCTTTAGGTGCTGACATGTATGATTGTGTCTATCCTACCCGTACTGCTCGCTTTGGGACTGCTCTTGTACCTGAGGTAATTGCTACTTCTTTAATACTTCTTGAACTCATTCAATCCTAGTTTTGCTCCAACATAGATTTAAAGTCACATCTAGGATTATATGCATGTTTGCTCAGTGAGATTTATAACTATGTAAGTTTTTGGTGACTCGTCTACGTACCACTTAAAGGAGTTACATATTTTTATAGTGATGCTAAGTCATTCACTCAATAGGACCTCCCTGTTTTTTTCTCTCGTTATTTCAAATTCTTCATTTTGAGGGTGAGCAAGAAACTGGCATTAATTGAGAAGGGTATTTCGAATACTACACAATTATTACTTGCTTTAAAGAATCTTAAATTGTCTATGTTACAATTCTTTGTATGGAGGGTGGCCCGGGGCAACGGGGAGGTTGCCCAAATGTGACTTGGTGGTCACGGGTTCAACCGTTCAAGTAGCGCAAACACCCTGTCCGCTTTTGGGGGGTAAGGCTACGTACATCGAACCCTTTGCCAGTCCAGATCTGCAGTAATGGGAGCCTCGTGCACAGGGTAGCCCTTTTACCACTCTTTGTATGTGCTTCACCATCAAAGGAACCTCATATCTTTCTTTTACAGCAACATATTGCTATCTCATGTACTCAAGTTTAGATCTATCCATCTTCATGCTTGGGTTTGAGAATTTTATGCGAAGAATGTATTTGAAGCTTACAGTAAGTTATTTGCGGGGTAAACCTCACCCCAGAGAAATTCACAAGGAATGGGTGGAGAAATACTTGGGAATACTACTGTCAGAGGAGAAAAGTGAAGATGAGGACTTCTCCATGGTTAATTTTCTGAATACCAATTCAAAATGCACAAAAAAGCTCCTGAATAGTGTTCATGTTATGTTTAAATGGCAATATATTGTATTAGCAATGAAATGGGTGTGTGTGACAGCGCATTAGTTCACATCCCCAGTACTCTAATACCCAGTTCTTCATGCAGGGAATTCTAAAGCTGACACACAGAGCAATGGCTGATGATACTCGCCCCGTTGATGCTACATGCGCGTGCATGGTAAGCCGATATTTGGAAGGCTTAATTGCTTCAGAATTGGTATTGTTTATCTGTAATCTGTTTTATTACTTTTTCACAGGTCTGCAAAACATATACAAGGGCTTACATTCATTGCCTTGTTACAAAAGATGCTATGGGATCTCAGCTTCTGTCGTATCACAACTTGTATTACATGCTGAAGGTATTGAGCTTTATATGGAATAGAATTTTGAGTGATTGTTCATATTATTATCTAAATGCAAAATTACCTTGAAAATGCAGCTTAGCAGAGATCTACACTCGTCAATTATTGAAGGAAGGTTGCCTGAGTATGTCTGCCTTTTCCTTTGCTTAGATTTCGCCTTCTATTTATTATCAGTTTTATTTCACCGGTATTTTAGGTTACAGTTGACAACTTTATGCTGATGAAAGTCTCTCTCAGAAATCGATTTCCAGAGTTATATTTATTTTGACGTTCTAACACACACCATTTTTCCTCCTACAGGTTTGTATGTGGCTTCCTGCAGAAAATGGTACACCAAGTATCCCACATTTTCATCTGTTCGTGTGTTATCTTAGTTTAGTGTAGAACACTAACAATGGTTTTACTGGCACTTTGGCCCGTTTGTTTGACCGTACTAATTGATAAGTTATATCTATAATCACATAGGATAATACGACTTTCCCATGGTTTTGTACATCCCATATTTTGGTGGAATTTCTTGTCAGACCGGTGTTCCCCTCAAATTTATTGCCCAATCAGATGCTTTAATCTTAGACAACACACGGGCAGTAAAAGTTTTTCGATACTGCAGTCGTATGAATCATTCTACTGTGTGCAGAGGTTTTTCGATACTGCAGTCGTATGAATCCATTCTATTGTGTGCAGAGGCTTCTGAACTTCTTGTCATATTCACGACGACTAATCAAAATATTCCGGTTTCAATATTATTTTGCAGTTCCCTAAAGGAGATGTCCCTGAGTGGGTCTGCAATGCCATGGAGGTTGCCGGAATTGATATCTCATCCTGCTGTGCTCCGTTCTCATCATCGCAAGATTAGATATTTCACGGAACTTAAATCAAGAGTTTTAGTGCATTCACTTGAAAATGAATTTTGACAAAGAAGTAGGTTGATATATTGCAGCATAAATTTTGTAGTTAACATATGCTGCTACGCGGGGATGTCTCCCAAATTTGGGGGATACTTCGTTCCAATCGATTTGTAAAATTTGGTTGCCAATCGGAAGATTCTCTTTGGTGATTTTTTTCGTCGTTGCCACCAAATCATTTCAGTGGTATACTGAGGGGCTGTTTGGTAAAACTGAAAATTGAAACTGAAAGCTGAAAAATTAAGTACTGCAAGCTGAATTTTTTAAGCTGAAAAGTTTGATAAATATATTAAGCACTGAATTAAAAAAATGATGAATTAATTTTAGTTTCGATTCTCTCTTTAAATTACTAATGAACGCAATGTACTTATGGTAATGGTGGAGTGGTGATTGTGGTGGTGGGTTGGTGGTGATGGAGCGAGGGGGGTGGTAGAGGTGGAGTGGTGAGGGTGGTGTTGGAGTGGTGGCGGTGGTGGTGTAATGGTGGGGTGGCGGTGGAGTGATGGTGGTGTAATGGTGGCAATGGAGTGGTGGTTGTGCAATGGTGGCGTTGTGGTGGCGGCGGCGTGGTAGTGGTGGTGGCGGGTTGGAGTGGTGGTGGTAGTAGTGGTGGTAGTGGTTGTGCAATGGAGGCGGCGGCGTGATGGTGGTGGTGGATTGATGATTATGGTGGTGGAGTGGTGGTGGTGGTGGTGATGGAGTGGTGGTGGTTGAATGCAAATACACAAAAATTCAGCTAGAATTAAGTAGTTCAAAGCTACTTAATTTTTTTTAACTTTTTAGCCTACATTTTAAGTAGCACTTAATTTGTTAAGTAATGTAAAATGTGGTTAATCACTATTACTTAATTGATTTTTTGAATTAGGTTATCAATCAACAACCTGATGTATCAAGCGAATTCAGAACGAGAGAGAGTGCGGTGGTGTGGTGGGGGGTACTTATGGTAATGGG